>JBBDGP010000780.1:1282500-1882500 GCA_037952835.1 Lithobates septentrionalis
AAATGGGCCTCTATACACCTATGTAGATATTGCACCAAAAACTAGACATTTGCAGTTAGAATAGTCATTTACCACATTAGCAATGTATAGAGTATATTTGTTTAAAGTTAGGACTAGTTTAAAGTTAGCTTCATTTAAAAGTACAGTGCTTTTCCTTAAAAAATAAGGACATTTCAATGTGACCCCAAACTTTTGAACGGTAGTGTATATTTTTTTTATTATGTCTATTTTTGAATAAATTGAAATTTTACTTATCTTGCATGCTTTCATGAGGTACCGTGATAGTCCACAACTGCTTTTTTTGGGTGAGGTAGGGCTTAATTGGAGAAGTCCTGGTCATTTCCTCTCCAACTCCCTCTATCAATAATTCTTGAAGGATGATGGTACCTACAAACTATACACCTCTCTTTTTTTAACTTTGTGGCATTTACCCTATAATTTTGCATACACACGGTCACACAAAGTTGTCGGAAGATCCGATCATTCTGAACGCGGTGATGTAAAACACGTACGTCGGGACTATAAACAGGGCAGTAGCCAATAGCTTTCATCTCTTTATTTATTCTGAGCATGCGTGGCACTTTGTGCGTCGGATCTGTGTACACACGATCGGAAATTCCGACAACGGATTTTGTTGTCGGAAAATTTTATAGCCTGCTCTCAAACTTTGTGTGTCGGAAAATCCGATGAAAAATGTGTGATGGAGCCTACACACGGTCGGAATTTCCGACAACAAGGTCCTATCACACATTTTCCGTCGGAAAAATCCGACCGTGTGTACGGGGCATAACCGTTCATTTTTTGTAGCGATTCAAGCAGTCTGACAACCAGGTGCATTTTTACCTGCGAGTCGTTACACTAGCTGTACCTGTAAATTTAGTGACCAAAATGTCAAACAAAAGGTACACTAGTAAGAGGCCTACAGGATGCTGAGCATAACAGGTGAGAGTTCAGGGGAAGCCTCACTATCAGAATCACAATCTAAATTAAGGCTCACTATACAAACCTGTAGAGAGCAGCGGCACCCTGACAGATAGCTCTGACGACGGAGTAGAGGTCCCTGCTAAGGTCAAGTGTACCCGACCCCATTCTTCTGTTACTGAAGTTCAACAACTGCATGGTTCTCGTATGCAGCAGAGAACCAGTACTAGTGCCGCTCAACCTTCTGGTGAACTGGCAAGCACCAGCGGCCTAGTACATTCTGGTCATAGACAAATCAGCACTGCAGTATCACTTGGTGACGTGGAGAGTCCCATAGGTGCATTTCAAGCTGGTCTGGTGGCTAGCACAAGTGGTGCCCCACAGCCACCAGGAATTCAAAGAGCCCATAGTGCCCTTCCTGATGCGTTTGCAAATCCTGATTGGCAGCGCACCACTTCTGCAGTGCCCGTACTTCCCCCATTCACTGGCCAACCCGGAATTCAGGTGGAGACAACGGATTTTACTCTCCCTTGACGTTTTACAAGCTGTTTTTCATGGAAGATCTGTACAGATCTATTGTGGACCAAAGCAATTTATATTCTGGTCAATTTATCGCCGCAAATCCAAATTTGACCCTTACCAGAGAATTTGGCTGGAAACCTGTAATGGTTCCCGAATTCCAGACCTTTCTGGGCCTATCCCTCCTCATGGGCATTACTAAAAAGAGTGAGTTGCGGTCATATTGGTCCACTGACCCATTTCATCATATGCCCAGTGTTCTCTGCTGTCATGGCCAGGACTTGATATGAGCAAATCTTGCGGTTCATGCACTTCAACAATGAACTCTGTCATCCTCGGGGTGACCCTGAATATGATCGGCTCCACAAAATTCGGACCCTTTAACCACTTCTTCAACCAACAATTTGCAGCCTTGTTTATTTACGATCAAGATGTCTGCGTTGATGAGTCCCTGATTTAAATTTTCTCTCCGACTTGTGTTCAAACAGTTTCTCCCCAGCAAGTGTGCCAGGTATGGGGTCAAGATGTATAAACTCTGTGACAGGGCAACAGGCTATACATATAGTTTTCTGGTTTATGAGGGAGATGGCACTGTGGAGCCCCCCCAACTGCCCAGACTACATGGGGTGGAGTGGCAAGATTGTTTGGTACTTGGTGTCACCCTTGTTCGGAAAGGGCTACCATTTATAGGTGGACAATTTTTATACAAGCGTGCCACTTTTTAGACACCTCTTTCGATTAGGAATTGGCGCATGTGGCACCATGCACTCTAATCGCTGGGGCTTCCCCCAACGGTTTGTAGATGCATGATTTAGTCAGGGGGAGAGAGCCTGCTTGAGGTCCAATGAATTGCTTGCCGTGAGATGGAAGGACAAACGAAACGTTTTCGTTCTGTCTTCCATTCATGCAGACACAGCAGTCCAAATTTACTGATGTTGTTGAGAAGCCCCTCTGTGTCCACAAATACAACCTTAAAATGGGAGGGGTGGACTTCAACGACCAGATGATGGGGCCGAACTTAATGGGTCGTAAGGCCAGACGCTGGTACAAAAAAATGTCTGTCTACTTATTCCAATTGACTCTGTACAATGCTTGGTTGCTATACAAAGCGTCAAGACGAATTGGATCCTTCCTAAAATTCCAGGAAGAGATCATCAGTCCTTCTGTTTCCAGGAGGTGCTGTGCCCCAATTTCCCAATCCAAATGCAGTGAGCCGGCTGCATGAGAGGTATTTTTCTAGATGTCCTCCCTGGTACCCCTGCCCAATGATCACCCCAAAGAAGGTGTGTCTGTGGAAAACGTGGACATAGGCGTGACACCCCGATATTTTTTTGGTCCCTCCTGTCCTGGCCAACCTGGTCTCTGTATCGGGGACTGTTTCCGTCGCTACCACACACTAGTGGAGTATTTAGAATAGGGTACAGCACTGCACAGTCCTAGGGCACACTATCACACAGGGTCTCGAAAGATGAGATGGGCATTTTGAGAGACCCTAACCTAAAACGTTTACAGTTACAAATAAGAATGTTGTCTCTGTCTCTCTTTTTTATTGTACAGATTGCAATAAAAATGTTTCACCACCTCAGTTGAAAAAGAGCATATATGCCGAAGCATAGGGGCAGGGGGGGATTGCCGTATGCTTCGGCATACATTTTTATATTTATTGTATGCCCACCATTAGAAGTGGGTGGATGCAGGGCGGTATTCTAATGGTGGGCATACCACCGATCAATCGATGTGAATGGAGAAATCTGTTCGGTTCTCTTTTTTCGTTAAGCCCACAAGCTGCATGGAAAAAAAAACATTACAATATATGCCCAACAAGGACCAGCGACGTACTGGTATGTTGCTGGACCTTGAGTGGTTATACCGGAATGATGCCTGCAGGTTTAGGTATCATCTTGGTATCATTTTTTTCAGCCGGTGGTCGTCTTCCATGGTTTTCTCGGGCTCTCCTGTCCCACTGGGAAACCCGAGAATGCAGCCGGTGGTTCCGGCAGCTAACCTGGTCTCCGATCAGCTCTATAAACGGCTCCAATCATCTCTATGGCCTAAGAAACAAGAAGCTACGAGCATTTCATGACTTTGGTTTCGCCGGATATAACCCGCTCCATTGGGATATTGGGAAAGCATCTTCTCACACCAATCTTTGTGTAGTCAGATGTTTTTAAGGGCTAAAGAGAGATCTAGGGTCTAATAGACCCCAGATTTAAAAAAAAAAAAGTACCTGTCACTAGAGGTCGACCGATATATCGGCCGATATTTGGCCTTTTTTAAGAAATCGGCATCGGCCCATTTTTGTGCAAAAATCGTCCGATTACTTCCCTTCATCACACGCCACTGACAGTTTCACAAACTGAGCGGCTCTGTGCTCAGTGTGTGAAACTGATTTGCAACTGAATGCAGAGAGAGGAGCTATCAGAATTCAGCGTGATGTTGGGGTGGGCGGGACCCAGATATCAAACACCAGCCAATGGGATGGGATCTGGGCGGGCCACTACATGTATGTGGCCACGCTCACTTTCTTAGGCAGCCCAATCATTGGCTGGTGCTTGATAGCTGCATGGCCCCGCCCACCCCAGACATCACGCTGAATTCTGACAGCTGGTCTCTGCATTCAGTTACATATAGTGTAACTGAAACTGACAAATCAGCTCAGTGTGCCACCTGCAAGTGCCACCTGCCAGTGCCAACCAATGGCACCTGCCAGTGCCACCTGCCAGTGCCACCTGCCAATGCCAACCAGTGCCACCTGCCAAAAAAAGCAAATCGGCTTAAAATATCGGCCGCAAAAATCTGTATCATATATCGGCCGGCCCGATTTCTAAATATCGGCATCGGCCAGAGGAAAACCCATATCGGTCAACCTCTACCTGTCACTACCTATTGGGGATATTTACATTCCATGTGATAACAATAAAAATGATAAAAAGCATAAAGAAAATGAAAGGGCCAGTGTTAAAATATAATAAAAAATGCAAAATAAATAATAAAAACTAAAAAATTAAAGCACCCCTGCAAGCATCAATCTTGTGTCGTATGTAAACAGCAATTGCACCATGCATGTGAGGTATCACAGTGAACGTCAGATCTCTGTAAATCTATAGTGGTAACCTATGCAGGCTTTTAAAGGTTTTTAAAAATGTATGTAGTTTGTCGCCGATGCGACAAATTTTAAAGCATGTCGTGTTTGGTATCTATGTACTTGGCATAAGATCATCTTTTATATTGTACCAAATATTTGGGCAATATAGTGTGTGTTTGTTTTTTTCCAACAAAATTGCATTTGAAAAATTGCTGCGCAAATACTTTGTGAAGAAAAAAAATTGCAACACGCACCATTTTAATTTGTAGGGAATCTGCTTTAAAAAATATATATCATGTTTTGGGGCTCAAAATAATTTTCTAGCAGAAAGAAATTATTTTTTCATGTAAACAAAAAGTATCAGGGCTTTGTGGTTAGAAATGTTGGGCATAAAATGCCAGGACAGTTCAAAACCCCCCAAATGACCCCTCCTTGGAAAGTAGATACCCCAAGGTATTTGCTGAGAGGCATGTCGAGTCCATAAAATATTTTGTATTTTGCCACAATATTGGGAATTTTTTTTTTTTTTTTTACATAAAGTTGTCACTTAAATGATATATTGATCAAAAATGCCATGGGTATATGTAGAATTACACCCCAAAATACATTCTGCTGCTTCTCCTGAGTATGGGGATACCACATGTGAGACTTTTTAGCAGTCTAGCCACGTACAGGACCCCATGAAATGCCAAGATTGCACAAAACACCCCCCAAATCACCCCCCTTTGTAAAGTAGTTCCCTACTGAGAATGTCATATGTGACAACGCATATGAGGTAAGCGTGTTGTCTATGAGGTGGTGGCACACTTATTTGATACTACTGTGGTGTGCTGCTTTGAAGTTTTTCACCTACATACAACTATTGGAACTGTCATGCCCTGCAATTTGGTTTAAGGACTATAATTAGCGCAATTTTTCTCCTTTCCATGGTAAGTATTTTGCAGCTCTCATTTGTATTGGAAAATGAAGAAAGAGAAAGAAAAAGGAAAATTTATTTTCATCTTTTTAATTTTTTCAATTTTCAAAACTTTGTGACAAAAAGCGAAATCTTCAAAATACTCAACATGCCTCTCATCAAATAGCTTGAGGTGTCTACTTTCCAAAATGGGGCAATTGGGGGGGTTAGGGGTGTGTGTGTGGGGGGGGGGGGGGGTGCTGCTATCTGGGCATTTCATAGCCTCTGAATCTGTTATAGGTAGTGAGGAGTGAAATCGACAATTTACGCCATTAGAAAGCCTGAAGGTTTTCAATCACTTGTGACAAAAAGATATTCAATGGGCTCAACATGCCTCAGCAAATTCCTTGGGGTGTCTATTTTCCAAAAAGGGGTAATTTGGGGAGGGGGGTTGTACTGCCATGCCATTTTAGCACCTCAAGAAATGAAATAGGCAGTTATAAACTAAAAGCTGCGTAACATCCAGAAAATGCACCATAGTTTGTAGATGCTGTAACTTTTGTGAAAACCAATAAATATGCTTATTTAATTTTTTTTTTACCCAAGACAGGCTGAATACATTTTGGCCTAAATGTATGACTTAAATTGAGTTTTATTGGATATTTTTTTTTAATAACAAAAAAATAGAAAATATCCCCCCCCCCCCCCCATTTTCTGTTTTTTTTTCGTTTATATCGCAAAAAATAAAAATCCCAGAGGTGATCAGATACCACCAAAAGAAAGCTCTATTTGTGGGGAAAAAAGGATGCAAAGTTTGGTTGGGTACAGCATTGCATGACTGCGCTGAATTGCTTAACTATGTGATCGGCTGTGTCCAATCACAGCCGGTAATCGTCTCTCATCGCCTCACACTGACAGTGTGTGGCGAGGAGAGCCGATCAGCGGCGTAACCTTGCAGGGGACACCTGGACAGGTAATCGGGGCACTGATCATTAGTGCCCTGATTACAGTAAAACCCCCTAGTGCCCATCAGTGATGCCAGTCAGTGCTGCCTTTCAGTGTGGCATATTGGTGCCTCCTCATCAGTGCCCATTAGTGCCACTTCATCAGCACACATGAGTGAAGGAGAAAAATTACTTATTCACTAACAGAAACTAAAAGACTTTTTTTTTTTTTTCTTCAAAATTTTTCGTCTTATCTTTTTTGTAAAGAATAAAAAACCCAGCAGTGATTAAATACCACCAAAAGAAAGCCATTTGTGTGAAGAGAATGATTAAAAATTAATTTGGGTACAGTGTAGCATGACCGCACAATTGTCAGCCGAATGACGGACCTACTTTGCCGGGAGGGCGTCAATAGATGTCCTCCCGTGCTCGAGCGGCCTGCGTGCCCCCTGCAGGGCGCGCGCGACGCGCTCTGTTATCAGCGAGTCTGAGACTTGCTGGATCACAGATCGAAGGGACCAATCCCAACCCCTTACCACGTGATCAGCTGTCATCCAATGACAGCTGATCATGTGATGTAAACAGAGGCGGTAATCGGCTATTTTTTCACCTCACGCTTATAGCCTGAGGAGAAAAAAAAAAAGCCGATCACCAGTGGCTGTCAGAGGGACATTGGTCCCGATCAAGGAGAGCAGCCGCGGAGTCATCTGTGCCACCTGCCAGTGTCGCCTACCAGTGCATAACAGTGCCGCCTACCAGTGCCCATCAGTGTCACCTTATCTGTGCCCATCAGTGTTGCCTTATCTGTGCCCATCAGTGGCGCCTCATCAGCGCATATCAATGAAAAAAAAAATACCTGTGTGCAAAATTTTATAACAAACTATGAAACATGATTTTTTTTTTGATTTTCCGTCTTTTTTTTGTTTGTTTAGCAAAAAATAAAAACCCCAGTGGTGATTCAGTACCACCAAAAAAAAGCTCTATTTGTGTGAAAAAAAAATTATAAAAATTTTAATTTAGGTACAGTGTTGCATGACTGCGCAATGGTCATTCAAAGAGTGACAGCGCTAAAAGCTGAAAATTGTTGTGGGCAGGAGGGGGGTTTAGGTGCCCAGTAAGCAAGTGGTTAAAAGACATGACATAGCTAAATGAGTACATGCATGGTAAACTAGCATATCAATCGCATATTATTAACCAGATTCATAAAAACAATCATAGCAACTTTGAGATGACATTAAAGCGGATCTCCACCCGATTTTACAACACTAGCTGCAGAGGATTACCGCAATGTCCTAATGACAAAACGGCACTTTTTTTTTTTTTTTTTTTATACTGTACCTTTGTTGTAGTATCTGTGTCTTCCAGGATGTACAGGCTGCGGATAGGGGCGTGTTTCCTGCGGCTAAATCGTCACTTCCTCTTAGCCGCACTGGCTCCTGGGAGCTTGTGTCATTGTTCCCAGGAGTCAGTGCGGCGGCCTGTTGCGAGAGTTCTCGAGATTTCAATCCTGGGAGTGACGTCATTGCCATCACAACGGGGCAGGACTTCCTATGACGCCGCTCGTTGTGATGGCAACCGGAGCTGTTGAGGGCGCTGCTATTGCAATCTACTGCGCATGCGCGAGATCGGGAACAGAACGGGCGGTGCATGCTGGTTGATCAGCAGCACCGTATCCCGGAAGAGGATGCCTGTGGGATTCACATGCCTACAGGCAAGATGACAACGGTCTGGATCGTAGTTTATAAGTTTCTTTATTGGGGGAAAACGGACAGCACTCGTCTTTAAAAACCGAACAAGTGAGTTCTATATTAATAGAGCATATTCATTGTCATTTTGCCGGAAAAAAAAATCTCAGAGATAGTGGAACCCCGCTTTAAGGTATAGGACAGTTGTCCATCATAAAAAATCTCTTAAAAAAAGCAACATGGTGGATTAACTTGGGAGTGGATGAAATAAAACCATCTAAATAGAAAATGGTGCATCAAAATTGGCCCGACGTACGCTTTGTGGTTTCCTAACACATCAGGGGCAAGTGTACCAATGTCTGTAAAAAACAAAACAAAACAAAAAAACCAAAAAGCATAAAACGATATGGTCCTATGTTAGTATGAGTAGGTGGTGCTGCGCTAATCCTGAGTGCACTAGCTAAGAATTAATTATGTATTCTGTGACTTGCATTGTAATGTGCATCAACAAAGTATAAATTCCACTTAGGTGATAAATGACATTAGCCGTATAGGACTAAATACTCATATGGCAACAAATCATAAACGTGAAAAAATAGTCATCAGTAATAACAAAATAAATAAATAGATCTCACCATATAGATATGACTAAATAGCAGTAATGTGAAGGTGTCGACTAATAATAAAGTGCATATTGCAATAAGAAAGGTGGTTTACATTGTGCAACACATAAAGTGACAATGTGCAGCAGTGCATCCAAACAAATTCAGCATCAATGTCCAAAAATTCAGAGTGCTTCAACATAAAATCCTTCTTTTTAAGTGTGACAGCAACGTCCTGACATGCATCAGTTGCAGTGTAGTGCTCAAAATAGATCATATAGTGCACATCTTCGTGTTCAAACACACAAGTGGGTAGTGGCCCCTTACCTTAGGGTAATAGGGCAAATGCATATGACCAAAAAGCTTTAGGGGTATCCTATGAATTCAAGTGCTATCCTCACGGTCCTAGTCCCGGGGTATGGTTCCCTCAGATGTTTACAGGGGAGTATGGAAAATGACAAAGCAGGAAGGATCCCAATAGTGTAATATCATTTTGTTAAATAACGGCTTTTTATTAAAAAAATAAGGTACTCACATAAACAACAATAAACAACAATGGTAAAAGGACTTGCTCCAACGAGCGGCAAGCTCGTAAACCTCTATCAGCATGTACAGCCTGTCCCGTCCCTACGCGTGACGTCACACCACACGTGACTTCATCAGGGGATGCGTACAGGCTAAAAAAGTGTCTTTAAATAGTCTTATACCATCATCAGGGGCAAGTGTACCAATGTCTGTAAAAAAAACAAACAAACAAATAAAACGATATGGTCCAATGTTACACCCAAACACGAGGGAGATTATATATGTAAAGGAGGGGAGAAATGAATTCATCCCACTAAGTACTTACATGTCAATTAAGTCTAAACCATGTGAACATGAACATTTCATATGAGTACAGTGCAGTTGTCATTCAAAGTGTGACAGTACTGAAAGCTGAAAATTGGCCTGGGCAGGAAGGGGGTAAAAGTGCCCGGTATTGAAGTGGTTAGGGTGCGGTTGTGGTGATGTGTTTCAATAGAAGATAGTCTTATTAAACCCACAACCGTCAAATCTGTCTGTAGGTGCAGAATAGCATGCTTGTTGTATTCCCTGTGGAACGTAAGGGGTTAATCCTCTGTATTGTGTGCAAAGGCTCTTTGATCCTGTATGCACAGATCCTCCCCCTCCTGCAGGGCCCCTCTTGGCAAGACCAGATAAGACACAGTAAGGGTAGTACTGCTGCACATGCTCAGTTTTGTCTGTTGCTGGAGAGAATATTTCCTTGTTGATCAGAGCTAGCCAGGTCACATGATATTGACATCACACACTTGGGCGTGTATACAGACCCTAAATGACAGCCCAGTCCCTCCCTCCTCCATGCCCAGTAACTAAAGAACACAGTGGGTGGGATGTCACATCTTGATGGATGAGCCACCTGCTATAACAGCATGAGGACACAATCTATAGTGGAAGTCTCCTCCTACCTGAACACTCAGCACTGTGCGTTTCTCTTTTAGATAAAAGTGGTCTCCGCAGGTTGATTCAACGCAAGATCACTTTTATTGGTGGCGGGAAAGGTGCCAACCCCCATCCCGCCGCTCTCCGGTCGTCTGTCACCTACTGGTCCCACCGTTAGCGGAGGAGACGATCACGTCCTTTCCTGTGGATGCCTGGCTGCCTGAGTGAGGGGAAGATGGCCCCCGCTCAGCTCCATAGCATGGGAGGGCAGAAGCGATGTCAAACGTCACTTCTGCCCATAGCTCTTAAAGGAATTTTTTTTTTTTTTCTTTCAAGTGACTTTTTTTTTTTTTGCATTTTAGTGTAAATATGAGATCTCATATTTAAGAGGTCCTGTCATGCTTTTTTTTCTATTCCAAAGGATGTTTACATTCCTTGTAATAGGAATAAAAGTGACCCCATTTTTTTTTTAAAAAGACAGTGTCAAAATAAAAAGTAAAATAAATAAGAAAAATGTGTGTGTGTGTGTGTGTGTGTGTGTGTGTGTGTGTATATATATATATATATACACACACAATTTTTTTTTTTCTTAAAGCGCCCCGTCCCGACGAGCTCGTGCGCAGAAGCGAACGCATACATGAGTAGTGCCCGCATATTAAAAAAGTGTTCAAACCACACATGTGAGGTATCACCGCGATCGTTAGAACAATAATTCTAGCCCTAGACTTCCTCTGTAACTCAAAACTGGTAACCTGTAGAAATTTTTAAACATCACCTATGGTGGTTTTTAAGGGTAAAAGTTTGTCGCCATTCCACGAGTGGGCGCAATTTTGGAGCGTGAAATGTTGGGTATCAGTTTACTCGGTGTAACATTATCTTTCACAATATAAAAAAAATTGGGCTAACTTTAATGTTGTCTTTTTTTTTTAACTCAAAAAAAGTGTATTTTTTCCAAAAAAAGTGCGCTTGTAAAACCACTGCGTGCATACAGTGTGAGAAAAAGTATTGCAACGACCGCCATTTTATTCTCAAGGGTGTTAGAAAAAATATATATTATTTTTTTGGGGGTTCTAAGTAATTTTCTAGCAGAAAAAAAAAAATGTAACTTGTAAACAACAAGTGTCAAAAAGAGGCTCGGTCCTTAACCACTTGCCGACCGCCTAACGCAGATATACTGCGGCAGAATGGCACGGGCAGGCAGAATCATGTACCCATACGTGATCTGCCTCCCGCGGGCGATCGGACCCCCCCCCCCCCCCGGTGCCAGCGGCGGTCAGCATTTGACTGGGAGCGTTGAGAGGCGAGGGGGAGACCATCCGATCGCTCCCAGCCAATCGGAATCCTCCCCTGCCTGTGTTGTAGTACACAGAGGCAGAGGCTGTGATGTCATCTCTCCTCGGTTCGGCAGTTTCCGTTCCGGCGCCGAGGCGAGAAGACATGTGAGTGCACAAAACACACACACACACACACAGTAGAACATGCCAGGCACATAAAACACCCCCGACCCCCCCCCCCCCCGATCGCCCCCTGATCCCCCCCCAATCACCCCCCCCTGTCACAAACTGACACCAAGCAGTATTTTTTTTTTTTCTGATTACTGCATGGTGTCAGTTTGTGACAGTTAGAAGTGGTAGGGCAGTGAGTATTAGCCCCCTGTAGGTCTAGGGTATAAAGTTTTAACCCCTTGATCACCCCCTGGCACCAGTGTCACTAAGGGATCATTTTTCTGATCGCTGTATTAGTGTCGCTGGTGACGCTAGTTAGGGAGGTAAATATTGAGGTTCGCCGTCAGCGTTTTATAGCGACGGGGACCCCCATATACTACCTAATAAATGTTTTAACCCCTTGATTGCCCCCTAGTTAACCCTTTCACCCCTGATCACCGTATAACCTTTACGGGTGACGCTGGTTAGTTCATTTATTTTTTATAGTGTCAGGGCACCCGCCGTTTATTACCGAATAAAGGTTTAGCCCCCTGATCGCCCGGCGGTGATATGCGTCGCCCCAGGCAGCGTCAGATTAGCGCCAGTACCGATAACACCTAGGCACGCAGCATACGCCTCCCTTAGTAGTATAGTATCTGTACGGATCAATATCTGATCCGATCAGATCTATACTAGCGTCCCCAGCAGTTTAGGGTTCCCAAAAACGCAGTGTTAGCGGGATCAGCCCAGATACCCGCTAGCACCTGCGTTTTTCCCCTCCGCCCGGCCCAGCCCAGCCCACCCAAGTGCAGTATCGATCGATCACTGTCGCTTACAAAACACTAAACGCATAACTGCAGCGTTCACAGAGTCAGGCCTGATCCCTGCGATCGCTAACAGTTTTCTTGGTAGCGTTTTGGTGAACTGGCAAGCACCAGCCCCAGGCAGCGCCAGGTTAGTGCCTGTACCGCTAACACCCACGCACGCACCGTACACCTCCCTTAGTGGTATAGTATCTGAACGGATCAATATCTGATCCGATCAGATCTATACTGGCGTCCCCAGCAGTTTAGGGTTCCCAAACACGCAGTGTTAGCGGTATCAACTCAGATACCTGCTAGCACCTACGTTTTGCCCCTCAGCCCGGGGGCGTTTTGGTGAACTGGCAAGCACCAGCGGCCTAGTACACCCCGGTCGTAGTCAAACCCGCACTGCAGTAACACTTGGTGACGTGGCGAATCCCATAAGTGCAGTTCAAGCTGGTGAGGTGGCAAGCACAAGTAGTGTCCCGCTGCCACCAAAAAGACAAACACAGGCCCGTCGTGCCCATAGTGCCCTTCCTGCTGCATTCACCAATCCTAATTGGGAACCCACCGCTTCTGCAGCGCCCGTACTTCCCCCATTCACATCCCCAACCAAATGCAGTCAGCTGCATGAGAGGCATTTTCTTTATGTCCTCCCGAGTACCCCTACCCAACGAACCCCCCCAAAAGAGATGTGTCTGCAGCAAGTGCGGATATAGGCGTGACACCCGCTATTATTGTCCCTCCTGTCCTGACAATCCTGGTCTTTGCATTGGTGAATGTTTAGAACGCTACCATGCACTAGTTGAGTATTAGCGTAGGGTACAGCATTGCACACACTAGGACACACTTTCACAGGGTCTCCCAAGATGCCATTGCATTTTGAGAGACCCGAACCTGGAACCGGTTACAGTTATAAAAGTTACAGTTACAAAAAAAAGTGTAAAAACAAAAAAAAAAAACAAAAAAAAAAACCACATACAAGAATATAAAATAAAAAAAAATAGTTGTCGTTTTATTGTTCTCTCTCTCTCTCTATTCTCTCTATTGTTCTGCTCTTTTTTACTGTATTCTATTCTGCAATGTTTTATTGTTATTATGTTTTATCATGTTTGCTTTTCAGGTATGCAATTTTTTATACTTTACCGTTTACTGTGCTTTATTGTTAACCATTTTTTTGTCTTCAGGTACGCCATTCACGACTTTGAATGGTTATACCAGAATGATGCCTGCAGGTTTAGGTATCATCTTGGTATCATTCTTTTCAGCCAGCGGTCGGCTTTCATGTAAAAGCAATCCTAGCGGCTAATTAGCCTCTAGACTGCTTTTACAAGCAGTGGTAGGGAATGCCCCCCCCCCCCCCCCAACGTCTTCCGTGTTTTTCTCTGGCTCTCCTGTCTCAACAGGGAACCTGAAAATGCAGCCGGTGATTCAGCCAGCTGACCATAGAGCTGATCAGAGACCAGAGTGGCTCCAAACATCTCTATGGCCTAAGAAACCGGAAGCTACGAGCATTTTATGACTTAGATTTCGCCGGATGTAAACAGCGCCATTGGGAAATTGGGAAAGCATTTTATCACACCGATCTTGGTGTGGTCAGATGCTTTGAGGGCAGAGGAGAAACCTAGGGTCTAATAGACCCCAATTTTTTCAAAAAAGAGTACCTGTCACTACCTATTGCTATGATAGGGGATATTTACATTCCCTGAGATAACAATAAACATGATAAAAAAAAAATGAAAGGAACAGTTTAAAAATAAGATAAAAAAAAATAAAAAAAAAATAAAGAAAAAAAAAAATAAAAAAAAATAAAAAAATGCACCCCTGTCCCCCCTGCTCTCGCGCTAAGGCGAACGCAAGCGTCGGTCTGGCGTCAAATGTAAACAGCAATTGCACCATGCATGTGAGGTATCACCGCGAAGGTCAGATCGAGGGCAGTAATTTTAGCAGTAGACCTCCTCTGTAAATCTAAAGTGGTAACCTGTAAAGGCTTTTAAAAATGTATTTAGTTTGTCGCCACTGCACGTTTGTGCGCAATTTTAAAGCATGTCATGTTTGGAATCCATGTACTCGGCCTAAGATCATCTTTTTTATTTCATCAAACATTTGGGCAATATAATGTGTTTTAGTGCATTAAAATTTAAAAAAGTGTGTTTTTTGTTCCCCAAAAAATGCGTTTGAAAAAAAAAAAATGAAACACCCACCATTTTAATCTGTAGGGCATTTGCTTTAAAAAAAATATATAATGTGTGGGGGTTCAAAGTAATTTTCTTGCAAAAAAAATAATTTTTTCATGTAAACAAAAAGTGTCAGAAAGGGCTTTGTCTTCAAGTGGTTAGAAGAGTGGGTGATGTGTGACATAAGCTTCCAAATGTTGTGCATAAAATGCCAGGACAGTTCAAACCCCCCCCAAATGACCCCATTTTGGAAAGTAGACACCCCAAGCTATTTGCTGAGAGGCATGTCGAGTCCATGGAATATTTTATATTGTTAAGTTGCTGGAAAGAGACAATTTTTTTTTTTTTTTTTTTTTGCGCAAAGTTGTCACTAAATGATATATTGCTCAAACATGCCATGGGAATATGTGAAATTACACCCCAAAATACATTCTGTTGCTTCTCCTGAGTACGGGGATACCACATGTGTGAGACTTTTTGGGAGCCTAGCCGCGTACGGGACCCCGAAAACCAAGCACCGCCTTCAGGCTTTCTAAGGCCGTAAATTTTTGATTTCACTCTTCACTGCCTATCACAGTTTCGGAGGCCATGGAATGCCCAGGTGGCAAAAAAAAACCCCCAAATGACCCCATTTTGGAAAGTAGACACCCCAAGCTATTTGCTGAGAGGTATAGTGAGTATTTTGCAGACCTCACTTTTTGTCACAAAGTTTTGAAAATTGAAAAAAGAAAAAAATTTTTTTTTCTCGTCTTTCTTTATTTTCAAAAACAAATGAGAGCTGCAAAATACTCACCATGCTTCTCAGCAAATAGATTGTGGTGTCTACTTTCCAAAATGGGGTCATTTGGGGGGGGGGGGGGGGGGGTTTGTGCCACCTGGGCATTCCATGGCCTCCGAAACTGTGATAGGCAGTGAAGAGTGAAATCAAAATTTTACACCCTTAGAAATCCTGAAGGCGGTGATTGGTTTTCGGGGCCCCGTACGCGGCTAGGCTCCCAAAAAGTCCCACACATGTGGTATCCCCATACTCAGGAGAAGTAGCTAAATGTATTTTGGGGTGCAATTCCACATATGCCCATGGCCTGTGTGAGCAATATATCATTTAGTGACAACTTTGTGCAAAAAAAAAAAAATTGTCACTTTCCCGCAACTTGTGTCAAAATATAAAACATTCCATGGACTCAACATGCCTCAAAGCAAATAGCTTGGGGTTTCTACTTTCCAAAATGTGGTCATTTGGGGGGGTTTTACGCCATCTGGGCATTTTATGGCCTTCAAAACTGTGATAGGTAGTGAGGAGTAAAATCAAAAATGTACGCCCTTAGAAATCCTGAATGCAGTGATTGGTTTTCGGGGCCCCGTACGCGGCTAGGCTCCCAAAAAGTCCCACGCATGTGGTATCCCCATACTCAGGAGAAGCAGCTAAATGTATTTTGGGGTGCAATTCCACATATGCCCATGGCCTGTGTGAGCAATATATCATTTAGTGACAACTTTTTGTAATTTTTTTTTTGTCATTATTCAATCACTTGGGACAAAAAAAATGAATATTCAATGGGCTCAACATGCCTCTCAGCAATTTCCTTGGGGTGTCTACTTTCCAAAATGGGGTCATTTGTGGGGGTTTTGTACTGCCCTGCCATTTTAGCACCTCAAGAAATGACATAGGCAGTCATAAATTAAAGGCTGTGTAAATTCCAGAAAATGTACCCTAGTTTGTAGGCGCTATAACTTTTGCGCAAACCAATAAATATACACTTATTGACATTTTTTTTTACCAAAGACATGTGGCCGAATACATTTTGGCCTGAATGTATGACTAAAATTGAGTTTATTGGATTTTTTTTAGAACAAAAAGTAGAAAATATTTTTTTCGAAATTTTCGGTCTTTTTCCGTGTATAGCGCAAAAAATAAAAACGGCAGAGGTGATCAAATACCATCAAAAGAAAGCTCTATTTGTGGGAATAAAAGGACGCAAATTTTGTTTGGATACAGCATTGCATGACCGCCTAATTAGCAGTTAAAGCGACGCAGTGCCAAATTGTAAAAAATGCTCTGGTCAGGAAGGGGGTAAATCCTTCCGGGGCTGAAGTGGTTAATGGAGGCAGTTGCAAAGCGTCAATGCTTCCTAAACTCTGCAGGCAGTGGTATTTTTGCCCCACAGCAACGTTAACGCTGCAGTGTGAACACCTTAAATGCATTATATCAATTACAAGTGATGTTTACATTCCTTGTAATAGTAATAAAAGTGATTTAAAAAATAAATAAATAAAAACATTTTTTAAAGGGAAAGTGTAAAAAAAAGTTAAAGTGCCCCATCCCCGCAGAAGCAAACATATACGTACGTCACGCCCTGCATATGTACACAATGTTCAAACCACACATGTGAGGTATCGCTGTGACCGTCACAGGGAGAGCAATAATTCTAGGCCCGCAATCTTTAGAGCGAGAGCAATAATTCTACCACTAGACCTCCTCTGTAACTCTAAACTGCTAACGTTGAGATTTTTGAGTGCCAAATTTTGCCGCCATTCCATGAGTGCGCAATTTTAAAGCGTGACATGTTGGATATCGATTTACTCACTGTAACATCTTTCACATTATACAGTGGAACCTCGGATTACGAGCATAATCGTTCCAGGACTATGCTCGTAATCCAATGTACTCGCATATCAAAGGGAGTTTTCCCATTGAAGTCAATGGAAACGAAAATAATTTGTTCCTCATTGACTTCAATGGGATGCAATACCGCATGCGGCCAGAGGCGGGGGGCACCAGAGAGCCTCCGAAACGGCTTGAAAAGGACTGCGGGACATTGGCGGACCTCGGCAAACCTCGGAAAGACTCCATTTACGAGCCTTTCCGAGGTTTGCCGAGGTCAGCCGAACTGTCCGTGGGCCTTTCCGTGCATTTCCGTATGGCGCCGATCGGCGACTTTCGGCTTTGCTCGGCTCCGGCGCCCCCCCCTCAGGCCAAAAGCTGTACTGCACACCGCTTTTGGCCTGAATTGTGCTCGTTTTGCGAGACAACACTCGCAAACCGAGTTAGGAATTTTAGAAATACAGTGCTTGGTTTGCGAAACGCTCGTTACTCGCAAACCGAGGTTCCACTGTACAAAAAAATTGGGCTAACTTTAGTGCGAGTCCCCCCCCAAAATAAAAAGTGTTTGAAAAATTGCTGCGCAAATATCGTGTGGCATAAAAAATTGCAACGACCTCCATTTTATTCCCAAGGGTCTGCTAAAATAAAAAAAAATAAAAATAAATATATATATATATATATATATATATATATAATTAAAAAAAAAAATATATAATATTGTTTGGGTTTCTGACTTTTTTTCTTGCAAAAAAAATAATATTTTTACATGTAGGAGAGGAATGTCAGAATAGGCCTGTGCTGGAAGTGGTTAATTTAGATTTTTCGGGTTTACAACCACATTTGAAAATGCGACCCAAATGCCTATTTTCAATGCCTATGTGAAAGAGCCCTTAGGCTTAGGCCCCTTTCACACGGGGCTGTCCGTGTATGGACTCCGCTTGCTCAGCGGGAGATTGATCCGTTGATCCTCGCTGAGCCGGCGGATGACAGGTCCGTCTCTGCTCACTGTGGAGAGACGGACCTGTCAGAGCCCCGCTCTCTATGGGGAATCTGATGAAAATGGACCGCCTGTTCGTTTTCATCTGATCCAGCAGATGGATGGAAAATGGGGTTTTCATCCGTCTGGATTCAGCGGATTGGATGTCAGCGGATATGTCACTGCTGACATCCGTCGCTCCATAGACCTGCATGGAGCGAAAGCCAGGGTGCTAGGTGTAAACCTGGACACTGATCTGTCCTTTCTGCCCCAAATTCATTCTCTGTCCAAATCTTGCAGATGTGAATTCGCCTCTGTAACATCTCCACAATATGCCCCTTTTTAACCATTGAAACCACTAAGCAACTTATTCACTCCCTTATTATCTTTCGCCTTGACTATTGTAACTTCCTCCTCATTGGCCTACTTCTCCGCAGGCAATCCCCTGTTCAGTCTATCATGAATGCTGCTGCCAGACGTCTCCACCATACCAACCGTTCAGTTTCAGCCACCCCTCTCTGCCAATCCATCGGCTTCCCATTGCCTAAGGAAAAAAAATTCAAAATGATAACAATAACCTACAAAGCCATTACAACTCTGCCCCGAGTTACATCACCAATCTTGTCTCCAAATATCACCCAAACCACCCTCTCCGCTTTTCCTAAAACCTCCTGCTCCCTTGTCTCCTCCCACGCTAGTCTCTAGGACTTCTCCAGAGCCTCTCCTGTCCTCTGGAACTCATTAACCCAATCTGTTCGGCTATCTCCTACTCTGTCCACTTCTAGGTGATCCCTAAAAACTCATCTCTTCAGGGAAGCCTGCTCTGCCTTCAGTTAATAGCCAGATCTTCTATGTCTCCCATCAGTTCATCCCTCACAGTACCTTTTTTTCCACCAGCCCCTCCTTTATTAGATTGTAAGCTCGCAGGAGCAGGGCCCTCCTAACCCTCTTGCATTGAATTGTATTGTCCCCCTTTATATTTTAAAGCGCTGTGCAAACTGTTGGCGCCATTTAAATCTAGTGTAATAATGTTATGGTTAAAGCGGTACTTCAGTCATTTCTTTAAAAATTACACGTCAGCAGCTATGGAAAAAATATTTAAAATATGGCAGAGGAAGAGGGGAGGAGGAAGAGCGAAACTTCTCCTTTAGGTTCTGCGTTAACCACTTCAGCCCCGGAGGATTTGGCTGCTCAACGACCAGAGCACTTTTTACAGTTTGGCACTGCGCTGATTTAACTGGTAATTGCGCGGTCATGCAATGTTGTACCCAAATGAAATTTGCGTCCTTTTTCCCCCCACAAATAGAGCTTTTTTTTATGGTATTTGATTGCCTCTGCCATTTTTTATTTTTTGCAATATAAATTGAAAAACACAGAAAATTTTGAAAATATATTTTCTACTTTTTGGTATTAAAAAAAAAAAGAAACTCAATTTTAGTCATACATTTAGGCCAAAATGTATTCAGCCACGTGTTTTTTGGTAAAAAAAGTCAATAAGCATATATTTATTGGTTTGCGCAAAAGTTATAACGCCTACAAACTAGGGTACATTTTCTGGAATTTACGCAGCTTTTAGTTTGGCTACCTATCTCATTTCTTGAGGTGCTAAAATGGCAGCTCAGTACAACCCCCCCCCCCCCCCCCCCAATTACCCCATTTTGGAAAGTAGACGCCCCAAGGAGGCATGTTGAGCCCATTAAATATTTTATTTTTTTGTCACAAGTTATCGAAAAATGTCAAAAAAAATAATTACACAAAGTTATCACTAAATGATATTCTGCCCACACATGCCATATTTTATATGTGAAATTACACCCCAAAATACATTCTGCTGCTTCTCCTGAGTACAGGGATACCTCATGTGTGAGACTTTTTGGGAGCCTAGCCGCATACGGGACCCCAAAAACCAAGCACCGCCTTCAGAATTTCTAAGGGTGTAAATTTTTGATTTCACTCCTCACTACCCATCACAGTTTTGAAGGCCATAAAATGCCAAGATGGCACAAAACCCCCCCAAATTACCCCATTTTGGAAAGTAGACACCCCAAGTTATTTGGTGATTGGCATGTTGAGTCCATAGAATATTTTATATTTTGCCACAAGTTGCAGGAAAATTTGAATTTTTTTTTTTCATTTTTCTCACTAAATGATATATTGCTCAAACATGCCATGGGCATATGTGGAATGACACCCTAAAATACATTCTGATTAGTGGTGCACTGAATGGGTTTTTTGGTGCCGAAACCGATACCGAAAATAAAAAATGATACTGAAAATGACTGTTTTAAAAAAATATTTTTATACAGGAGATGGTCAGAGACTGCAGACGTGGTACAGGAGATGGTCAGAGACTGCAGACGTGGTACAGGAGATGGTCAGAGACTGCAGACGTGGTACAGGAGATGGTCAGAGACTGCAGACGTGGTACAGGAGATGGTCAGAGACTGCAGACGTGGTACAGGAGATGGTTGCAGACGTGGTACAGGAGATGGTCAGAGACTGCAGACGTGGTACAGGAGATGGTCAGAGACTGCAGACGTGATTCAAGAGATTAATGCAGCCTCACCAGTGCCTGTCAGATGCAGCCTGCCTGTGCCCGTCATGCAGCCTCACCAGTGCCCATCATGCAGCCTGCATTTGCTCCTCAGATGCAGCCCATGTGTGCCCATAAGATGCAGCCCATGTGTGCCCATCATGTAGCTTGGCAGTGCCCATCATGCAGCTTGGCAGTGCCCGTCATGCAGCTTGCCAGTTCCCGTCATGTAGCCTACCAGAGCGGCGATCTCCGTGTGTCACGGAGCTACATTTGAATTTCCCGGGTCGCAGTAACGATGTCCCGCCTCCTGTAATCGTGTCACACTATTTCAATGTCCCACCATTTGATCAGTGTGCCGTCTGTCACAGGAGGCGGGGCATTGTTACTGCGGTCTGTGTAGTTAAGCTCCGTGACACACGGAGATCGCGGCGTGGAGGAGAAGAGAGGAGAGGACTGCGGGGCGCCGCGCCAGAAGGACACCCCCGTAATGGGAGGCAGCAGGGACGGGGCCCCCCCATTTTCGGCGCCGTCATCGGCGTGATTTCCTTTTCGACATTTTGCCGAAAAGGCCATTTTTGCCCGATATGTTTCGGCGGCCGAAATTTCGGTGCATCCCTAATTGTGATGCTTCTCCTGAGTACGGGGATACCACATGTTTGAGACTTTTTGGGAGCCTAGCCATGTACAGGACCTCGAAAACCAATTACTGCCTTCAGGCTTTCTAAGGGCGTAAAATGGTGATTTCACTTCCTCACTACCTATCAGTTTTGGAGGCCATGAAATGACAAGATAGCACAAACCCCTCCAAATGACCCCATTTTGGAAAGTAAACACCCCAAGCTATTTGCTGATGCGCATGTTGAGTCCATGGAATATTTTATATTTTGCCACAAGTTTCAGGAAAATTTAAATTTTTTTTTTTACACAACGTTGTCACTAAAGGATGTATTGTTTAAACATGGCATGGTTATATGTGGAATTACACCCCAAAATACATTCCTCTGCTTCTCCTGAGTACGGGGGTACCACATGGCAGTCTAACCGCGTACAGGACCCCGAAAACCAATCACCGCCTTCAGGTTTTCTAAGGGCGTACGTTTTTGATCTCACTCCTCACTGCCTATCAGTTTCGGAGGCCATGAAATGCCCAGATAGCACAAGCCCCCACAAATCACCCCATTTTGGAAAGTAGACACCCCAAGCTATCTGCTGAGTGGCATGTTGAGTATTTTGCAGATCTCGCTTTTTGTAACAAAGTTTTTAAAATTAAAAAAAGAAGAAAAAAAAATGTTTTCTTTTCTTTCTTAATTTTCAAAAATAAATGAAATCTGCAAAATACTCACCATGCGTCTTAGCAAATATTTTGGGGTGTCTACTTTCCAAAATGGGGTAATTTGGAGGGGGGGGGGGGGGGGGTTTGTGCTATCTGGACATTTCAGGGCCTCCGTAACTGTGATAGGTAGTGAGGAGTAAAATCACAATTGCAATTTTACATTTTTGTTTACATGATAAAATTTTTTTTTTTTTTTTTTTTTTTCAAGAAAATGACTTTGTACCCCCAAACATTACATATATTTTTAAAGCAAAGGTCCTACAGATTAAAATGGTGGTCGTTGCAATTTTTTTTTTACACAGTATTTGCGCAGCGATTTTTCAAATGCAATTTTTTTTGAAAAGGCACACTTTTTTAAAATTTTATGCACTAAAACACACTATATTGCCCAAATGTTTGATGAAATAAAAAAGATGATCTTATGCCGAGTACATGGATACCAAACACGACATGCTTTAAAATTGCGCACAAATGTGCAGGGGCGACAAACTACATACATTTTTAAAAGCCTTTACAGGTTACCATTTTAGATTTACAGAGGAGGTCTACTGCTAAAATGACTGCCCTCGATCTGACCTTCGCGGTGATGCCTCACATGCATGGTGCAATTGCTGTTTATATATGACACCAGACCGACGCTTGTGTTTCGCTTTTGCGCTTGAGCACGGGGGGACAGGGGTGCTTATTTTTTTTTTTAATTATTATATTTTTTGCTTTTTTATTATATTTTTTAAATTGTTCCTTTTCATTTTTTATTTTTTAATCATTTTTATTGTTATCTCAGGGAATGTAAATATCCCCTATGATAGCAATAGGTAGTGACAGGTACTCTTTTAACCACTTTACAACCGGCCCATAGCCGAATGACGGCAGCAGGGCGGTTGCTTAACTCTGGGATCACGTACTATGACCTCCTCCCAGAATTCCCCTCTCGCGCGCCACCTGAACACATCCGTGACCGCCGGGTCCAGAGTACCCGGCGCATCACGGATCCCGGTAAATGGCCGCTGATCGCGGCCGTTTACCTTGTGATTGCTCCGTCAAATGACGGAGCGATCACATGTAAACCGGCATCATCTCATGACGCCGGGTTCCTCTCATCCCCTCTGTGTACCGATTGGTACACTGTGAGTGGAGAGGGGGATGGATGGATGGCTGCAGCGCTGTGGGCTGGATATGTAGTGCCCACAGCGCTGCTCAGTGACATCCAGCCATCCATCCATGCTCAGCCATACCTAATGCCCTGCAATACTCTGCAATACCCCAGAATACTCTGCAATACTCTGCAATACCCCACAACACTGTGCAATACCCTGCAATACCCCACAATGCTGTGCAATACTCTGCAATACCCCACAATACTGTGCAATACTCTGCAGTACCCCGCAATACTCTGCAGTACCCCGCAATACTCTGCAGTACCCCGCAATACTCTGCAGTACCCCACAATACTCTGCAGTACCCCGCAATACTCTGCAATACCTCACAATACTGTGCAATACCCCGCAATACCCTGAAATACCCCGCAATATCCTGAAATACCCCGCAATACTCTGCAATACCCTGAAATACTCTGCAATACCCCGCAATACTCTGCAATACCCCGCAATACTCTGCAATACCCCGCAATACTTTGCAATACCCCGCAATACTCTGCAATACCCCGCAATACTCTGCAATACTCTGCAATACCCTGCAATACTCTGCAACACCCCGCAATACCCTGCAATACCCCGCAATACCCTGCAATACTTTGTGATAACCAGTCATACTCGGCGATACCCTGCCATACTCAGCCATACCCAGCCATGCTCAGCCATACTCGGCGATACCCTGCCATACTCTGCAATACCCCGCCATACTCTGCAAAACCCCGCAATACTCTGCCATACCCTGCCATACCCAGCCATACCCAGCCATACTCTGCAATACTCGGTGATACCCAGCCATACTCTGCCATATCCTGCCATGCTCGGCCATACTCTGCCATGCTCAGCCATACTTGGCTGTGGGAAGTCTCACACGTGGTATCGCCGTACTCAGGAGTAGGAGAATCAATTTTGGGGTGTCATTTTTGGTATGTACATGTTATGTGTTAGAAATATTGTATAAATGGACAACTTTGTGTTAAAAAAAAAAAAGTGTTTTAACCACTTCCCGCCCGTCGGCTGTCATACGACGTTCTTGACTTTGTGCGGGGATATCTGAATGATGGGTGCAGCTACAGGCATCATTCAGGTGCTCCCCTGCATGTTGGGCCTCTGTATGTGGCCACACTGTGTAAAAGTCTCACACGTGGTATCGCCATACTCGGGAGTAATAGCAGAATGTGTAAAAAAAAACCTTGATTTTGCAAAGAATTGTGGGAAAAAATGACAACTTCAAAAAACTCACCATGCATCTTTCTAAATACCTTGGAATGTCTTCTTTCCAAAAAGGGGTCATTTGGGGGGTATTTGTACTTTTCTGGCATTTTAGGGTCTCAAGAAATTAGATAGGCTGTCAGTACTTCAGGTGTGATCAATTTTAATATATTGGCACCATAGCTTTTGGACTCTATAACTTTCACAAAGACCAAATAATATCCACCGATTTGGGTTATTTTTACCAAAGATATGTAGCGGTATAAATTTTGGCCAAAATATATGAAGAAAAATTACTAATTTGCAAAATTTTATAACAGAAACTAAGAAAAATGCATTTTCTCTAGTCATCTTCCAGGACGGCATAACCTGAGAGGTGACTGATCCACCTGACAGGAAACACAATCCACATACAAGGTTAAAAGGCCCCTCCCTTCCCCCTGTACCTCAGTTCTTGATTGTGTTTCCCGGCAGCGAAACGTTTGTTGTTTTTTCTCAGACCTGAAGCTGGTAGCGGATGGTCCCCCCCTGAGGGCTGGACGCCAAAGCCGGGGAAGCCGGCGGGTCCAGCCATGGCCCTGTCCTTCTCAGGGGGTCCCCCCAATGGCCGGGGGAGAGAGTCTTCCCCGGCAAGGAGCCTCCCGGGTACAGGGGGGTATCCCGGAACTCCTGTGAGCACATACCTCATGCTTTTTCCTTCCACCCAGTCAGGTACGGAGGTGATGAAGGAACTGGAGCACAGGCTGGTGTCTAGGCCACAGAGGGGGTAGAGGACGCCAGCCAGGTCGGTACCTTGGTGCCTTGTAGGGCTGGTGGAGGTCCTGGACTTCATAGGGAATGCTGAAGCTCCTGTGTATGGAGCAGGCATCCCAGGGTGGAGAAAGATGGCGGCGTTTCCGGGCGCTGTAACTTCTGACTTCCGGTCTATGCCAAAATGGCGCATTCGGACACTAGAGGCCAAAATCCTCCCTCAGACAGCGGCTCTCCAACAAAATGGCGCCAATCATTGGTGTATAGGAGATAGATGCTCAGCGCTCCAGGGAAAAGCAGGAGGCCTCACGATACTCCTCTCTTGGGGTCGGAAAACCTCACAAAGCAGTAGATATGGATGGAGAGGAGGTAACAGCTGCAACCTTAGCCCAGGAAGAGGCCAGTGGTGGTGAGTCCTCTTCCGTTTTTGTGGTGAAGTAAGAGGGGTCTTACCTACACCATAGGGGGGGGGGGGGAGTGAGAGAGAGAGACACACAGAAAGTCTTAGGAAACTGGTTAAAGTTTGGACTTTGTTTTTTTTCTCTCCCTAGATCCTGGCGGCTCTGCTCAAGGGGCTCACAAGATGAAGGGCAAAAATCCCCCTCCTCCCAGGTCAAAAAGATGTGGGAACTGTAATGATAAGCTCCCACAGGACCATGGGAAACCTTTTTGCTATAGGTGCATACAGAAACTGTCTAGTAAGGAAACCTCACAGGTTATGAGGGACTTCCTTGCGGTACAGTCGGAGATGCTTTCTACCATCCAGTCTATTAAGACTGCTATAGCACCTAAAGCGGAGGATAGAGAAGTCCTGTCCTCTAGAGAAGGCACTTCCTCTCAGGAAGGTTTTTCAGACAGGGGTCAGAAAACCTTGCAAGGAACCCCTTCCTCTGTCACTTCGGGAGTTGAGGAGTTTGAGGACCCAGAGGAGTCAGAGGAGGACTCATTAGAGCAGGGGTCCTCAAACTTTTTAAACAGGGGGCCAGTTCACTATCGGTCAGACTGTTAGAGGGCCAGACTATAGTTCGGACGCGCTGTGATAAAAGTCCCGCCCTCCTCCTACCTAGACCAGCTTGTGGCTCATTCTATCTCAACACTCCAAATCAGTCCATCATATCTAAGGCACCCCAAAGTGGACCACCCTAACCACAGCACCCCAAAGAACACCACACTAGTGGGATGCACAGGGGTAAGCAGTGGGGTGGAGGGGGGACTGCAGAGTGGTCAGAAAGACAGTGGGATGGACAGGGGGACAGTGGGATGGACAGGGGGACAGTGGGATGGACAGGGGGACAGTGGGATGGAGTGGGGGACAGTGGGATGGAGTGGGGGACAGTGGGATGGAGTGGGGGACAGTGGGATGGAGTGGGGGACAGTGGGATGGAGTGGGGGACAGTGGGATGGAGTGGGGGA
This sequence comes from Lithobates septentrionalis, assembly GCA_037952835.1. Taxonomy (NCBI): domain Eukaryota; kingdom Metazoa; phylum Chordata; class Amphibia; order Anura; family Ranidae; genus Lithobates; species Lithobates septentrionalis. Next base: position 1,308,969 of record JBBDGP010000780.1, read on the forward strand.
CAGTGGGATGGAGTGGGGGACAGTGGGATGGAGTGGGGGACAGTGGGATGGAGTGGGGGACAGTGGGATGGAGTGGGGGACAGTGGGATGGAGTGGGGGACAGTGGGATGGAGTGGGGGACAGTGGGATGGAGAGGGGGACAGTGGGATGGACAGGGGGACAGTGGGATGGACAGGGGGACAGTGGGATGGACAGGGGGACAGTGGGATGGACAGGGGGACAGTGGGATGGACAGGGGGACAGTGGGATGGACAGGGGGAAAGTAGGATGGAGAGGGGGACTGTGGGATGGACAGGGGGACTGTGGGATGGACAGGGGGACTGTGGGATGGACAGGGGGACAGAGGGACTGTGGGATGGACAGGGAGACAGAGGGACTGTGGGATGGACAGGGAGACAGAGGGACTGTGGGATGGACAGGGAGACAGAGGGACTGTGGGATGGACAGGGGGACAGAGGGACTGTGGGATGGACAGGGGGACAGAGGGACTGTGGGATGGACAGGGGGACAGAGGGACTGTGGGATGGACAGGGGGACAGAGGGACTGTGGGATGGACAGGGGGACAGAGGGACTGTGGGATGGACAGGGGGACAGAGGGATGGACAGAGGGATGGACACGGGGATGGACAGGGGGACAGAGGGATGGACAGGGGGATGGACAGGGGGACTGTGGGATGGACAGGGGGACTGTGGGATGGACAGGGGGACACTTGCACATATGGACTTGCCTCTAACTGTCTCCCCGATCTCTCAGTTCTCACTTCTTCCTAGTAGGCTGTTCCCTGAAGCCTGCGCTCTCCCTGCTGGACTCCTCTTCCTCCTCGCTGTCCTGGGACAAGGCGAGCGACCCCTCCGCGCCTCCTGTCTGCCATGCCAGTGAGAAGTAAATCCGCGGGGCTGCACTGAAAACTACACTTCCCAGCGTGCAGCGCGGCACACGGAGCCCTCCATAGAGATGACTGGGGTGGGGGAGGCGGCTTGTGTAGCTTGTCTGAGCAGAGCGGACATTCTCCCCCCCCGGAGCAGAGTGGACCTGCCCAAGATGAGCCGACCTGGCCCCGGCCCGAGCCAAGCAGATCCGCCCCCATCCGTGCCGTGTATTAGTGTGGCTGTGTGTCCTGTCAGGAATCCGGCCCCGGGTGGGGTGGGCCGGATAAATGTCCTCGGCGGGCCGCATGTGGCCCACGGGCCGTAGTTTGAGGACCCCTGCATTAGAGGAAGGTGTAGACACAGACGCTGACAGCCAGGATAGTGACAGTCCTAGAGCTAGTAGCCATCTCTTTCCCGTGGAAGACATGGTGCAGTTACTTAGGGCGATCTATGCCTCTGAGGATATCCCAGAACCTCCGGTTCAGGCGTCGGCCCGGGACAAGATGTACAGGGGTTTGGGAAAGCCTCAGTCCAGGGTATTCCCAGTTCATCAGGCCCTAAAGGAGGTGATTTTGAGAGAGTGGAAAGACCCGGAAAGAAAGGTTCTTAGACTCAAAACTTGGAAGAGAAGGTTTCCTTTTGGGGAGGAAGAAGAGCAGAAATTCTTTAAAACCCCTAAGTTAGACGCAGCCCTGTCGCAGGTTTCTAAAAAATCTGACTGGTCTTTTGAGGATTCAGGGAACCTAAAAGACCAAATGGACAGAAGGGCGGAGGCGCTTTTGCGCAGAGCATGGGATTCCAATGCGGCTGCCATGGCTCCTGCTTTGGCATCAGCATGTGTGGCAAGAAACGTGGACGCATGGTTAGGCAGACTTTCCAACCACGTTTCTAAAGGCAGTGATTCCAAAGAAGTCACAGACTCTTTAGAAATAATAGGTAAGGCTGTGACATATTTGGCAGATGCGGCTGTGGTGTCTGTCAGGAACACAGCCAAATCTGCAGCCCTCCTAACTCCGCAAGAAGGGCAGTCTGGGTCATATCATGGGAAGGGGACCAGATGTCTAGATCAAGGCTAACTCGCTGTTAAATGTTATCTCTCCTCGGTCTGTAATGGAAAAGACCGACACGAGGAGAGATGACATCACTTCCCCTGTCAGTGTTTACAGTTACACGACAGGGGAAGGATCTCATTCGCCAGGACAGATCACCAGGTCCAGGCCAATGAAATCATTCATTGGCCTGGTCCTGGAGATCGATCGGTTCTGGATCGAATCTGATCGTCACGGCCGCCGAGGGGGCGTGCACCCGATATAGTATGACGGCGATTTGCCTGCCCGTGCCATTCTGCCGTAGTACAACTTCGGCGGCTGGTCAGGAACAGGTTAAGGTTAAAAAGAAATGTTGGGTAAATATGAAATATTGTGTATTAATATTATAGTTGTATTTTCAGCTGTCAGTTGAAGCTTTTGTATTCTGTAAGCGGTTTTCAACTTTCAGCGGCTCTGAAAGATGCTGTTTGCTGACAGAACTAAAATGATTGAATGAGTCACCACAGCAGTTGCACGTACCTTATTAGATGGCTTTGTTAAACAGGGAGCTTGCAAAGTAAGCTTGCTCGTCTGTGCTGTCCAGTAGTAGTTTGGTTATTCTTTGTCGCAATTTGTAAATTAAATTTACAGTCGTGGCCAAAAATATTGGCACCCCTGCATATCTGTCAGATGCACCACTTCGCCCAAAAAATTGTTGCAATTACAAATTTTTAGGCATTCTCATATTTATTTCTTTTGTTTGTATTGGTATGATGCAAATAGCCAAATCTGACACGTTCCACGCAAAACTCCTTAAGTCGGCTGGCAAAATTATTGGCACCCTCAATTTAATATTTGGTAGCATACCCCTTGGAAAAAATAACTGAAATGAATCGCTTCCTGTAACCATGAGTTTCTTGCACCTCTCTACTAGAAAATTGGACCACTCCTCTTTCGCCAACTGCTCCATTTCTTTCAGATTAAAAGGGTTCATTTTCCCAACTGTTGTTTTGAGATCACTCCACAGGTGCTCGATAGGATTTAGATCTGGACTCATTGCTGGCCAGTTCAGAACTCTCCAGCACTTTGTCTTAAACAATTTCTGGGTGCTTTTTGACATGTGCTTTCAGTCATTGTCCTGCTGCAAGACCCATGACCTCTGATAGAGACCCAACTTTCTAACACTGGGCCCTACATTGCACCCCAGAATTCTTTGGTAGTTTTTCAGATTTCATAATGCCATGCACACGGTCAAGGCATCCAGTGCCTGAAGCAGCAATGCAATCCCAAATCATCAGTGAACCTCAACCTTCTTTTTTTTTTTTTTTTTACTGTAGGGACTGTATTTTTTTTCTTTAACCACTTGCTTACTGGGCACTTAAACCCCCCTCCTGCCCAGTCCAATTTTCAGCTTTCAGCGCTGTCGCACTTTGAATGACAATTGCGCGGTCATACAACTCTGTACCCAAATGAAATTTTTATCATTTTTTCCCACAAATAGAGCTTTTTTTTGGTGGTATTTAATCACAGCTGGGATTTTTATTTTTTGCTAAACAAACAAAAAAAATGGAAAATTTTGAAAAAAAAAAAATCATGTTTCATAGTTTGTTATAAAATTTTGCAAACAGGTAATTTTTCTCCTTCATTGATATGCGCTGATGAGGCGGCACTGGTGGGCACTGATGGGCTGCACTGATGGGCACGGATAGGCACAGTTAAGGTGGCACGGATAGGCACAGTTAAGGCGGCACGGATAGGCACAGTTAAGGCGGCACGGATAGGCACAGTTAAGGCGGCACGGATAGGCACAGTTAAGGCGGCACGGATAGGCACAGTTAAGGCGGCACGGATAGGCACAGTTAAGGCGGCACGGATAGGCACAGTTAAGGCGGCACGGATGGGCACAGTTAAGGCGGCACGGATGGGCACAGTTAAGGCGGCACTGATGGGCACAGTTAAGGCGGCACTGATGGGCACAGTTAAGGCGGCACTGATGGGCACAGTTAAGGCGGCACTGATGGGCACAGTTAAGGCGGCACTGATGGGCACAGTTAAGGCGGCACTGATGGGCACAGTTAAGGCGGCACTGATGGGCACAGTTAAGGCGGCACTGATGGGCACAGTTAAGGCGGCACTGATGGGCACAGTTAAGGCGGCACTGATGGGCACAGTTAAGGCGGCACTGATAGGCACAGTTAAGGCGGCACTGATAGGCACAGTTAAGGCGGCACTGATGGAGACAGATAAGGCGGTACTGATGGGCACAGATAAGGCGGCACTGATGGGCGCTGATGGGGGGCACTGATGGGCAGTGATGGGCGGCACTGATGGGCAGTTATGGGCACTGGTAGGTGACACTGATGGGCAGCACTGTTGCACTGATGTGGGCGCTGATGGGTTGGCACTGGGTGGCACTGATGGGTGGCACTGTGGGCACTGATAGATGGCACTAATGGATGGCACTGTGGGCACTGGGTGACGGTGGGCACTGGTGATCGGGTTTTTTTTCCCTCCTCACGCTGTCAGCGCGAGGAGGAAAAATAGCCGATTACCGGCTCTGTTTACAGGCTCTGTTTACATCACATGATCAGCTGTCATTGGCTGACAGCTGTTCATGTGGTAAGGGGTCGGGAGCGACCCCTTACTCTGATCTGTGATCAGGCGAGTCTCATAGACTCGCTGATCACCGAGCGCGCCGCGCGCGCCCTGCAGGGGGCGCGCAGGCCGCTCGTGCAAGGGACGACGTCAATAGACGTCGTCCCGGCAATGTAGATCCGCGCTGTTGCTGTCATTTGACAATAGCGCGGATCTGAAGAGGTTAAAGGCCTCATTTCTTTTTCTGAAAAACGGTAGAATGGGCTTTATCAAAAAGCTGTAATTTTTTTCCTCTGTCCACAGCACATTTTCTTAAAAGGATTTTTGCTTCCTCGGGTAAGTTTTGGCAAATTCCAATCCTGGCTTTTTTATGTTTTTATGTCAACAGTGGGGTCCTCCTGGGTCTCCTACCATAGCATTGCTTTTCATTCAGATGGTGACATATAGTGTGAGCTGACACAGTTGTACCCTGTGCCTGAAGGTCAGCTTAAATTTTTCTGGAAGTTGACTGAGGTTCTTTATCCACCATTCGAACAATCCTTTGTTGCAATCTTTGATCAATTGTTCTCTTTTGTCCATATCCAGGGAGATAAGCTACAGTGCCATGGGCTGTAAACTTCTTGACAATGTTGCGCAAAGTGGACCCAGGAACATTAAGATCTCTGGAGATGGACTTGTAACTAGGGATGCACTGAAATTTCGGCCGCCGTAACATATCGGCCGAAAATGGCCTTTTCGGCAATTTGCCGAAAGAGAATTCACGGCGATAATGGCGCAAAAAATGGGGCTGGGCCTGCTGGACGGGGCCCCGCCCCTGGTGCCGCCCATCACGGGGGTGTCATTCTGGAGTGCCCGTCCTTGCTCTCTCCTCCTCCCCTCCCTCCTCACCCATGCTGCAGGCGGCCCGTGGGGTCTCCGTGTAACATCCCCCTCTCCCCGAGCGGTGGCTTCATATGGATTCTCAGCCGATGTGTAAATGGACTGTGCTGGAGCTCAGTCACGCTGTTTACTCTGAAAGTGAAAGCAAGGGAGAGGTGTCTAGCAGTTTGTGCTGTGCTCTCTGCCTCCCCCTACAGTGCAGTACAAGGCATGGAGCTTGAAGGTACAGTGCTGCAGCTGCCAATTTTTAAAAAAGGCTGTCTATATATGTTTGTATGCATGTGTGTGTGTGTGTGTTATGTGTGTGTGTGTGTTTATTTGTGTGCATGTGTGTTTTATATGTGTGTGCATTTGTGTGTATGTGTGTATGTTTATATGTGTGTGTGTGCGCGCTTGTGTGTGTATTTTTTATATGTGTATGTTTATATGCACTGGTGAGGCACAGGCAGGCTGCATGACGGGCACTGGTAGGCTGATGGGCACTGGCGAGGCACATGCAGGCTCCATAAACGGGCACTAGTAGGCTGCTGGGCACTGGCAAGGCACAGGCAGGCTGCATAACAGGCACTAGTAGGCTTCTGGGCACTGTTGAGGCACAGGCAGGCTGCAGTTGATGGGCACTGGTAGGCTGCTGGGCAATGGCAGGCTGCATATGATGGGCACTGGTGAGGCTGCATTGATATCCTGTACCATGTCTGCAGTCTCTGGCCATCTCCTGTACCATGTCTGCAGTCTCTGACTATCTCCTGTACCATGTCCCTAGTCTCTGACCATCTCCTGTAATGTGTCTGCAGTCTGACCATCTCCTGTATAAAAATATTTTTTAAAAACAGTCACTTTTGGTATCGGTGCTGTTTCGGTTTTCGGCCTAGTGTATTTTTCATTTTCTGTATCGGTTTCGGCACCAAAAAACCCATTCGGTGCATCCCTACTTGTAACCTGGAGATTTTCCATCCTTTTCCACAAATTTTGTTCTCAAATCGTCAGAAAATTATTTGCTGCTTTTTCTTTTCTCTATGCTCCTTGTGGCACATGCAGAACAGTAAGGTTGAGTAAATTTTTTACCATTTTAACTTGTTGCCATTGTGATTTCTATATTGTCAGCATCTGTTAATTGATACAGGTGAGTTTAAATACAAATTACAGGAGCATCACAAACTTGGAATGCAATTATTTCTTACATTTTTGAGAAGGTGCCAATAATTTTGTCCCGTCCGTTTTTTGGAGTTTTGCTTGTGTTAGATTTTGGCTTTTTGTTTATCCACTTTTTTGTGTCATACCAATACAAACAAAAGACCTAACATGAGAATGCCTAAACATTTGTAATTTTCTGAGCAAAGTGGATCATCACCTGACAAATACAGGAGTGACAATTATTTTTGGCCATGACTGTATACAGTTGTGCTCATAAGTTTACACACCCTGGCAGAATTTATAATTTCTTGACCATTTTTCAGAGACTATGAATGATAACACAAAAACTTTTCTTTCACTCAAAGTTAATGTTTGGCTGAAGCCATTTATTATTAATCAGCTGTGATTACTCTTTTTTAAATCATAATCAGAACAGAAACTACCCAAATGACCCTGATCAAACATTTACATACCCCAGTTTTTAATACCATGTATTGCCCCCTTTAACATCAGTGACAGCTTGAAGTCTTTGGTGGTATTTGTGGATGAGGCTCTTTATCTTCCCAGATGGTAAAGCTGCCCATTCCTCTTGGCAAAAAGCCTCCAGTTCCTGTAAATTCTTGGGCTGTCTTGCATGAACTGCACGTTTGAGAACTCCCCAGAGTGGCTTAATGATATTGAGGTCAGGAGACTGAGATGGCCACTCCTGAACATTCACTTTATTCTGCTGTAGCCAATAACAGGTTGACTTGGCCTTGTGTTTTGGATCATTGTCATGCTGGAATGTCCAAGTATGTCCCATGCGCAGCTTCCTGGCTGATGAATGCAAATGTTCCTCCAGTATTTTTTGGTAACATACTGCATTCATCTTGCCATCAATTTTGACCAAATTTTCTGTGCCTTTGTAACCTTTTCCTGTGCCTTTGTAGCCAAAACATCAGCGATCCACCTCTGTGTTACACAGTAGGAATGGTGTACCTTTCCTTATAGGCCTTGTTGACTCTCCAAATGAAGCGTTTATGGTTGTGGCCAAAAAGCTCAATTGTGGTCTCATCACTCCAAATGACTTTGTGCCAGAAGATTTGAGCCTGGTCTCTGTGCTGTTTGACGTATTGTAAGTGGGATACTTTGTGGCATTTGCGTAGTAATGGCTTTCTTCTGGCGACTCGACCATGCAGCCCATCTTTCTTCAAGTGCCTCCTTATTGTGCATCTGGAAACAGCCACACCACATGTTTTCAGAGAGTCCTGTATTTCACCTGAAGTAGGGCTGGGGAAAAAATCGATTTGAATCTTGAATCGAGTTGAGAGGTCAAATCGATTCAAATTTTCAGCAAATCGATTTTTTTTTTTTACCAGGACCGGCGCTGACACCGCGCTGGTCCTGAGGAGCTGCGGGCAGGAGTTTTTAGGTGAGGCCGCGGCTTCGGCTTAGTCCGCGAGGCCAGACGCCACAGACTAGGCCGAAGCCGCGGCCTCTCCTAAAAACTCCTGCCTGCAGCTCCTCAGGACCAGCGCGGTGTCCATCAAAAAAAAAAAAAAAAAAAAACTCTTCGAATCGTGAATCGAGTTTTTTTTTAAAAATCGCCCAGCTCTATTTGTGGGTTTTTCTTTGCATCCCAAACAATTTTCCTGGCAGTTCTTGATTAGTTTGAACACCGCTGATTGGCATTCTCAATTCCTTGGATGTCTTTTTATATCCCTTTCCTGTTTTATACAATTCAACTACCTTTTCCCGCAGATCCTTTGACAATTTTTTTGCTTTCCCCATGACTCAGAATCCAGAATTGTCAGTGCAGCACTGGATGAAAGGTGCAAGGGTATGTCAGGAGTCCATAAACTCATTGACCTTTTATACACACACACTAATTACAAGCAAACAGATCACAGGTGAGGATGGTTACCTTTTATTTCAACTTGTGTGCATGTTATCAGGCCAAAATCACCAGGGTATGTAAACTTTTGATCAGGGTAATTTGGGTAGTTTCTGTTGTGATTTATGATTTAAAAAGAGTAAACCGTTGATTGATAATAAATGGCTTCAGCCAAACACTAAAAATGAGTGAAAGAAAAGTTTTTGTGTTATCGTTCATGTTCTATGAAAAATGGCCAAGAAATCGTAAATACTGCCAGAGTATGTGAACTTATGAGCACAACTGTGTAAGTGTATATGAATGTAAGTATGTATATAATAAAATTATAGTTTCCCTTTAAATATTAGGAGTTCTCCAAACACTGGGACAAGAAAGGAGCTCAGGGCGGGCACCACACTAAACAGATGCAGTCTTCTGAAGACCCAGGCATTCATGCTTATTGATACACTGCCAACAACAGCAGACTTCTGCTGTTACGTGCACCCACAGCAACTAGCTAACTGTGACGTAGTTACGTGACTGGGGGTATAAGGGAATAAGGGGGAACTTACACTGAGCAAGACTGGCTGTAATTCAGAGCATGCACTACCTTTGGCCACCACTAGAGGGAGACTCCAATCCAGCTGGCTGACCACATACAGACAGACACGAATCTTGCATACAATCTGGTGCACTCTAAGGGTTCGAGAGCACTCTAGCAATTAGCACACACTTCTAGGGTTCCCCAGCTATTCTACAAGCTAGAACCCCAGTGTTAATCACTCTTCCCACACACCAGACCCGCAACAAATGATAGCCTGCCACCACCCAACAGTTTGTCCGCAGACTGGTCTGGTGGGCCACCACACACACAGATCTTCGTCTGGCAGATCTGTTGGCTTACAATCTGCATTGCCAACACGCAGTGCAATTGCATACCAATTGGCGCGTAACCTAGACCGAGTACTTCGGCACTAAAATACAACAATTTTTCCAGAGATAGGAGTCCCAGCTTAGTCACTTATTTATTTTATCATTTAATATCCCGAAAGTGGGCAGTGCATAAAAGATATACAAAGAAAACGGCGTTACCAAAAAAACTACAAAAAAACTACAAAGAGAGATACAATTGGCAATTTGCTATGAAAATAAGAAGGGATAAAAACAGAAATAAACTTTACCAAAGTCTATCCTTTAGTCGAAGCATACAGGAACATGTGGAAACTCCCCAGTTTCAAACTGGCTTTGTGGAAGTACAACGTCCATATCTCAGGTTCCCCAATTTATTGAAATGGGCCCAGAACAGCGCTGATTGCTGGGTCATGAATAGTGTTTCCGATCGCGACAGTACCAATCACTGCCTGAATGCCACAATCAGGTGCCATATAAAGGTTGCTTTAAAGCATGAATAACAGCACAATGCTTGTGCTGTATAATTTAGCCCTTTGTATCATCTAAAATAACTGGCTGATCCTGCCTGGTGTTCCCCTCTGTAAACTGACCATGTTTATCATGGCTGCTGATCCCCTAATACTGTGGTCAGATTACATGCCTCCATCATCCGCTGTCTCTCCTTGCTCCCTCACTCCCTGTCAGCTCATGTCAGTGCCCGCCCTCCCCACTTGCTGCTAAAATTATTTGGCAATTTTCATCCAATTCTCTGTGTTTGATAATGTTATGTACCCAGTGTATGTGCTTTTTATAAAAAAAAACTCTGAAAAACCTATATTTCAGAGCGCAGGTCGGCGCTCACATGACCTCCTCTCCTCCTGACATTAGTGGGGGATTTTCAGCCCCTCTCGCTGTAGCTGTCAGATTCGGAAAGGAGAGAGGCGGGCAGTCACGTGAGCGCCCAGTGGCGCTCTGAAATAAGGTATAAAACGGCTTCTTTTTTTTTTTTTTTTTTTAGAACGGGCACATATTATCTGACACTAGGGGTTTCTATGAAGAGAGCACAGTGGCTTCACAACCATTTTAAAGTAGTTCTAAAGGCTGAAGATTTTTTACCTTCATACATTCTATTCATGAAGATAAAAACGTGTGCAGCTGTCAATCACAGCCAGTTAACCAATGAGGGAGAGCGTGGGACAAGCCGCGGCTCTGTGTCTTATGGACGCATGGAGCTGCGCCTCGGGAGCCCTCAGGGTAAGCTGCTTTCTGTGAGGGCACTGCTTGAGGAGGAGGAGCCAGGAGCGCTGGCAAGGGACCTGAAAAGAAGAGGATCTGAGCTGCTCTGTGCAAAACCACTGCACAGAGCAGGTAAGTATAACATGTTTGGTATTTAAAAAAAACAAACAAACAAGCTTTAATAATACTTTAATAACGTTGTATTGCTGTTGGTATTCAGATATTGACAGGTGTTCATTTTTTATAAACTCTTGTATCATTAACCAATCAGCCTGATTTGGAACTGTAGGGATAGTTAGGCTTTCCAATACAGAATTTAGAAAAAATTATCTTGCAACTTATCTGTAATTGTTTGTTTTTATTTTTTAGGAAAAGGAAGTATCTGTCCTTCTCCATGTATAACCGTCAAAGAAGTATTAAAAAAAATACAGACTACAGTACATGGACAACTCGGGATGTCTGTATGTGCTCCTGTTTCAACACTGAAGAAGAAGCAAATCATTACTGAGAGACAGAAACAACAAAAAAGCAAAATTCAATGTTGTTCAAAGGCTTTTCATTCTCCAGGTTTACCAAATCCAGCGGTAATGTTGCCCAATTGTGACAGCCTCCCTAGAAGACAGGCCAAAAAGGTGTCCGAGCCGAAAAGTTTGGTGTCTGTTAAAAAAACAAACTTGGAGCAATTGGTCTCTAAGGGTGACATTGCAGCAACTCGTAGCACGAGGGTTTCTGCATTAAAGAACTTAAGTTTGGAAATCCCTTCTCGTCAGAAAAGACAAAATCAAAGGAAAAGGTTGGTTAGGGGTAAAATTGACCTTAAGAGACCAAGAAAAGTGACCTTAAACCGTATAGGTGCTGATACAGCAGAGAAAGATAAAGACCTCCAATGTAATGTGCAACATACAGGAGATTTTTGTGATAGTACTTTGCAGGAAGAGTCAAACAATAATACTTGTATGCCTGTAAATTTCGATTTAATAGATGAAGGTCTGCAACAGAACACATTTCAAGGACATGTACCTTCCAGTTTTTGGAGTAGTTGGCGAACTTTGCAATATCTTGTTTCAGAAGAGGAATATAGTGATAACTCTCTTTCAGGCATGCATTCCCCTTTTACAAGTATGTCTCCTTGTTTAACACATTCCCAACTACCTGAAGTTGTGGCCGAAAACATTTCATGCCAACGCGTTGAACCATTTACAGGAAAAACTGTATGGAAATGTACTTGCGCTCGAACCAGCATTTGGACTTTTTCACATAAGAGACGTGACCATAAAAATACAGAGATTAATGCAGATGATCAATCTCTGAATTGGAGGACAGAAAATGACAATGAAACTCTATGCAAAAAGAGAAAGTTGGATTTGCTGTTAGATGATTTACCACCACTTAGTTTTTACCCTCCAGCTCCTGATTTGGAAGAATTTATTAGCAGCTCATGTAGTGAGATAATAAGTAATGTTCCATTAGACAGCAGAGTAGCAAATGAAAGGATTTCTAAACCCTTTTTACATGAACATGAAAAAGATCATCAAAATCATCCCATTTTAGACACACCATCTAAAACGTTTACTATTCCAAAAAGAAACCAAATTCTAAAAATAAAGCCACCAACTTTCAGGTATCCTTTAACATATGGAGTTGAGAAGGAGCCAAATTTGAACTCAGTTTCTTTGTTAAATGTTAAAGAAGACAGTGACACGTCATACTGTAGCCCTCCAAATCTGGATTATATTAGCAAAGTTTTACCAAGTGAAACACGTTCTTCCACATCCAGTGGAAGTACTTCAGATTTTGGTGATAGATTTCTCGGTAAAGATTATGCTTTACATTATGCAGATGCAAGTGACTTGCACTCAGAACTTGAGCAATCATCAGGAAATAAACCTGCATTGAATGACAACTCATCTGATGCATTAAATGATGCTGCACCTGTTGTCCTGAGTGACGCCGCACCTGTTGTCCTGAGTGACGCCGCACCTGTTGTCCTGAGTGACGCCGCACCTGTTGTCCTGAGTGACGCCGCACCTGTTGTCCTGAGTGACGCCGCACCTGGTGCCCTGAGTGGCGCTGTATCTGGTTCCCCAAGTGATGCCACGCCCTTTGCCCTGAGTGACGCCACGCCCTTTGCCCTGAGTGACGCCACGCCCTTTGCCCTGAGTGACGCCACGCCCTTTGCCCTGAGTGACGCCACGCCCTTTGCCCTGAGTGACGCCACGCCCTTTGCCCTGAGTGACGCCACGCCCTTTGCCCTGAGTGACGCCACGCCCTTTGCCCTGAGTGACGCCACGCCCGATTTGCTGAGTGTTGCGACACCCTTTTCCCTGAGTGACGTTGCACCCTTTGTCCTGAGTGAAGTTGCACCCTTTGTCCTGAGTGACTTCGCTCCTGGTGTCCCAAGTGATGTGGCACCTTGCTCCCCAAGTGACGTCTCACTCAATGGGCTGAGTGATGCGGCACCCACTGCCCCGAGTGATGCGGCACCCGTTGCCCCGAGTGATGCGGCACCCGTTGCCCCGAGTGATGCGGCACCCGTTGCCCCGAGTGATGCGGCACCCGTTGCCCCGAGTGATGCGGCACCCGTTGCCCCGAGTGATGCGGCACCCGTTGCCCCGAGTGATGCGGCACCCTGTTCCCCCAGTGAGGCCGCACCCTGTTCCCCCAGTGAGGCCGCACCCTGTTCCCCCAGTGAGGCCGCACCCTGTTCCCCCAGTGAGGCCGCACCCTGTTCCCCCAGTGAGGCCGCACCCTGTTCCCCGAGCGAGGCCGCACCCTGTTCCCCCAGTGAGGCCGCACCCTGTTCACCGAGCGAGGCCGCACCCTGTTCCCCGAGCGAGGCCGCACCCTGTTCCCCGAGCGAGGCCGCACCCTGTTCCCTGAGCGAGGCCGCACCCTGTTCCCCGAGCGAGGCCGCACCCTGTTCCCCGAGCGAGGCCGCACCCTGTTCCCCGAGCGAGGCCGCACCCTGTTCCCCGAGCGAGGCCGCACCCTGTTCCCCGAGCGAGGCCGCACCCTGTTCCCCGAGCGAGGCCGCACCCTGTTCCCCGAGCGAGGCCGCCCCCTATTCCCCCAGCGAGGCCGCACCCTGTTCCCCCAGCGAGGCCGCACCCTGTTCCCCCAGCGAGGCCGCACCCTGTTCCCCCAGTGAGGCCGCACCCTGTTCCCCCAGTGAGGCCGCACCCTGTTCCCCCAGTGAGGCCGCACCCTGTTCCCCCAGTGAGGCCGCACCCTGTTCCCCCAGTGAGGCCGCACCCTGTTCCCCCAGTGAGGCCGCACCCTGTTCCCCCAGTGAGGCCGCACCCTGTTCCCCCAGTGAGGCCGCACCCTGTTCCCCCAGTGAGGCCGCACCCTGTTCCCCCAGTGAGGCCGCACCCTGTTCCCCCAGTGAGGCCGCACCCTGTTCCCCCAGTGAGGCCGCACCCTGTTCCCCCAGTGAGGCCGCACCCTGTTCCCCCAGTGAGGCCGCACCCTGTTCCCCCAGTGAGGCCGCACCCTGTTCCCCCAGTGAGGCCGCACCCGTTGCCCTGAGTGATGCAACTGAAGATGATGTATTGATTATAGATGTTATTCCAGATGATCCAGATCTTTTTGGCTGTTTGAATGAAGAGATAAAATCTCCACAGTTTTTACGTGCAAAGAGCAGTGCTACTAATCTTGTACCAAAAGAGAAACCATTAATGAGGAACATTCTACCGGAAACAATATCTCCTGAGCATGACAGGTATTGAGACTTTTTTTTGGTTACTTGTTTTATCATTCTAATTTTAGCTTTGATACATACAAAGGCTTACACCATTAAAACTTGATTAATTCAGTTTCATTTTAAGTTTAACAAGCTCAGTCATATTGTTTGTTTTATTCTGAAGACTTAAATAGAACTGCCAGGTTTACCCTCCACTACCACAACCATTACAGAAAAAAAATGATCTTCCTCTCCCTATGGTTACCTTGTAGCATAGACTTTGCAAATAACCTTCAAGTTCAGGTGCAGGAAAGTCCAAACCTTTTGCATGAACTTGTGGGGATGGCAGTCTCTGGCAAGTTGCTGGACAATTCGGCATTAATATTTAACCAAATTTTGTGACCAGGGGTCAATTATGAATGAAAGTATAGACAGTGCTTGCTCCTCCTTAACACTAATTCCTCTTATAAATGTACCCAGTTGGTATAGTTAAACGTAATATTAACCTAGGATTATTGGATACAACATATGACTATGCATCAACATAATTGATCCATTACTTAACCCACGCTAGCGGGCGAAAAAGGGTTCAAAGCGCCGCTGCCAAAGGAAGCACTTTGCAGGCGCTTGAACAGCGCTGGCCATTGATTTCAATGGTAGGGGCATTTTGGGAGCGGTATATTCACCGCTCCCGCAGCGCCCCAAAGATGCTGCTTGCAGGACTTTTTTTTCCCGTCCTGCAAGCGCACTGCTCCAGTGTGAAAGCACTCGGGCTTTCACACTGGAGTGACAGGAGAGGCGTTTTACAGGCGCTATGCAAGTGCTATTTTTAGTGCTAAAATGCCTGTAAAGGGCTTCAGTGTGAAAGTGGCCTAAAGATGAACTCCCAAGAATTCTCATTTTTAAACTTACAATAGACCAGCCTTGTTTTATGTAATTTACATGTGCGCAACATCCCAGGACCGCTGGGGATGCTGAAATTGACTGTAGTCGTTTCTGCTATGCTATATAGTAGTCCATTTTGAGTGCAAAGGCCATTTGTGGTCCTAGAGGTAGCAGCAGTAGAATCCTAGCAAGAGTAAATAAAATATGTAATATGTCCTTAGGGCAGCTTCTTATCAGATAGAAGGGGTTATCTGCAATTGAGGAAACACAAGAGAGTACACCTATGTGCAGCAATTAAAGATTTATTGATTAAAAGCATAAATATCCACTCACATTTTCTAGGATATATATATATATATATATATATATATATATATATATATATATATATATATATATATATATATATATATATATATATATATATATATATATATATATATTATACAAACTGTGAGTGGATATTTATTCTTTTAATCAATATATCTTTCTTTGCTGCACTTAGAGGCTCAGTCTGTGCTTCTGAAATGACTTGCTGTCGCTACACTGAACACAGGGAGTCGCTCGCTCCCATATTTAGCAAACATCTTGTGAGTGTTCTCTGATTGAGGCGTGGCAGATGGCATCATGATCACCACTTCATACATTCGTATTGATGTGGCGTGTGGATAATTACATGTAATCAAGCTGGCACAATGTAAGTTTTAAAAATAGATAATTCCCAGAGTTCAGCTTTTAAAAATGTTTCTTTTTATTTTGGAAATTTTGAGTTTGTGTTATTTTTGAAAGTGCAACTGTGTTTGACATCTGGTGCTTGTTCACCGCTCCTCCTGTAAAGTGATCCGCAGTAGATGCTGCTTTAATTAAAGAAAAAAAAATCTGTTAGGTTTTTATTATAAGCTGACATAAATGCACAATTTTTTATTTCATTTTAAAGAGGAAATGCAGTCTGCTCACATAATTTTTTTAATAAAAACCTCTTTGCCATTCTGAAGCTTCCCTCCAATCACTTTGCATATTTTATATATTTAGTGATCCTGTATTTGCCAGATATACTGCAGAAATCTCCCTCCACAAAGTCTAGCTGCAGCCATTTTAACTGTGGGCAGCTGAAGCTGCTGCCTGTTCACTTCCTGGATTTACACAGACACACAGTGGCACACCTCCAGCTCTGCAGCCCTGTAGCTTTAATTGGCCCGCTTATGACTCCTCCCCCCTCCCTTCCTGGTAAACTCTTATGATAGTGAGAGAGAGAGCTGTGCATGATGTCATAAGCCTAGGCTAATGACCAGACAAGAAACAGGAAGTGGGCTGTATAAGGTGTTTACTGGCAGAAAAAAAAAAAATTTTTCTATACAAAGTTAAAAGGGCAGAAGGTTTAATAGATGGAAAGTTGAAAAAATGACTGAAGGTCCGCTTTAAATAGTGCAGCAGATTCTGACAAATCCACTATTAATAGTTGGCACCGCAGATGTATACTGCAGCCTGAAGGCTTTCTTTTTGTTGTTGAATCCTACAGCCTGCATATGATCACAATGTCAGTGCTGACTAGAGCTGCACAATTAATCGTTAAAAAATTGCGATCTTGATTCAACCCCCCTGACAATCTCTGTTGCAGTTTGCCGATTCTTTCATATAACAAGTGGAGAGACTTATCTGCTCACTCAGCTGTCAAAAGAAAACATTCGGGGCAGTCTGCCAAGTTTTTAATATGAAACATTGTAACTAACTTTTCCTTCTTAGATCAAAGGGATACACTTCTGTTTGTAAAGAAAAAATCCGGGCAGTCTGCCAAGTTTTCAACAGTGTAAATGCAGGAAGTTTAACCACTTAAAGTCTAAATCTTTTTCTGACACTTCTTTCTTAAAGTGGTGTTCCACCCAAAAAAAATAATGTGTGAATGTGACTAAAAAAATTAAAAAAAAAAACATTTGGAAATTTTTTTTCTTTTTCGTTCATTGACAGACAGCTCCATTAATCTTGACCGTAGGGTTATTACGCCACCCACCTTCAGGAGAGGACTAGGCCGAACATGTATTACATATGAAAAACAGAACTGTACAGCTCCGCCCAAGGGGCGGTCCCTCTGGCAATAACCCCTCAGCCTGCTTCCTGCAGCTCAGTTTTTTTATGCCTAGTGAAGAAGGATCTAGGCTCCCTGTCTGGACCATCGGTCCTGGGGATTTTCTTCTGGATTTTTGCCTTTTGCGCAAGATTTTAAGATCCTGTGATCTTCTATCAACAGCCGGCTGGGTGACAGGCTGGATAATATAGATCCTTGTAGTCTCCCCAGCCTGGCCATCGAGCGTGTGCAGGCCCTAGCTACGTGCTGGGTCGGCCACGAAATGTCCCTCAGGCTCCAGGGGCGGCCGGTGAGCGCAATGCTCCGGGGCATATATGGTATGGTGAACCACAGAGGGAAATTATATAACCCTCAGTAAAGCATTGCCAACATCCCAAATTATATTGCAAAAAGCAAGGACCCTAAAAGGGAAACCTTTGTACCCCCCGGTACAGCGGGACTTTACAGGCGAACAAAACAATTGAATTATAATAAAAATATTTATTTATTGAAAGTTGCTTAAAGCGGGGTTCCACTCTCTCTGATAATTTTTTTTTTTTTGCTAATGACATTGATTGCTATATAGCAATAGGGAACTCACCTGCCCCGTTTTTCAGTGACATTGCGTTTTTTTTTTCTTTAATAAAGTAACTTTTAAAACGAACTGTTCATGGTTGTCATCTTGCCTGTGGGCATGTGAAACCCACAGGCATCCTCTTCCGGGATACGGCGCTGCTGATCGACCAGCATGCACCGCCCGTTCTTTTCAGTTCTCGCGCATGCGCATTAGACCGCAATTGGCGCGCCGTGCCTGTCGTAATGACGTCACTCCCACTATGGAAGTCTCTCGAGAACTCTTGCAACAGGCGGCCGCACTGACTCCTGGGAACAATGACACAAGCTCCCAGGAACCAGTGCGGCTTACAGGAAGTGAGTAATTAGCCGCTGCAGACACGCCCCTAACCGCAGCCTATGCTTCCTGCAGAAAACAAAGACAGCTGGAAGAACAAAGGTAAAGGCTGTAAAAAAAAAAAAAGTGCCGTTTTGTCATTAGGACATTGCGGTAATCAGCTGCAGTTAGTGTAGGAAAATCGGGTGGAGCTCCGCTTTAAAGAAGCATAAAAACATGAGAATCTAAACATAGATCTATACAAAGTGCTTATGCAAAGTGCAACAAATTTTTTCCATAATATATTTCTTTACACTTTCAATTATGAATACATATTTCTCCATGAGCCTGACATGTTTCAGGACGGCGTCCCTTCTTCAGAGGGTTATTGAGGAGAGAAACATATGGGTGTATTCAGTATCCAACCTTTGGAAAAAGTTGTGCAAAGAATATGCAAAAAAAGCAAACTCTCGTATAAAGAGAGAAAGATGATGTGATAAATGAATGAATAAATATATAACCACCAATTAACCGATGGTAGACATGGCGGCTTCCATTTGGGCCAAGAGAAAACTCCGCAAAGGCCCCCAGAGAAGAGAACGAGCCCCGCCAGATCCGCAGTAGAGCCTTTTTTTCGATTCAAGATTTTCAAGCGAAATGCTGAAGCGTGGTTGTTTATTACGTGTATGTTTGACTGGGGCACACATATGACCGGACTACGGATCTCTTTGTCACAGTGTGCCGTGGCCCGCAGCCACCCCGTACTGCTCGGGTGTGGGTCTGTGATGGGATGCCACCAGCTCGTCTGGATGGTAAGTACAACTCTTCCAGTCTCGGCACGACAGAGCAGCTGGGCATTACCTGGAAAGTCGATTAGGGGGTCCCTCTTCTCCCTTTCTTCTCTCCCTGTCCCTGCTCCTGCTCCCCTGTGGGGGATGCTGCATGACAGGGCTGTAGTGCGGTGTGTGTACCTGAGCCAGGGTCCTCTGGAGGGCTCTGATCCTTGATTGGGGGCTGCACTGGCTGGCTGTGTCCCTGTACTGTCATCTGTCTCTCTGGATGTCTGTGGGCTCTGCATGTGCTGCCGCCATAGTGCTGACCGCCGCCATTATCTGCATTTTCTGTGTAGAGCAGTGATCGTCAGCTAATTTTCTGTTGGCCTCTGTGAGAAGCATGGTCGGCGGCCATTTTCTCGGAGTTCGGCTGCCATTTTCCCTGTGTGTTTTTCTTTCTGTACAGGGCGCCTGGCGGCCATTTTCTTGTAGCCTCGGCGCGGTTTTTTCCCACAGCGCGGGTTCCTGTGCCATAACAGCACGGTTTTTGTTCCTGGACACTTGTGAGCTGACACAGGATTCAGCCATCAGCAGCAGCACTCGGTCAAGGTGGTGACCTTGTCCTAAGTCCCCAAGGGTGGCAGACAGGGTGGGTCAGCATGACGTCAGAAGCGGGCGTTTCTTCCCCAGACCTCCCTGCAATTGCAACCGGCTCACCTGCAAGTAGTGCAGTGCCTTTGGACGCTTTGTTGGCGGTCCTTGAAACGTTCGTTGCCAGGGTGGAGGCGCGGTGCGGGCGCAAGGGGGGTAAGAAACGGCCCCTCCCCCCATCCTCCAGGGAGAGCTCTGATTCGGACTCGGGCTCCTCAGTGACTGGCGGCCCCTGTTCTGATGTGTCAGAGGACGCTGACCAGGACTGAGCGGACAGTAAGGATGATTCCGTGTCCGCGCAGGAAAAAGCGCTAGTTGGAGCACTTATCACCGCTGTGCATGATACCCTGAAAATACAGGATGCGGCAGGATCCTCTGCTGAGGTGGCGGCCCCTTTTGGGTCCCGTAAGCCAGCCTGTACACCTAAGGTGTTTCCGTATCTAACTTACTTGATAAGTTCATATACAAGGAATGGGGAAGCCCGCAACGGACCTTTTCGGTCCCAAAAAGAATGGCGGTGCGTTACCCCTTTGAGGAGAGCCTTCTTAAAAAATGGTCGGCTCCCCCGGCCGTAGACTCCCCAGTATCCAGGTTAAACAAAGTAACCACGATCCCGGTAGAAGGGAATCCTGCATTTAAGGACCCTATCGACAGGAGGGCCGAGGCAGTGGCCCGGTCCATCTTTACGATAAGCAGAAAAATTCTCAACGCACAGGCATAGATCCACTTCCAGGTATCAACTCAGTTGTCTCCCAGGATAAAGAGCCCCAGGTGCTGGCTAATGCTGAGTCATGCTGAAGTAAATGAGAAAATCCGGACAGCCGCACTCCAGGAAGATGTATTCCAAAAGTTGTTTATTGTAATAAATTCTTGAGCATACAGCATACAAAGCACTGTGGCAAAAAGTACAGACAATCAGCTAACGCGTTTCGCGCTTATCCCTGTCAGGTCCCTCACTTACCAGACAGGTGAGTCCGCTTGGGCAGAGGGTAGGCTCCCTTACGTATCCAATTCGGGGCCCCTGATAGAGCAGACAGGAGGCCCGCGAATACGGAGTGGTATGAGGGCCTGGTGTTTGGATCCTGGAGACAGGTGGTCTTTCCAGCAGCAGGTAGAACTCAGGAATACTGGAACTGATGCTGAGCAGGAGCTTATCAGGCTGGTCACACACAGGCAGAAGTCGGCAACGGGCTGGCAGCAACGGTACAAAGGGAGCAGGCAGAAGCAAGGTCAAACAAGCCGGGGTCGGGTTCAGGCAGCAGTCAAGGAAGTCCAAAAGGCAAGCCGGGTCACAACGGGTCAAACTTCAGAGATACGGAACACAGAGAGGATCACGGAACTTAGACACAGAGCTGTTGATCAGGCAGCTCCGAACAGGGATAGAGGCAGACTTAAATAGGCCGATTGGCGCCAAAACGCCACGCTCGTGCATGCGCCGATTCGCTAAAGCGCCCGAGCGCGCCCCCGACACCGGCGTGCACGCCAACACCACCGGGCACGCCCGCGGTAACGCCCATAGGCGAACGCACGCAAGCACCGACGCCACCCTGCACGCCACGGCCAGCCAGAGCAGACACGCCAGTGCCCCCAGGAACACGTGCCCCAGCACGCACAGGAACACGAGCACCAACGCGCCCTGGCGCACACCGGCGCCCAACCAGGTAACCTCTCTGACAATCCCAAACGCTTATTCATAGCTATGAGTAGCTATGAGTAAGCGCTTGGGATAAGCGCGAAACGCGTTAGCTGATTGCCTGTACTTTCTGCCACAGTGCTTTGTATGCTGTATGCTCAAGAATTTATTACAATAAACAACTTTTGAAATACATCTTCCTGGAGTGCGGCTGTCCGGATTTTCTCATTTACTCCATCTTTACGATAGCGGGGTCAGCGGTACGACCTGTACTGGCCATGGCATTAGTGTCGCAAACCCTTACTGAATGTGCAAAACTATTGCACTGTGAATTGGAGAAGCAGCAGTCTCCTCCAGTCTGCGTGGAACTAGCAGACCAGTTGGTGCACGGCCTTATGTCTGTGATGCGGCCCTGGATACACTTCCCTTGCTCTCCAGAGCATCAGCATCAGCAGTGGTGCTGCGGCGCCTGATCTGGCTGAAATGCTGGTCTGCGGACCAGGCATCTAGAAAAGCCCTGACGGTTTTGCCCTTTCTTGGTGAGCGGCTATTTGAAGCCTCGCTGGATGGCATTATTAAGAATGTCACAGGTGGGAAGAGCACATTGCTCCCACAGTCCAGGAAGGGTAAGGAGCCACGCCGCAGGCAAGGGCCCTCCTTTTCCGCTCAAAAGAGGCTTTTTCGTCCGCCCGGGACCTCAGGTAAACGCTCCCAGTCCGACACGGCGATTACTGAGGCACAGAAGCGCCCCTGGCCTCGCAAGCCCAGCAAGCTCGCGAGCAAGAGTGCTACCCGCCCAACACACGGGTGGGGGGTCACTTTCGTGAGTTTGCAGTTCAGTGGGCCTCTCGGCTGTCCAACCATTGGGTCTGTGAACTGATTTCATCAGGCTGCAAGAAAGAGTTCCTCTCTTGGCCACCAAACAGATTTTTTCCCTCCAGCATACCCTTACTCCCGGCTCCCTGGGAGGCCCTGTTTGGTGCAGTAATGGACCTGCTCAGCCGCGGGGTGATAGTGCCTGTTCTAGAAATGGAAAGGTTTCAGGGGTTCTATTCCAATCTGTAGTCCCCAAAAAGGAAGGGGTACGTCCAATCCTGGACCTGAAAGCCCTCAATTGCCTTGTAAAAGTACAGAGGTTCAGAATGGAATCAGTTTGCTCCGTAGTCGCTGCACTCCATCAGGGGTCTCCCTGGCGTCTCTGGATATCCGGGACTCGTACCTGCACATACCCATATGCCTCAGGCATCAGGTTTCTGCGATTTGCAGTAGGGGAAGATCATTACCAGTTTGTGGCTCTCCCCTTTTGGTCTGACTTCAGCACCCCGAGTCTTTACTAAGGTATTGGCTCTAATTTTGGCGTTGTTGCGACAACATGGGATTGCAATCGTGGGTTACCTAGACGATCTCCTTCTGAGAGCAGCTTCCGCCTCAGAGTTAAGGGAGGATGTGGCGATCACCATGCACACTCTACAAGAGTTTGGGTGGGTGTCGAACCTCAAGAAGTCGGTACTAGTGCCGACTCAACGTCTGGAGTACCTAGACTTATTGCTGGACTCCGTAGAAGCGAGAGTGTTTCTCCCTTCAAACAAACTGCAGACACTCAGGACCACGGTGAAGCTTTTGGGGAACCGCAGGTGGTCGTCGCTGCATTTCTGCATGCAAGTTCTGGGCCTTTCGGTTGCCTACTTCAAGGCGGTTCCGTACGCCCAATTTCACATCAGTCTTGCAGAAGGAGATATTGTCCAAATGGGACAAAACTCCGTTATCCCTGGATCGGCAGATTCGTGTGAGCCAGTTAGTCAGGGACTCTCTTCTCTGGTGGCCGAGATCTCCGGCCCTTTGGTCCGGGAAATCGTTCCTACCTCTTCATTGGACGGTGATCACAACAGACGCCAGCCTGACCGGCTGGGGTGGAGTATTGGGGAGTACAATCGACCCAGGGCCTCTGGTCGAGGGAGGAATCCCAGTTACCGATCAATGTGCTCGAGCTTCGAGCGATCAGGCTATGCCTCTCCACATGGTCGATGAGACTACAAGGACGTCTGATCAGAATTCAGTCAGACAACGCCACGGCGGTGGCATTTGCCAACCATCAAGGAGAAACAAGAAGCTCGGCTGCAGCAAGGGAGGTCGCTCACATCCTTCGGTGGGCAGAGTGACACGTACCGGCCCTGTCGACCATATACATCCCGGGAGTAGAACACTGGCAGACAGACTATCTAAGTCGTCAGATGCTGGACCCAGAAGAATGGGCTCTGCACCTGGAGGTGTTCAGGCTTCTTTGCCTGCAGTGGGGCACATCAGATGTGGACCTTCTGGCCTCTCAGCTCAATCGAAAGGTGCAGAGGTTCGTGTCCAGGACAAGAGATCCTTGGGCGGACGCGTCAGACGCGTTGGTGGCTACATGGGAGCAGTACCGGCTGATTTACGACTTCCCTCCGCACAAAATGTTACCCCGTCTGCTCCGCAGAGTGGAGGCCGAGGGGATTCCAGTAATACTAATTGCCCCAGATGGCCTCGGCGTCCTTGGCACGCCGACCTGGTATGCCTGGTGGCGGATGCTCCTTGGCGGTTGCCAGTGCGGGAGGACCTCCTATCGCAAGGTCCGATACTCCATCCTGCTTTACCATCGCTGGTTTTAACGGCATGGCTGTTGAAAGCCAGGTGCTAAGGAACCAAGGTCTGTTGGACTCAGTAATTTCCACTATGCTGAGGGCACGAAAATCTTCTTACCGGAAGATGTACCATCGTATGTGGAAGACTTGTATCTCCATGTGTGAGGAGATGGAGTGGCGCCCACGCACCTATTCCGTGGCCAGGATCCTGCTGTTCTTACAGCGAGGAGTGGACCAAAAGTTAGTCTTGAGCACCGTCAAGGGACAGATATCAGCCTTGGCTGTTTTTTTCCAACGACCCCTGGCGTCTCTCTCATTGGTGAGCACTATTGTGCAAGGGGTTCGGTATGTAGTCCCTCCGGAACATCCATCCCTACCTCTGTGAGATCTGAACCTGGTGCTATCGGCGCTTCAGAAACCGCCATTTGAAAACATCAGGTTAATTCCTTTGTTGACTTTCTCAGAAAGTGGTCTTTTTAGTGGCTATTACATCTGCCAGGAGGGTTTCTGAGCTGGTTATTGGTTATTCACAGGGATAAGGTGGTGTTGCGTCCGCAACCTTCCTTTCTGCTGAAGGTGGTTTCGGCCTTCCACCTCAATGAAAACATTGTGTTACCATCTCTGTGTCCTAAGCCGACACATCCTAAGGTGGCCCTCCATTCCCTGGACGTGGTCCGGGATCTAAGGGTATATCTGTCTGCCACGGCTCCCTTCCGGAAGTCAGATTCTCTGTTTGTTTCGGTGGCTGGTCCGAAAAAAGGGCTGGCGGTCTTGTCGACCACCATTTCCTGCTACATCAGACAGATCGTGGTCCAGGCTTATGCCTTGAAGGGGCAGGTGCCCCCCTTTCTTGTCACGGCCCATTCCACCAGGGCAATTGGGACCTCTTGGGCTTTCCGACATCAAGCGTCAGTCTCCCAGGTGTGTAAGGCGGCGACTTGGTCGTCCGTTCACACTTTTACAAAGTTCTACAAAGTTGATGTAAACGCGTCTTCAGATGCCTGCTTTGGCAGCAAAGTTTTACAGGCGGCCGTGTAATCGTTGCAATTTACACCATTTCCTTTTGATTGTCAATGCATTCTGATGCATATGTTGACTGCAAGTTCTGCTGCGGTTGGTTCAGGTGGTGACTCCTGCGTTGGGGAGCACCTCTGGTGGTGGATGAAGTTATGTTTGCTGTTCCCACCCCTCGTTATGACACTGCTTAGGGACGTCCCTACTGTCAAGATTAATGGATCTGTGTCCGTCAATGAACGAAAGAGAAAATGGGTTTTTTGTACTCACCGTAAAATCCTTTTCTCAATAGTTCATTGACGAACACAGCACCCACCCCTTCTATTAGTTTACGTTATACTGCTTGTTGACGTACTGAGCTGCAGGAAGCAGGCTGAGGGATGATTGCCAGAGGGACCCCCTGGGCGGAGCTGTACAGTCCTTTTGTTTTTTCACATGTAATACATGTTCTGCCTAGTCCTCTCCTGAAGGTGGCATAATAACCCTACGGTCAAGATTAATGGAGCTGTGTCAGTCAATGAACTTCAGAGAAAAGGATTTTACGGTGAGTACAAAAATCCTATTTTTTTTACTCCCCTCTAAATGGCTTTTGCTAGGGGGTTCCTCGTAGTCTGCCTCCTTCAGTGCCTGGGCTCTTGACATCACTTCCCCTCGGCACAGGAAGGGCTCAGCTCTGCCCCCTCCCTCTTGTCAATCATCTGGGACACGTGACAGGTCCCAGATGATTGCGCGGCCAATCACGGCACCGAACGGAGGGGGAGACGAGCGGGGCTTCGATCCCCCACATCGCTGGACCCTGGGACAGGTAAGTGTCAGATTATTAAAAGTCAGCAGCTGCAGTAATTGTAGCTGCTGACTTCTAATTTTTTTTTTTATAATGGGAACACTACTTTAGGTTAAAATCAATATTTTCTGCTAGAAAATTACTTTATATATATATAAAATATATTAGCAGAGACCCTAGGGAATAAAGTGGCAATTGCTGCAATATTTTATGTCGCACTGTATTTGCCCAGTGGTCTTTCAAACGCAATTTTTTGGGAAAAAATACACTTCAATGAATAAAAAAACAAACGCTGCGAGAATCGCGATCTACCTTCTAAGCAAAAAATCGTGATTCTCATTTTAGCCAGAATCGTGCAGCTCTAGTGCTGACCTAGTGGTCACATGATCCAAAACCAGTTTGATTTGTTCCCGATCATCACTGCAACCCTAATGTGTTGCCTGCTTGCTCTAAAAGAGGAGGGTATATATTATTTATTACTGAGTCTAGGCGCATGGCATTATGCTGGGAGAATGGTGAAGGATAAGTTCACCTTTGGGAACATGTTACCCCCTCATGTCTAAATAAACTACAAGCCCGGCATCCTTAGCGGCTGTCAGCTTGTAGTTCTCAATAGACTACTACGGTGCTGTGGAGCGCTATGTTACATCAGTGATCTGCTGAATGCTCGTGCAATGCTTTCCAGGCTCCTACTACAAAAAATAATAAATGCACATTTTTTTTTTTACCTGCAAAAAATGTGCATTTTATTAATTTATTTTTAAAGTGAACTTCTCCTCCTTTAAAAAAAAACTATGGGCCAGGAAGCGTTGAGCATGTATTTTTTCTTTGAGTGCACATTATCAAATATACGGTTTTAATCTGAGGTTTGAATTTGTTTTACAGTATCGATTCACCAATGGAGATTTGTACTCCAGAGCCTCCTCCAGTACTAAACTGCTGCTTGTTTGGGCAGGACCAGAAGGTTTCAGGTAAGGGACATACTTTATGGTGATTAGTGTTGCTAATCAATATTTACATTCAAACTGGTAGGATAAAACAATACCAATTCGGTTTCGACAACCAATGTTAAAAACACACTGACATGTTCATAAAAACCACACAATTTTATATATTTTTTTTCTGCTTGTTGCAAATTGCTTTTTTAACCACTTCAGCCCCGGACCATTTGGCTGCCCAAAGACCAGAGCACTTTTTGCGATTCGGCACTGCGTCGCTTTAACTGATCATTGCGTGGTTGTGCGACGTGGCTCCCAAACAAAATTGAAGTCCTTTTTTTCCCACAAATAGAGCTTTCTTTTGGTGAAATTTTAAAAACCTCTGCGGTTTTTATTTTTTGTGCAATAAACAAAAGAGTGACAATTTTGAAAAAAAAGCAATATTTTTTTACTTTTTGCTATAATAAATACCCCCCAAAAATACATATAAAAAAATATATTTTTTTCCTCAGTTTAAGCCGATATGTATTCTTCTACAGGTTTTTGGTAAAAAAAAAATCGCAATAAGCGTATATTGATTGGTTTGCGCAAAAGTTATAGCATCTACAAAATAGGGGATAGTTTGATGGCTTTATTATTATTTATTCATTTTTTTACCAGTAATGGCGGTGACCTACGATTTTTATCGGGACTGTGACATTATGGCGGACACGGACAATTTTGACACATTTTTGGGACCATTGTCATTTTTACAGGGATCAGTGCTATAAAATTGCATTGATTACTGTAAAAATGTCACTGGCAGTGAAGGGGTTAACCACTAGGGGGCAGTAAAGGGGTTAAGTGTGTCCTTTTTGTGTGTTTTAACTGAAGGGGGGATGGGACTGTGTAGGGGATATGACAGATCGCTGTTCATACTCTGTATGAACAGACGATCTGTCTGTTCTCCCTTCAGAGAACCGGAAACTGTGTGTTTACACACACAGATCCCGGTTCTCCATGTGCCCCGAGCGATCGCAAGAGCCCAGTGGTGATCGCGACCGCCGGGCACTCGCATCGGCTCCGTGGGCGAGCAGGGTGCCGCGCACCTCCGGCAGCGCATGCTCCCTCTAGTGCCCGTCTATGGTACCGACGTACCATGACGGCGATTCGCGCAGCCGAGCCATGTTGCCGCAGTATAACTGCAGCGGCTGGTCGGCATGCGGTTAATCTATACATTGAAGCTGCTTGCACACTGGGCTTAAAAAAAGTCTGTTCTCTCGGGAGTAAAAAACTCATGTAGAGCATTTGTTGTACAAAGTTTAGACGAGATTAGGAGAGTTTTGCGTTTTTTCTGCCTCCAAGCTCCAATCAGAAACGCGAACCAGGAGGGTTTTTTTTTCTGCCTCTAAACGTTAAACTAAAAATATGCCTCCTAACGTCCTAATGTGCATGGACACATAGGAGCTGCTTCTACAGGCAGAACACAAAACTCCTGTAGAAGCAACGTTTTTTTAAGCCAGTGTGCATGGAGCCTAAAGGACCTTAGTGTTAGACCTCTGGGTTGTTTAACTATCTTCAGGTGCTTGGGCATTGGCAAACGAAGTTGCAAGGATAGCTGTAACATAAACCGTTCCCTTTCTCTGCTCTGAGAAAAGCAAAGAGTTTTTTTGTTTCTTCACAAATTTTTTGTTTTAAGATTCTTCCATCAAGCTGCTCATAGCCACTACAGCTTCCATTTAGCAGTTTTTCTGGACCAGTTGACTCCTCAGATGAATCTTGGAGGTCTGTTCCCAGACCCTACCAGGGAAAGATGTGGGTCTGGCCAGTAATTTTGCTTTTGGTACTGGATTCTGTATGGGTGCTCACCTAGGCACATAGTACAATGTGATGCTTTAGCTACAGGATAATAGGTTTCAGGGAGTAGCCATCTGCTGGTGCAATCCTGACCCTGAAACCCCCCGTAAGCAGTTATGCCTACCTGGGGGAGGACTTGAATAGGGATTTCCCTAAAATTTGCTGAGCTGCTGGGATTTCAAAACACTGTATTGTTAGCGCTATGGCCATCCTGGGAGCCAGAGTGCTGCTGCCTTAGGGGTTAACTATAGGGTGCTGTGGTTTAAAGTGGTTGTAAATCCTTCCATATACCCAGTGAAGTGACTGGCCTCAGGTGATAGAGAGATTAAACAAATCCTTCTATATAAGTTGTACTTTTATATCTGCAGCCCTTTCTTCTATATATCCGTTCAAATTTCAGAATTTTAAAGCTTGACTGAGAATTCAGAAAAAAGGGTACAGAGGGCTGAAGTTACTCTACAGAGCTCAGTAAGGAGAGCAAGCTCTGGCAGCTGACTGGAAGAAGGGGACACAACCCCCTAAACACAGCACACAGGAACAGAGCTGATGCTGGCAATCAGCTGGAGCTCCCTCCTCTGTCACTATTTTTCTCTTGGTGTCAGGAATACTTATCCAAAGTGGTTCATGCTGTAAGCAGAGGAATAAAGGAGCAGACAAAAGTGACACTTAGCGCTCTTAATTGAGACAAGCACACACTATAGAGGGATATGCTATGTTTGTATTTCATGTCTGAGGTTTACAACCACTTTAAAATCTATGCCATTTTTCCCCCTTCTGTATTTAATGCTTTTGTGTGATTTTAGACCGCTCCTGCACCTGTGCAACTTTCTTGGGGAGTTACTGTGAAGGCAGGTGCCATTTTCATTTTTTGGGCACGCAGTGGGCCTATGCATTCATTCCCTGCCTCCTCCTGGCCACTCAGCATAATGGTCCTTGGACGCTCTGTGACCAGATCTCTGTAGGCAGTGGGAGCACAGAAGGCATAACCTTTTCTGCTCTGATGCACCATTTGTAAGAACCCTGTGGGGCCAACGCTCACTGCATGTAGCAAATTGTAGATGCAGAGGGAATGGGTCAGTGGGCCTTTCCAGCTCACACTTGGTGAAAGGGAGGTCTGCAGCATCTTTCCTAACTGTCTTGATTCTGATAGTTCTGACTAATGTCCCCAGTCTGATCACTACCCCCTTCAGAGGCCTCCCTAGCTCCTGGCGTACCCACTCTTCCTTGCATTTTAGTTAGGCTTTCTAAACGAATATGTTTTCTTTTCTTTTTCTTGGTGGACTACCTCCTATCGCAGGGGGTGTAAGAGGGCTCCATCTAACTCTACCCCAGAGTTTGTTTCTGTTTCTCCTTTTACAGCTTCTGTGCTCTCTGAGGAATGGGAGGGTTCCTCATATGGCTTAGAGGACTCTGCTCAGCAGGGATACCCATTTAGCTGAGCATCTCCTAAGCTTAAAGGGGCTGTAAAGGTGTTTGTTACTTTTATTAAAAAAAAAAAAGTTATACTTCGCTGCTCTGTGCAAGGGTTTTAAACAGAGCAACCCCGATCCTCCTTCTTCCGGTGTGCCCCGCCGGTGCTCCTGGCTCCCCCTTCAGAAAACTGCTTTCCAAGGGGGCACCCCAAGTCTGGCTGCTGCTTCCATTGATGCAGACAGCGGGACTCACCCTGCCCCCCTCGCTCCTGTGTCACTGTATTTGATTGACAGCAGTGGGAGACAATGGCTCCTGCTGCTATCAGTCTGTCAAAAGAAGTTAGAGAGAGCGACTGGAGCGGCTGGGCTCAGGCACGTTGCTGGATCGGATGGGCTTGGGTAAGAAAAAGGGTGGGTCTGGGGGGGAGCTGCAGCAAAGAAGGTTTTTAGCTTAATGCATTAAGGTGAAAAACCTTAACACATTACAACCACCTGCCACCCAGGCCAATTCTGACACTTCTCTCCTACACGTAAAAATCATAATTTTTTTTCCTAGAAAATGACTCAGAACCCCCAAACATATGTTTTTTTAGCAGAGACCCTAGGGTTCATCACTCATTGTCGAGCGCTCTCTCCTATTCCTTGCATCCAGATGCTGACTGACACACGGACGATTAGGTGACCAGACCGGAGCAGCATGAACACAGGTAAGTACGCAGTTCTTTTTTTTTTTTTTTTTTCTTTTTTTTTATAGGTTGGCAAGCATAGGTGTTAGGAGGGGTGAGGAAGTAATTTTGGAAATCTATTTTAACCCCTTCCCGCTGAGCGTGCGCAGATGTGCGTACTCTGCTTTCTGGGGTTATACCGGGATAATGCCCGCAGCTGCAGGCATTATCCCGGTACTGTTTTTTAGAGCCGGCGATCGACTATTCAGTTATAACAACCGATGCGGCTAAAAGCCGCTCGGCTGTTATACTGGAGAAGCGGGAGGGGACGTCTCCCCCCCCCCCCTCCCGCCGCCTCCTGCTGCCCTTACCGGGCCTCCATCGGGAGGCCCGCTGACCAATTGGCTGGGGACGGACTGGAACAAAGCCGTGAGCAGCTTCGTTCCAGCCTCCTAATCGTAAACACGGAAGCGACGTCCTGACGTCACTTCCCGTTTACTCGGCTGCCAATGGTGCCGGTTTAAAAAAAAAAAAGCACAGTATTCAGAATCGCCGTTTTTGGCGATCTAAATACTTTGAAGTGCAAAGGAGGGATCGGGGGTCTTTTAGACCCCCAATCTCTCCATAAAGAGTACCTGTCACCACCTATTACTGACACAAGGGATGTTTACGTTCCTTGTGACAGCAATAAAAACACAATTTATAAATATAAAAATAAATAAGAAAAAAAAAAAATTTTAAAGCGTCCCCGCGAGCTCGCGCAGCAAAGAAAATGCATACGGAAGTCGCGCCCGCATATGTAAACGGTGTTCAAATCACACATGTGAGGTATCGCCACGATTGTCAGAGCGAGAGCAATAATTCTAGCACTAGACCTCCTCTGTAACTCTAACCTGGTAACCGTAAACAAAATTTAAAGCGTCGCCTATGGAGATTTTTAAAACATATAATGTAATAGCGCTAAAGTCCGTGGATATAACAGTAAAAGATATAAAGAAATAGTCCATAAATAAATCCAAAATGGAGTCTATAATCTGTAAATCAAATAGGGACAAGGGAGCTGTATATCCAGGATACCGAGGGCAGCTTCCTGTTGAGTGAAGTCAATTCTCCGTATATACATAAAAATCCAAAAAAGAAAGCGCCTCTTAGGTATAAAGGATTTATTCAAATATTAAAAGCATAGTAAACACTTACATTGAGGTAGATGATTAGCAGCTTCCATAGAGAACTTATCCCGGTGTCTATCAATAATTCCCAGTGGTAAGGGGGCTAGATGGATGCCGTGCGGGTGGCCGCGGACCTCCGCTCGGAAGCACCAACTGTATGAGCGGTGTAGTGAAGGAATCACTTCCGCGTTCCGACAGATCACGTGGGAGATGACGTCACTCGGGTAGTTCAGATTCGCTGGGGACCACTACGCGTTTCTGAGCATGCGCGAAGCTCGTAACGGGCATGCGCGCTCCTTTTTCAAGTGTATTATGGGTAAAGCAAACCAGGAAGCTAAATAACTCTAGGATGCTGATAAGAGCCAATCATAACAAAGGAGGGGAGGGAGTAATGTCCGGAAATGACAATAATAGGAACGAATTCTCTATGGGTTGCAAACTAATAAATATTATATAAATTAATTGATAGTACTGATAGTTATTCTGAAAAGACAAAGATATATAATACAAATATAAAGGTATGTATAAGATCAAGGGACTTGATGATACATAATAATGCAATATTAAATGGTATGGTAATATATGATAGTACAATATATGGATCGTGGTTTAAAAATAAAAAAATAAAATAATTTGAAATAAAATAAAACGAGACGAGGTATAAGCTGAATATATGGATGAAGTAATACAAATAATAGATATAAAAAAATAGATATAAAAATAGACATAAAGAAGTAAAAAATGAAAAATGAAAATGTGATCGAGCAGAGAAAAATTCATATATGGAGAAAACTTGAACACTGGATATAGGAAAGTAAAATGGAAAATATGTATATGTCCATATATAAATATATTGAGAGAAAAGATATCATGCATAACATGATAAACCACGAAAGAATTCCATTCTTCTGCATATCCACACAAAAAAAAACATACATTGTTTTTCGAATATGTATACATGTGCGTGCAATACAGGAGGTAAGGAATATATATATATATATATATATATATATATATATATATATATATATATATATATATATATATATATATATATATAATAGAGAGAGAGAGAGAGGGACCTCAGTGTGTTGATGGGTTGATGGCAATAAAATAATTAATATTAATAGATCAAAGATAAAAACATTAATATTCCATATAATAGGCAGCAGGACACCCTAAATTATATCGGTAGCACAATAAATTGAACAGAATGGTTGAAGGGGTATATTTAGATAAGTGGATACATTCTATAGGATGGTATTAACCTCTAGTTCCTCATTTAACCCGTTAGGTGCTAAAGTGTCTAAAATAAAAATCCAAAAAGTTTCACGCTCACAAAGTTTAGAAAAGCGCTCGGCCTCGGATAATTTGTGTGGGATGGACTCAATTACCCAAACCTGTAAGCCGGCAGTAGATTTCTGGTGATGTTCAAGGAAATGTCTAGGAACGCTGTGTTCATCACAGCCTTTTTCTATAAAACGACGATGTTTGCCGAATCGTTGTCGCAAAGGACAAATAGTGCGTCCAACGTACAGTAATTTACAAGGGCATGTGAGACAGTACACAACGTAGTCTGTAGAACAGTTATAAAAGCCTTCTAGTTGATATGTTTTATCCTTATGTTGGAAACTTCGTTGGCCGTGTCTGACGAAAGTACAGGTTTTACATAAGGCTTTATTACATCTATACATGCCCGTGAGTGGAATCAGGCAGAGGGAGCTCTCTGGTTGGATAGTTTTAAATCTACTAGGTGCTAATTTGTTTTTTAATGTTGGGGCCCTTCTGTAAGTCACCTACAGAAGGGCCCCAACATTAAAAAACAAATTAGCACCTAGTAGATTTAAAACTATCCAACCAGAGAGCTCCCTCTGCCTAATTCCACTCACGGGCATATTAGACACTTTAGCACCTAACGGGTTAAATGAGGAACTAGAGGTTAATACCATCCTATAGAATGTATCCACTTATCTAAATATACCCCTTCAACCATTCTGTTCAATTTATTGTGCTACCGATATAATTTAGGGTGTCCTGCTGCCTATTATATGGAATATTAATGTTTTTATGCACAAACAAAGGTGTAGAAATTGCGCCAACTCCTAAATGTGGATACAGCAGCCGACACAGCAATAAGACTGTTGCGCATAAAAATTGAAAATAAAAAAGTGTGGCGCTAGTGAAAGGTGAAAAATCCTGTCGTTAGACAGGTAAAAAAGAGGGGAGTGAAGACACTATCAGTGTCACTTGGTGAAGTGATAATTGATTATTAAGAAAAATATCAACAAAGTAAAGAATACAGGCATATATAGGTATGCTGGTGAAAATGCAGTGATAATCAGTTGGTTTAAATTAGGAAAAAATCAAGCGCCCAGCACCTTATTCAAAAAGGAAACACAGACACATATAAACCCATACAAGAAATCCCAACAACCTGATTAAGTGATTTAACGCAGCCAGTAGGGGAGATTCAAGTACCTGGCACCTTATTCAAAAGGAAAAAACCAACACATATAAATCAATGCAAGAAATCTAAATAATCTAGGTGGGTGGTTTAACACCACTAGTATTCAATGGAAATAGGGGCCAGGATAGGGGGCATAAAAATCCTTATGGGAGGACAGACATAGCTGGAAAACAACAAGTCTCTCAAATGGCAAAAGTAGACTGTCCCCTTCAGTCCTATAGATAGCAAGGTCTCAACCGTCTTCTCCAGAGATGATTAGAGGTTGTTGGGAAGGGGTCCTGATAGGTACACTAAATCTTGACTCTTGTGGATGATTCCCACCAGGAAAGAGAGAAAGCAAAAGGATGCCCTTACCGGATCAGGTGGACTCACAGGCCGTGGCGGTGAGTCAAACGTGCATGTACCGTCAAACGGTGTGAGATGGAGGCTTGTGGGAAGACTCGTGTGCCGTCTTGTCAGCAGTCCTCAACTGAAGAGCCAGCTAGGGGATCAAGGTCCCCAGGATGCGGTTCCGGTCACCAGAAAGATCATTCGCTCAGAAGTCCATCATATATGTAATTGGTCAAAGAAAAGAGAAAAAACTCCACATGGTGTAAATCCTTAATGTGCCAAAACGCATAAGAGCACTTTATTGAGCAAAAAAAGACTCCAAGAGGCAATTTTTTACAAGCGGGGGGCAGTAAAAACTCGGCTCAATATATAAAACAGCATAAAAAATATATAAAAAATATATATAAAAACAGCGCAGTGGGTAGTGGTGGGGTGTAATCATAGAGACCCGACGCGTTTCGCCTCCAAAGGGCTTCTGCTGGGGTAGCAGAAGCCCTTTGGAGGCGAAACGCGTCGGGTCTCTATGATTACACCCCACCACTACCCACTGCGCTGTTTTTATATATATTTTTTATATATTTTTTATGCTGTTTTATATATTGAGCCGAGTTTTTACTGCCCCCCGCTTGTAAAAAATTGCCTCTTGGAGTCTTTTTTTGCTCAATAAAGTGCTCTTATGCGTTTTGGCACATTAAGGATTTACACCATGTGGAGTTTTTTCTCTTTTCTTTGACCAATTACATATATGATGGACTTCTGAGCGAATGATCTTTCTGGTGACCGGAACCGCATCCTGGGGACCTTGATCCCCTAGCTGGCTCTTCAGTTGAGGACTGCTGACAAGACGGCACACGAGTCTTCCCACAAGCCTCCATCTCACACCGTTTGACGGTACATGCACGTTTGACTCACCGCCACGGCCTGTGAGTCCACCTGATCCGGTAAGGGCATCCTTTTGCTTTCTCTCTTTCCTGGTGGGAATCATCCACAAGAGTCAAGATTTAGTGTACCTATCAGGACCCCTTCCCAACAACCTCTAATCATCTCTGGAGAAGACGGTTGAGACCTTGCTATCTATAGGACTGAAGGGGACAGTCTACTTTTGCCATTTGAGAGACTTGTTGTTTTCCAGCTATGTCTGTCCTCCCATAAGGATTTTTATGCCCCCTATCCTGGCCCCTATTTCCATTGAATACTAGTGGTGTTAAACCACCCACCTAGATTATTTAGATTTCTTGCATTGATTTATATGTGTTGGTTTTTTCCTTTTGAATAAGGTGCCAGGTACTTGAATCTCCCCTACTGGCTGCGTTAAATCACTTAATCAGGTTGTTGGGATTTCTTGTATGGGTTTATATGTGTCTGTGTTTCCTTTTTGAATAAGGTGCTGGGCGCTTGATTTTTTCCTAATTTAAACCAACTGATTATCACTGCATTTTCACCAGCATACCTATATATGCCTGTATTCTTTACTTTGTTGATATTTTTCTTAATAATCAATTATCACTTCACCAAGTGACACTGATAGTGTCTTCACTCCCCTCTTTTTTACCTGTCTAACGACAGGATTTTTCACCTTTCACTAGCGCCACATTAATGTTTTTATCTTTGATCTATTAATATTAATTATTTTATTGCCATCAACACACTGAGGTCCCTCTCTCTCTCTCTCTCTCTCTCTCTCTCTCTCTCTCTCTCTCTCTCTCTCTCTCTCTCTCTCTCTCTCTCTCTCTCTCTCTCTCTCTCTCTCTCTCTCTCTCTCTCTCTCTCTCTCTCTCTCTCTCTCTCTCTCTCTCTCTCTCTCTCTCTCTCTCTCTCTCTCTCTCTCTCGATAGACAGATAGATATATATATATATATATATATATATATATATATATATATATATATACGCATATATATATATTCCTTGCCTCCTGTATTGCACGCACATAGATATATATATCTTTCATGTATACATATTCGAAAACAATGTATGGGTTTTTTTGTGTGGATATGCAGAAGAATGGAATTCTTTCGTGGTTTATCATGTTATGCATGATATCTTTTCTCTCAATATATTTATATATGGACATACACATATTTTCCATTTTACTTTCCTATATCCAGTGTTCAAGTTTTCTCCATATATGAATTTTTCTCTGCTCGATCACATTTTCATTTTTCATTTTTTACTTCTTTATGTCTATTTTTATATCTATTATTATTTGTATTACTTCATCCATATATTCAGCTTATACCTCGTCTCGTTTTATTTTTATTTCAAATTATTTTATTTTTTTATTTTTAAACCACGATCCATATATTGTACTATCATATATTACCATACCATTTAATATTGCATTATTATGTATCATCAAGTCCCTTGATCTTATACATACCTTTATATTTGTATTATATATCTTTGTCTTTTCAGAATAACTCTATCAGTACTATCAATTAATTTATATAATATTTATTAGTTTGCAACCCATAGAGAATTCGTTCCTATTATTGTCATTTCCGGACATTACTCCCTCCCCTCCTTTGTTATGATTGGCTCTTATCAGCATCCTAGAGTTATTTAGCTTCCTGGTTTGCTTTACCCATAATACACTTGAAAAAGGAGCGCGCGTGCCCGTTACGAGCTTCGCGCATGCTCAGAAACGCGTAGTGGTCCCCAGCGAATCTGAACTACCCGAGTGACGTCATCTCCCACGTGATCTGTCGGAACGCGGAAGTGATTCCTTCACTACACCGCTCATATAGTTGGTGCTTCCGAGCGGAGGTCCGCGGCCACCCGCACGGCATCCATCTAGCCCCCTTACCACTGGGAATTATTGATAGACACCGGGATAAGTTCTCTATGGAAGCTGCTAATCATCTACCTCAATGTAAGTGTTTACTTTTGCTTTTAATATTTGAATAAATCCTTTATACCTAAGAGGCACTTTCTTTTTTGGATTTTTATGGAGATTTTTAGGTACCGTAGTTTGT
This sequence comes from Lithobates septentrionalis, assembly GCA_037952835.1. Taxonomy (NCBI): domain Eukaryota; kingdom Metazoa; phylum Chordata; class Amphibia; order Anura; family Ranidae; genus Lithobates; species Lithobates septentrionalis. Next base: position 1,346,235 of record JBBDGP010000780.1, read on the forward strand.
CGCCATTCCACGAGTGCGTGCAATTATAAAGCGTGACATGTTTGGTATCTATTTACTCAGCGTAACATCATCTTTCACATTATAAAAAAAAATTGTATACTTTACTGTTTGTTTGTTTCTTCATTCTCCAATTCATGAAAGTGTCCCTTTTCCCAAAAATTTGCGTTTTAAAATACCGCTGCACAAATACCGTGTGACATAAAATATTGCAACAATCGCCATTTTATTCTCTAGATTCTCTGCTAAAATATATTTATATATATATAATGTTTGGGGGCTCTAAGTAATTTTCTAGCAAAAAATACGTATTTTAACTTGTAAACACCAAATTTCAAAAAATAGGCTTAGTCATGAAAGGGTTAACAAGACCTTAAAGTGGTGGTTGTAAAGGGTTTTTTTTTTTTTTTATATTAAAATAACAAATATATACTTATCAAAAGCATTGCACAGAGCAGCCCCGATTCCCTTCTTCTGGGGTTCCTCCGGCGGCGTTCCAGGCCCCTCCTCTTCATCGGGTGCCTCCATGGAAAGCCGCTTTCCATAAGGGCACTCGAGCCCTGCTTCTGCGTCCATTGACAAAGACAGCGGGACTCGGCCTCGCCCCCTGCTGCCGTGTCACAGGCCAATAGCTGCAGCTGCTATCAATCTGTCCAGTGAGGAGAGAGACAGCGGCGGGAGTCACTGCGCTCATGCATATCACTAGATCGGATGGGCTCAGATACAAAAAAAAAAGGGGTGGGGGGGGAGCCGTATCACAATTGTAACTTGTAACTCAATAAGACGGCTGTCTGGTTTTTGAATAAATTATAGCAATTAATTACTTAGAATTGCCCTTCTCATGGTACTGGCAGGATAGGTATAAGTAATAGCTTTTATTTTATACTCTGAACAGAAAATAAAGCTTTGTTGGTTAAAAAAACTGGCTCCTATCTTTTTTAGCTGCCTCCTAGATTCAAAGCAAATTTGTCAAGCCCTGCATCAGGCCATTGTGTTAATACTCCGCCCTAAGTTGAATTATTTTACAACATTAGTCTTTTTTTGTAATAGATATTGCAAAATATTTGATTCCTTTCAACTGTTTCACTCAAAACATTATTCATCAATATGTTCCTTTCCAATGAAATCTTTAAGAAAATCCACCCTGACTTAGAGCCGATCTCCCTTCATTGAAGATGTACTCTCACCTTAACTTTTGGAATCCACTACAAATGAGTCAGGTCCTAAGGCCGGGTTCACACTTGTACAACAAACGCTCCGACATTGGGAGCTCATGACGTGTGAAAATCAATAATAAACAAAAAACAAAAGAACAATCAGCGCAAACACAATAGGAGGACGTGAGAAATGCAAACTGAACAGTATAGTCCAGTAATGGCAGACCTTGGCACCCCAGATGTTTTGGAACTACATTACCCATGCTGCTCAACTACACTGCAGAGTGCATGAGCATAGTGGGAAATGTCGTTCCAAAACATCTGGGGTGCCAAGGTTCGCCATCACTGCTGTAGGCAATCACATATACCTAGCAGATAATCAATAAAACAACGGTAAGTGCAGTGCATAAAAATAAATATAAATAAAGAAAAAGTCCACTCCAGATGGAAAATCTCCAAACACCGGACAGAAGGAAATGACAGGATCCCTCGTGAAGAAAGTGGGAAAGTCCTTCCAATGTTAAGTGACAATTCCTCCACCAAATAAGCCCATATACGCTTACCAGAAATGGTGGACCTCCTATCACAGAAGGTCAAAAGCGCGTGTATCCCCACAGGGATGTTGCAAACCTCCCATAAGGCTTGAGCGGTCCTCGAGCCCAGTACGTGGAGCTCCTGTCCAGCAGTGAAATACAGTAACAGAAGGAGAGACCTCCAAAGGCCGGTGTAAATGATGGTAAAGAGCGTTCCATAAAGACAAAGGAAACACTCTAAGTGTACTCCGTTTTTTTAAGCAAAGATGAGAGTAAAAATACAGTGCTAGCTAGCGCAATCCATAAAACAGTAAAATGTAATATAAAACAATCCACAGGTCAGCAGCATAGAGGTGGCAGCAATGTGACGTCCGCAGAACAAGCTCCGCCCCCCGTACGCGGCGTTACATCTCAACGGGACTTCTTGCTTCTTGGTGATTTTCCATCTGGATTGGACTTTTTCTTTCTTTATATTTTTATGTGCTGCACTTACCTTTTGTTTTAGTGTAATAATCAATGTTTCCCTATGAGAGCCATCTTAACTGGTCCGACATAAGTCGGTCCGACTTTGAAAATGCTCCCTGCACTACTTTGGTGTGACTTTGATCCTACTTCAGCCCATTGAATATCACTGAAGACGGATCGCCGTCTTAACTAATCCGACTTTGGCATGTGACTTGTGTTCTGATGATCTTGAAGGGGAACTCCTTGCCAAATAAAAAAAAAAACAAAAAAAAACGGCATGTGTTCCCCCTCCAAGAGCATACCAGACCCTTCAGGCTGGTATGGATTTTCTCTTTCAATGGTTTTTATTTAAATCAAGTGTTAACAGAGAACAAGGGCTCACATTGATACAAGTTTTGTGTCAACAGTAATGTTACAATAGTGGGTCTCGAATTAGCATGAATGGCTCATTGTATAATTGTACTAGAACTAAGGTACCAACCCTGTCCATTCCTGTCCATAAACAAACTGATGGTTCATTAGATGCCTAACACACACTATCGATACAACTATTCACTGTACACCTAGCGATAGTATTAATAACCTTTATAACAAGTCAAGGCTATTCTGGTGTAACCCCAGGAGGCCTTGCAAACAAAGTAATAGGGGATGGGGGAGATAGTACAGTGAAATTCCCTGTAGAAGGACTATCGTGTGGTGGACTTCGATTTCCCAGCTTGGAGTTATAACAGAAAACCGATGGAACCTTGAAAAAGTGATCTATTCTAGAATAGGTGTTATGGACATCTGAGTAAAAGGTATAGTCTTTCATGGACGGATTAAGTTCCCAACATAGATCAATTAGATTATCATAGTGTAACATTTTAGCCAGCTTAAAGCCGATTTTTGGGAAATGGCTCCGGGGGGTTGAGAGCCGTCTCGTCCTATCAAGTATGGAGTCCAGGGCCACATTAGAGTCACCCCCAAACAGGACAGTGCCCTGTAGTTCCGGGGTCGCTTTGTGCAAAAGTTTCCGAAAGAAGGGCAATTGCCCTGTGTTCGGGGCATAATATGAAATTAAAGAAACCAAATTGCCCTCCAGACAACCCACCATCAATAGGTAGCGGCCCTCTGGGTCAGCCACGAGTTTCTCCAATGTGAAGGTCACTCATTTATAAAAACAAATGGCCACCCCTCCAGTCTTTCCAGGTCCGTTCGCTAAGTAGAATTGGGGGTAGTAATGGTGTAAAAAAAGTAGGGTCATAAGTTGGAGAGAAGTGCGTTTCTTGGAGAAATAGCACATCGGCCCTTAGAGATTTATAATGTTGGAAGGCCATTCTAAGCCTAACTGGCGAGTTCAGGCCCTGCACATTATGGGAAACAAATCCAAAAGGGTGATTCTGATTAGTGGTCGCCATGATGCACAAGGGAAAAGAGGTTATCACTTACCAGTTCCCAGAAAGTCATGAGGCACCGTTCCTCGAGAGACTGAGTGAGCAGGACGGCCAGAGCCCGGAGCCATGGGATCGCAGCAAAGTGGAAATTAAGCACAGAAAAATTAGTGAAGAAGTCAGTGAAGAGAAGAAATTTGGGTGAGTGACCCAAGAGAGAGTAGCCCAACAAGAGTAGAGAAATAATATACAATTGTCTTAACTGTAGAAACATAATAAACCAATGGGGATTATTCCCCTACTTTCGGAAGTAGTACAGGGTCGATAGGGCCCTGTACCCAGTTTGGTTTCGGTCCCGTCACACAGTGGGAGGACCGGAATCACACAAGGCGAATGACTGCCACTACCGGCCTCCGCCAAACCTTGCAATACACATATAAATGATCATAACACATAATAATATCATGTCAAGGGAGTCCCAAAGACCAAATTAGTAAACTAGAAGATGAAGTGCAGTGGAGAGTCAACTTGTCACTGTTGTAGGTAAGGTGATAACTCACTACTGGGGTGTTCCCATAAAGTTGGCCTCCGACTTAACCAAGGGAGTTCCGTAACTGTAAAGTCAAAATGTTATATAGAGGATCATTAAAAGGATCCAACTTTTGATCCCGCCCACGGATCAGCGTAGAAAATAAAGGGGTGACGACTGTCACAAAGGTAGGTTTATGAAACGGAGGTACACATCTTTCTCAGGGGGGTTTTACTTTCAACTTGGCCTTGCTTCTAGTTGAGCGCCAGATTGGTGAGAGGGGGCACTGGGGTGACCTGTCCGGGGGATTACGAGGTTGTGATGGATGCAGGGATTCCTTATGCTCCATGGAAATCAGGCCCAGCTTCTTCAGCATCGCTTCGCCCTCTTGAAAAGTGGAAAATTAGTGTTTCTTGCGCTGGTAGGTGAATGCCAGGCGGAAAGGAAAGGCCCAGTGGTATTTAATGCCATATGTTATAAGAGGTTATAGTAGCGGTTTGAGTGCCCTGTGTTTTTGGACGGTAGTGGGAGAAATGTCCGCGAAGATTTGGATAGGGTGTTCAGGAAGGTGTAGATTCGTTATTTCTCTGGCTTTGAACATCACCTGTTCTTTGACCGAATAATAATGTGGCTTCACAATGATGTCACGCGGCAGACCATCAGCACGGGGCTCAGCCAAAGCCCTGTGAGCCCTATCCAACTCTTAATTTATGGGAAGGAAGATCCGGTAACAGGTGGAATATCAGTTCTTTGCTCACCGCCATTGAGTTCGCAAAAGACTCGGGGATCCCACGTACTCTAAAATTGTAGCGGCATGAGCGATTTTCCAAATCGTCAATTTTATTAAGGGCTTCTTCCAATCGTTGTTGTACAACCTCAATGCAGTTGGTATTCTGGCCCTGGTGATGATCTCATCTAACTTGGACTCTATAGTCCCTGTGCGTGTTTTCAGCTCCTGGAATTCACCTTTTAGATCAGCCGTGATGGGTTTAGTCGCCCTCTAGCCCTTGGTCCAATAATGCAGAAAAGCAAGCTATTATGGTTGGGTCCCCTGGATATTCTATTGGTGAGACAGTAGAGAGTTGGGATGTGGGGGGTGGGGGGTTATCTTCCATGTACCCCTGGCTGAGCATTGCCTCACAGAAGGCTTTGTCTATATCAGAACTCTGGGAGGAAAATAGATCCCCTGCAGGGAATGGTACAGAGTGTTGGGTGGTGTAATTGACTGGCTCACCTGTCCCAGCTGTTAGCAGCGCTTCTCTGGGCTGGATGTGTGAGGAGTCCTATGATAGCAGCTGTGCACGCTGTGTCAGCAGTGGCGTCGGGGCCATCTTGACCGTCTGTGAGCACTCTAGGGCTTTCCTCCTGTGGCGGCTATAAAGCAGGATACAGTCTGCTTCAGGGCATATACCGGGTCCTGAATGTGTGGGGAGCCAGATCGCATCTGCAGCAAGTGTGGGCGGGACCGTTATGTGCCCGGGTCGGCGGAGTTTTGCCAGCATGGAGCGGAGCTGCAGATTCAGGCGTCCGCCATCTCCAGCCGCGCACATGCGCCCTGGTCTGGTATGGATTTTTAGGGGAACCCCAAAGCCGAAAAAACTGCGTGGGGGTCTGCCTAAAAATCCATACCAGACCCTTATCCAAGCACACAGCCCGGCAGGTCAGGAAAGAGGGTGGGGACGAGCGAGTGCCCCCCTCCCCCCCACACGAACCGTACCAGGCTGCATGTCCTCAACATGTGGGGGGTGAGTGCTTTGGGGCCCTGCGCCCCCCACTCCAAAGCATCTTGTCTCCATGTTGATGAGGACAAGTTGCAGGGCAAAGTCGGATCCACAGTCGTACGACTGTCGTGTCGTACCAGTGTGAACCCAGCCTAAGCCTAGGTTCACATTGGAGTGATTTGTCATGCGATTTGAGAGATCAAATCGCATGACAAGTTGCAGCCTATTGAAGGCAATGACACTGTTCCAGTCGGTGTGACACCGTTTTTGATTGCATATTTGCATCCATTTGAAGCGCGCTTGAATGTGTTTTGCCCTGCATTTGCAGTGCATTTTTTTTCTATACATTTTTGGGCTTGCCTTTCTTGGCTTAAAGGGGTGCAGTGCGTTTGAAGCACGATTGTAGCGCATTCCCTGCATTTGCAGTGCAGAAAACTGCAGCATGCTCTACTTTTTTTTTTTTTTTTTAACTGTGCTGAACTGCACTACAATGATGTGAACTATGCCCATAGAATTACCTTTGTTTTGGGCTGTCTATGCAGTTGGAGTGCATTTCAAAATGCAGCCAACTGCATCCAACTGTGTTCAGGGCTCTTTCACACCAAATGTAGTTGGCTGCATTTTGAACTGCATAGACAGCCCAAAATCAAGGTAATCTTATGGGCATAGTTTACATCATTGCAGTGCAGTTGAGTGCAGTAAAAAAAAAAGTAGAGCATGCTACATTTTTCCGCACCCAAATGCAGGGAACGCACTTCAAATGCACTGCTCCCCTTTAAGCCAAGAAAACCAAGCCCAAAAAAAGTATAGAAAAGTGCACTGCAAACGCAGCACAAAACGCAAGCAAAATGTCCTCAATCACGTGTCATGCATGTAAACATGCAGTCAAAAACAGTATTTTGCAATTTCTGGGGGCCCATTTACACCAGAAACTGCACATAACTGCGCGTTTTTGACTGCACATTTACATGCATTTGATGCGCAGTTCAATGTGTTTTGCACGCATTTTTGTGCTACGTGTAGCACTACATTTGCAGTGCATTTTTCCATACATTTTTGGGCTTGGCTTTCTTGGCCTAAAGGGGTGCAATGCAGTGCTTTTAAAGCACATTACCTGCATTTGTGGTGCAGAAAAATGCAGCATGCTCTACTTTTTTGAACTGCGCTATGCACATAGGATTTCCTTGATTTTGGGCTGTCTATGCAGTTGGAGTGCAGTTCAAATACAGCCAACTGCGTTCTTTGAGAAAGGGCCCTTCGATTTAATAATTAGAGATTGGGCATCGCAGAAGAAAATAAAATATGTCTACTCCAAAAACATGGCTAGGAACCCTGGGTCTTAACTCCATCTGAACCTCCATCAGCTGGAGCTCTTGCTTATAGCCTTGAGCAACTGTTTGGAAGAAAGTTACAAAAGCAGGGACTTTAAAGGTGCCAAATCCTTACTCCACAAAGACCATTTTTATGTATAATAACAATTTTATTCAATTACAAAACTTTAAAAACAACACCATCATAGTGTTCATTTTAAGCCATCACACAGAATATCCATGCTGCTTGAGCATATGTGCAGTAACCTCCGCATGTTACATGTTTCACCAAGATGTGGCTTCTTCAGGAATCCTATGAGTAATGCATGAGCCATCACTATGAAAAGAATATACAGTACAATACTTGAGTATATCAGCAAAGGAGAAAATGAATGTCTACATTATAATGATCAAAATGGCAATAACAACAAAAAATACCCATTCATATGAATATAAAATAGATCATATTAGAGGATATAGAATAGAAACTGGGGAAGATGGGCCCAGCACAAGGCACCTATATATGGTGCCACCTGAAGGGGTGGCAACCCAAGAGACCCCAACACCCCAAAGGGAGGGCATCTGTATGGTCACCCATCCACCAAGGCTCAATCCCAAACGAGATGTTAGAGCAAAAAAAATATAAAAATAAAAAAAAGAGAAAAATTTCTTTTAATGACAAACAAAAACCAAACCACAAAAAATTACACAAAAAATATGCACAAATTATGCATATTTTTTGTGTAATTTTTTTGGTTTGGTTTTTGTTTTGTTGGTCATTGATATACATTTTTTCGTTTTTTATTTTACTTTTTACTACAACAAGCTACCTCTGTATCCAGAACCAGTGAAAGAAATTTGATTACTAGAGCTCCTCCTCCTGCGTTATTACATGTACACCCCACCAGATCTGTTGGAGCATCATTGGCTTTTAGGCACCAAACCTCCGTTGCCAAGTTCTGTAAGGGCTCCACCTGGATTTCTGTTTTTTCAATGTATCAACAGGTGCATGTTCAGCCTTCTGCTGATGCTGCTTTCGGCCATAAGGTTCTTGCTTGCAGCATTATGAATCTTTTTATTTTTACCCTTGGTGTTTTTGAACCTATTGACAAAGTTCTATTGCCTAGTTGTTGCCCACCCCTGTATTCATTGCTTTGGGATGTCCCATGGTGTATGAATACGCTGCTTGTGTCCTATACTGTACGATTACGTTGAGAGAAATTTTGACTTGCATGTAATTTCTCTATCCCTATGCTCTGCTTTTAACCCAACAGTACTTTCTACAAAACTGAGGACTCATAGTGTGGGGTGGTAGTGTATAGGGTATTCGCCCCAGGGGGGCAAGTCTTCAAAAGCTTGTCAATGTCCAGTCACCTGAAAGTACAAAGGTATAACCCATGGTGTATGAATAATGCCTGTGTCCTGTATTGTACTCCCAAGATATGGAATATACAGTTTTTTGTAACCACCTCAGCCCTGGAAGAATTTACCCCCTTCCTGAACGGGCCATTTTTTGCAATACGGCACCGCGTCGCTTTAACTGTCAATTGCGCGGTCGTGCGACGCTGTACCCAAAAAAAGTTGATGTCCTTTTTTTCCCACAAATAAAGCTTTCTTTTGGTGGTATTTGATCACCTCTGTGGTTTTTATTTTTTGCACTATAAACAAAAAAGACCGACAATTAAAAAAAAAAAAAACATAATATTTTTTACTTTTTGCTATAATAAATATCCCAGATTTAAAAAAACAAATTTCTTCCTCAGTTTAGGCCGATATATATTCTTCTACATATTTTTGGTAAAAAAATCGCAATAAGCGTATATTGATTGGTTTGTGCAAAAGCCTACAACATATGGGGTAGATTTATGACATTTTTAAAAAATTATTATTATTTATTTTTTTACTAGTAAGGGCAGCGATCTTGGATTTTTATTGGGACTGCAACATTGCAGCGGACAGATCCGACACTTTTGAGACCATTGACATTTATACAGCAATCAGAGCTAAAAATAGCCACTGATTACGGTATACATGTCACTGGCAGGGAAGGGGTTAACACTAGGGGGCGATTAAGGGGTTAAATATGTTCCCTCAGTGTGTTCTAACTGTAGGGGGGATGGGACTGCCTGGGGGAGGAGACCGATCGTTGTTCCTATATACTAGGAACACACGATCTGTGTCCTCTCCCCTGACAGAATGGGGATGTGTGTGTGTGTGTTTACACACACACATTCCTGTACTGGCTCAGACTTTGCGACCGCCGGGCACGTGTATTGGCTTCTCAGTGACGCGGCACGCGCCACCTATACCCCGTAAAGCAGCCGCTGTACAGCTACAGCGATTCGCACAGGGGAGCCACTCTGCCACGGGCGGTCGGCAAGAGGTTAATTTACCTTGAGCAAGATGCGTCGCATAGTAACTGGACTTTTGACTTGTTCAGAATGTCATGCAGCTGCTCTTAAAGGGGTTGTAAAGGCCAAAGGTTTTTAATAAGGATGAGCTCCGGTGTGTTCGCACAGCCCGCCAGGAAGTCGGCACTACGCTGCGCAAATCACAGGCAGTGAGACATTGTCCCGATGCACGGCTGCAGAGATCGGGAAATGCCCCACTGCCTGTGATTAGCGCAGCGCAGTGCTGACTTCCTGGTGGGCTCTGCACGTGGGCTGTGTGAACACGCCAGAGCTCATCCTTAGTTTTTAATCTTAATACATAGAATGCTTTTCTGTGTGTAGCAGCACCCCTTTAATTAATTCTCTCGCCAGCGATGTCCACAAGTGTCTAAGCCGTCCGGGACTCTCCTACTGATTGGCTGAGACACAGCAGCGGCGCCATTGGCTCCCGCGGCTATCAATCAAAGTCAGGCAGCCAATCAGGGGAGAGAGGGGGCCGGGTTGGGGCTCCATGTCTGAATGGGCAGCACAGTTTTTCACCTTCATGTGACACTATAAGGCTTTAGAACCACTTTAACCACTTGCTGACCAGCCACCGTCATTATACTGCGGCAGGTCCTGCGAATCGTAGCTGTACAGCAGGGGACACAATGCGCCCTAGCAGGCGCATGCGCGCTGCTGCTGCACGGCGGGGGACACAATGCACGTGGCTGTCGACCATGATGTCCGCCAGCCATGAGAGCCAGAACGTGTGTGTGTGTGTACACACACACACATCCCCATTCTGTCAGGAGAGGAAAGTCAGATCGTCTGTTCCTACTAAGTAAGAACAGCGATCTGGCTCCTCCTCTAGTCAGTCACATCCACATACAGTTAGAAACACCTAGCAGGGAACACATTTAACCCCTTGATCCCCCCCTAGTTTTAACCCTTTCCCTACCAGTGATATTTATACAGTAATCAGTGCATTTTTATAGCACTGATTGCTGTATAAATGTCAATGGTCCCAAAAATGTGTCAAAAGTGTCTGATCTGTCTGCCACAATGTCGCAGTCCTGCTAAAAAATCGCAAATCGCCGACATTACTTGTAAAAAAAAAATAATAAAAAGGGCTTAAATCTATCAGACACTATAACTTTTGCGCAAACCAATCAATATACACTTTATTGTGATTTCTTTTCTTTTTTTTTTTACCAAAAATATGTAGAAGAATATCGGCCTAAACTGATGAAGACCTTTTTTTTTTTTTTCCGTTTTCTTTGGGGATATTTATTATATCAAAGATATAAAAGATTTGTTTTTTTTTTTTTTTCAAAATTCTCTTTTTTTTTTTTGTTTATAGCGCAAACAATAAAAACCGCAGAGGTGATCAAATACCACCAAAACAAAGCTCTATTTGTGGGGAAAAAGGGACGTCAATTTTGTTTGGGTACAGCGTTGCACGACCGTGCAATTGTCAGTTAAAGCGACGCAGTGCCATATCGCAAAAAATGGCCTGAGCATTAAGGGGGAAATTGTTCGGGTCCTTAAGTGGTTAAAGCGGAACGTCACCCAAAAAGCAAGCTTTCTGAGCAGAAGTTTGCACCCGCCCCTTAGCCCGCAGCCTTCTGGTACCCATCAAAGGTCCCAGAAGGCCGCAGAACTATTCACAAAGTGTAAGGGGAAGCCGGCTGTGAAGCCCCAAGGAGTCACAGCCACTTCCCACACTAAGGGTCCTTTCACACTGGGGCGGTTTGCAGGCGCTTTCGCGCTAATAATAGCGCCTGCAAACCGACCCGAAAGTGCCGCTGCTTTGATTCCAGTGTGAAAGCCCCGAGGGCTTTCACACTGGAGCGGTGCGCTAGCAGGACGGGAAAAAAAGTCCTGCTAGCAGCATCTTCGGAGCGGTGAAGGAGCGTAGTGTATACCGCTTTTTCACCGCTCCTGCCCATTGAAATCAATGGACTGCGCGGCTATACCGCCGGCAAAGCGCCTCTGCAGAGGCGCTTTACGGTGTTTTTTTAACCCTTTCTCGGCCGCTAGTGGGGGTAAAACCGCCCCACTAGTGGGGGTAAAACCGCCCCGCTAGCGGCCGAATACCGACGGTAAAGCGCCGCTTACAGTAGCGGCACTTTACCGCCGATGCCGCCCCCGCCCCAGTGTGAAAGGGCCCTAAATATGCTGGTGCTGGGTAACCGAAGACTGGTGAAAAAACAGCTCGGGTGAGGACTGTGCTGGATCCTTGGAGACAGGTGTTCTTTTATTAAGTATTTGTAGCTGCTGAGTTTAAATTTTTTATTCCTAGGGTATGAAGATCATCTATAAGTTGTACTTTAAGTGATCTGTTTTCTGCCCCATTTGGTAAGCTGGATATCTGTCATAAAGGTGGTATAGAAGCCACCAGTAGGAGTGCTTATTGTCAGAATGTGAAAGTCTTAAGCGTATACGCGTTGATTTAAAAACAAACACTTTTTTTTGTTTCTTTGTTCAACCAGTGAAAAAAAAAACAAATCACAGATCTCAGCATCAACACAAACGAAGTGTATGCAGGGATTGCCCCCACCACGCTATTGTATTCTGACAGGGGAAACTCCACCCCCATCAGATTACACTGATCAGCGCCATTATTGCTGAACCGGCCGACTCTCGGTACGCGTATGCCCAGCTTTACACATGCATTGTATACAGTGATGATGATCTAAATATTAAAACAGAATGTCTGGGCTTATACATGTGCATTGTGATTCATGAAATGTGGACATGCTGCATTGTTGTTGTTAACACATAATGTGATGCATTGTTGCTTTAGGAAACAGATGGAATTGGACACGTGCGTTAAATTCATTCTCTGAAGGGTCTGGGAGACCTGAACATCTCACTGAGCTGGAGGACCAAGACCCCCTAGAACTACCAAACCAGGTGCTTTGAATTTCTGAAATGTCTGTAAAAAATGCAAACATAATGACCATACTGTACATAAGTAACTTAACAATTCTAAATAATATACATATTTTAAATGAATGAATTTGTACTGGACAATTAACAGACTAGTTTGGGGCATGAGGAGAGAGGTACCCGTTAACCCCTCTTTCTGCAGCTGGTCTGTGAATAACCATTGTTGGTGTAGTCTCACTTTACGTATTATCTGTTGAGCACAACTGAAGTGGTCCTGTGGGCTTTTCCAGTTCACAAGTCATTAACAGCCCCTAGATAGTTTGCAGTGTTTTTCCTAAAAGACCTGACACCAATAGCTTGAATCACTGTTTCCTGCTTGAGTCCACGCTCTCCTTGGAGTCTTCGTCGGTTCTCCCTCAGGCACAGCTCTCTACCCTATCTAGGAAAGCATTTTCTGTGACCATGTTGGAATTTGAGTGAGATCTCCGCCATGTTAGCTGACTCAGAACACAGGGGTTGCAAGTGTACTTTCACATTCTCTCCCCCAGAGTCCATCTCTGTTTAGCTTACAGCTGCTTCTGTGCGCTCAGCTGAGAATGTTGAGGAGTGTAACATATCCTTTTTGAGGCCCGGTTCACACTGGTGCAACATACGCTCAGACTTTGCGAGTACATGTTGTATGATGTGTATAAATCAGTGGTTCCCTATGAGAGTCGTCTTAACTGGTCCAACACAAGCCGGTCGGATTTTGAAAAAGGTTCCTGCGCTACTTTGGTCCATTTTCAGCCCATTGAATATCATTGAAGTTGTATCCAAGTCGGATCATCATCCTAACTGATCCGACTTGTGGCATGCGAGTTGTGCTCTGAGGATCTTGAAGGGGAAACCTACGCCAAAATTTAAAAAAAAACTGTGTAGGGTCCCCCCCAAAACCATACTAGGCTTTTTGAGTCTGGTAAGAATCTTGAGAGGGAACCCCACGCCAAAATTAAAAAATAAAAACGGCGTGCGGTCCACCCCCAAGACCATACCAGACCCTTCGGTCTTAATATGGATTTTGAGGGGAAACCCCATGCCAAAAAATAAACCGCGTGTGGTCCCCCCAAAATTCATACCAGACCCTTATTCAAGCATGCAGCCCGGCAGGTCAGGAAGGGAGGGGGGGGTCACTCGCTCCTGGACCATACCAGGCCACATGCCCTCAACATGGGGGTGGATGGGGGTGGGGGGGTGGGTGTATTGGGGCAGGGGGGCACCCCTCACCCTTGTTGGGGACAAGGCCCTCTTCTCAACAACCCTGGGTAGTGGTTGTAGGGGTCTGCTGGCAGGGGGCTTATCGGAATCTGGAAGCCCCCTTTATCAAGGACAAAACAGATTACAGTGCACACATACAAAAATGACATTTATCCTGCAAAGCTAGGTAAAAACACCTGAACATATTCAAAAATACGGGGGTTTGGTCACACTATATGGTCATATAGTGCTAAGCCCACTTACTGCGACAAAGTACCCCGAATTAGTGGGTCCTACCCTAGTAATAGAATGAAAGAACCTGTGTCTCAACCATGGGAGATAAACTCCTCTATGTGGGAGAACTGAAGGGATTCCTCCTATGCACTGGTGGCCACTAATAAGAGGTAATGAAGAGGAGGAGGGGTGCTCCAGCCCAAGAAACCTTAAAATAATCCATAAAATATACAAAAACATACTCGGGGGGGGGGGGTACATTCAAGATGGTACTGCTAGAAGACCAAAAACAGTACAAAACAGATTACAGAGCAAAAATGACATTTATCCTGCAAGGCTAGTTAAAAACACCTGAGCATATTCAAAAATACGGGGGTTTGGTCACACTATATGGTCACATAGTGCTAAGCCCACTTAGTGCGACAAAGTACCCCGAATTAGTGGGTCCTACCCTAGAAATAGAATGAAAGAACCTTTCACAAGCTTCCCTCTGATCCTGGCTCTCCCCCCCTATGTGAATGAGTATGACGTACATTGTACCCCTACTCATTCACCCAAAAAAGTGTCAAAAATAAAAACGTCTTTTATTAAAAATGAAAAATGTCCCCTGTCGTAGCTCAAACGTGTCTTCTTTCTCCGGTGATGTCTTCTCCTTCCAGTTCTTCTCCCTCTGCTGATGTCTTCTTCCTCCGGTTCTTCTCCCTCCGCTGATGTCTTCTTCCTCTGGTGGTTCTGCTGGTTCTTCTCCTGACGCTAGCTCCTGCTGTTGTTAGCTCCGGCGTTTGCCATTTTTTATATAGCCATGGGGTGAGGCCATCCGTTGACGTTGTCCGGAGACCCTGCCCCCTTGTGATGTCACCGCCCCATCATGCCCCGAGCTGTGACGTCACAAGGAGGAGGGGTCTCCGGCTAAAGTCACTGGATGACCAAGCCCCATGGCTATATAAGAAATGGCAGATGCTGGAGTGAACATAACAGTGGGAGCTAGCGGAGGAAAAAGACCTCATTGGAGAAAGAAGACACATTGGAGCTATGAGGGGGGACATTCTTCATTTTTAATAAAGCACTTTGTCAAAAACCTGTGTACTGTTTTTACTTATTTTTGACACTTTTTTGGGTGAATGAGTAGGGGTACAATTTTGAGGCGAACCTCTGGTGGAATCGCCTAGGCCATCGGAATGGAACTGGGAGTGGTTAGCTTCCAAAACTAGGTACCCATCCCCCCCCCAAAAAAATGTCCAAAAGCCTAGGGGGGTGGGAGGACATAAAGCAGGACTTCCCTTTTTAGTTTAAAGTTCTGCTTTAAAGATTCTCTTGATTAAAGACTGGAAGCCCTTTTCAAAGCCTTCTCCTCAAGCTGGCCATATCGGATCCTAAGAGCTGCAAAATCCACTTCCCATCGCACTTGGAAGGCATATTTCGCATGGTGCAAGGTTTGGAATTTCTGTCCCAGGAGATAATCTGTGGGATGCATCCTGACCTTCTAAAATCCGGTCTGAATTAATGTTTGGCCTTGAGTACTCTCCAGGGTCAGATCTCGGCTCTAATGATTCTCCTTAAAGCCCGCTTGCCTCTCATTCCCTGTTGAAAGCCTTTGCACAAGGTGTTGCTCACATAATTGTGCAAAGAGAAGGAGGGGGGAGAGAGAGGCAGCAGGCAGCTAATTAGTGCAGTGTGTAATTTATTAGGAATCAAGTGAATAAAAACAATATAAGTTGCACTCACATGTTTCCTAGAAACCAGGCTTATCTCAGAAATGCACTGTACAGGCAAGAAGAGGGGAAGTGTCTCTAAGCACCGCTGGAGTAGCCGAAGCATTATGGAGCCAAATTAGCAATCAGAGCCGCTGCTGATGCCTTTCAGTGAACTGTCAGGAGTGCGGTTGAGGTCACAGGAGCCTCAAAGAGACGCATTTCAAAGGCAAAGTCCCACTGTCTTTGTCTTAAAGCAGAACTCCGGACAAAATTTTTTTTCAATGTCCTTTTTGCTGATCTCCTACCTTCACCAACTTTGCCATCCATGTTCTTCTGAGCTCTGTAGTTCCTCTGTAATAGACTGCTGAACTTACTGAAAACCCGTTATTGGCGGCTGACATGCTGTCGGTGTTAATTTAGTCGACTAAAATGATTAAAAACATTTTAGTCGACTAAATGAATACTATTTTAGTCGACTAAAATACGACTAAAACTAAAACAATTGAGATGACTAAAATACGACTAAAACTAAAAGCCATTTTAGTCAAAAGACTAAAATGAGACTAAAATTAAAATGCCATTTTAGTCAAAAGACTATGACTAAAACTAAATTGCAATTTCTGAAATGTACTGGAGATTTAGTCGACTAAATACGACAAAAACTAAAACAATTGCAGAAGACTAAAATGGGACTAAAACTAAAATGCCATTTTAGTCCTAAGACTAAAATTAACACCGCATCCTGTTTGTAAGACCGCTGGCTTCTATCCCTCTCCTGAGCTCAGGCAGCGGTCTTGCATGCTCCCTTGTAGTCCTCTGAAAGCCGAGCAGGGAGTTCTGTTTCCTGTAGTGGGCGGAGGGGGTCTGTGCCACCTCTCCTCCTCTCTCCTCCCTCCTCCTCCCTGCCTGGTTGTCTGCTATCTCTGTGCAGAGCGGGGATTATCAGTAATCAGTTGTATGACACAGCGGGGATCTTCCACTGTGTCAGGTATAGTATATGAGAATCCCCGCTCTGCTTGGAGATGGCAGGCGGGGGGGGGGGGGGGGGGGGCGGCCCGGCAGGATGAAGATACTCCTAGAAAGTATTTAGCAGATTTAAAGGGTATCTATACTGATAATCATCCCCGCTCTACACTGGTGGGACTGATATGAGGCACTGACATTCGGCTCTGGTGGTCCCTGACATTCGGCTCTGGTGGTCCCTGACACTTGGCTCTGGTGGTCCCTGACACGTTGCACCGGTTTGCATCTATATTAAAATGCCTTTTTTTTTATAAGGCTGTAACCTATCATATCGTGTGTTATGTATAGCTTGCTGACTGCAGAATGAGGGGTGTGATTTATGTTGAAGTGGGCGAGTTCATATTTACATGTATAAGCCTAGTGTACCTCGCACATTCACTCCCATCCCAAAGATTCTTGGGAAATGTAGGCTGATTACAGTTAGATAGAGAGAAGAGGATATGATGCAATCGCTGTTCTAAGAGATCCTCCCTGCCAGAATAAAGGCTGCATTTTTTGAATCACAAAACTGACTTCCTGAAAATTCAATCAGTCATATCTCTTAAATGGTAAGTAATTTCACAAATGTAGTAACTGTTTAGTGATGTGTGTGTGTCTTGCGTATAGGTAAGCCTATAATAAGGCTTACCTATAGGTAGTATAAATATCTCCTAAACATACACCATTTAGGAGATATTTACTGTACATGCAGCCAGTGATATCACTGGCACATGTGCTCTAAAGGAACAACCGCCCATGCCGTTTCCTATGTTGCCCTGCGCCCTGACCGGCGGCTCCTGCGCGCATGCATGGGAGTGACATCATCGCGGCTCTGGCCAGTCATAGACCTGGGGTCGGCGAACCCGGAAGGAAGACCGGGTGAAGATGGACGCTGTCTCCAGCGATGCAATGTCATTCGTTTTGAGGGATATTTAAAATAATGTGCTAGTAAGTGATGCATACTAGCACATTATGCCTTTACCTTGCAGGTAAGAAAAAAAAAGAAACAAAGTGCAGCGGTTTACAACTGCTTTAACTTCATTGTTTAACCTCTTCAGATCCACGCTATTGCCAAATGACGGCAACAGCGCAGATCTACATTGCTGGGACTAGGTCTATTGACGTCGTCCCGTGCACGAGCGCGGCGCGCTCGGTGATCAGCGAGTCTGAGACTCGCCTGATCACAGATCAGAGTAAGGGGTCGGTCCCGACCCCTTACCACATGATCAGCTGTCAGCCAATGACAGCTGATCATGTGATGTAAACAGAGCCGGTAATCGGCTATTTTTCCTCCTCTTGCTGACAGCATGAGGAGGAAAAAAGAACCCGATCACCGGCAGCCGTGAAAGGGACATCAGTCCCGATCACAGGTGATCATCTGCCCACTGCCAGTGACATAGCAATAGGCAGCAGTGCCGCCTACCAGTGCCCACCAGCGTCACCCATCAGTGCCCACAGTGCCATCCATCAGTGCCACCCATCAGTGCCCACAGTGCCACCCATCAGTGCCCACAGTGCCACCCATCAGTGCCCACAGTGCCACCCATCAGTGCCCACAGTTCCACCCATCAGTGCCACCCATCAGCGCCCACAGTGCCACCCATCAGCGCCCACATCGCAACAACAGTGCTGCACATCACTGCCACCTATCAGTGCCCATCAGTGTCACCTGCCAGTACCACCCATCAGTGCCACCCATCAGTGCCCCCCATCAGTGGTAGATGTCAGTGCCACCCATCAGTGGTAGATATCAGTGCCACCCATCCTTGCCCCCCATCAGTGGTAGATATCAGTGCCACCCATCCGTGCCACCCATCAGTGCTACCCATCAGTGGCCATCAGTGCCGCCTTATCTGTGCCCATCAGTACCACCTTAACTGTGCCTATCAGTGCCGCCTTAACTGTGCCTATAAGTGCTGCCCATCGGTGCAGCCTATCAGTGCCCACCAGTGCCGCCTCATCAGCGCATATCAATGAAGGAGAAAAATTGCCTGTTTGCAAAATTTTATAACAAACTATGAAACATGATTTTTTTTTTTTTTTTTTCAAAATTTTCTATATTTTTTTGTTTGTTTAGCAAAAAATAAAAATCCCAGCTGTGATTAAATACCACCAAAGGGAGCTCTATTTGTGGGAAAAAAATGATAAAAAATTCATTTGGGTACAGTGTTGTATGACCGCGTAATTGTCATTCAAAGTGCGACAGCGCTGAAAGCTGAAAATTGGTCTGGGCAGGAGGGGGGTTTAACCACTTCAGCCCCGGAAGGATTTACCCTCTTCCTGACCAGAGCACTTTTTACAATTTGGCTTTGCTTCGCTTTAACTGCTAATTGCGCGGTCATGCAATGCTGTACCCAAACGAAATTTGCGTCCTTTTCTTCCCACAAATAGAGCTTTCTTTTGATGGTATTTGATCACCTCTGCCGTTTTTATTTTTTGCGCTATAAACGGAAAAAGACCGAAAATTTTGAAAAAAAATGATATTTTCTACTTCTTGTTATAAAAAAAATCCAATAAACTCAATTTTAGTCATACATTTAGGCCAAAATGTATTCGGCCACATGTCTTTGGTAAAAAAAATGTCAATAAGCGTATATTTATTGGTTTGCGCAAAAGTTATAGCGTCTACAAACTAGGGTACATTTTCTGGAATTTACACAGCTTTTAATTTTTGACTGCCTATGTCATTTCTTGAGGTACTAAAATGGCAGGGCAGTACAAAACCCCCCAAATGATTCCATTTTGGAAAGTAGACACCCAAAGGAAATTGCTGAGAGGCATGTTGAGCCCATTGAATATTTTTTTTTTTGTCCCAAGTGATTGAATAATGACAAAAAAAAATAAAAATTTACAAAAAGTTGTCACTAAATGATATATTGCTCACACAGGCCATGGGCATATGTGGAATTGCACCCCAAAATACATTCAGCTGCTTCTTCTGAGTACGGGGATACCACATGTGTGGGACTTTTTGGGAGCCTAGCGGCGTACAGGGCCCTGTAAACCAATCACTGCCTTCAGGATTTCTAAGGGCGTAAATTTTTCATTTTACTCCTCACTACCTATTACAGTTTTGAAGGCCATAAAATTCCCAGATGGCACAAAACCCCCCCAAATGACCCTATTTTGGAAAATAGACACCCCAAGCTATTTGCCGAGAGGCATGTTGAGTCCATAGAATATTTTATTTTTTGACACAAGTTGCGGGAAAGTGACATTTTTTTTTTTTTTTGCACAAAGTTGTCACTAAATGATATATTGCTCACACAGGCCATGGGCATATGTGGAATTGCACCCCAAAATACATTTAGCTGCTTCTCCTGAGTATGGGGATACCACATGTGCGGGACTTTTTGGGAGCCTAGCCGCGTACGGGGCCCCGAAAATCAAGCACCGCCTTCAGGATTTCTAAGGGCATACATTTTTGATTTCACTCCTCACTACCTATCACAGTTTTGAATGCCATAAAATGCCAAGATGGCACAACCCCCCCCCCCCCCCAAATTACCCCATTTTGGAAAGTAGACACCCCAAGCTATTTGCTGAGAGGCATGTTGAGTCCATGGAATATTTTATATTTTGACACAAGTTGCGGGAAAGTGACAGTTTTTTTTTATTTTTTTTTTGCACATAGTTGTCACTAAATGATATATTGCTCAAACATGCCATGGGAATATGTGGAATTACACCCCAAAATAAATTCTGTTGCTGCAAAAAAAAAAAATTGTCTTTTTCCCGCAACTTGTGTCACAATATAAAATATTCCATGGACTAGACATGCCTCTCAGCAAATAGCTTGAGGTGTCTACTTTCCAAAATAGGGTCATTTGGGGGGGGGGGGTTTTGAACTGTCCTGGCATTTTATGCACAACATTTAGAAGCTTATGTCACACATCACCCACTCTTCTAACCACTTGAAGACAAAGCCCTTTCTGTCACTTTTTGTTTACATGAAAAAAATTTTTTTTTTTGCAATAAAATTACTTTGAACCCCCAAACATTATATATTTTTTTTAAAGCAAATGCCCTACAGATTAAAATGGTGGGTGTTTCATTTTTTTTTTCACACAGTATTTGCGCAGCGATTTTTCAACCGCATTTTTTTGGGGAAAAAACACACTTTTTTAAATTTTAATGCACTAAAACACACTATATTGCCCAAATGTTTGATGAAATAAAAAAGATGATCTTAGGCCAAGTACATTACCACTTTAGATTTACAGAGGAGGTCTACTGCTAAAATTACTGCCCTCGATCTGACCTTCACGGTGATACCTCACATGCATGGTGCAATTGCTGTTTACATTTGACGCCAGACTGACGCTTGCGTTCGCCTTTGCGCGAGAGCAGGGGGGGACAGGTTTGCTTTTTTTTTTTTTCTTTATTAATTTTTTGATTTTTTTATCTTATTTTTAAACTGTTCCTTTCATTTTCATTTTTTTTTAAATCATTTTCATTGTTATCTCAGGGAATGTAAATATCCCCTATGATAGCAATAGGTAGTGACAGGTACTCTTTTTTGAAAAAATTGGGGTTTATTAGACCCTAGATCTCTCCTCTGCCCTCAAAGCATCTGACCACACCAAGATCGGTGTGATAAAATGCTTTCCCAATTTCCCAATGGCGCTGTTTACATCCGGCGAAATCTAAGTCATGAAATGCTCGTAGCTTCCGGTTTCTTAGGCCATAGAGATGTTTGGAGCCATTCTGGTCTATGATCAGCTCTATGGTCAGCTGGCCGAATCACCGGCTGCATTCTCAGGTTCCCTGTTGGGACAGGAGAGCCAGAGAAAAACATGGAAGACGGTGGGGGGGGGCATTCCCTCCCACTGCTTGTAAAAGCAGTCCAGAGGCTAATTATCCGCTAGGATTGCGTTTAAATGAAAGCCGACCGCTGGCTGAAAAGAATGATACCAAGATGATACCTAAACCTGCAGGCATCATTCTGGTATAACCACTCAAAGTCCAGCAACATACCAGTACGTTGCTGGTCCTTGTTGGGCATATATTGTAAACTTTTTTTTCATGCAGCCTGTGGGCTGAACGAAAAAAAGATATTGATCGATGGGTATGCCCACCATTAGAATACCTCCCTTTATCCACCCACTTCTAATGATGGGCATACATGCACCGTATATATATGCCAAAGCATGGGGGCATCCTCCCGCAAAAGTTAGGAGCAAATCGCTCCTCCTCCCACTGCTGCCCCCACGCTTCGGCATATATGCTGAAGTATGTAACTATGGTGGTGAAATCACCTCCGACAGCGCTGGAGTCACGGCTTTATATATCGTGGGAGCAAACGCTGTTGCTGTCAAGATAAATAAATCCGCGCTGCAACTGAATGGCGTACCTGCTAAGCAAATGATGGTTAACAAAAAAACAAAGTAACATTACAGTATAACAGTAATACTTACCATACCTGCAAAGCAAATACAAAAAAAAAAAATAGTAAAAAATAAAACATTTAACGCAACCTGTGCCTACCTAAAATATATATATATATATATGCCGAAGCATGGGGGCATCCTCCCGCAAAAGGCAGGAGCAAATTGCTCCTCCACCCACTGCTGCCCCCACACTTCGGCATATATGCTGAAGTATGTAACTGTGGTGGTGAAATCACCTCTGACAGCGCTGGAGTCACGGCTTTATGCATTGTGGGAGCAAACGCTGTTGCTGTCAAGATAAATAAATCCGCTCTGCAGCTGAATGGCGTACCTGAAAACAAAAAAGTGGTTAACAATAAAAAAACAAAGTATAAAAAAATTGCATACCTATAAAGCAAACATGATAAAAACATAACAATAAAACATTCCATTATAGAATACAATAAAAAAGAGCAGAACAATAGAGAGAGAACAATAAAACAACTATTTTTGGTTTTTTTATTTTATATTTTTTTGTATTTTTATTTATTTATTTATTTTTTACACTTTTTTTTTTAGTAACTTTAACTTTTTTAACTGGTACCAGGTTTGGGTCTCTCAAAATGCGACGGCATCTTGGGAGACCCTGTGAAAGTGTGTCCTAGTCTGTGCAGTGCTGTACCCTACGCTAATACTCCACTAGTGTATGGTAGCGTTCAAAACATTCACCAATGCATAGACCAGGATTGTCAGGACAGGAGGGACAACAATACCGGGTGTCACACCTAAATCCGCGCTTGCTGCAGACACGACATCTTTTTTGGGGGGCTCGTTGGGTAGGGGTACTCTGGAGGACATAAGGAAAATGCCACCCATGCAGCCGGCTTACTGCATTTGGATTGGGAAGGTGAGGTGGAGCATCGTCTGGAAACAGAAGGGCTCTGACGATCTCTTCCTGGAATTTAAGGAAGGATCCAGTCCGTCCTGAAGCTCTGTATAGCACATGAGCATTCAGCAAAGCCAATTGAAATAAATAAACAGACACTTTTTTGTACCAGCGTCTGGCCTTACGGGCAACTAGGTACGGCGCCAACAACTGGTCGTTGAGGTCCACCCCTCCCATATTAAGGTTATATTCGTGGACACAGGGGGGTTTCTCCACAACACCAGTCGCCGTAGTAATTTGGGTCGTCGTGTCTGCATGAAGGGAGGTAGGAACGAAAACATTCTTATTGTCCCTCCACTTCATAGCGAGCAAATTATTACACTGCAAGCAGGCTCTCTCCCCCAGCCTAAGACGGGAATCTACAAGCCGCTGGGGAAAGCCCCGGCAATTAGGTCGCACGGTGCCACATGCTCCAATCTGTTGATCAAACAAGTGACTAAAAAGTGGCACGCTCGTATAATAATTGTCCACGTACAAGTGGTACCCCTTTCCGAATAAGGGTGACACCAAGTCCCACACTATCTTGCCAGCGCTTCCTATGTAGTCAGGGCAGTTTATCGGCTCTACGTGACTATCTTTGCCCTCGTAAACCATAAATCTACATGTATAGCCTGTGGCCCTGTCACAGAGCTTATACATCTTGACCCCGTATCTGGCACGCTTGCTGGGAAGGTACTGTTTGACGAGCGGGCAGAAAATTTAATCAGGGACTCATCAACGCAGACAACTTGATGGGGAGTAAACAAGTCTGCAAAACGCTGGTTGAAGTGGTTTACGAGGGGCCGAATTTTGTAGAGCCGATCGTATCCAGGGTCTCCACGAGGACGACAGAGCTCATTGTCGTTGAAGTGCATGAACCGCAAAATCTGCTCGTATCGTGCCCTGGTCATGGAGGCAGAGAACAAGGGCATATGGTGAATTGGGTCAGTGGACCAATATGACCGCAACTCACTCTTTTTAGTTATGCCCATGTTGAGGGAAAGGCCCAGAAAGGTCTTAAATTCGGAAACCGTAATTGGTTTCCAATCTCTGGACTGGGGATTAGTGGCGATGTGTTGACCAGCGTACAAATTGCTTTAGTGCACAATAGATCTATAGAGATCTTCAGTGAAAAACAGCGAATAAAAATCCAGTGGCGTAAAATCAACTGTTTCCACCTGAATTCCGGGTTGGCCAGTGAATGGGGGAAGTACGGGTGCTGCAGAAGTGGTGGGTTCCCAATTCGGATTGGCGAATGTAGCAGGAAGGGCACTATGGGCACGACGGGCCTGTGTTCGTCTTCTTCTTGGTGGCAGCAGGACACTACTAGTGCTTGCCACCTCGCCAGCTTGAACTGCACTTATGGGACTCGCCACGTCACCACGTGTTACTGCAGTGCTGGATGTATGACCAGGGTGTACTAGGCCGCTGGTGCTTGCCAGTTCACCAGAAGGAATAGCGGCACTAGTACTTCTCTGCTCCATACGAGAGCCCTGCGGTTCTTGCACTTCAAGGACAGAACAAGTTTGGGGTCTGGTACGCCTGACCCTAGCAGGGACCACAACTTCGTCGTCAGAGCTATCTGTCATGGAGCCGCTGTCCTCTACAGGATCGTATTCTGAGCCTGAACTTGACAGATGAGTGACTTCCTCTTCACTATCTGTCATGCTCAGAAACGTGTAGGCCTCTTCACTAGTGTACCTTCGATTTGCCATTTTGGGCTCTAAATTTAGGGGTACACTAGTAAGACTCACAGGCAAAAAAGCTCCTGACTGTTAGCGACTGATTCAAAGCGCTACCAAAAAACTGTTAGCGATCGCAGGGATCAGGCCTGAATCTGAGAACGCTGCAGTTATGTGTGCTTAGTGTTTTGTAAGTGACAGTTATCGATCTATACTGCACTTGTGTGGGCTGGGCTGGGCTGGGCCGAGGGGCAAAACGTAGGTGCTAGCAGGTATCTGGGCTTATCCCACTAACGCTGTTTATGGGAACCCTAAACTGCTGGGGAGTATAGATCTGATCGGATCAGATATCGATCCGTTCAGATACTATAGCACGAAGGGAGGTGTATGCTGCGTGCGTGGGTTTTAGCGGTACTGGCGCTAACCTGACACTGCCTGGGGCGACGCAGACCTTATCTGATCCTAAAAACGTAACATATCAACGCCGGGCAATTAGGGGGTTAAACCTTTATAAGGTAATAAACGGCGGGTGCCCTAAAACTATAATAAACTACAAAAAACAAACTATCTAACCAGCGTCACCCGTAACACTTATACGGTGATCACTGGTGAAAGGGTTAACTAGGGGGCAATCGGGGTTAAAACCTTTAGTAGGTAGTATATGGGGTCCCTGTCGCTATAAAACACTGACAGCAAACCTATATACTTACCTCCCTAACTAGCGTCACCTGTGTCACTAATACAGCGATCAGAAAAATGATCGCTTAGCGACACTGGCGAGGGGGGGTAATCAAGGGGTTAACCTTTATTAAGGGGGGTTAGGGGGTACCCTGGACCTAAAGGGGGGTACCCTAGACCTAAAGGGGGCTAACCTAACTGCCCTAACACTTATAACTGTCACAAACTGACACCAATGCAAAAAAAAAAAAAACTGCTATTGGTGTCAGTGTGACCGGGGGTACAGGGGGGTGATCGGGAGGTGATGGGGGGTGAAAAGTGTGCCTGCGTGTTCTACTGGAAGTGTAGTGTTGGTGCACTTACTTGGATGTCTTCTCTCCTCGGCGCCGGAACGATACAATACACGTTTTCTTAGCTTAGGCAGCTTATCATTCGAATGGAAAAAAGAAAACTGCGCTAATAGCAAAAAGAGATCAAGCTGCAACTCAAGATGTTATATAACATCAATCAAATATATATAAAAAAAGGGGGAAGTTGCGCTAAATAGATTGACCTATGAGGCAATTAACCATTATATTAAGCACCCACAGTGAATATTGTATGTGTGAAAGAAAATTGTGAAAAAACACAATACAAATGTAAATGAACTGCCACAATATAAGTGCACAGATGTGCCAGTGAAATAACAACACAATAACGTAATATAGTGACAAGAAAAAAATAATACACATAAATCACATAAAAAATTTTTTTGCACAGAAAATGTCAGTAAACCAACTGGATAATCACAATAAAGAGTGCTGAACCATAAACGTAATGAAAAATTATTAAGAATGAGTCCATATGTAGTGATAATGATCATAAAAAATTATCAAAAATTGAATGAGATAAAAAGTCCGTGCAACTGGTTGACTCATTAACTGTGACACCAAACACAGCACCACACTATCCGTGAAGTAATAGAAAAGGCCTACACCACAGCAAACACTGCCGCTTGCTAGATCACTATGGCCCCTTATTACAGGGGACCACAGAACGCAGATAGCTGATAAAACAGCCCGGGATCTTTATGCAGACACTGAACTCCTTAACTTCTACTGGTCCTCACACAGATCAGGCACGGTTGTGAATCCCCATGAAACAACAAATGCTCGCATAGTATATAATCTTCACATTTGTGTACTTTAGAAAGACAAATAACCACTTACACTTAAGTAGATTAAAATCGCATGTAAAAGAATCAAGCCGGCCGGCTCTCAATAACAGCCCGTAGTTTCCAGGACTAGGATAAATTGCGGTGATGTCAGTGAGTCGCTCCTCCCTATGCATTTCGTCACACCATAGGACGTCGTCACGGAGCTAATTTTCTTTCACACATACAATATTCACTGTGAGTGCTTAATATAATGGTTAATTGCCTCATAGGTCAATCTATTTAGCGCAACTTCCCCCTCCTTTTTTTATTTATTTTTTTTATATAGCTTATCATTCGAGACAATGATACCAGTAGATCAGTAAGTGCCTTTTGAGCTTTTGCAGCAACAGGCATTTGTTTCCTAGATTTGCAAGGCTGCCACCTGGTCTTCTGTTTACACTTTTTCCAGGTTATACAAGGCAGATTTTCAGGCCACAGCTGATGCAGGCATGGGACATGGGGTCCTTCAGGCAGCGTTTTGGGCTGCAAATAATCCCCCTTTGCCCTACGATTTGGGGCTTGTTAGCCTTGTGTTGCCCACTTCTCAGTTGGATTGTTTTTGCATGTCCCATATGTCTCAGAATTATACCCTGTGTACATTACTAAAAAACAAGGATCTCTTAATCGTAAAGTACAGGACACAGGCTAAGTATTCCTAAACCCTGGGTTATAGGCTAGTACCTTCAGGTGTTTGAACACTGGTAAACTTTTCAGGACATGCTCCCCCTATGACCCTACCCAACTTTGTGAATCTCCAGTTTTTTTTTGCTTGTTTTCCGAAGGTGATGGATCTCTTATCTCTTAGGGTGAAATCACGTTTGGCGTAACTAGTTTTTCTTGTTCAATCAACTCTACACAGTTGAATACGAGAACAAAAGCCATGCAACCTCAGTAAAAACCTTGGGAATTGTACCTAGGCCCCACGCTGTAGGGGAAAGTGTGTAATGTTGCTTTGGGCGCTGGATCCTACATGGTCGCTCACCTTGGCACTTTGTGCAATACGTGAATTTTAGCTGTGGGGTGGTGTATACAGTTGTGTTCAGAATAATAGCAGTCCAACATCACTAACCAGATCAAATCACTGTTTTTGGTATACATTATAATTTTTTTTTTTCTTAAACAAAAGGTTTTATTGAAATTAAATGATTGCATACAGTTCCAGAGCATAAACAACACTTTACAGATTGGAAGTCATATCTTACATAGAAAAGGCAGATAGCACATTACATCAAAAAACTCTCATCAAATACAGCTTACTGTGGGCGATCCACACCCCCTCAATGAATTTTTCGCTTATTATCTCCTACCGTTATAGCCATTCATGTAATGCTCACCATACATCCTGTTTGTATTAAAACTGAAAAAAAACATCTTTAGAATAAGTGGTCAATCACTAAATCCACTGGCGCTAGGCCTGGTACATCTAACCACTGAGCCCATAGTTTCTCGTATTTTTTAGAAGCCCCCCTATGCTGGTATATAATTTTTTCAAGGGGCATGTTCAAAATAATAGCAGTGTGGAGTTCAATTAGTAAGGTCATTCAGTCTGTGAAAAAACAGGTGTAAAACAGGTGGTCCTTATCCCCTTAGCGCCCACCGTATGCACATATGCGGCCTCGGCTTGAAGGGGCTATTCCGGGGTGATGCCTGCAGCTGCAGGCATCGTCCCAGTACAGTTTTTTAGAGCAGGCGGTCGGCTCTTTAGGGATAACAAACGATGGGGCTAAATGCCGCTCGGCTGTTATCCTAAAGGAGCGGGAGGGGGAAGCCCCCCCTCCCACCGCTCTCCCTGGGCCTCCCGTCCCACTGGGAGACACGATCCAGCGCTTCCGCCGGCTAGGCTGAGACTGTTCCAGTCTCCTATATAAAAACACGGAAGCGACGTCACAATGTCGCTTCCGAATTACTTGGCTGTCATTGGTGCCGATTTAAAAAAAAAAAATGACAGTATTCAGGATCGCAGTTTTTGGCGATCTGAATACTTTGAAGTGCAAAGGAGGGATTTGGGGTCTTTTAGAGTACATGTCACTACCTATTACTGTCACAAGGGATGTTTACATTCCTTGTGACAGCAAAAAAGTGATCAGAATTATTTTTTCTTAAAGTAACAATGTAACAAAAATTGAAATAAAAAAAAAAAATTTGTTAAAGCGCCCCCCTCCCCACAAACTCACGCAGCAAAAAAAACGGCATGCGTAACTCGCGCCCGCATATGTAAACTGTGTTCAAATCACACGTGTGGTATCGCTGTGATCATTAGATTGAGAGCAATAATTCTAGCAAAAGAACTTCTCTGTAACTCTAACCTGGTAACCGTTAAATTTTTTTAAAGCGTCGCCTATGGAGATTTTTAGGTACCGTAGTTTGTCGCCATTCCACAAGTGTGCGCAATTTCAAAGCATGACATGTTCGGTATCCATTTACTCGGCGTAATGTCATCTTTCACATTTTACAATAACATTGTGCTAACTTTACTGTCTAGGTTTTTTAAATTTATGAACGTTTATTTTTTCCCCAAAAAATTGCGGTTGAAAGACCGCTGCACAAATACCGTGTGACAAAATATTGGAACGATCGCCATTTTATTCTCTAGGGGGTCTACTAAAAATTATATATATATATACACATAATGTTTGGGGTTCTAAGTAATTTTCTAGCAAAAAAATACGGATTTTAACGTGTAAGCAACAAATGTCAGAAATAGGCTTAGGCATGAAAGGGTTATTTAAGGTCAAAGGCAGCAAATGTTGTACATGCTGGGTAATAGTGCATTTCTCTCTGACAATCTGAGTAAAATGGGTCGTTCCAGACATTGTTCAGAACAATGTACTTTGATTAAAAAGTTGATTGGAGAGGGGAAACCTAAAGAAGTGCAGAAACAGATAAGTTGCTCAGCTAAAATGATCTCAAATACTTTAAAATGGCAACCAAAACCCGAAGGATGTGAAAAGAAATGGAAAATTCAAATGGATCGAGAAAAAGCCAAAATGGCAAAGACTCAGCCAATGATCAGCTCCAGGGTAATTAAAGAAGGTCTAAAGTTACCTGTGAGTACTGTAACAATTAGAAGACGCCTATGTGAAGCCAAGCTATCAGCAAGGAGCCCCCGCAAAGTCCCATTGTTGAAAAAATGACGTGCTGAAGAGGTTACAATTTGCCAAAGAACACATTAACTGGCCTAAAGAGAAATGGCGCAACATTTTGTGGACTAATTAAAGTACGATTGTTCTGTTTGGGTCTAGGGACCGCAGACAGTTTGTCAGACGACCCCCAAACACTGAAGACAGTGAAGCATGGTGGTGCAAGCATCGTGATATGGGGATGTTTCTCATACTATGGTGTTGGGCCTATTTATCGCATACCAGGACCATGGATCAGTTTGAATACATCAAAATATTTGAAGAGGTCATTTTGCCCCATGCCGATGAGGAAATGCCCTTGAAATTAGTGTTTTCAACAAGACAACGACCCCAAAAACACCAGTAAACGAGTAGCATCTTTGTTCCAGACCAACAAGATTAATGTTATGGAGTGACCAGCCCAATCCCTGGACCATAATCCAATATTAAACTTGTGAAGTAAAATAAAAAATGCTGTATCTGAGGTAAAACCAAGAAATGCAGAGGAATTGTGGAATGTAGGGCAATCGTCCTGGGCTGGAATACCTGTTCACAGGTGTTAGAAGTTGGTCAACTCCATGCAACACAGATGTGAAGCAGTTCTCAGAAACAGTGCTTATACAACTACATTTCTTTAATCGTACATCACGGGACACAGAGCCATAGTAATTACTATGTGGGCTATAGTCCACCTTCAGGTGCTGGACACTGGCACACACTAAGCAGGAAGTTGCCTCCCTATATAACCCCTCCCACTACTGGGAGTACCTCAGTTTTTTCGCCAGTGTCTATATAAGGTGTCGGTCACGAGTGAAGATGTGCTGAGCTACACTGGAGCAATCCTTGCTGGGACTAGCCATGCATCCGGATCCATTCAAAGTGTCTTTTAGGACGAATTGAATGGTACCCGGGCCTCGTATCTGAAAGAAACAAGGTTTTGCCTTTAACGCTTCTCTTTTTAAAGAGCTGGACCCCGGGATCCAGTACTTTTGGTATTAAGGCCATAAAGTTTTACTGGCCGGGTGCTTTTTACAGGTCAAGGATTGTGGGTTCCCCGAGGGTACCCGGTTCCTGAATGTTTAGCGGAACCCACCGTGAAGAGTGAAGATTGGGTCTGTTGGTTTTACCACAGAAAACCCTGCGGCGGGAAAGGTAAGTGGAGTTTTTATAAGGAATTTTTAAATTTTCTTATGAAATGTCTCCTTTAAAGTAAAGTGTCACCACTGGGCGCTGTATGGAGCACGTACTTTCTCATGCTTTGCTCAGAGTGACTCTGTGTCACAGAAGCAGCAGACTTTTTTCCTCCGTCTAGCAGGCAGACCACCGGTAAGTTTGGGGGGGGGGTTTGCTTCCACCCTACACCCCCCACCTGGGCTTAAGGCTTTCCCTCTTCATGAGGCTGAGTATAAGGGAGAACTGAAAACGATCGGCAATGCCGTTTTTTCTTTCACTGCCCCTGCTCGGCGGCGGCTTCCAGGTCTCCTCCACGGCATCCCTCCCTCACTGAGCCGATCCCGTTGGATCGGAGGCCTCGCTTGCGCGGGAAAACTCTTTCTTTTGAAAGAGAAAGGAGGGGGACGCGATGGTGGGGGCGGGGCTTAGCGCAGCGTTGGCGTCCTTCAACGCGGGAGTGTGTTTAAAAAAAAAAAAACTCCATTTATGCTATCTGCAAAATTGTCGGAGAGACATAAGAGCAAAGAAGAGCATGAAAGAAGTTTTGGTGATGCAGGCATTTCCTATTTGACACATTTACTATTTGCATCAGGCAGAGCATTAATAGCAGCAGCAGTGGCTGACTATTGCTCAAGCAGTGGATGCGATTTCTTTTGGTAGTACCTCTGCTTTGTGCATCGGGCTATGGTCAGAAGGGAGGGTTGAAACACCCCCAAAAAAGAGCTAAAAGGGTCTCCCTCAAGCTCTGGAAATCCTACTCATCTCTACGAAAGGCATCCTCACCTGAGAGGGGGTGGCTGGTCAGAGTGAGCATCAGGGCCATGAAATGTCTGCAACTGTTTTTAACACTGCAGTCCCTTTTATTTTATGATGATTTTTAAAAATAAAAAGTTTAGCGACTTTAATCGCATCCCAGTTTGGTTTAAAATGCGACAGGTTCTCTTCCA
The DNA here is from genome assembly GCA_037952835.1 of Lithobates septentrionalis. Lineage (NCBI taxonomy): Eukaryota > Metazoa > Chordata > Amphibia > Anura > Ranidae > Lithobates > Lithobates septentrionalis. Next base: position 1,377,832 of record JBBDGP010000780.1, read on the forward strand.
TTACCCAGGACCCTCAAACTGAGGAACTAGGGGCAGGAGAAGACTTTCCCTCAGGGGACCGTGGTGAGGCTGATGACTCCTCTTCTGTGATGTCAAATGCGGGAGAATCAGCTGTTCCAATCTTAAGATTGATGATGCAATTTCTTGCTGAATGATCACTCCACATTTATGGACCCTTAACTGAGTGTTTGGGTTCACTAAAGCCTCCTCAAGCTGTGCATGCCTTTCCTGTCCATTGCTGAAAAAGCTTTTTTGTATCTGAGAGGATCAACCAGATAAGCATTTTTTTCCTTCCTAAAAAGTTTTCACACTTTATCCTATGGTGGAGGAAGTTCACTAAGTAGGGCAGGGCTCAAAATTTCAAGTCCTGAGCTACTAGCCAGGCCTCAAAGGTTACTCGCCACCAGTGCCCCACTCAATCCCTACCCTGCCCCTAATTCCGACCCTAGACACGCCCTCATAAATTATCTCATAAATGAAATGACACTTAAATGTTTTATGCAAAAATAAGTTACAAAAATATTATAAATATAAATATTAACAACAACTTTAGCAGTGCAACCTCACCTGTGCCCCTCAATGCAGCCCCACTGTGCCCACCGTTGCAGCCCCACTGTGAGCCCACCGTTGCAGCCACGCTGTGAGCCCACCGTTGCAGCCACGCTGTGAGCCCACCGTTGCAGCCACGCTGTGAGCCCACCATTGCAGCCACGCTGTGAGCCCACCATTGCAGCCACGCTGTGAGCCCACCATTGCAGCCACGCTGTGAGCCCACCATTGCAGCCACGCTGTGAGCCCACCATTGCAGCCACGCTGTGAGCCCACCATTGCAGCCACGCTGTGAGCCCACCATTGCAGCCACGCTGTGAGCCCACCATTGCAGGCACGCAGTGCCCACCATTGCAGCCTTACTGTGCCCATTTCAGCCTTACTGTGCCCATTTCAGCCTTACTGTGCCCATTTCAGCAATACTGTGCCCATTTCAGCAATACTGTGCTCATTTCAGCAATACTGTGCTCATTTCAGAAATACTGTGCCCTTTGCAGTCCCACTGTGCCCTTTGCAGTCCCACTGTGCCCATTTCAGCCTTACTGTACCTGTTGCAGTCCCACTGTGCCCATTGCAGCCTTACTGTGCTCATTGCAGCCTCGCCCGGGCAGAGGAATGCATGGCTAGAGGAAGAGGAGAACCGCAGGATAGCACTCTGTTACCGGTGCTTACATTATAATTGTCTCCGCTCTGCTCGACACAGCCCTGCCTCCTCCTGACCCGTGCCTGTGATAGAACGCATCGCAGCATTGGACCGGCGTTCTGTCTATCATAGACGCAGGTCAGGAGGAGGCGGGGCTGTGTCGAGCAGAGCGAAGACCATTATAATGTAAGCGCTGGTAACAGCGTGCTATCCTGCGGCTCTCCTCTTCCTCCCCGGGGCGATCGCTGGGAGAACGACTCCCGATCAACCCCGCCGGTGGTGCTCTCCCCCCCTCTCCCAGGCAGCCAGCCCAGCTCGCAAGCCCTCATTTTCCACTCGCAAAATGCGAGTAGGCAAGTGAAAAATTTGAGGGCGGAAGTAGGGTATACCAGCAATTAACGCTGCTATATCCTCTGTGAATAAGTTTGATTGTTCGGCAGACAATGCTCAAATGCTTAGGGATCCAACGGATAAAAAGGTGGAATTCCTATTGAAAAAAAAAAACAATTTTTTTCTCTGGCAGATTGTCTAAGCTGACAGTAATTGCTTAATCATTGAGAGACCAGTTTAAACAGGTGTTCAAGGTTATCCTGCTCAGCAGGCCCAGGAGGCAGCTTTATGCGCCCTTCGCTAAGCGCCTTGTAAGAAGCTCCTGGCTAGTCTTCCTTTTTGGGGAGGTTTTGGATAATGCATCCAAAGAAATTCTAGTGGAAAGCACTCCTTTTGCCATTTAAGTAACGGAGTAAATGTATTTTCGTTTTAAAGCTCCTTCTCCTGTGCCAGAAGCATCAGCCTCCAGGCAGTCATGGCGGCTTCCACGGTCAGGTTCAATCGAATAGGGGGAATTCTTCTGAAGTTCTCAAGGATCTGGCAGGAAGAGTGTCGAGACAAATGGGGGACTTCCTCAATAGCTCCAGGGTACAAACTGGAGTTCCAAGAGTTCCCGTCTCAGGTCTTCTCAGATCAAACGTTTCTAAGGATCCAGAGAAAAAAAAAAAGTGATCATGGGGGTCCCCATGTAAGAACAGAGGTTGGGGTTTGATTCAAACCTCTTTTTCACTGTGCCAAATCCGAATGGACATTCTGGATCTCAAAAATCTAAATTCTACTCCTGAATATAACCACTCTTTTTTCGTATGGAGTCAATCCAAATCCGTTATCTCCATCCTACAAGGAGGAGAACTTCCGGCGTCAATCGACATCAAAGATGCATACCTCCATATGCCCATTTCCTCGCTCACTAGTAATATCTACTTTTCAAGGTGGAAAATCTTCATTTTCAGTGTGTAGCTCTGCTTTCCGGTCCAGCTACTGCACCTTGAGTGTTTACAAAGGTTCTTAACCCTCTTCTAGCCAGATTAAGGGCCCAAGTTATAACGATTATGGTTTACCTAGTTGAACTGTTCTTGATAGACCAGTCAGTAGCCTGCTTAGACCAAAGTATGGTCACCACATTCAACTACCTGGAATATCTAAGTTGGTTTCTCAACCTAGGAGAAATCTTCTTTAAAACCATGAAGAAGGCTGAAATACTTGGGTCTGATCATAGGTACACCCAGAAAAGGGTATTTTTACCCCAGGCACAGATCAGCCATAAAGGAACTGATTTAGGTGGTGAAGCAGGATGAATCTCTTCTATTCAACTTTGCATGAGGTTGTTGGGAAAGATGGTGGCTTCATTCGAGGCCGTTCCTTATGCTCAGTTTCATTCGAGACTGCTGCAAAACAGTATCTGTCTGCTTGGAACAAAGGGTTCAAGCTCTACATTCCCAATGTGTCTGACTCCAAAGCCTACGGATAGCGCCCGATCTCGTCTGATCTTGGAGGCTAAGCATGGTCGAGCCTGGTTGGTACCCAGATGAGAGACCACCTGGAAATACTGGGTGCTGTAGGCAGGGTGCGCCGGAGCCTCCGTTTATGGTTAATATCCAAAAATCTACTAAGGGGAAAATCCTTCCTTCAGTTACCTGGGAAGTGGTAACAACATATGCCAACCTTTTTGTTTTAGGTTGTGGAACAGTCCTGGAAGAGGCAACTGTCCAAGGAAAGTGGCCCTGATCAGAATTGGCCTTGCCCGTTAACATTTTAGAAATTCAGGCAGAGCTCTTGGTCCTGAGGGCCTGAACGTTCAGTTTACGGTATTGTCCTGCCAGGATTTAATCCGACAATGCCATAGCAATGGGCTATATTAATCACCAAGGGGGCACAAGAAGTTGTGTGGCCCAGAGAAAGGTGAATCATATCCTATCTTGAGCAGAAATCAATGTACTTTGCCTATAGGCAGTCTTCATTCTAGGAATAGAAAATTGGCAGGCGGACTACTTGAGTCACCAGCAGTTGTTTCCGGGAAAATGGTTCCTTCACCCCGATATCTTCCTGTCAATATGTCAAAAATGGGGGATCCCAGACATAGATCTGTTTGCGTCCACGTTCAACAAAGAAATCGACAACTTCGTGTCAAGAACAAAGGATTCGCTAGCATGCGGAACAGATGCCTTGCTATTTCTGTGGCATCGGTTCTCACTGATTTATGCATTCCCTCCTATTCTGCCTGCGTCCACGACTTCTTCGCAGGATCAAGCAGGAAGGGAAGTCGTTGATTCTTGTGACCCGGGGCCCAGGAAATCTTGGTATGCAGAGATCGTAAAGATGGCAGTAGGGGACCCATGAACCCTACCATCACGGCCAGACCTGCTCTCACAAGGTCTGGTGTTCCTTTCTACTTAAACGCTAAATTTAATGGTCTGGCTATTGAGACCCACACTCTGAAGAAGCGTGGGCTGTCAGGTTCAGTAGTTTCTACCTTGGTTAATGCAAGGGAGCCGGCCTCCATAATTGTATATTATGGAGTCTGGAAAACATATGTCTCCTGGTGTGAAACCAGGAGTAGCACCCCAGCAAAGGTCAAAGGTAGAATCCTTTACTTTCTGCAGATGGGGTGAGAAATAAGGCTGGCCTTGAGTGCTTTCTAAGGACAGGTCTCGGCCTTATCGGTATTATTTCAATGACCACTTGCTTCAAATTCTTTGGTTGGTAACTTTATTCAGGGGGTAACACAGCTTAATCTCCAGTTGGGTAACCCTTGGGACTAGAATTTTTAGGTTTGTTGGCATTACAAAACAGCCTTTTCTTTCTCGGACATCACGGGACACAGAGCCACAGTAATAACTGATGGGTTATGTAGGTACCTTTAGGTATTGGACACTGGTCACAACCTAATCAGGAAGTTCAACCCCCTAATATAATCCCTCCCCTTGCAGGGATACCTCAGTTTTTACGCCAGTGTCTTAGGTGTTGGACGTGTAAAGACGTCCTGTGCTGAAGCTCCAAAGGGAATATCCTGATATCCTATACTGGGGCAAGCCAGGCGAACCGGATCCATTCAAAGTGTCTTTTCATGGCCGAATTGGATGGTACCCGGGCCTCGTGTCCGAAGAAACAAGGTTTTACCTGTAATGCTTCTCTTTTTAGAGAGCTGGACCCTGCAAATCAGAAAATGGCTTTAAACCTCCTAATTTCTGGCTGGGTGCTTTACAGGGCCAGAACTGCAGGATCCCCCTATTCGTAGGGGGCCCCAGTCTCTGACGGTTTTTTCAAACGGAGCCCACCGTGAGAGGTGAAGATTGGGTCTGTGTATACAGCACCCTGCGGCTGGATAAGGTAAGAGGAGATTCCACAGAATTTTGAATTCTAGTAGGTTTTCTCCTTTAAGGTAGATGCATGCTATGCCTAGTGTGACCACCGGGGGCTGCCAAGAGCACATACCTTCTCATGCGGTTTCTGTCTCAGCGTTCCACGCTGCACAGCTCTTCCGACCGGCTCCAGGTAGGATGGGATGGGGGGATTTCTCCTTAGGAATGTTCCCCCCAGGCCAAGGGGAGGCCGCAGGTGGGCTGTAAGGCAGTTTTTATACCGCACTGTCGCCGCCAGGCTGCCATTGCATCTATGCAGGTCCCATCGCTGCCGGCCTCTCTCCTTCCTCCTCCACCCCCAGCCTTCCTCCATGCTTACTCCGGAAGGGTCAGGCTCGCGCGGGAAGTGCTCTTTTTCGAAAAAACGGAGGGGGGGGGGGGGGTCAGCACAGCGTTGGCGTGCTCAGACGCCCACAGTGCCAGCATGGCTACTTAAAGCACACTCTACAGGTGCTCTGAGCCTTGGGGGGACACAGAGCTGACAGTCGCATGTAAGGTGGGACACAGGCATTCTCCTAGGCTGCATTTACTAAGGTAACACCGGACTGGGCATTTGGTAGCAAGGCTTTTGCCAGACTACATCGCTCAGCAGTCAGTGTTCATTTTGGATACCTCACACCTTGTTGCTTTGCACTATGGGTAGAAGAGGTTCAAGTACCCCCAGAACCAGAGACACTAGGGGATCTCGTTCAGGTTCTGAGGACCCCCTGTCTGCTACATCCCCCCCCTGAGGGGCCAGGGATGGCTGGACAGGGAGAGCCGTTGGGGTCTGGGGCTATCCCTGCTTCCGGCACTTCAGCCCATGTATACATTACACAAGAGGTTTTTTCCTCAACCTGGGTTAGAGGAAAGATTAATGGCCGTGATTACAGCTTCACTCAGTGGAAGAAAACATACTAGGCCTTCCTCTGTTTCCCAAGACCCTCAAGCAGAGGAGCTCTGGGATAAAGGAGATGAATCCCTTTCAGAGGATCAGGATGGGACAGATAATTCCTCTTCGGAGGAATCAGGTGGAGAGGGACCCTCTGCGACTTCCCAAGAGGAGAAAGTCTTAGTGCAGATCCTTACTGGATTGGTCCACTCCACATTTAAGTTGCCCATACCCGAAGCTGTTAAAGAATCCTCTTCTGCTTTGGGGTCACTGAAACCTTCCCAAGCAGCACATGCTTTTCCTGTTCATAATTTGCTTGAAAAGCTCCTTTATTCTGAGTGGGATCACCCAGATAAGCGATTTCTTCAGCCGAAAAAGTTTTCAACACTTTATCCTATGGAAGAAAAATTTATTAGGATGTGGGGAATGCCGGCCATTGATGCGGCCATTTCCTCTATAAATAGTAGTCCGACTTGTCCTGTAGACAACGCTCAGATGCTCAGGGATCCTGTGGATAAAAAGATGGAATCCTTATTAAAGGATGTTTTTTCCTTAGCAGGATCAGTGGCCCAACCTGCAGTAGCAGCGATTGGAGTCTGTCAATACTTAAGAGACCATGTTAAGCAGGTCATTAAAGTATTACCTGAACAACAGGCCCAGGGGTTTGCTAACCTTCCAGCGGCCTTATGTTATGTTGTTGACGCCATCAGAGATTCTATCATGCAAACCTCTCGCCTTTCACTTGGGTTGGTGCATATGCGTAGAATCTTATGTTTGAAAAAATGGTCAGCCGAAGCACCATGTAAGAAGCTCTTGGCTGGGTTTGGAGAAGACTTGGATAACTATATCAAGAGAATCTCTTGTGGGGAAAAGCACTCTCTTACCTGTTAAGAAGAAGAGTAAGCATCCCTCTTTCAAACTGACTCTTTCCCCAGCGCCAGGGGCTTCAGCCTCCAGGCAGTCACGACGGCCTCCTCCGTCTGGGGCAAGAAACAAGAGTCAACCCCAGGAACAAAAGAAGTCCTGGGGGAAGAAGTCTTCTAGACAAGGCACTAAGACCTCTTCATGAAGGGGCGCCCCCGCTCGCTCGAGTGGGGGGAAGACTGCTACAGTTATCAAAGCTCTGCCTGGAGGACTTCGAGGACAGATGGGTAATCTCCACGGTAACCTTAGGGTACAAGCTGGAGTTCCAAGAATTTCCCTCTCCTCGTTTTCTCAGATCAAGTGTTCCCAGAGACCCAGAGAAGAAGCAGTCGCTCCTTCTAGCGTTAGAGCGACTTTTGTCGCAAGAGGTCATTATGGTGGTTCCCACAAAGGATCAAGGATTGGGCTTCTATTCCAACCTTTTTACGGTCCAAAAACCAAATGGGGATGTCAGACCCATTCTGGATTTAAGGGATCTGAATCGATTCCTAAGGATTCAGTCCTTCCGCATGGAATCAATTCGGACAGTAGTCTCCATCCTGCAGGGAGGAGAATTTTTGGCATCGATAGACACCAGAGATGCATATATACATGTGCCCATTTTTCCGGCTCATCAGAAGTTTCTACCCTTCGCGATAGGAAGGCGCCATTTCCAGTTCGTGACTCTGCCTTTCGGGATAGCCACTGCACCTCGAGTGTTCACAAAGGTCTTGGCCCCTCCTCTGGCCAGATTAAGGGCTCAGGGTATAACTATCATAGCATACCTAGACGACCTGCTCTTGATAGACCAGTCGTTGGCTTCCTTGAACGAGAACTTGAGGACCACGGTCAAGTATCTGGAACATCTAGGTTGGATCCTCAACCTAAAATTTTTTTTCCTAAAACCAGTAAGAAGACTGGAGTATTTGGGTCTGATCATAGATACAAGCCAGGAGAAGGTATTTCTTCCTCAGGCAAAGATCACTGCTTTAAGGGAGCTGATTCTGACAGTCAGGACCAAGTCCTTCTGTCCGCCTTTGTATGAGGCTGCTGGGAAAGATGGTGTCTTCATTCGAAGCAGTTCCCTATGCTCAGTTCCATTCAAGACTACTGCAACACAGTTTTCTGTCGGCCTGGAACAAGAAGGTTCAGGCATTAGACTTTCCGATGCACCTGTCACATGCGGTGCGTCAGAGCCTCAATTGGTGGCTCATACCCGAAAACCTGAAGAAGGGGAAATCCTTTCTACCGGTTACCTGGTTGGTGGAAACAACAGATGCCAGTCTGTCAGGTTGGGGAGCAGTTCTGGAACAGTCTGCGATCCAGGGGCTATGGTCCAAGACCGAGAGGACCTTACCCATCAACATTCTGGAGATCCGGGCTGTATACCTAGCCCTAAGAGCCTGGACTATCAGAGTACAGGGTTGCTCGGTCAGGATCCAGTCCGACAATGCCACAGCAGTGGCTTATGTCAATCATCAGGGAGGCACCCGGAGCCGAGCTGCTCAAAAGGAGGTGAACAAGATCTTAGTCTGGGCAGAGATGCATGTGCCATGCATATCGGCAGTTTTCATTCCAGGGATAGAGAACTGGCAGGCGGACTATCTAAGTCGCCAGCAGTTACTCCCAGGGGAATGGTCTCTGCATCCCGACGTCTTTTTGGCCATATGCTAAAGATGGGGGGTCCCAGATGTAGATCTCTTTGCATCCCGATTCAACAAAAAGATAGACAGATTTGTGGCAAGGACGAGGGATCCTCTTGCATGCGGGACGGATGCGTTGGTGATTCCACGGCATCGGTTCTCGCTGATTTATGCATTCCCGCCTATTCTGCTACTGCCACAACTCCTTCGCAGGATCAGGCAGGAAAGGAAGTCGTTACTTCTGGTGGCCCCCCGCTTGGCCCAGAAGGACTTGGTATGCAGAAATAGTAAGGATGACGGTGGGTTCCCCGTGGACCCTACCGGTACGCCCAGACCTGTTATCTCAAGGTGCAGTGTTCCATCCTGCCTTACAAATGCTAAATTTGACGGTTTGGCTATTAAGACCCACGTTCTGAAGAGTCGTGGGCTTTCAGGTCCTGTCATATCTACCTTGATCAATGCAAGGAAGCCAGCTTCCAGAATGATTTATCATAGAGTCTGGAAAGCTTATGTATCCTGGTGTGAATCCAGGGGTTGGCATCCCAGAAAATATGTCATAGGTCGAATTCTTGATTTTCTACAATTAGGATTAGAGATGAAGCTGGCCTTGAGTACCATCAAGGGCCAGGTCTCGGCTTTATCAGTATTGTTTCAACGGCCACTTGCTTCGCATTCTTTGGTCCGAAACTTTATGCAGGGGGTGATGCGTCTGAATCCTCCGGTTAAGGCACCTCTAAACCCCTGGGACTTGAACTTGGTTCTGTCAGTGTTACAGAAACAACATTTTGAACCAATACGTCAGATTCCTTTGGTCTTGCTGACAAGGAAACTAATTTTTCTGGTAGCCATCTCTTCTGCTAGAAGAGTATCAGAATTGGCAGCTCTTTCCTGTAAAGAGCCTTATTTGATTATACACAAGGATAGAGTGGTATTGCGCCCTCATCCTAGTTTTTTACCGAAGGCGGTTTTAGATTTTCATCTAAACCAAGACATAGTCCTGCCTTCCTTTTGTCCAGATACCTGTTCTTCGGAAGAAAGGTCACTACATTCTTTGGATGTAGTAAGAGCACTCAAGACCTATCTGGGAGCAACTGCTCGAATTCGCAAAACTGATGTTTTGTTCGTGCTGCCAGAGGGTCCCAGTAGAGGACAGGCAGCGTCAAAAGCTACCATTTCTAAATGGATTAGACAATTGATTATTCAGGCTTACGGTTTGAAACAGAAGATTCCTCCGTTTCAGATCAAGGCACATTCCACAAGGGCTATTAGTGCTTCTTGGGCAGTGCATCTCCAGGCCCCTCTTCTAATACACTTATATTGCTTTGCTACAAAACTGAGGTATCCCTGGAAGGGGAGGGATTTTATAGGGGGTTAAACTTCCTGATTAGGGTGTGACCAGTGTCCAATACCTAAAGGTACCTACATAACCCATCAGTTATTACTGTGGCTCTGTCCAGTGATGTCCATCGAAAGAAAAGGATTTTACAGGTAAGCTGTTATAAAAAATCCTATTTTTTTGGGCCGATACGGCATATTCCCTTGGTCCTTTTTTGACAAGGAAACTATTTTTTCTGGTAACCATATCTGCTGCAAGAAGGGTATCAGTATTGGCTGCTCTTTCTTGTAAAGAGCCATATTTTTATTGTTTACAAGGATAAGGTAGTATTGCGTCCTCATCCTAACTTACTACCGAAATTAATATCAGGTTTTTATGTAAACCAGGATATTGTTCTACCTTCATTTTTCCATAACCCTGGTCTATGGAAAAAAAATCACTACATTCTCTTGATGTGGTGAGAGCAGTCAGTCGACTGCTCAGATTCGGAAAATGGATATTTTGTTTGTGTTGCCTGAAGGTCCTAAAGGCAGCATCGAAATCTACTATTTCTAAATGGATTCGGCAAGTAATCGTTCAAGCTTATGGTTTAAAGAGGTAGTTCTATCCTCTCAAATCAAAACGCACTCCTCTAGGGCTGTTAGAGCTTTGTAGGAAGTGCACCACCAAGCCTCCATGGCTCAATTCTGCAAGGCCACAACTTGGTCTTCAATCCATACATTTTCCAGATTCCATCCGGTGGATGTAAAAAGACATGAGGATGTCGCCTTTGGGCGCAGTGTACTGCAGGCAGCAGTATAAATCCTCTGATCTCATGGTGCCCTAATTCTGGTGTCTTCCTCCCCTCAGTTGGCATTGCTCTGAGACATCCCACATAGCAATTACTATGGCTCTGTGTCCCGTGATGTACGATTAAAGAAAATAGGATTTTTATATCCGCTTACCTGTAAAATCCCTTTCTTTTGAAGTACATGACGGGACCCGCCCCTCTTTCTAGTATACACGTGTATTGCTTTGCTACAAAACTGAGGTACACCCAGTAGTGGGAGGGGTTATATAGGGAGGCAACTTCCTGTTTAGGGTGTGCCAGTGTCCAGCACATAGTAATTCCTATGGCTCTGTGTCCTGTGATGTACTTCAAAAGAAAAGGATTTTACAGGTAAGCTGATATAAAATCCTATTTTCAGTTCAGTGATTCACAGGAAGGCTAAATCTTCAAGCATTTTTCAGTTTATACAGTAATGTCGCGTACACACGAGCGGACTTTACGGCAGACTTTGCCCGGCGGAAGGGATTTTGTTGGACAATTCGATCGTGTGTGGGCTCCAGCGGACTTTGTTTGCTCAAAAGTTGGACGGACTTAGATTTGAAATGTGTTTTAAATCTATCCGTCGAACTCGAGTCCGGTCGAAAAGTCCGCTCGTCTGTATGCTAGTTCGACAGACAAAAAGCCACGCTAGGGCAGCTATTGGCTACTGGCTATGAACTTCCTTATTTTATTCCGGTCGTACGTCATCACGTACAAATTCGACAGACTTTGGTGGATTGTGTGTAGGCAAGTCCGTTCATTCAGAAAGTCCATCGTAAAGTACGTCAAAGTCTGCCGTAAAGTCCGACCGTGTGTACGCGGCATTAATGTTTGAGTTTGTAAAGAAAAATGCAGACACTGCTATTTTTTTTGGAAAAGCTTAATATTCCTTTTTCTTTCTTTTCTGTAAAGTAATAAAAAATTTGAAACATTTTTCTTCATGTTTTGATTTGGAATAGACTGTGCAGTATTTCCAGTACATTTGCGTGTATGGAAATAAAAGCTATTATAGGAATTTTGAGCTTTACTCACTTTTTTAATCGCACTGCTATTATTTTTAACACAACTGTAAGTCTAAATGCCGATCAGTGTATTCTGACAGCGGCAAAGTCTCCCACTGTCAGAATAAAAAGGCTCGGGGAGGATTCCCCCATCTACATAAAGTGTGTGGATGGGGGATTCAAATCACTTTTTTCTTTTAACCCGCTGATTGAACAAAAAAAAATTACCCCTGCATTGCCAGCCTAAGGCAGACTTTTTGCTACTATGACACAATTCCCCGGAAAACTAAGCCTCGCCTAGGCCAGGCCTAGAGGAGTAGGACATAGAAGGGAATAAAAAAGGACCTGGAGACAGTGTTTATAGAAGGCAGCGGAAGATTAGTCACACCTAAACACCTGATGTTTTGTCTTCATGCAATTTGTTTTCCAGTGTAGATATGCTCAATTCTGCTGTACACAAAAAAGTTTCAGCACTGTTGCACTTGAATCTCCCTCGTCTTTCCATGCCACTTTATGTACAAATAGTCCTGCAAATCTGAAAGACCTTTCCCATTTATGAACTAATAAAATGAAGACTTTGTTTTTTCTGCTCTTAAAAGCATTTCTTTACAATTTGCAGGCCCAGCTCTGCAACCATCTTTTGCTGCATTTTCTATCTGTCAAACCGCAGGACTAGGGCAATGAACAATCAACATGATCCTATATTCCAGGACCGTACTTTACTATGTATGTCCAAAGAGTGATGGTCTAATCACAAGCTGTGCCCCTTTTTGTTCAGCCTGTTCCCAGCTTGGAAGTAATGCAGTGGCTGTCTAGACGCCTATCACTTTTACAGTCTAGGTCAGGGGTAGGCAACCTTTCAGAGTTTGAGATCTACCTGGACAACATGTCCTTAGTGTGTCACAGTAATGTCTTTTGCCCCACTTCAAATTACTCCCCCCCCCCCCCCCCCCCCCACAAATATACTATCCCCCCAATGTAGTGTCCTCTGCCCCCCCTCAACACACATGGTAGTATCCTCTGCCCCCCCCCCCCACACACACTGTTTTGGACCGAACAGAACCGCTCGGTACCCTTGTTTCTGTCCCCCTGGCCAAATTAACCTTCGATGTGAAAATGTGCACATTTAACCACAATCACTGACACGGACACGTTCAGTAAGTTTGGTACTTCTGACGTTTATTTCCTGGGCTCAAAATGATATATTGAGAGCCGGATATTTCGTTATCAAATCAAATATCAAATAAAACAAGCGTGTACAAACCACAAATTATACATATTCATTATTGTGACGAAATGTAAGCTTTGCTGGGTTATATCTGTATAAGGAGATAGCAGACTATCATAGCTAATTACTGTGTCTTATTTTCAGTTCCTGTTTGTCTTGAGTGTAGCCTCATAGGCCTGAAAATAGGTGCAATCTTCTTAACTTTGTACTTTAACTCTAGCAGTTCTGTTTCACATGAAAGGAGAAGCTGGCAGACATCTAATTTGAGCATGATTAAGGCTAATAGCTGGTTATAAGAAAATAAGCACTTATACTTATGCAATTATATTAGAAATAGGCATTTCACAATAACACTCATAATCACATTCCATTACAGTCCCCCCTTGAAATGCGTATTTCCTAAAACTGTCCCTCACACTGGAGAACAACCTGTAATTTCCACCCGGCTCATTTCACTGACTGCAACTCTTTTAAGCTGTATGTAGAGAAAGGGCTGGGACTAGCTCACCCACCCCCCTCAATACCGCTAGTGAAATTCCGCCAGGTGCTATCTGTCCCTATAGCCCTACAGTGTTGCATCTCGGGGAAGGGTGACTGTAACGGCGTGTAATGTGTAACTTTCATCATGGGTTTCATCAAGCCCTACATAGACATCGTCGTCATCTGGGATCTCTTGGTTCACAAATGTGGGGATATTTTGGTCAACAGCTTTTCCTACACACTTCTTAACACAGGGGAAGACACAGCAGATTATGGCAGCTATTGTCAGGACGGCTATCCCTATCTGGGTCAGTAGTCCCTGCCATCTTCCCTTTATCCAGGTAAAATACTGATCCCATGGGTTGGTGAGCCTTGAATTCTGTTTTAGTTCTTTGGATAAGTCCTCAAGTTTCTGGATGGCTAAGGTCACCTTACCATTTGGGCCGGTGTTGTCTGGGATGTAAGTGCAGCATGTACTTGTCTCAGGGATCATCTTGCATACACCCCCCTTTTCAGCTAGGAGCATGTCTAAGACCATACGGTTTTGGAAAGTCATGTGTGATGCTGCCTCTAACTGTTCGGCCAGACCTTGGACTGCGTCCCTAGTGTAATTGACAAATCTTTGCTGGTTGTAGATGTAATTTATCCAGTCTACATTCTTATTTACAGTGATAATGGGAATCAGTGACTCGAAACCTGCTGCTACTTGGTCTCCTGCTTTGAATTCATCTGGGACCCCCCTTGGGACCCCTTTGGCGTCTATGTATACATGGGGGGTCAAAGCTTCCTGCTGGGGCACTCCTACGTTTCCTGTTGGGTTTGGGTACATCGCTTGCTTCTGGCTCTGGGTTCCCTGAGAAAATATGCAGGGGCATTATGGTTTTAGCCATTGCACATTCTCCTGTTCACTGTCCTGTCATTCTACTTCTAACTTTCATGTCTCCACAAATCCAGTACACATCTCCTAGGGACTGGACTTGATTCTGCACTAGGTCTGCAGACACCTTACTATAAGACTCGCAGTAACCCTCAGTGAAGTTCCCAAGGGGTTTTCCCACCCCATGGTACTTCCCATAACATGTATAATTGCCAGGATATATGGTAATACCTTCTGTTGGTTTAGGGGTTTTAGTGACTATGGGGTACTCCTTTTCCCAATGCTCGCATAGGGAGTGGTTTGTAGCTGTGTTTGTAAACAAACTAAGGACACAGGTCTCATGTTCTGGAGGTATGTTAAGGGGGACTGTTCCTAGATGTGGTTTAGCCCCCCCACACATGTATCAATTAGTCTTGTTATGTTTCCCTGCATTGTACCTCATCCATTCGAGCCATAAGTTGACATCTGAAAAACCGGTCTCAGCAGCCATGGTGTCCTCAAAGGTAGGGTCTGCTATGGCTGCCATGTCTCCTAATGTTTGCATGTGAGGCTTTAGGGGGTTTGAATTGGATGTAGATTGGGGAACTGTCCATTCTGGGTTATTGAACATGTCTTTCAGTTGAAAAGGTTTCCTAAAGCTGGGATACCTATTTGCCCACCACAGACCCAATACATAGGTCCCACTGTCCCCTGGGCTGGGATTCTCAATGGTTAGTCTAAAGTCTTTTGTGAAGTATTGATCTGTGTGCTTGTTGATTGTCATTCTGTCTAGGAGTGATTTCCCATTCTTGTCTTTCTTATTTTGGGCGATTTCAGGCTTATACCCCCAGTTTGTGCCCCCAGTGTTCCAACCCACTGCTCCCCAGTAATCACAGTTGTCGCCCCAGTAGTCGTCAGTGACACATACATACACAGTCATGGGACCTACTGTTCCTTCATAGGTTCGGATTCTGTAATCTGTACCTGGAAGCATCTTACGATAAGGGGATATAAACGTGGCAACATGTGTGTTGGATGAGTTGTACCAGAATTGAGTTATACCATTTTCCTGTTTAATGGCCACCTCTTGGGCCTGAGCAAAGATTATGACAAAAAGGATAAGCAGGATCATGGCTTGGTCTCCTCAGCTTCTTCTTCGGGCACGGGGACTTGCGGTGAGAGGCGTGTATCCACGAGTTCCTTCTGGCCACTTTTACTGATGTGGTGGTTGTCAGAAGGACTTGGAAAGGACCATCATATCTGGGTTCAAGGGTGTGTTTCCTCAAAAATTCTTTATCAGGACCCAATCACCAGGAACCAACTTGTGTGATCCTGTGTCTAACTCAGGATCTGGAATGGAAGAAAACACTTGCGCATGGATACGGGTTAATTCTCGAGATAAGGCAGTCACATAATCAGTTAATACATCAGATTGCAGCTGCAACTGTTGTGAAATAATAACAACCCAGTCTGGGGGCTGAACCAAACAATATCTCATAGGGTGACAAACCATGATTTCCCCTTGGGGTGTACCTGACACTGAACAAAGCAATGGTTAGGCTGTCTGGCCAACTCATTCCTGTTTCCTGAGACAATTTTTAGCATTCTAGACTTTATTGTGCCATTTAGTCTTTCCACATTCCCACTACTCTGAGGATGGTATGGAGTGTGGAAAGCTAATGTGACCCCTAAGGCAGTCCATATCTCCTTGGTTACTGAGGCCGTGAAAGCCGGCCCCTGATCACTCTCTCTAACTTCTGGGACACCATATCTGCACACAATTTCTGTTAAAAGTCTTTTAGCTGTGGTCTTCGCCGTCATGGTGACAGGGTAAACTTCCGGTCTACGAGGCAGACGCAGTCTCTTGTTTAATTCCGTGATTCCTTCAACTTCTATGGCTCCTTTCTTGATCCACGCTTCTTTTTCTTCTTTCTTTCTTTCTTTCTTCTTTCTCAGCTGTCTCTTGTTGTTCCTTGAGGTGAGTTCTGCTCACAGGAGGGGTTTGTAGAATCATGGTCATTTGTGTTGTCTCTTCAGGGCTGTCTATTGGGTCATATAGGATAGGTGCATTCACTCTGCTGACCACTTCTCGCGTTCCATCTGCAGCTTGCTTTGCGGCAGTATCTGCCTGATAATTGCCTCGTGCTTCTTGGGAAACCGGTTTGCCGTGTGCTTTTACTTTAAGTATGGCCACCTGCGTTGGGAGCAGTAAGGCATCCATCAGGTTCTTGATAGCTGTGCTGTGTTTTACAGGACTTCCTGCTGCTGTCAGGAATCCTCTAGTTTTCCAGATGATCCCAAAATCGCAGGCCACTCCCAGAGCATATCTTGAGTCTGTGTAGATGTTAGCTCGTTTTCCTCCTGCCAACTTGCATGCCATAGTTAGGGCCCGCAACTCTGCTTTTTGTGCAGACATGGAGGGGGGTAACGCTGAGGCTTGGAGGACTGTATTTTCTGTGGTAACTGCATATCCTGTATGGTACCGCCCAGCATCATCTGCATATCTGGAACCATCCACAAAGATTGTCAGGTCAGGATTTTCAAGATGTCTCCATCTTCATCACTTCAAAACAGTCATGGGCGGTATAGTGGTAATCATCTTCCACAGAGGTTCCCCCCTCGAGAAGGAAGTAGAGTGGATGGGTTGAGGGTTTCACATCGGAGAATGGTGATGTTGTCAGGGAGAAGTAAGGCACACTGGAGTCTGAGGTGTCTTTGTTAAGACAGGTGTCTGGGTTGGATCTGGTTCAGTATGGCAGTTATGTCATGAGGGGCAAGAAGGATTAAGGGGTAACCCAAGACGAGGTCCGCAGTCTTGTCCAAGAGAACTTGGGCTGCAAAGACGGCTCTGAGGCAGGAGGGCCCCCCCTTGGCCACTGAGTCCAGTTGGCAGGAGTGATACCCCGAGTCTGTTATCATGGGCCTGAGCCAAAACTTCTGTGGCATGTCCTTGCCTCTCTGAGACAAACAGTTTGAAAGTCTTTTAGTCCAAAAGCAGAGGCTGTTGAGAGGATCTCCTTCAGGGTTTCAAAATTCAAAATTGTCCGCAGCTTCTGGAGAAAGCAGAAAAGGGTCAGATTTCAGGGCATCAAAGGGATTGCTTAACCTTGAGGCAAAGGGATGCCCTTGATTGCAGCAACTCTTTCTTCAGTGAGATGTCAGGTGCCTTGGGAGATGCAGAGGCCTGGGAAAATCACCTTCTTTCTGGACTTTTTGCTTTTTAAGGCCTTGCAATCTTGCTCAACCAGGTAGTGGAGGAGACTTTCTGAGAATATGGAGGCGTCACCGAAGGAATCTGCACACAGCAGGAAGTCATCTGCATATTGGAGAAGTACATCTGGGTGTAGTCTTATCCCTTAGGGCATAACAGTCCAGGTGTAGCTCTGCTAGCAACGTGTGGGGATTGGGGACGGTGGGGGTCTCCAGGATGGTAGCTTCATTCACTGCTCTGAGGTCTTGTACCATCCTTTACTTTTCTGGTTCCCCTTTTGCGGTTCGCTTCTTTACTGAGAACAGTGGTGTGTTACAAGGAGATTTACAGGGTACCAAGGCTCCATTTGACAGAAGAGCCTCAACTTGTCTTGAGATGGATGCCGATTGTGCAGGCTTCAAGGGGTAATGTGGTTTTCTGGGTAGGGGAGCCCCAGGCTTCAGTTGTACCATGACTGGCGGCACTTTCAGATGTCCTATGTCTTCCGGCCCTGTGGACCATAGGCATGTGGGGACCCGATCCAAAACTTCTTCGGGGACTTCCAGGTTCGTCTTTTGGGTTCAGGGATAACAGAAGTGGGATGGAGTGGAGTGCCGATGCGTCATCGATGGCCAGTGGTGAGGTAAAAGCTAGGGTTGTCCCGATACCACTTTTTTAGGACCGAGTACAAGTACCGATACTTTTTTTTCAAGTACTCGCCGATACCGATTACCGATCCTTTTTTTTTAATGTCATGTGACAGTGGTTTTTTATTTTTTTTTATTTTTT
Organism: Lithobates septentrionalis; assembly: GCA_037952835.1. NCBI lineage: Eukaryota > Metazoa > Chordata > Amphibia > Anura > Ranidae > Lithobates > Lithobates septentrionalis. The sequence continues at coordinate 1,395,821 of JBBDGP010000780.1, forward strand.
TTTTTTTTTTTTTTTTAGGGGGGGGGGGGGGTGTGGGGGTGAACGGTTTCTGTGTGTTTTTTTTTTATTTACATTCATTATTTTTTTTTTTTATTCTTTATTGCAATATGTGTGTTTTTTTTATCAGCCCTGTTGGGGGGCTTTGGTGAGATATCAGGGGTCTTAACAGACCTCTGATATCTCCCCCTTGAGACAGAGAAAGAGACAGAGGATAGAGATTCCCCAGTCCCTTTCTCTGCAGCCTCAGCTGCACTGAGAATGAATGGAGAGAATACAGCGGCTCCTCTCCATTCATAAACTGACACATCGTAATCACAGGAGATTACAATGTTTCAGTTATGTTAATGGACAGAGTCAGCCATTCACACAGCGGAGAGGGGGACAGCGGAACGCCGGAACGGAGGGGGACAGCCGAGGGGGACAGCCAAGGGGGGCAGCCGAGGGGGACAGAACAACAGAGGGGGACAGAGGAGGAGGACAGTGTAACGGAGGAGGACAGAACAATGGAGGAGGACAGCGGAGGAGGACAGAACAACAGAGGGGGACAGCGGAACGCCGGAATGGAGGGGGACAGAGCAACGGAGGGGAACAGCATAGGGGGACAGAGGAACGGAGGGGGCATGGAGGAGGATGAGGTGACAGTCAGCGGTGATCGCGTGTGGGGGAGTTACAAGCACCGATCACTGCTGTATGTCACTAAAGCCGTGGGGGGAGAAGCTTGTAACTCCCCCACACGCTGATCACCGCTGACTGTTTAAGTATCGGCGGAAGCATCGGGAGCATTTGCCCGAAGTACTTGGGCAAATGCTCGGTATCGGTGCCGATACTGATACTAGTCTGGGTATCGGGACAACCCTAGTAAAAGCACACCACCATCAGGCTGGAAGGAGATAGAGGCTTGGAGCCTGGACAAAACATCAGTTCCTAGTAGGTTCAGGGGGCATGTGGATGAGACCACAAATCTCACTAATAAGTCAGGAAGGTTGCTGACTTGCAGGGGGCGGGTCAGCGCGCTCTTTCTGGACCTTCCATCAACCCCTACACATGCTATGTTAATGTCCGATAGGAATGAGGTATCGGGTAATTCTTCTGCCCTGATTACGGACCGGGCTGCACCTGTGTCATGACAGGGGCAGGTGACACAGGCTTGCCAGAATCCTAGCGTAGAAGGTCCATGTGTTCCGGAGTGGGGTGTGGCGGTTGGTGAGGTGGGTCCTGAGATTCTTGGCGACGAGTGTGACTGGTTCTGTACGGCCCAGTTTGACTGTGGTTGGGGTTTGGGGGACTGTGGGTGAATTTCCATGGGCTTCGGTATTCCCTTCTGGAGTGGCTGGGTCTTTCGCAGTTGTAGCAAGCAGACACATGGAGTTGGTACTGGTGGGCGCAGATAGGGTGTGTCAGAGGCCATCATGAGAGGAGCTACTCTCTACTGTTCTGTGAGGATTCTGGACCTAATAACTACTAATAACAACGCCTCGAGCTCAAAGGTTGTGGGTTCTCTATACTCAGACCCTTTTGGATTGACTCTTTAAGACCTGAAATAAATGTGGCAGCTAACATGTGTCTATGCTCTCTCTTCAGCACGCTAAAACTCAAATCAGTAAACTTCTTGTACACATATTGACTTCAGGCATTTTAGAGTAGAGATGTGAACCATCTCCATACAGAATAATTTTTTTTATAGGGAGCCTCGGTCCAGCCGATCTCCACAACATAGATATTTATCTTTCTTTCTAAACATTCTAATTAGATACGGACTCTTTTTTTTTTTTTTTTTTTTTTTTAGAATACAAAACGCTCAGCACATAGATTTAAAGCAGAGTTCCACACAAAAATGGAACTTCCGCTTTTTGGAACCCTCCCCCCCCCTCCAGTGTCACATTTGGCACCTTTCAGGGGGGAGGGGGGTGCAGATACCTGTCTAAGACAGGTATTTGCACCCACTTCCGGCATAGACTCCCATGGGAGTCTACGCCTCTTCCCGTCCCCACCGCGCTGTCTCCTGGGAACACACAGCTCCCAAAAATAGCGGGGACCACTTGGGACGCGCAGCGCGACTCGCGCATGTGCAGTAGGGAACCGGGAAGTGAAGCCGCAACGCTTCACTTCCTGATTCCCTCACCTAGGATGCCGGCGGCAGCTGCCGAGAACCGAGCGGGTTTTCGGCGTCGCCTACCAACATCGCTGAACCCTGGGACAGGTAAGTGCCCATGTATTAAAAGTCAGCAGCTGCAGTATTTGTAGCTGCTGGCTTTTAATATATTTTTTTTTTTGGCGGTGTGGGTGGACCCCCGCTTTAAGCAAAGAAAGCACTTCCTCTTTTGCTCTTCTGGCATAATGCCTAGAATACATAAACTTCCTCTTTTGCTAATACAACTTAAACACAATTAAAACCAAAATAAATTCAGACTCTGACTGAAATATTCAGAAATATTCAATACATCCTATACATAAATTATTCATTCAATTAAAATGCTACATTGGTTGCTACTAAGCACCATCACTGGAAACATGTGGGTGGGTTTCGGTGTAGGCGGTTGCATAGGGCGGTGGGAGGTGTCACTTAGAACAGAGGGGCGGTAGACGAAGGGCAGTGTCTACTTGGGGACCAGACGCCATTATAGGGCAGTGGCTGACTACTTGGCTTCCTCTTTTCTAGTTTTCTTGTACACGATGCAACCATTTTGGTTAATTTCTGTCTCCGCATCGGCTTCCCGTGGTCCTCAAAGACAGGTATATATCTTGTCTCGAGCCTATTTATATAGTACGAACCTGCAATTGTTTCTGACCCGCCTGTATTTGGAGTATATTGTGTTTTGTTTTGTCGATCGATCGTGTTGTGTGAGGGCTATTGTGAATGAGGGATTGATTATATGTTCACGGATGGAGGTGACGTGGTTAAACTTCTTGAGGATTGATATCAAGAGAGGGCGTCAGGACGCGGTAAACTCCTCCTGGGGCAAATAATTGTGCGGTAAAGCACGGGTGCGGTAAAGCACGGTTACCAGGAAGGGGGGCGTCAAATTATGCCCAGCGGTGGCGTGGGGATCCCGTGAGGATCTGATTAAGTCCAGAATTCACTCCAGTCGTCACATCAATTGTTGTTTTTTAATTAATGTCCTAGATGTGTCTGTGGACTGTTATTTGGCATTAATGAGGAGGCCTGGGGCTTGTTCACAAAGGTAGAGCCAGGTTATAAGAGATCTATTCTCGGTTACAAACCTCTAGTGCCAGAGGTCCCCCAAGTAATGGTATTCAGATTGAATGTACATTATCCAGTGAAGTTTTCAGTTGGTAAGAAGTTGGAAGTTATTTAGGCTGAGGCCAGGATAGCAGGACAGGGAAGTGAAAGGTGTCCCCTGCAACCTCAGCAGCCAGAAGATTACGAGGAGGCAGAGAAAGCCAGAGTGAGGAGTTTGGGTTTGAGTTGGGATGTGTAGAAGACGTTTAAAATGGGTCACTGAATACCAGTTGTTGACATTCTGTGTTTTGTCTGGTCTGTTTCATGTCTCCCCTTTTGCAGATTTAAACAGAGATCTCTTCACTTCCTCATCCTCCACATCACCCTGTCACTGCATATCTTCATTTCTTTTCTGTTTTACCTCAACCTTTCTTGCTTTCCTCTCCTCCTATTCAATTCAAGAGTTGTGTGAAATGGGAAATAAGTTAATTAGGCCCACAGAGGGCAGTTTGGCTTGTGATTTGGTATTAGAACGGGAGGGAGAGGCTGCTGTAAAAAAGGGAAAGAAATTAGCGAAAGTGTGTGGAATTTGGGTGGTAGATTAAATGTAGATGAATGGTGTACTGTTTTTTGAAATGTAAATAAGGTCTGTTGTCAGATTATGGGTTGCTATGGGCAGCAGATGCTTGGTTTAAAGTTGTAAACGCTATTCATGAAGAAGAGGGTGGATGGGACAGGAAACAAACCAAAATGGTTGCATCGTGTACAAGAAAACTAGAAAAGAGGAAGCTAAGTAGTCAACCACCGCCCTATAATGGCGTCTGGTCCCCAAGTAGACACTGCCCTTCATCTACCGCCCCTCTGTTCTAAGTGACACCTCCCCCTGTGGCAACACGCCCTAAGCCACCGCCCTATGCAACCGCCTACACCGAAACCCACCCACATGTTTCCAGTGATGGTGCTTAGTAGCAACCAATGTAGCATTTTAATTGAATGAATAATTTATGTATAGGATGTATTGAATATTTCTGAATATTTCAGTCAGAGTCTGAATTTATTATTCAGAAATATTCAATACATCCTATACATAAATTATTCATTCAATTAAAATGCTACATTAGTTGCATCCCTGCCAGGTGGTCAAAATACGTCTGTATCTCGACACTGCTGTAACGGTGACCTCAGCTCCCTTTTCCCTAAAGGTTTTCTGGGATGTTTACTATGTAGGCACTGACATCTGGAATCTGGTTTCCACATAGGGTATCCCTCATCGAAGTCCTCTTTAGCTTTGCTGGGTGAGGCAGACTCTCCTGTTCTTATTGTCAGGGGCCTCTACGGCAGTCACAAGAATGTGTGGCCAGATTCACCCAGTTCCTCGACTGCTAAAACTCTGTGCTTCCACATCTTTCCCTGCAGAGTTGATTTCTGATCTCCATCTGACCTTAGAGGCTCGATCATCAGTCATCGTCACCATCTCTGACTCAGGGATTCAGGGTCCTGTAGATATGAGATTTCTTTTAGAGGAATGGCAGTCTTGTGCCATTACCTCAAATTGGCTAGAGATCATTTCGGCCCTTATTGACGTAGTACATACTATGCATCTGTAAAATCATCCTACTGTTTCCATTCCTGGGTCTTTCAGAGCTTCTACAGCTACAAAGATCTTCCCATTGCCCCCATTCTTCAAGGTGTTCCTCTGAGGGTTGGAACCACCTTGAGGGGTCCTGGACACCCCTGAGCACTTACTGGATTTGTGCACATTTAGGAAATATTTTGTTAAGCAGTGCTATAAACCCACTATGGATCTGCCAGTGATCCATGATAACAGGGACACCACTAGACAGAGGACATTCTCAGAGGATATACTCTTCTTTACCTACTTTTGAGATGGGCATGACTAGGGTCTGTCTCTAAGCCTGGATCTGCGGTTAACCGCACATTTAAAGCAAAATAAAACTTGCTAAACCCCCAGAGTAGCCTTCAGCATGGAGGTGTACCCTAATTTTTCTAAGTAGAGGGCTTTTATTAACTATTCCAGGCTCCTACGTAGTTTCCCTTCAGGCATAGAGATTGCCCCCTTTGGGTTTAGAAAATCTCTTGGTTCTCGCACTCTCTTCAGCTACTCACCCTGTTTACTGTGCCACTACAAAGATCTCAAGAACCCAAACATTCTTTTTCTAACCCCTGTGGTATCTCGGTCCCAGAAACTGTGTGGCCATCAGTTGGGCCTGGTGTCTTTCAAATCCAGCACCTCTGTCCCTCCCAAAGGGGACCATCTGACCTGCAGAGTCAAATAGGACAAATACTCACTGGTCACTGTCTGACCAGGGATCTGACTAATCTCATTCCTACACACCTAGTGTTCTTCAGGCAGTTGGCTCTATTGTCTGTTCTAGTGTCTTTTCATGGCATCCCCATTGTGGGTCATTTAGATGACCTGTGGAAGGATCAGTCTTGGGCCTTAGTAGATAACACCTTTCTGATTGACTTACTGCCTCTAATGGGGCGTAAACACGGTCGGACTTTTCAGCTACAAAAGTCCGACAGCCTGTCCGACAGACTTTCAACGGACTTTTGGCGGACTTTCGACGGACTTGCGGCGGACTTTCTAACGAACAGACTTGCCTACACACGATCACACAAAAGTCCGTCGAATTCTTACGTGATGACGTACACCGGACTAAAATAAGGAAGTTCATAGCCAGTAGCCAATAGCTGCCCTAGCATGGGTTTTTGTCCGTCGGACTAGCATACAGACGAGCGGATTTTTCGACTGGACTCGAGTCCGTCGGAAAGATTTGAAGCATGTTTCAAATCTAAAGTACATCGGATTTGAGGCTAAAAAAGTCAGTTGAAAGTCCGGAGAAGCACACACACGATCGGATTACCAGCCAGCTTTAGTCCGTCAGCGTCCGTTGGACTTTTGTAGACGAAAAGTCCGACCGTGTGTACGCGGCATAAGATTCAGCTGGAGCATACTTCTCTAAGAGTCAGCACTAGAAACGTCTTATGGCAGAGTGTTTTCACTAGTTTGCCCTCATTCCCCTCTCTCTTGGTCAAGGAGTTCCTCAACTATTGCAGGAGAGTCCGTTGTAGAGGTGCCTCCTTTTCACCTGTCTTTTATTGGACTACTTCAGCCCTCCCTGCTTCTGCTGTGGATCCAGTTCCTGAGCACACCAACCTGTCTGCTTCAAAGAATACGGTAGATCCTGGCCTGAAGAGGCAGCCCTCCAGTTCTGGAGCTTGTATGACCTACTCTCCATTGTTCAGAAGATCCTGTCATTGGAGGATTCTTGTCTGCTGGGCTACATTGTGTTTTTTTCAGATGAGATGTTTCCTCTTACTCCATGACATCATTACCTGGGCAGGTCTCAAGGAGAACAGTATAGAGGTACCTACATGCTGTTGTATAGGAAGAACGGGAGCTTTTGTTGTAAGAGTTGGTTTAAATCCTGACTTGTACGAAAACCTGTGGTCTAATCCTGCTTGCCCTGTCTTCTGGACATGGAACCAGTGCATTTCAGATTGAGATGCACCGGAAAAATTGTATTTCTTTATCGTACATCATAGGACACAGAGCCTCAAGTATTTACTTAGTGGGTTATAGCTACCTTCAGGTGTTGACACTGGCACACCCAATACAGGACGTTGACTCCCCTATATAACCCCTCCTCCTTCCAGGAGTACCTCCGTTTTTTTGCCAGTGTCTAAAGGTGTTGGCACGATTTAAGATGTGCTCTGCGGATCCCCAGGAGGGATCCATGCTGGTTTTAAAAAGCCTCCACAACCGGATCCATCCCGCCACTGCAGCTCCAGGATGGTACCCGGGCCTTGAATAGAAGAACAAAGTTTTGCCTGTAATGCTCTTTTTTGAGGGCCGGACCCTAGGAACCAGGACTCTTTTTGGTCTTGCTACATTACCTAAAGTTGTCCTGAGGGGTGCTATACAAGGTCCAAAGGAGTGGAACCCCTATTAAAGGGCCCCAGTCTTTGAAGGTTTAACCACGTTGCCCGCCGTGATGGGTGAAGTTTGGATCTGTCTGTTTACAGCAGTATCCTGCAGCGAGGAAAAGGTAAGAGGAAAGCATAGGAACTGCAAAGTCCACCTATGACTTTTCTTTTAATTATATTGAAATGCCTTTAAAAAACTCCTCTAGAGGGAGTAAAAATGTATATACCCTGTTAAAATGCTAACAACAGCGTGTGTCTCATCAGCTGGAGGGGGTTCTCCTCTCTCCCCAAGGGGGAAACTGAGAGTCTGGGGGTTACATGTTATGTTAACCAAGCATAAAAAAAACAAACAAACTGCTGTATAAGAGTTCTTAGAGTGCCTCTGCTTTTGTGCTTTGCACTATGGCTTCAAGGCTTACTACTAATACACCAAAACCACCCCCAGGCGCTGGGAACTCCAGTCATGCCTCCACATTGGCAAGCCAGGGTGAGTTATTGGAACCGGCTGGTGGTGCAACTGCTTTTCACACTTCAGCCCCTGTATACGTGACTGAAAATGTATTTTCCTCTGCCCTGCAAGGCTTAGAAGGAAGATTAGCCGCTTTAATCACATCCTCCATTAAGGGGGATAGGAAGCGTGCTAGATCCCTCTCTCCCATTCCAAACCCTTTACCAGGGCAACAGTGGGGACAGGATGAGGTATTACCCTCAAATGATCGGGAAAAACAAACCGATTATTCCTCTGCGTAGGAAACAGCTGATGTTTCAGCTTCAAAATCTAAGGTACAAATCCTTACGGACATGGTTCGCTCCACTTTCATACTACCTCTAACAGAGTCAGCTGAAAGTCTGTTTTCTTCTTTGGGTTCTTTGAAACCTTCACAACCAGTGCATGTGTTTCCTGTCCATGCATTACTAGAGAAACATATTTATACCGAATGGAATCATCCGGATAAGCATTTTCTCCCTACAAAAAGATTCTCAGTTCTCTATCACATGGAGGAAAAATTCACCAAAAGATGGAACGTTCCAGCAGTGGATGCTGTGATTTCCAGTGTGAATAAAAGTTTGACTTGTCCAGCAAATGCTAAAGGATCCAACAGATAAAAAGTTGGAATTCCTGTTAAAATCCTCTTTTTCTTTAGCAGGTACTGTTGCTCAACCTGCAATTGCAGCTATAGGCATCTGTCAGTCCTTAAAGCGGGAGTCCCGCGAAAATTTTTTTTTAGATGTCAGCAGCTGCAAATACTGCAGCTGCTGACTTTTAAAATAAGGTCACTCACCTGTCCCGGGGTCCAGCGACGTCGGCACCCGAGACCGAACCGTCCCTCGATCCTCGGGTGCTGCCGCCATTCTCAGTGAGGGAATCAGGAAGTGAAGCGTTGCGGCTTCACTTCCTGATTCCCTACTGCGCATGCGCGAGTCGCGCTGCACTTTCTCAATGGTCCCTGCTATCTCCTGGGACCTGTGTTTTTCCCAGGAGACAGCGGGGGAGTGCGGGAGGGGGCGTGACTCCCATGGGAGTCTATTCCCGGAAGTGGGTGCAGATACCTGTCTTAGACAGGTATCTGCACCCCCCTCCCCCCTGAAAGGTGCCAACTGTGACACCGGAGGGGGGGAGGAATCCGATGAGCGGAAGTTCCACTTTTGGGTGGAACTCCGCTTTAAGGGCCTCTGTGAACTGGTCCTTTAACGAGGTCCCTGCACAACAGGCCGTGAGTTGGCAGAGTTACCAAAACCATTGTTTTGCCATAGATGCTATGAAGGACTCTATTCACCAGGCGTCTCGCCTTGCGCTTGTGCTAGTACACATGCGTAGGACCCTTTGGCTTGAGGGGTTGGTCTGCCGAAGCACCCTGCAAACAGCTTCTGTCTAGTTTCTCATTTCATTGGAAGCGACTATTTGGCGATGATTTGGATAAATACATCCAGACAATTTCCGGTGGAAAGAGTACTCTTTTGCCAGTCAAAAGAAAGTATAAACGTCTTTCATTTAAATGGACTTTCTCTCCTGCGCCAAGCGCATCTGCCTCTAGGCAGTGGCGACGGCTTCCACCGTCAGATTCCAGAGGAAAATCGTAGGGTCAGGCCCAGGCTCAAAGGAAGACCTGGAGCCGCAAAACTGCAAAGCAGAATACTAAGGCCTCTTCATGAAGAGGCGTCTCCCCTCAAACCGAAAAAACCGAATGGAGATGTCAGACCCATTCTGGATCTAAAAAATCTAAATTGGTTCCTGAAAATCCGCTCATTTCGCATGGAGTCAATCAGGTCAGTGTTCTCCATCCTACAAGGGGGAGAACTTCTGGCATCCATCAACATTAGGGATGCATATCTGCATGTCCCTATAGTTCCCGCTCACCAAAGGTTTCTGCGATTGGAAGTAGAACAACAGCACTTTCAGTTTGCGGCCTTACCCTTTGGGCTGGCCACAGCACCACGGGTATTCACAAAAGTACTGGCCCCACCTATAGCCAGGTTTAGGGCACAGGGCATAACAGTGTTGGCGTACCTAGACGATCTATTGTTAATAGACCAGTCAGTGACTCGCTTAAAGCAAAGCGTACGCATTACAGCCAGTTACCTGGAAAGTCTCAGTTGGATCCTCAACCCAGAGAAGTCTTCCCTAAAACCAGTAAGAAGGCTGTATTATTTAGGCCTGATCATAGATACAGCCCAGAAAAGGGTGTTCTTGCCTTCAGCAAAGATCAGCTCCATACGAGAGCTGGTACAGGTGGTCAGGTCAAAAGCAAATCTTTCAATTCGCCTTTGCATGAGGTTGTTAGGAAAGATGGTAGCTTCATTCGAAGCAGTTCCCTATGCCCAGTTCCATTCAAGACTGTTGCAAAAAAGTATCCTCTCTGCTTGGAACAAGACGATCCAAGCTTTCGACTTGCCAATGCGGCTGTCCCCAAGAGTGTCCCAAAGCCTCAGTTGGTGGTTACGAAGCCAGAATCTGCTGAAAGGGAAATCCTTCCTTCTTCAGACCAATTATCTGGAAAGTAGTAACGACAGATGCCAGGCTCTCAGGCTGGGGAGCGGTACTAGAAAAGATGACTGTGCAGGGACAGTGGTCAAAACTCGAAAGAGCCCTGCCCATCAACATCCTAGAGATTCTGGCAGTGTGTCTGGCTCTGAAAACCTGGACCTCCAGGTTAAAGAATTGTCCTGTCAGGATCCAATCCGACAACGCCATGGCTGTGACATATATCAATCACCAAGGGGGCACCAAGAGTCTCTCAGCTCAGAAAGAGGTGAACCATATTCTAACTTGGGCAGAAAGGAATGTCTTTTCATTCCGGAAGTAGAAAATTGGCAGGCGGACTACCCAAGTCGCCAGCAGTTATTCCCGGGGGAATGGTCTCTTCACCCCGATGTTTTTCGGGCTGTTTGCCAAAGATGGGGGACTCCAGACATAGATCTTCTAGCGTCCAGATTCAACATGAAGTTAGTCAACTTTGTGTCCAGAACAAGGGATCAACTCACATACGGAACAGATGCGCTGGTAACCCCGTGGGATCAATTTTTACTTATCTATACTTTTCCCCCGATTCAGTTGCTGCCTCAACTTCTTTGCAGGATCAAGCTGGAAAGAAAGTCGGTAATTCTGGTAGCACCAGCATGGCCCAGAAGGTCATGGTACGCAGAGATCGTAAAGATGGCAGTGGCGGGTCCTTGGCCTCTCCCACTAAGGCCAGACCTGCTCTCGCAGGGGCCGATATTCCATCCTACTTTACGAATGCTAAATTTAACGACTTGGCTATTGAAACCCACATTCTGAAGAAACATGGACTTTCCAGGTCAGTTATCTCAACTTCAATCAATGCAAGGAAACCAGCTTCCACAGCTATATATTATAGTGTTTGGAAAACTTATGTTTCCTGGTTTGTATCCAAGGGTTGGCACCCTCAGAGATATATTATAGGCAGAATCCTTGCGTTTCTACAATTGGGCGTAGAGATGAAGTTGGCCCTAAGTACTATTAAGGGCCAAGTCTCAGCCTTATCGGTTTTATTTCAAAGACCGCTTGCTACGCATTCTTTAGTCCGGGGTTTTATGCAAGGGGTGATGCGGATTACTCTGCCAGTTAAATCACCTTTAACCCCTTGGGACTTGTATTTAGTTTTGTCAGTGTTACAAAAACAGCCATTTGAACCATTACAGCATATCCCCTTAGTTCTTCTGACTAGGAAGCTGATATTTTTGGTTGCTATATCCTCAGCAAGGAGGGTTTCTGAATTGGCTGCTCTTTGTTGTAAAGATACAAAAAACCGGGAGAAGCCCAAAGAAATTCATCAGAGAGGACAGGCCGGTGAATGCTAAATATCATTTATTGATTATCCAAAAAACATATACAAAAAACATTAATAATAGAAATCTACACCCATCTCCAACACATAATTAAAATGAGACATAACGTCTAGATGAGACACAGGTGGCCACCATACCTAAATCAAACCCTTCATATCCATTTCACACACAAGCAGACATACACCGATCCTAGGATCAGATCTGGGGGTGGGATCCTTCAAACATTGAGGTTATGTGAATAAAAAGTTGAAAAATTATTTTCCATGTAGAAAAGTTATTGAAATGTTTGATAGGAAACTCCCTTAGGGATATGAATGAAATGCTTGCGCTTCTAGAGATATAGAAAAATATCCTCGTGTTTTATGAGCTAGTTATACCGTGGTTCAAATCCCGCTTAGTAACAGTCATGGAGACGCTGTTAGTTGGAATCAGAGACTTAGGGCAGATATACTTGGAAGTGACTTGGCACAAGGAAAAAATGAGATATGCTAGTGGTGCTTCCCTTCGAATAGTAGGGGTAAGATACAGCTCACCGTTTGATGTCTTGTGTGTAGATAGTCATAGCCCCAAAAATCTAGTCTCGATTTCGGCAGCCCACCGTCTTACAGACTGCATTGGAAGCCAGGTACGGAGTGTCAGCTTGGGGTGATTCCACCCAAATATAGTTGAAGCTGTATAAAGTCCAGATTTCAAAGGCTTCGGAAATTACAGGGCTGTGCGGGGAGCCACGGACCGGAGCAACACCATAGGTGTTATTAACGCCAGCTGATGATGAAGAGTGGCGACTCGAGGTAAACTGAAGGAGGAGCAAGATGGATGGTGGCGATCACTGTGTCTTCAACACGGACACCGTGATGGCATTATGCTTACATGTTTTGCTTGAAATCAAGCTTCCTCAGAGCATGCGCATTGGTTCAAAGTCCTTGTTTAAATAATCAGGTAATTAGGAGATGATCAGCTCCCATCAAGGACATCCCCAAAGTACTACAGCCCAATCAAGGTATCATTCACAAACAGTACAGACACACCATAACATACAGGGATGATCCACAATTAGTATATACAGATCCCGGCAGAAACATAAATTAAAAATGATGAACCCAAATTAATAACAGTTAAGGAAAAGATAGAGATGGTAGCCATAGCTGATTGGCCACCCCTATCCCCTTAGTTCATAGGTCTGAAGTCGTCATGGCCACCGCTTCTATATACAGGCAAAAACAGCCTCATGAGGGTACAGCGATCTTAATCTGGGTATGCAGGGTCCAGTTAAATCCCCCCAGAATGGAATATAAAGAGGGGAGGGGGGAAGGGTGGGAGGGGAAGAGGGAAGGAAGGAGGGGGAGGGGGGGGTTGTTTGTCCAAAGTTACTATATCAGGGTTATTGCTCCAGAAAAACGGATAAATTGCACTCATTGTTCAAACCAAAGGGTTGCATACTATTTAAAGTAAAAATCCACATTTTCTCTTTTTGGTATAGTATCCTATCAAAATCCCCTCTACGGGGTGGGAGGTTGAGTCTGTAGATGCCTATGCAGTTGAGGCCCTTTGGTTCACCTCCATGCGTTTTCAAAAAATGCAGAGAGAGGGAATGGTCATCATCTTTGTATATGATACTCTGTACATGTTAGCCAATCCTGACTTTCAGCTGTCTTTGTTTTTCCCACGTAGATCAGTCCGCAGGGACAGATGAGCATATATATAACACGTGTCGTTAGACAGTTTATGAAGTTATTAATTTTTAAATGTTTACTGCCGTCAGAACTGGCGAACATGTCAGTTTTTACCACATATTTACAGATGTGTTATTTGCCGCATGGGTACATGCCCTTAAGTGGGGGGAGGCTAGTAAGCCAATCCCGCCTCTCGGGTCTGCGGTATCCAGAGTGGACCAAACTGTCCCTTAGGTTAGTGGCTCTCCTTGCTGTAAGTAGGGGCCGGTCACCAACAATATTGCCAAGAATAGGGGCCTCCGCTAAAATATGCCAGTAACGGGTAAGTACTTTTCTGGTCTGTTCCCATTGTGCCCCAAACCTGGTAATGATCCTAATGGGGGCACAATTGGAACTGTTTGGTTGTTTTTCCCTAGTAGCATCAGAAAGGAGAGACGACCTGTCCATTTGAAAGCCCTTCTCTTTGCCTTTCTGATGCAGGCATGGGAATAGCTGCGATCCCGAAATCTTCCATAGAGTTCAAGTGCCTCGGTTTTAAAGTCCGATTCTTCCGAGCAGTTTCTCCTAGAACGGAGAAACTGACCTACCGGAATTCCCTAAAACAAAGATCTAGGATGGTGACTAGAGGCCAGCAATAGAGTATTTGCTGCCGTTTCTTTTCTAAATGTTTTTGTGCAGGGTGGCCGAGTCAAAGGAATAGGTTAATCTAATGTTCCTATCATTGTTGTTCAGCTCCTCAATGAAGGAAATCAATTCTAGGGGTGAGCCCCCCCCATACCATAATCACGTCATCAATGTACCTCAGCCACAGAAGGCAGTGGCCGAGGTACATCGATGAGGGGTATACACATTCCATCTCCCACAGCCCTAGGTGCAGACATGCATATGAAGGGGCCCAGGGGGCACCCATCGAGGTACCCCTGATTTGCCGATAGTATTTTCCAAGGAATTGAAAGCAGTTGTGTTCCAACACAAATTGCATTAAATCCACAATAAATTCATTTTGTGTGGCTAGCAGGGGGAACTTATGATCCAAAAAATGGTGTACTGCTTTTAAACCCCAGCTGTGTGGAATCGATGTATATAAGGATTCAACATCAATTCCAACTAGAATGGCTTCTGGTGGCACTGTGACCCTCCTTCCTTCCCTCCCCCTCCCCTCTTCATATTCCATTCCGGGGGATTTAACTGGACCCTGCATACCCTAATTAAGATTGCTGTACCCTCATGAGGCTGTTTTTGTCTGTATATAGAAGCGGTGGCCATGACGACTTCAGACCTATGAACTAAGGGGATAGGGGTGGCCAATCAGCTATGGCTACCATCTCTATATCTTTTCCTTAACTGTTATTAATTTGGGTTCATCATTTTTAATTTATGTTTCTGCCGGGATCTGTATATACTAATTGTGGATCGTCCTTGTATGTTATGGTGTGTCTGTACTGTTTGTGAATGATACCTTGATTGGGCTGTAGTGCTTTGGGGATGTCCTTGATGGGAGCTGATCATCTCCTAATTACCTGATTATTTAAACAAGGACTTTGAACCAATGCGCATGCTCTGAGGAAGCTTGATTTCAAGCGAAACATGTGAGCATAATGCCATCACGGTGTCCGTGTTGAAGACACAGTGATCCCCACCATCCATCCTGATCCTCCTTCAGTTTATCTCGAGTCGCCACTCTTCATCATCAGCTGGCGTTAATAACACCTATGGTGTTGCTCCGGTCCGTGGCTCCCCGCACAGCCCTGTAATTTCCGAAGCCTTTGAAATCTGGACTTTATACAGCTTCAACTATATTTGGGTGGAATCACCCCAAGCTGACACTCCGTACCTGGCTTCCAATGCAGTCTGTAAGATGGTGGGCTGCCGAAATTGAGACTAGATCTTTGGGGCTATGACTATCTACACACAAGACGTCAAACGATGAGCTGTATCTTACCCCTACTATTCGAAGGGAAGCACCACTAGCATACCCCGTTTTTTCCTTGTGTCAAGTCACTTCCAAGTATATCTGCCCTAAGTCTCTGATTCCAGCTAACAGCGTCTCCATGACTGTTACGAAGCGGGATTTGAACCACGGTGTTACTAGCTCATAAAACTCGAGATTTTTATATATCTCTAGAAGCGCAAGCATTTCATTCATATCCCTAAGGGAGTTTCCTATCGAACATTTCAATAACTTTTCTACATGGAAAATAATTTTTCAACTTTTTTTTTACATAACCTCAATGTTTGAAGGATCCCACCCCCAGATCTGATCCTAGGATCGGTGTATGTCTGCTTGTGTGTGTGAGATGGATATGAAGGGTGTGATTTAGGTATGGTGGCCACCTGTGTCTCATCTAGACGTTATGTCTCATTTTAATTATGTGTTGGAGATGGGTGTAGTTTTCTATTATTAATGTTTTTTGTATATGTTTTTTGGATAATCAATAAATGATATTTAGCATTCACCGGCCTGTCCTCTCTGATGAATTTCTTTGGGCTTCTTCCGGTTTTTTGTATGTTAACTGTTATATTCAGAGGACAACCACCCCTAGAGGTATTTTATTTATTTACTGATATACCTCAGGCTGACGGTGTAAACGGATTCTTGTATCGGGTGAGGCTAATTAAGGCCAAATTGCTTACCCCATCGTATCTGTGCTAAATTGGATGAGCCCTAGGTTCCCCCCCCCTTCTTCTTTTGTCTGCATCTTTGTTGTAAAGAGCCATATTTGAATATTCATGAGGACAGAGTGGTGTAACGCCCTCGTCTAGGCTTTTTGCCAAAAGTGGTTTCAGGTTTTCATCTGACCGAAGATATTGTCCTGCCATAGTTTTTCCCAAAACCATTTTCCAAGGAAGAAAAAAGTCATTACATTGTCTTGATGTAGTGAGAACAGTGAAAATCTATTTAAAGAAAACTGCTCAGATTCGTAAGACTGATGTCTTATTTATTCTGCCAGAGGGTCCTAAGAAAGAACAGGCAGCGTTGATAACCACTGTTGCTAAGTGAATTCATCAAGTTATAATTCAAACTTACGATTAAAGGGGTAAGATTCCCCCTTTTCAAGTTAAGGCGCACTCTACCAGAGCGGTTAGTGCTTCTTGGGCAGTGCGTCACCAGGCCTCCTTTGCTCAGATCTGCAAGGCCGCAACTTGGTCTTCGGTCCACACATTCACAAAATTTTATCAAGTGGATGTAAGAAGGAATGAGGATATCGCCTTCGGGCGCAGTGTGCTGCAGGCAGCAGTATAAGTCCTCAGGTCTGGGGGTGCCCTACAGGTTGTGTCTCCTTCTCCTCAAGTAGCATTGCTTTGGGACGTCCCACTAAGTAAATACTTGAGGCTCTGTGTCCTATGATGTACGGTAAAGAAAATAGGATTTTTATAACAGCTTACCTGTAAAATCCTTTTCTTGGAGTACATCATAGGACACAGAGCTCCCGCCCCTCTGTTTTATGGGGTGTAAGTATATTGCTTGGCTACAAAAACTGAGATACTCCTGGAAGGAGTAGGGGGTTATATAGGGGAGTCAACTTCCTGTATTGGGTGTGCCAGTGTCAACACCTGAAGGTAACTATAACCCACTAAGTAAATACTTGAGGCTCTGTGTCCTATGATATACTCCAAGAAAAGGATTTTACAGGTAAGCTGTTATAAAAATCCTATTTTTCGCCATTTTGCCAATAAAGAAAAAAGTGCCGATAATGGCGCCAAAAACGCACAAGATTTTGCCACAATTTTACTTTGCTTATGGTGTGTTTTTCATAGGCCATGTGTCTCAAAAAGTGCACCAAAACGTAACACAGGTGTGTTATTAATGTGTTCTTGCTGCGTTTTCAATGCATTTTAATGGGGTGGTGTGTTTTTTCAATTGAAATCGCTGCAAAATTCAGCAAGCAAGATTTTTAACACCACAACGGAAGTGCGTGTGACCAGTATGAAGAAATGCATAGAATTTTTAAAGGGATGCATTTCTCTTGAGCTTTTCTTGTGCTAAAGGTCCCAACAATAATTTCATATTCATTTAAATTAATGATACTAATAAAAAAGTCGAATATAATACAATTCTATATAAAAAATGTATATATTTTTTTAAAAACTCACACCTCTAATTTCAGATCCTACTTTATGTGGAAGGCAGAGAGAATCCAGAGAAGGGCCAACTTCATACCTTGGGCTATCTGTATGCTAGTTTACTGATGCAGATATCCTCTAACAGTAAAAGGGAATGCCTTAATGACCCCTTGGGATCTGTTTACCCTAGTTTAGGATCTTCTTCCTTAGCTGTTTTACAGGCTAAGAAGGCTCTTCTGTCACATTCCCTTTTTGGTTTCGGGCAAAGGTTTTGTCATCCTGTAAGACTCCTGACTGTTTCTCCATAGTTTCTGAAGCTTTGTTGGATCTGAGAAGGCAGGAACACCTATGGTCCTGTCACTCTGTGGGGCTTCAGGACAGAAAGATTATTTCAGGCAAGTTCTCCCTTAGGGTTGCCCTAGGGCAGGGGTATGCAACCTCAGCCCTCCAGCTGTGGTGAAACTACAAGTCCCATGAGACATTGCAAGACCCTGACAATCACAGGTATGACGCCTAGAGGCATGATGGATGGGATTTGTAGTTTCAAAACAGCTGGAGTGCCGAGGCTGCCTACCCTTGCCCTAGGGGCATCTTCCTTACTGTAGTGAAATGAGAGTTGCATTTAGTTCTCAGCTCTATCAAATCCATATTCCTTGTCATTCGATACAGAATTTTACCTGCTATCCCCTGCCTACTCTTTGTATGGGATGCTGTAATGTACCTTCCTTTTAGGTCATATTGACTCTGAAGTATCAATCTTGTTTCTCTAAAGGGGTGCAGACATTGTTCAATCTACCTCTAGCTTTTCATCGTCTAGTCCGATCATGTGTATGCCTCATCTGACTTTTTCGAAAATTCTGGCGGACCTAGAAATGGAACGTGTTCTAAATATTTCCGACGGAACCAATTCCTATCGGGAAAACCGCTCGTCTGTATGCTGTTCCGACGGACCAAAAATGACGCATGCTCTGAAGCACGTACGAGACGGAAGCTACTGGCTATTGAACTTCCTTTTTCTAGTCCTGTCTTACATGTTGTACGTCACCTCTTTCGTTCTGGACGGTCGGACTTTGGTGTGACCATGTGTATGCAAGACCGATTGAGTGGAATTCTGTCGGAGTTCCGTTGGAGAAACCTTCGGAGTTTATTGTGTGTACGTGGCATTAGGCTGCAAAATACTGTTCCTATCAGTGTCAATAACCTTACCTTGGGATGGCTCTTCCACATGGGGATGGGGTCGTCTGATTGCTTGAAGTCTAGATTTCCTGCCATTTCCCTCTGGCCCGGCATGACATCTTATCTTTTTGATCCCTTTATGGTCAAGCATGGCATCTGTGGCTATTCATCATGGCTCCATTGGAGCCTTTCCTCCTTTTTTTTCTTCATTCCCTATTGGAAGGTCCCTCTTTGGCTTCCACTTTCACCCGCATGGGTGGTCATTTTACCTCCTTTTTTTCTTTTTCTAATGCCCCAGTTAATATCGGGTCCTGGGGCTTATACACCACCTAGAATCTGCCCTCCTCCTTTAAGTGGAGCTACCGACTAAATCCTGTTTTACCTCTCCCCATTCGGTTGGCTGCTAGGCAGCGTTTGTGTCTCAGCGAGATGCTTTTACTGTTAACATTTTGTTTTAGGCCTGTTGGCCCACCTTTCGCCTACTGCTTGGCAATGTTCCATGGTCTTATCTGTACAAAAAAACTGGAGGAATTTTGAAATACCTATAAATTCTGTGTCTTGAAGAAAAGTACAGGACATACAATGGCAAGAAAAAGTATATGAACCCCTTGAAATTAACTGATTTTCTGCAGTAAATAAAAAAACTTTGCGCCAAAGAGATAATAAATAATAACATAAATCAATCAATTGCCAGCAGCAGTGTAAATGTGAGCTGACTAGCGTCACTGAAATGAATTAGTTAAACACGGCACTTAGCTGTTAAAAATTCAAACATGATTAACGTATATAAGTGAATTAAACATTTCAATTGTTGTAAACGTCCCACTTTTGTGAAATAAAGTGCTTGTGCGTTGATAAATAATCCGCGCTCCAATACCCCGTGTTCAGACAGAGGTGCCCCACATGGATGTACACTCACCCCTCAACGTTGACCACCTATCGCTAGAGTGATCACTTGCGCTTTGTGGGGAATAGAGACTTCTAGAGGGTTAATTCCAAGGTCAGCTGTATTTAGGATGATCCTTCATGGATGGGGAGAAAATGACAGAAGGGGGACACCCATAATGTAAAAACGTAATTTATTTAAAAAATCCAAAATAAAACATGGGATGCACTCACATGGTTTGGTGCCTGGCACCCGGTGTGATCAGCATGTGTTTTTAGAGGGTGATCTGGCAACTCCCCGTTGGCCGCTGCTCTGTTGCAGTGAGGCTCGGTCCCCTGTACTCGTTTACCGGGCGAATCTGGTGTCGCTATGACGCAATCAAGCCTCAACGCGTTCCAGCCAATAGGAAAGGCAGTCATCAGGAAGCTCTGAATCCGCCATTTTAGTGTGGGCTTATATACCCATATGGGCAATAGCCTTCTTTTTGATACATGATTAGTTTACTAATTGGTTTACACAAGCTTTGCACTTCTGGGCGCTTACAATATAAACGTAAAACATGTACAATTCAAGAGAAATTTGTTCAAATGATGAGGGGTAAAAGAAAATACCATTGTTATGTTATAATGTTTTAAATGCCACCATCTAGTGGTGGGCCAATGGTAATTGCAATTAGAATTTACACTACAAGCTTGAAGGACAAGACTCCATCTTGTGGTCAAACTGAAAACAAATACATCTATTTGAACTAAAAATTAAAGATGGAAAATAAAAAATAAAAATAAAATAAAATAAGTAATGCTAATTAAAAGTCTAGATTAAATTGACCATAAGTAGTTAATTCAAATAGGAAGAATATTGGATAAATTGATGGTATTTGTTATACAGTAATTTAATAATTTGTAATAAAACTATTTAGGTCTAACGCAATGTTTAACCCCTGAGGTGTCAATGTTTGGAGTTCAAATATCCATCTGGTTTCATTTTGGGATATTAATCATATTGCAACCCCTCCAGTGTCCCTTAACACTGTCAATGGTGTAAAAAGTCATCTCAGCAGGGTTTTTTTTTTTTTTATTTTTTTTTTAAATAATGAAAATTTTTCTTTATTTTCTATTATAAATTCACACAATTCAGTTAAACGAGAAACAAGCTAGTTACACAGTTCTCTTGTCAGCAGTTAACTGGTTGTGCTAACCCTACCCCCCCCCCCCCCCCCCCTATCAAGAAAAAGAAAAAGAGTACATATTATTATATAAAATTCCCTTCCTTTCTTAAGCGCTGTCCATCTCCACCCCCCTCCCCAACACACACTAAATACCCACCCCGTATCTTCGCCCTCCATTCTTCCCATTGAATCATGTGTTCACCTACCAAAAACCTCTCTGTGTCAAAAAAAAAAAAAAAAAAAAAAGTGTGTGTGTGTGTATATATGTATGTGTGTGTGTGTGTGTGTGTATATATATATATATATATATATATATATATATATATATATATATATATATATATATATATCCTGTGATTAATATAATTCCCAATGATTGTGTGTATCAGTCTATATGATATAGTTCCTCGGTGACACTTCAAACATCTACAAGCCACAAGTCAACACATTAAAAAAAACCCAAACACAAAAAAAACCCCCCCACCATACGTGCCCTGTGATTTTTGATTAACCATATTGTGTATATCGGCCTTCCTGGCCTAATTCCTCAATTCTAAGTTTCGGAGAGAAAAAAAAAAAATAGGTTGAATTAATTGAAACCAGTATAAGTCCTTTCACCTACCTTCATGTGTTTACCCAACCCCATATAATGTAAGAGGCCACTCGCGGCCATAATAGAATATAATTTCTATCTCGTGAGAAGAAAAAAACAAAAAAAACAAAGGGGGTTTGCATCCTAGTTATGAATAAACAAACTTCCCAACCCACTACTCCTCACCTTCAAGTGCCAATACTCTCCACCTCCACATGACTCAACTCACTCTCTCCTTCTCCCCCTTCACCAGGCGTAGGCATCCAGTTAAAGGGGTAAAGGGAAAGGGGAGGAAGAGGGAGACAGCAGCAAAGCAAAAAAAAAAAAGGAAGGGGAACCCCGGCTTATATCTATCCTGTTCATATTTCGGATTTTAGCACCTTATTCCTTTTATAGCTAAGACCATATGCAGTACAGTTGTACTAAGGTTCTTATAAAGTCATTGCTACCCTCGCCTTTCCTATATTTCCTCTTAATCTATCTCATGTACACACTGTATCCAGCCTGCCCATGTTTTCTCAAATTCCCCTTTTTTATCCCTTACTACATGAATCCATCTTTCAGCTTCCATTATCCGGTTCACCTCCTTTTTCCAATCCTCTAGTGTTGGGCAAGCAGTCTGTTTCCAGAATCTGGGGATTAATATTTTAGCTGCATTTAATATGTGTGGTGTAATGCTCTTCCTATAAGCTTTAATTGGGCTGGTTGTTCCATGAAACAGGAAATCCAAAGGTGTACGTTCTATAGATCTTGGGGTCAACCTCTCGATCCACAGTGCGACTGCTACCCAAAATTCTCTGATCTTAGGGCATTCCCACCACAAATGGAGAAATGTACCCCTTTGTTCACATCCTCTCCAGCACTGGGTATCCGCTGCTGGGTACATCTTATTTAGTCTTACTGGTGTCCTATACCACCTTGTCAGGAATTTATAGGCCATTTCCTGAACGTACGAACTTATGGATGTTAAATAAGTTGATTTAATCATTTTTTTAATTTGTTCGTCTGACAGTACCTTATTTAACTCCCTTTCCCATTCCCTAATAAAGTATGGGACTGTATTCTTTTGGGTACCCAATATCAGGCTATACATCTGAGACAGCAGGTGTTTATTTCCCCCCCGGCATTCACACTGGCTCTCAAACCTAGTAGAACTTAATGGTCTTAATGAGGGTTTCATCTTTTTAAAAAAGCTTGTCATTTGGTTGTATCTCCATCCTGATATGGATATATTCCCTAATACTGTAACCAGCTCCGGGTACGTTGCTAAGGTCCCCCGCGGAGCAAACTTGCCACAAGTGACATCTCCGTCCCTCCCCCATGCCCCCAGAAATCCCCCTCCCTCCCCCGGTGGAAACCATGGGAATCCCTCCAGTGGAGCTAAAGGGGGACATCTGGGGGGAGTACTCTCCTGTTCTATTCAAGTTATCCCATGTTGTCAAGGAATTCCGGGTCGGGGGGACGTCCATTTCGAAAGTCCTCTTGCCACACTCGGAATCCAGGGGGCTCCTGACAAGTTCCTCCCTGCTATAGCTTTTTCTAGTGGAACCCATATTTTACTAGAGGAGTCATGGCACCAATTCAAAATACGATCCAGCGACATTGCCTTATAGTATACTAATATATCGGGCAAGCCCAATCCTCCATCTGCCTTACTTCTACGCAGGATGTCATATGTCAACCTTGGTCGTTTACTATTCCACACAAATGCTACAAAAGCTTTCCGTATCTGTTTGAAAAAGATTCCTGGCAGTTTAATTGGGACTGTATATGACATGTAAATAATTCTAGGTAGTATACACATTTTGATGGCACTCACTCTTCCAAACCATGTTAAATATTGTCCTGTCCATTTTTTTAAGTCCTCCTTTAGCCCTACTATTAGGGTGGCATAATTAAGATCGTATAACATTTTTTGGTCCAAGGTAATATACACCCCCAAATAAAACAATGAGCCCTTCTTCCACACAAAGGGGTACTCCCTTCTCAGCATCCTTGCCATCACTTGAGGGATGTGACTGGGAAGGAGTATTGATTTTTCATAATTAATTTTAAAGTTAGATAGAAGACCATATCTATCTACTTCCTGCATGAGAGCCACTAAGGATGTCTGAGGTGCTGAGAGGTAGAACAGCAGATCATCAGCATAGGCCGATACCTTATGTTCCACGTCCCCAACACCTATTCCCGATATCTCCCCATTGTCTAATCCTACAGAGAAATGGTTCTAATATTATAGCAAATATTAATGGGGAGAGTGGGCACCCTTGCCTTGTTCTGTTTCGTATGTTAAAATAGTCCGAAATTGTACCATTCACTTTAACCCTTGCTCTTGGATCCGCATAGAGGGCCATTATCCATCCCATCATACGGTCACCTAGACCCACTCCCTTTAAGACTTCATTCATAAAACCCCAATTCACCCTATCGAAGGCTTTTTCTGCATCCATCGATAGTACGATCTTTGGGGCTTTCTCTGGACCATGTTGTATCCAGTGGAGTAGGTGAAGTGCCCGGATGGTATTATCCCTTGCCTCGCGTCCTTTTACAAAACCTGTCTGATCCGGGTGTACTAAGTCCCCTATATGTTCTTGCAGTCTCAGAGCTATAATTTTAGCAAGCAGTTTAGTATCTGAATTGAGCAGAGAAATAGGCCTATAATTGGCACAGTATTGAGGGTCTTTCCCTTCCTTTGGGATTATAGTTATGTACGCCACCAGGGCTTCTGGGGGCAATAGATTAACTGCATTAATTGAGTTAAAATAATTACATAGCGGTTTTATCAGCTCCGAAGAGAACTTTTTATAGTAAATATTTGTCAGGCCGTCCGGGCCAGGACTTTTCCCTGTTGGTAAGGCTGCTATTGCTCTGCTCAATTCTACTGTAATTGGGCGTTCCATTTCTGCTTTAATTGTCTCCGATAGGGTCGGCATTGATGATTCCTTAATATACTCTCGTATTACCTCCCTTCTTTGATCCTCTTTATCTTCTAATTGGGTTGTCTCCGGTATCTGAATATTATATAAGGTCTCGTAGAATCTGTGAAATTCTTTCGCTATGGCCTGTGTTTCTACTACCTTTCTATTATGAATTAAAAGGTTATGGACATGTCTGGATTCTTGTTGCTTTTTAAGTTGTTTAGCCAATAATCGCCCGCATTTATTCCCTTGCTCATAGAACCTATGAGCAAAGTATCTATATCTATTGTTTATTCTTCGATCTAGGCATTGTACTGTTCTGTTCGGAGTTTCCCTAGTTGTTGAATATCTGAGGGCTCTAAGTTTTTTTTTTTTTTTTTTTTTTTTTTTTATATGTTTACTCTCCAATACATTAATTTTCTCCAATAACTCTGTCATTTCTTTTTTCCTTTCTTTCTTAATATGGGATCCATAAGCTATTAATTCTCCTCTTATAACTGATTTATGGGCCTCCCACACTGACTGCTCTGACACTTCTCCTGACGTATTCCTCTCGAAATAGTCCCTTATTTTAGCTGTTAATTCTTCGGTTATCCTTTTATTATCTAATAGTGATTCATTCAATCGCCAAGTTCTTTCTATATAACCTGCCTGGATCGGGGAAAGTGTTAACGTTATTGGGGCGCGGTCTGAAATAGTTATGGCCTCGATGGTACAATTTCGGACATTTTCTAGATAGAATTGATCTACCATAAATACATCAATACGCGAATACATTTTGTGTGCTTTAGAATAGTAACTATAATCCTTTACTTCATTATGCAATACCCGCCAGCTATCAACCAAATGTTGAGTGCGTAAGAGTTGTTTTAAATACTTTAGGGCTCTAAAAGATATGGAGGTTTTCCCTGATGTTGTATCCAGACCTGGGTCCAGCACCATATTAAGATCTCCGCCCAGGATCAAACACCCTTCCTTAAATTTCTCTAACGCCCTCAACATTTCAGCAAGAAATTTGACTGTCCCCATATTTGGAGCGTAGATTGCAGCGAATGTGTATTGCTGGCCATGTATTACACCTTTGACAAATAAAAAACGACCTTCCCTGTCTGCTTGGACAGTCGTCAGTACCCATGGGCAAGTTTTCTTAATTGCTATTGTAACCCCCCTTGCCCTAGCAATCGGTGATGTTGCATGATACCAATGGCTGAACATATGTCCCGGCATATTAGGTGTAGACCTCTCTCTGAAGTGCGTTTCCTGTAGAAATGTTATGTCCGCTGCATAATACTGTAATTCATGCCAGAGTTGGCCCCTTTTGTGTTGTGAACCCAGTCCTTTCACATTATACGATACAATCTTTAGTGGTGTAGCCATCCCTCAACAAAAAGAAGGAAATATATTGTGTTTTTTGCCATTTGCCGGGAGTAAGAAGAAGAAGAAGAAAAAAAAAAAAAAAAAAAAAGACACACAACCCCTAAACAAAAAATACCCACACTCTTGTACCACCCCCCCCCCCCCCCCAAGACACTCCAAATATATCTCCCCATTTGAAGCATCCTATCTAACTGGTAGGGGGGTCCAAGCACACCCCCTGTGCCTGGTCCCCTCCACCCCCTCACTGATACCAGTTCCACCAATCCCATTATATCGGGACCTACCTAAGAGTCCAGGATAACTCTAGATACCCCTCTCTATTTCCCTCCTCCCCAAACTCCTTTCTCTTGTATTCTCCCTGTGTCTAAGTCTTAACTATATCGTCTAAAAATCCTTTTCTTTTCTTTCCCTTTTCCTTTCCTTTTCCCTTTCCTTCCCTTTCCATGTTAACGTGCACCCTGTAACAACATTCTATATTATATCTTACACTAATAAGGTCAGTGCATATTTCCCCCCTCCCTCCATAGTAACAACTGATTTCTTCCACATACACCTATTACCTATATGTCACCTATTGCACATATTTCATATACCAGGGTCCACAAATCATACCCCTCCCTAGATCCATTCGCTTAGAGTTGAGTCCCCTATATTTTATACATTTAGCGGGACTATGCCTCCCATGCCGATTATTACGTTGGCCCTTAGGGGAGACTTGATGCCATTGTTCAGGCCGCTGTAGGGAGGTCCCCTTTTTTTGTGTCCTCCAGTCTGTAAAATCGACTGCCGGAAGATCCAATATTTCCACAAATGACTGTAGGTCGTCCTTAGTACGTAGTGTTGCTGTTCTATCATTTCTAGAAGCCGTCAGGCTGAATGGGAACCCCCATATATAGTTCACCTCCTTTAAACGCAGGGCTTCCAGCAAAGGCCGAACCGCTCAGCGTTGGTACAGAGTCCTGCGTGTTAAATCTGGGTAAAGCGATAGTCATACCATCAATTGAGATTTCAGGGTTGCTACGGGCCATTTTCATAATGGTTTCCGTTATTGTATATTTATGTACTCTGCATATAACATCCCTGCATTTCTCCCTATTTTGAGTGGAGTATGTGGGGACTCGGTGGATCCGATTTATCTCAATACATTCGGGTGCGGAGGCCCCCATAATCTGAGAAAATTTTTTTTGGACTACTGAGGTTAAGTCAGTTGTTTGAATTGTTTCAGGTAGCCCTTTTATACAGATGTTCTGCCTTCTGTCTCTGTTCTCGTAGTCATCTAACTGATCCTTGTATAAATTTAGGATATCCTCATGTTCTTTAACCACTTGCTTACTAGGCCAATTCTGACATTTCTCTCCTACATGTAAAAATCATCATTTTTTTGCTGGAAAATTACATAGAACCCCCAAACATTATATATGGTTTTTTAGCAAAAACTCTAGAGAATACAATGGCGGTTGTTGCAACTTTTTATCTCGCACGGTATTTGCGCAGCAATTTTTCAAATACGTTTTTTTTTGGAAAAAAAACAGTTTTGTGCCTAAAAAAACCCCAAAACAGTAAAGTTAGCCCAATGTTTTTGCATAATGTGAAAGATGAAGTTATGTCGAGTAAATAGATACCTAACATGTCACACTTTAAAATTGTGCGCACTCATGGAATGGTGCCAAACTTCGGTACTTAAAAATATCCATAGGCGACGCTTTGAACATTTTTACAGGTTACCAGTTTAGAGTTACAGAGGAGGTCCAGGGCTAGAATTATTGCTCTCGCTCTAACGCACGCGGCGATACCTCACATGTGTGGTTTGAACGACGTTTACATATGTGGGCGGGGCTTACACGTGCGTTCGCTTCTGAGCACGAGCTACCGGGGACAGGGGCGTTTAAAAAAATATATTTTTTAAATTTATTTATTTATTTTACTTTTTTTTATTTTTACACTTTTTTTTTACATTAAATTTTTTTTGATCACTTTTATTCCTATTACAAGGAATGTAAACATCCCTTGTAATAATAATCTATCGTGACAGGTCATCTTTATGGAGAGATGCGGGGTCAATAAGACCCCACATCTCTCCTCCAGGCTGTAAAGCATAAGATCGGAAAAAAAAAATTCTCCGATCTCATGCTGACAGCCGCGATCGTGGGTTTGTTTACAATGCGGAGTCCGGGCGTGACGTCATAACATCGCGCCCGGGCCTCCGACGATAATAGAGATGACTGGTGACCATCTGGTCACCAGTCATCTCTATCGTCCTCATCCGGCGCCGGCCGATTCATTCTCTGGACTCCCGATGGCACGGGAGAGCCCGGAGAAGCACCGGATGGCGGCGGGAGGGGGGGCGTCCCCTCCCATCGCCTATAAGTACGATCAAACGGCGGAAGTGCCGCTATGATCGTTCTTATCGTTCACAGAATCGCCGGCTGAAAAGAATGATATATGAATGATGTCTGTAGCTACAGGCACCATTCAGATATCCCCCCCCCCAAAGTGAGGACGTCATTTGACTATGGCCTGGTAGCCAAGTGGTTAATCAAATCTTATACTTCCGCCACAGCCTGTATCATTACCTCGTTGTTCTCTTCCAGACTTTCCACCCTATACCCCAGTGCCCTTGAATCCTCTTTTAGGTCCTCTACCGCCTGCTGGAAAGCCTGCTCCACTGTGTAGATTAGTTGCTTGATATCAGTCTTTGTAGGGAGGGCCCTCAGTAGGTCTTTGCTTTCCCTAATTTCTCTCTGTGTCTCCCGCATCTCCCCTTGATACCGGGAGCTGCGTCTCCCTTTCTTCCAGTGGAGGCTCTGTGAAATAGCTGGGACCTGCCAATGTTTGTTTCTCCTCCCTCGCTGCTAATTCTCTCTCTGCAAATGGGGTCCTTCTCTCAACCATAGAAAAAAGGAGAGTTGTGGTCTGAAGAAACCACTCTGCCACCTCCATCCCTAAATGCAGCAAAAGAGAAGAAAGGATGGCCTTGGGACTTTATGTGAGGTGGGAGAGATTCGGAACATTTTCACAATCAGTTCAGTACAAAAATGTTTATTGTTCACAAAAATGCTCAATACAGTAATGGGATCAGCAATAAGTGTGCGTAACCCGGCATAGTGGCCTAGTATTCAAGCATAAGTAAAAAACAAAACAAATACAGTTCATTGCACTTGATTAGTACATCCATAAAAAGTATTATACAAAATATATATATATCATATGAATAAGTAAAATACATATTACACATGCATAGATAGCAGTAGTGTGTGACCATGTGGTGATCAACTTCAAGTACCCAACAAGGGCATGCATGTGGCATCGGTATTGCCCTACGCGTTTCGCGAGTCTCCTCTCGCTCGTCAGGGGCTGATGCATAATTTGTATGTCTATAACAAAAATTGAGAGTAATAGAAGTATGAAAAATAATAACTGAGTCGGGACACGAAAAAATGGTTGGCACGAAGGGTCCATGATAAACGACCCCGTACTTACCACTTGACTGGGTTGGGTCACCAAAAGACCGGGTCTCAGGATGGCGGCAAAGGGCAATGCCGGCACGGGGGCTGAGGGGGAGTGGCGACCACCAGTACGCTGCAGGACAAACCAGGGAGCACAGCAAGGACCGCAGGAGCTAGTGTGGTGGGTGATATGAAGGTGTCCATGAGCATATCTAGAAAAATTACATATATAAAAAGGATACATGAGTCTCAACAAGTGTACCCAAAGTAGACTAAGAATAAGAGGGTCAGTCCTAACCCTCAGGAATAACTCAGAGGGGTTAAGGAATAAGTATATATGTATAGAGTAACATGAATTTAAAGTATGAATTGGTAAAGATGAATGAATGGACCGTCATGATGGCAAGTAATTAAAGGCAAGGGCTGGAGGGAAGTGCATACATACAGATAAATATGAGATATAAAGTATAACTACTTTTAATTCTAAGTATATATGTATATATGTATAGGGTAACGTTCTCAGTATATATGTATAAGTATATATGTATAGGGTAACATGAGTTCAAAATATGAATTGGTAAGGATAAATGAATGGACCGTCATAATGGCAAGTAATTAAAGGCAAGGGCTGGAGGGAAGTGCATACATACAGAAAAATATGGGATATAAAAGTAAAACTAATTCTAGATTGTGTGGGGGGGTGAATGTGTGTAGCAACAAACGTGTGGAGTATAATTAAAATGGATAATGTTGTGTGTGGTGAAAGGATATCACATATGCATTTAGATAATATAAGGTGAAAAGAGAAAGGGGGGGGGGGGTCTGCTTTTAAGGATGAAGCCTCCCGGGCCATACTATTTGCGTGTTCGGGGGGCTATGTTCTAATATCAGGGTGTCCACTTAGTGCATATCTCCATCTTTATTTTCACCCCCCTCTTGGCCCTTTTCCACTCTTCCCATATTAGGCACCCCTCTTCAGGCCCCAAATTATCTTGTCCCCACTCTGCTGTATCTTTTCCCATCCTTAGAGAGTGTTGTTTAACATTAGGGATGTTTCTCTCAGGTAGCTTCCTCCCTCTTCCTATTGTCGGGGATCTACTTGTACACCATTGCCAGATGTCAGCGACTTACGGTCCATTTGCCTTCCACTATCTTGCCTGGCTTCCACTGCCCCACTACCTCTCTCTTCTTGCCCTCCCATGTGGTATCTTTGTTCTGCACGGGGGGGAGAGATAAAGTCGTATCCCTCCTGATTCACTCCGGTTTCCTTTTTCTGGTTGCTGCGCAGCTTGTCGGCGCATGGTCATTGCTGATATCAATTTCTCCTATATACCGTATTTATCGGCATATAACACGCACCGGCGTATAACACGCACCCCAATTTAGGAGGGAATTTTAAGGAAAAAAAACTTTTAGGAGGGAAGTTGAAGGAAAAAAAACTTACATTTAAATGCCCATCATTGCAGCCTTCTCAGTGCAGCCTTGTCAGTGCAGCCTTCCCCAGTGCAGCCTTGTTAGTACAGCCATGTCAGTGCAGCCATGTCAGTGCAGCCTTCCCCAGTGCAGCCTTGTTAGTACAGCCATGTCAGTGCAGCCATGTCAGTGCTGCCTTCCCCAGTGCAGCCTTGTTAGTGCAGCCTTGTTAGTGCAGCCTTGTCAGTGCAGCCATGTCAGTGCAGCCATGTTAGTGCAGCCTTGTTAGTGCAGCCTTGTTAGTGCAGCCTTGTTAGTGCAGCCTTTCCCAGTGGAGCCATTCCCAGTGGAGCCATTCCCAGTGCAGCCATTCCCAGTGCAGCCATTCCCAGTGCAGCCATTCCCAGTGCAGCCATTCCCAGTGCAGCCATTCCCAGTGCAGCCATTCCCAGTGCAGCCATTCCCAGTGCAGCCATTCCCAGTGCAGCCATTCCCAGTGCAGCCATTCCCAGTGCAGCCATTCCCAGTGCAGCCATTCCCAGTGCAGCCATTCCCAGTGCAGCCATTCCCAGTGCAGCCATTCCCAGTGCAGCCATTCCCAGTGCAGCCATTCCCAGTGCAGCCATTCCCAGTGCAGCCTTTCCTAGTGCAGCCTTCCCCAGTGCAGCCTTCCCTTCGATCCCCTGTCCTGAGCTTTAAAATCGCCGACCGCGATTTGAAAATGGCGCCGCCGGCGCCGAAATACACCGAGCCGGTCCTCGGCTCTTTCCGGCGGCTCTCGTTCATTTTCGGCTCCACTCGTAGTCCCGAGCGGAGCTATCCGAACCTAGCCGAGTAGGTTCGGATAGCTCCGCTCGGGACTACGAGTGGAGCCGAAAGTAAACGAGAGCCGCCGGAAAGAGCCGAGGATCGGCTCGGTGTATTTCGGCGCCGGCGGCGCCATTTTCAAATCGCGGTCGGCGATTTTAAGATTGTGACAGCTCGGGATCGCAGGGTATCGGCGTATAACACGCACCTGCGACTTTCCCCTGATTTTAAGGGGAAAAAAGTGCGTGTTATACGCCGATAAATACGGTAATTTTCAGGGAGGGGGGATCGGTAATCCACAACAGCTATATAAGATTATGTAGATATACAGTAGAGCAGTGGAACCAAACCAGGATAGAAGGGATAGGAAAGGTGAAGCTGCTAGCCGTATATGTCCTTATATCCTTCCTTTTCCCCTTTCCTCCCCTCTCTCTCCTTTAACCTTTTAGGGGAAGGGAGACCCCCACAAAATCAATCTCTAGGAGTCGGGACAGGCTGCTCCTGTTCACGATGGAATGTTCCTCCCCCTTTTTTAACTTTACATGGGAGTATGCAGGTGGATATATGCGTGGGGGCTTGCAAGTGTATACGTTATCTCTCTCTCCTTTTGCAAGTCTTATCAAAGGAAGGAAAAAAGGGGTTTTCCTGTATAATTGACAAGTAATGGACAGATAAGGCAAGCTAGTGAATCAATTCAATTGGTTCAATCCTATTCAGTCATATTCAGTCAAAAACAAAAACACAAATAAGAAAAAAAAAAGGGGGAAAAAAAATGTTCCTTTTTCCTTTTTTTTTTTCCTTTCCAGAGTCCTTCACCGCTATACTTCTATGAACCAGAGAGGATCAGAGCAGACCGTTTCTCAGTTATATCAATAGTCCTCTTCCTCCTGAACCTACTCCACTTGGTCAGCCTCCTTAGCAGTGCTTAATTTTTAATATATGAAATATGTATATGCATACTTTAAAGGTGCAAGTTTAAGTGCTCTTACAGGAACGTCCTTACTTTCCATCTACCTGACATTCACCCTCCCAGGCGTCTCTCTGTTTTGATTTTGTTTTGGTGTGCCACACTTGTAACCGCAGCTTGTTCTTCTTTTTTCCAAGCACAGTTTTTTCTTTTATTTGTGGTCTCTCTGGCATGGCTGAGCGGTGTGAGGCTTCTCCAGGGTTATGTAAAAGTTGCCGTCCCGTCCTATTCCTGCCGCCGTTTACTGTCAGACCAACCGTCCTCCAGGGCTCAGGGCTCCAAGCTCCTCCGCCTCTACCACTGCCCTCTCACAGCACAGCACAGCACAGGCATGTAACATCGGGTTTACCATCCGTGCGATGATGCCGCCCTCAAGGCCGTTCGCTGCGGCCGCTCCCCCCCAGACACAGGGAAACACCAGCCGGTGATCGATCAGCTAAGCGATGAGCATCCTGACTTCTCAGTGGGTAATAGGCATCAGCCTATGGTTAACATCGTCAGCGGCTTCAGCAGATCTAGACACAGGAGCTCAGTCTAGCAGCATGTCTGCTCAGGGAGGAGCCCTTAGACGCTCACAGCAACACACCTGTGAGCATAGGTGTGTAAGATTTTATGCTTGTTCCAAGCCGAGGTCCTAGCAGGGTTTTTTGTTTTAATCTAAAATGGTTATGCCGCGTACACACGAGCGGACATTACGGCGGACTTTGCCCGGCGGACTGGATTTCGTCGGACAATTCGATGTGTGTGGGCTCCAGCGGACTTTGTTTTCTCAAAAGTTGGACGGAATTAGATTTAAAACTTGTTTTAAATTTATCCGTTGAAATCGAGTCCGGTCGAAAAGTCCGCCGTCTGTATGCTAGTTCGACGGACAAAAAGCCACGCTAGGGCAGCTATTGGCTACTGGCTATGAACTTCCTTGTTTTAGTCCGGTCGTACGTCATCACGTACGAATTCGACGGACTTTGGTGGATTGTGTGTAGGCAAGTCCGTTCATTCACAAAGTCCGTCGGAAAGTACGTCGAAAAGTCCGCCGGGCAAAGTCCGCCGTAATGTCCGCTCGTGTGTACGCGGCATTAGAGACACTATGTTTTGGGAACCCTTTATGTATGTTCGTTATGTGCTCGCGAATTGGTTTACTCAGGGTTCTGGACGTTCTTCCAACATATTGGTACTCGTTCCACATGTAATGACATTTTTAATGGGGTATTTGAATGTCTGCAGGGACCATATCTGCCACAACGATAAAAGCCTTTAAAATCGAACATGGTTTTTCCTTTTTTGGAGGGTCAGGGATATTGTGAACAACTTTGGTTCTTAGTCCTGGTGCCCAGCGATAAATGAAGGAAGGATTGTTGGGTAAGAGATCCCTCAAAATGGGGTCTCTTTTTAAAATTGGCCAATGTTTCGTAATGCTTTTTTTCTAAATGCTTGAAATGTTTATTAAAACCTGTAATGAATGACATATCATAAGATTTTTGTTCTGTGACTTTATCTTCCATGTTTTTTTATGGCCAATGAAGCTGTTAAGAGTGCTTTCTGTTCCCTGCCAAATTATTAAAATATTGTCTATATACCTTCGATACATTTGGCCCCCATAGACACTGTCTATCCCTGTGACTATCCCTGTCTGCTCGTTGCCCCGACCTTTTGGCTTTTCTCCTGACTATCCCTTCTTGTCCCAGTCTGCTGCTTCCTTTCTATCTTCCAGTAGCCTACCGTCAGCTGAGAGACCCTGAGGGCCGCGACCTGGAGCCAGTTGCAGGGAAGTCCACCCCCACCATCAGGGGCCCTGGTGAACACCTGCTGGCTCTTAGACTCCGCGCCCTGGGGAATTTCATGCTCTATCTGCCAGTGTGATCAGTTTTGGTGCTCCAGAGGACCTGCTTTCCTGAACCACCCAGAGCTCCATCCGCAGCAGTCAGCCGTAGGGTCCACTACATTAGCGGTGCACTCCTGACCCTGACGGTGTGCATCTGTCACCTGGCCTCAGGTGACCTGACACCCAAAAACTTCCACTCACTAATTTATTGATGTTTTCAACAAAAAGGTGGAGAAAGATATTAGAAAAATTCCCATAAAAAAAAAAAAAAAAAAAGATTTTAAAGATAAAATATGGGAAGGAATTGGAGCTATTGAAAATCGGAACTATCGGACTATAGTGATCCGCTCAGCACATAAAACAGCCCCACCAAGAGTTTGAAAATATCATTGCAGGAATTGATTAACCAAGCCAACACATATGGTATCCTCTGCGATAGAGAAAAGAGATATTTGGTCCCTGATGCACCAGTTATGCCAGTGCTGTATCAAGTACCGAAAGTACATTAAAAATAGTACTAAACCACCAGGAAGACTCATTCTGAGTGGCATAAATTCTTTGTTCTCCAGATTAGGAGAGTATCTGGATATTTATCTCCAGCCTCTTGCAGCCAATAGTCCATCCTATCTTAAGGATAGTAAGAACGTTTTGAATAGCCTAGAAGATGTTGAAGTGGATGAACAAAGTATGTTGGTGACAGTGGACATGGAGTCACTGTACACCAACATACGACAAACTGTCATGAATGCAGTCACATCGGCATTAAATAAACACAACAACTTAAAATTGAAACGAAAACGGTTTATATTGAATAGTTTGAAGTTGGCCATGACCAATAACTTCTTTTGGTATAGTGGGCAACACTGTAACCAAATAGAGTGTCTCAGGGGGCCAAATATGCCTTAAGTGTTTCTAACATCTTCCTTAACAAATGGGAGAATGAAGCAATACATGGAAAAACATGGCCGCACCTTCGCTTATATCGAAGGTATATAGACGATATTTTAATAATTTGGCAGGGAACAGAAAGCACTCTTAATAACTTCATTGGCCATATTAACAATGAATATGGTATCAGATTTACAGTTAATGCGCATAAACAACAAATTGACTTTTTGGATTTAAACCTCTTCAAAAATGGAGATAAACTTGACACCAAAACACACTTCAAAAGCACTGACAAGAATGGGTACATCCCTGTCAGAAGCTGTCACCATCCGAAGTGGAAGACGGCCATTCCAAAGGGTCAGTTTATGCGCAAAAAAGGAACTGTTCTCGTATCAATGACTACATGGAACAAACTGATGTATTGATTAAAAGAATGGGGAAGTGCCTATGTAAACAAGGCATTTCCCCATTCTGCCTTGTGACATGACAGAGATCACTGCTCCCTGTCATCGGGAGCAGTGATCGCTGTCATGTGAGTTGAAGCCCATCCCCCTTACAGTTAGAATCACTCCCTAGGACACACTTAACCCCTTGATCGCCTCCTAGTGGTTAACCCCTTCACTGCCAGTGTCATTTACACAGTAATCGGTGCATTTTTATAGCACTGATTGCTGTATAAATGACAATGGTCCCAAAATAGTGTTCGATGTGTCCGCCATAATGTCGCAGTCACGATAAAAATCGTAGATCGCTGCCATTACTAATAAAAAAAAATAATTATAATAAAAATGCCATAAAACTATCCCCTATTTTGTAGACGCTATAACTTTTGGGCAAACCAATCAATATACGCTTATTGCATATTTTTTTTTTTAACCAAAAATATGTAGAAGAATACATATCGGCCTAAACTGATGAAAAATTTTTTTCAAAATTGTCGCTATTTTTCTGTTTATAGCGCAAAAAATAAAACCGCAGAGGTGATCAAATACCACAAAAAGAAAGCTCAATTTGTGGGAAAAAAAGGACGTCAATTTTCTTTGGGTGCCACGTCGTACGACCGCGCAATTGTCAGTTAAAGCGACGCAGTGCGAATCGCAAAAAGTGCTCTGGTCAGGAAGGGGGTAAAATCTTCCGGGGCTGAAGCGGTTAATAAACATTTCAAGCATTTAGGAAAAGGCATTAGGAGACATTGGCCGATTTTTAAAGAGACCCCATTTTGAGGGATCTCTAACCCAATATTCCTTCCTTCATTTATCGCAGGGCACCAGGACTAAGAACCAAAGTTGTTCATAATATCCCTTACCCTCAAAAAGGAAAAACCATGTTTGATTTTAAAGGCTTTTATCGTTGACAGTGTCTCTAACCATTTTAGATTAAAACATCAACAAATACCATCAATTTGTCTAATATTACTGTTTAATAAGTACCATCAATTTATCTTATATTCTTCCTATTTGAATTCACTACTTATGGCCAACCAGGTCAATCAATTTAATCTAGTCTTTTTTAATTAACATTACTCCCTTATTTTATTTTTAATTTTTATATTAAAGCGGTGTTTCACTGTCTCCACATAATTTTTTTTTTTCTAAGACTGACAATGTTTAATCTATTGTAATCTTGAACTTACTTGTTCCGTTTCTGCAGCCTACTGCTCTGTTTTCTGTAGTAAAAATAACTTTTAAAAGTTCCTGTTGTCGGTTTTCATCTTGCCTGTGGGCATGTGAAGCCCACAGGCATCCTCTTCCGGGATACGGTGCTGCTGATCGACCAGCATGCACCGCCCGTTCTAGCCCCGATCTCGCGCATGTGCAGTAAAAACGAAATCGGAGCGCCGTCAAGAGCTCAGGTTGCCATCACAACGGCAGTCCTGTTTAACTCTCACGAGATTTCACGGCGGCTCTCCGCAATGTCTCCTGGGATGAATGACAATGAGATCCCAGGAGACAGTGCGCCAAAGACAGGATATGACGCTAATACCCGCAAAGTCCACGCCCACAGCCGCAGGGACAGAACAAAGGGAAAGACAGATAATGTAAGGTAGGGAAAAAAAAAAGCTCCATATGGCACTCGGTGTTGCCTTTAGAAGCCACCGAGATGCTGTTTAAAAAATGGGTGAAGATCCGCTTTAAGTTTTTAGTTCAAATAGATGTAGTTTTCAGTTTGACCACAAGATGGAGTCTTGTCCTTCAAGCTTGTACTGTAAATTCTACTTGCAATTACCATTGCACCACCACTAGATGGTGGCATTTAAAACCTTATAACATAACAATGGTATGTTCGTTTACTACCCCTTTTCATTTGAACTAATTTCTCTTGTATTGTACATTTTTTATGCTTATATTGTAAGTGTCCAGAAGTGCACAGCATGTGTAGACCAATTAGTAAACTAATCACCGCAACAGAGCGGCGCCCAATGGGGACTGGCTGGATCACCCTCTAAAAACACATGCCGATCACATAGGGTGCCAGGCACAGGCACCAAACTATGTGAGTGCATCCCATGTTTTTATTTTTGAATTTTTAAAATAAATTACGTTTTTACACTATGGGTGCCCCCCTTCTGTCATTTTTTCTCCCCATCCATGGAGGATCATCCTAAATACAGCTGACCTTGGAATTAACCCTCTAGGAGTCTCTATTCCCCACAAAGCGCAAGTGACCACTCTAGTGATAGGTGGTCAAAGTTTAGGGGTGAGTGTAAATCCATGTGGGGCACCTCTGTTTGAACACTGAGTATTGGAGCACGGATTATAAACACACGAGCACTTTACAAAAGCGGGACATTTACAATGACTGAAATGTTTAATTCACTTATATATGTTAATCATGTTTGAATTTGAATCGGCTAAGTATGGTGTTTAACCATTTAATTTCTGCAGTAAATGCCATAAAATGTGATCTGATCTTCTAAGTCGTTTGCGGTAAAGCACCGCTCGTTTTAGCAGCGATTTACCACTGTTTGAGCGGCACTTTTGCGCCGCTTTCCGTCCGCTAGCGGGGCTCTTTTAACCCACCCCAAAGATACTGCTTGAATGACTTTTTCACGTCCTGCAAGCACACCGCTCCAGTGTGAACAGACACACTGCAATGAATACGTGTTTTTCAGGTGCTTAGCAGAGGCAATTTCCCTTGGAGTTAAAGTGGTTCTAAAGGCAGAATGTTTTTTACCTTCATGCATTCTTTTCATTAAGGTAAAAAAAACTTCTGCATTTAGCTCACCCCCTTATATTTAGCGGAGCCTGATCCAGCAATGTGCATGAGAGCAGAGGCTCTCTCCCTCCTCACTGGCTCATACACAGGAGCCAACAGCTCCTGCTGCTGTCAATAACAGCCAGTGAGGATGTGGCGGGCCGAACCGCGCTTTTTGTTGTCAATGAACACAGTGCCGGGCTTGGGAGCGAGTGCGCACAAGTCCTCCCGTAGGAAGTGCCTTGCAATAGAGGCACTCGGCTTGGGAGAGGAGCCAGAAGCGCTAGCAGGGGACCAGAGAAGAGGAGGATTGGTGCTGCTCTGTACAAAACCATTGCACCAAGCAGGTAAGTCTCTTTAATAGCTGATCAAACCTTTTTTGGCAGTTACGAGTTCAAGTAAGCTCTTGTGGTAGCTCTAAATCAAATTTTTGACCTCTTTACCAAACTGCTTAAGCTCAGACACATTTTGTAGAATGCCTTGTGTGAAAGGCTCTCTTGAGGCCATTCCCCAGTAGTCCTATCAGGTTAAGGCCTAGCTTAGGACTGGGCGATAATATGGCGCCAATATGTGTTATTTAAAAAAAAAAATCTGAAGTCTGTGGGGGATTTACTTTGATGCTTAGTGTCATTGTCTGGTGGCATCACTTAATTTCGTCTAAGTTTCAAATGATGGACAGCCACATTGACATTATCCCGTAGGATATTTTGGTAAACTTGGGAATTCATTTTCCCCCTTCATAATTTCAATTGATCTAGGCTCCATGGCAGTGAAGCAAGACCAAATTTTGTTCCCTCCACTATACATCACTGTTGGGGTGATTTTTTTGCTGTTTGTAAGCTGTGCCCTTTTTGCACCATACATACTACTGAATATTATTCCTGACCGATCCAACTTTTGTTTGAGTCCACAAAACATTTTCCCAGTAGCATTGCGATTTACCAAGGTGCCCCTTGGCAAACTTCAGGCATCCAGCAATTTTTTTTTTTTTTTTTTTTTTAGAGTAGCCTGTTTAAGCCCCGGAAGGTTTTACCCACTTGATGACCAGAGCACTTTTTGCAATTTGGCACTGCGCTGCTTTAACCGCTTGCCGACCAGCCACCGTCCTCATACTGTGGCAGGTCGGCTCTCCTGTGTAAACCGCCGTAGGTGTACATTGGTCTTTGCACAGGAGATAGCGGGCGTGTGTGCCCCCGTCGCATGCCCGCGGGTCTGGCGGACTCAATCTCTGCCAGCGACCCACGATCGCGGTATACAGAGCCAGAACGGGGATCTGCCTATGTAAACATGGCGATTCCCCGTTCTGCTAGATGACGTGTCAGAGATCTTCTGTTCCCAGTGATCGGGAACAGTGATCTCTGTCATGTCCCTGGTAGCCCATCCCCCCTACAGTTAAAACACACCCAGGGAACACCCTTAACCCCTTTATCGCCCCTTGTGTTAACCCCTTCCCTGCCAGTGTCATTTATATATTGATCAGTGCATTTTTATAGCACTGATCAATGTAATAATGTCACTGGTCCCCAAAAAGTGTGATTTGGGGTCAGATTTGTCCGCCGCAATGTCGTAGTCCAGCTAAAAATCGCAGATCACCGCCATTACCAGTAAAAACAACAACAAAAAAAAGTCCCTAAATCTATCCCATAGTTTGTAGACGCGATAACTTTTGCGCAATCCATTCAATATATGCCTATTGCGATTTATTTCACCAAAGATATGTAGAAGAATATATATCGGCCTAAACTGATGAATACATTTAGTTTTTTATATATTTTTTTCGGATATGTATTATAGCAGAAAGTAAAAAAAAAATAAAAAAAATTATTTTTCAAAATTTGTGGGTCTTTTGTTTATAGCACAAAAAATAAAAACCACAGAGGTGATCAAATACCACCAAAGGAAAGCTCTATTTGTGGGAAAAAAAGGACGTCAATTTTGTTTGGGTACAG
Organism: Lithobates septentrionalis; assembly: GCA_037952835.1. NCBI lineage: Eukaryota > Metazoa > Chordata > Amphibia > Anura > Ranidae > Lithobates > Lithobates septentrionalis. Next base: position 1,435,600 of record JBBDGP010000780.1, read on the forward strand.
CGTCGCACGACCACGCAATTGTCCGTTACAGCGACGCAGTGCCATATCGCAAAAAATTGCCTGGTCATTAAGGGAGAAAATCCTTCCGGGGCTGAAGTGGTTAACTGGTAATTGCGCGGTCATGTAATGCTGTACCCAAACTAAATTTTGTGTCTATTTTTCCCACAAATATAACTTTTTCTTTTGGTGGTATTTGATCACCTCCTGGGATTTTTATTTTTTGTGATATAAACGAAAAAAGACTGAAAATTTTGAAAATAAATTATATTTTCTACTTTTTTTATTATAGCTGTAATAGGTCAGAATTGAACAGTAGACACATGAAGAAGGAGCCTGATGATTGCACCAGTTAGGAGCCAATGCTGAGCCTTTGAAGCCTGTGAGGCCCCTACTCGTATGTGGCTTACAGGCTATAGGCTGCCTAGGTTCCTCTTAAAAACCCCCCCTCCCCCCCCACCTCTGGAGCTTCCGCATCTCGCCACCCCCCCTCGGGAGGATGGCGGCTCTTACCGTCATCTGAATTCCCTGGGATCTGGTTGGTGAGTGGGGGGCGGAGAGGGCTGGTTCAGCAGGACAGTGAAAGCGGAGAAAGCGTCCGCCGTGAAGGAGGACATAAAATGGCAGAGCGGAGGGTGCGGGGAAACCCAGAGAAGATTTTAGAGCCGAGAGAGATGCTTGGAGTGAGGAGAGGAGCGTGCGGACACCGACGGTGGCAGTGAAGGAGCGGGCAGGTATAAGCTTCATCAGAGAGATGCCCTGCTGCTCGGGCAGAGGGCAGGTTCCTAGCCTTGACCCCTGGACACCGGCACTTAGCCCGGTCTCTGGCCCTAGCCTCCCCATAAGCAAGGACAGGTGGAACAGCGGAGAAGCCATGGCAAGGAACAGCTTGATTTTGGCAGAAAGCTTTGAACTTGTTATGAGCAGGACCCAAACTGCAAGAAGCGTGAGTGAAGCTTGTTTCTTGTATTTACATGCTTGATATGTGGTATACCCACAGTTTTATTAGCATGATTTGTTAGGTGGTTAGCAAGAGGCAGTCTGTGAGAGAGACTGACAATAAGGAGAGACTGTGATAGAGGCTGGGGATGTTAAGGAGGCTTGGGCAGAAGATACCATAAAATTGGTGCTGGTTGATTTTGTTGATTAGACTGAAATCTCCTGGTTTCACTTAAGAATCCGGGGTCTACCAGAAACACAGGAAGAAGACTTGCAAGATAAAATGGATAAAGTATTTGGCTCATTGCTGGGAAGATCAACAACAGAAAAAATTTAGTTTGAAAGAATACACAGAATTAGAAAACCTGTAGATATGGCTAGAGAAATCCCAAGAGACGAGATTGCGAGATTTCATAATTACAAAGACAAAGAACAGATTTGAGAAGGTTTAAAAGTCAATCATCCTGTAAAGTATGAAGAAACTGTACTAGAGATATTACCAGACCTGACATCAGAAAACCTGGCAAGGAGAAGAGTTCTAAAACCCTTATTGGAACAAATGAAGACCCATAAGATCCAGTACTCTTGGGGCTTCCCAGCCTACCTAATAGGGAGAAAGGTGGGCTGCTCAGCAGTATTAAGGTTTCCAGAAGAAACAGAAGAATTTTGTAAGAAAATGGACATGCCAATTTCGGAGAACCCTGGCTGGTGGGAAACACTAGAGAAAACAAATATCGAGGAACAACAACAGTGGTACCTGGTCCCAAAGAAAAAGACAGCATCAGCAAAGAAGCAAACCTAGATGGAAGAGTGGTGATAATGGACAGTAAAGAAGAGTAAAGAACAGAAAACGGGACTTGGAAGCTGGGTGGGGTATTGGCTCGGACTGGGGTGCAAAATCAGAGCTCAACCTCAAGGGGAGACAATCGTAAGGCAGAAGTGGGAGGGATTGCCTTAGATCCATTGGTCATGAGCCGAACAAAATACCTCAAAAGGGGGAGGGGGGTCTACCGCGGACTTGACGAGACTCCTCTTTTCTCACTGAACACCCATCAAGACAAACATCCCTGGCAAGCGGGTATAATTAACCGATCCAGTGGTAGGGCTGAATGAAGAGGACAGAAATAGAGGGGAGTACAAGGAGCAAAGATGACAATGTTAAACTTTTTAACGTACAATGTGCGTGGGCTAAATACACCTATAAAAAGATATAACCTATTAGGAGAGAATAAACGACACACCACAGAGGTAGTCTTCCTGCAGGAGACTCATATCTCCCACAAAACAAATTTTAAAATTAAACTCAAAAGATTTCCTTAAATGGTTCTACGGAGACTCCACTACTAAATGGCAATAGGAGTAGCCATTGGATTTCCCAGAGGAGTAAGGTTTACCCTGGAGGAAAGATTAGTAGACCCTGATAGTCGCAATCTGTTCCTGAGGGCAAGACTATGTGACATGGACTGCACTCTGGCAAATATCTACTGCCCCAATAAAAAACACAATAAAATACAATGAAAAAAAAAAAAAAAAAAAGAAGAATTTATATATGAATAATTTTAATGAATAAAAATGGAAAAACTAATGGAGTTTAAGAAAGGAGGAGTAATCATGGCAGATGTGCTAACCTAAGTTAGATAGCACATCTTGGGTACAGGGAACTGGAAGTGTACAACTGAAGATGTTAAAGAAGTTACATTAGAATCAATTGTTGGTTGTATGGAGAATACAACATTCTAAACTATGAGACTTTACATTCCACTCCCCTGTGCACGGAATGTACTCAAGAATCGATTATTGATCGAACATAGGTTATTGGAGTCAGTGATTAGTACAAACATAGTTACAACCTTTTTAGGCCATGCCCCAGTGACTATGAAAATGAAGATAACCAGGGCCCAAAATAGGGCAAATATATGGAGATTAAATAAAGAATTAATCCACAATAAAGAAGCTGAGGACAGGATAAAAAAAGAATTAGAGCAATACTTCAAAATAAATGATACCGGAGAAATATCAGAAGCCATGTTGTGGGAGGCCCATAAGGGTACATAAGAGGAATTCTGATAGCTATGGGAGCCAAAAAAAATAGAAGAGAATAAGAAAAAGGGAAGTACTAACGAAATAAATCTACGAGTTAGAACAGCAGCATAAAAAAGAGGGGAGCGAGAAGTATACCATGCTGTCACGCTAAAAAGGGACGAATTAAAAGAACAGAACATTAAACATGAAAGATCTTTTTTTTTTGTTTTTTTGTAAAAATTCTTTTTATTCAGTTTGGACCTTAGTGCACCTAGTATTCAATACACATCTCCAGGAGTATTTGTGCAGTGCCCAAATATCTCCAGTGTTTAAACACAAACATCAATTATGGCTGAACTCCCCAACCATATAAGCAAACTAGAGTATAATGAGCCTCGGATACCTTACATGCCCGACTAGGTCATCAGGAGGATGTACACTTAATAGTGTTTAGGTCACTGGGACTCTTACCCCATCGTGACATCTTAGTTATACCACACCTGCCACACCTTATCAAATTTCTTTCCACATCCCCCTGACAGATATGTTGCTTTATAATATGGCATCATTGAATTGACAAACCCCTTCCAAAAGGGCAAGGATGGGGCCTCCGGCTTCTTCCAGTGTAGTAATATGGCCTTCCTACCATAAAACAGTAGGATATTGATCAGAGTTCTATGAGTGAGATGGAACCACCTCTTCCACCAATCCCAGGAGACGCACTCTAATTGTCTGAGGGACAGGGACCACCAGGACCTCTGCTATGCAGGAGGCTATCCTCAGTCCAAAACTGTTGGACTCGAGGGCACCCCCAGAAAATATGGTCGGCAGCCGCTGGCGAAAAGGTACAACGCTAACATCCCGCTGCAACGTTCAGGTATAGGCCGCTAGTCTAGCCGGTGTATAATACATTTTGTGCAAAAATTTAAATTGGATCAGCCTGTCCCTCGCCGCTACCAAGTGCTGAAAGAGGTGATCCCACATGTCATCCCACTCCTCACGCCGGATGTCAGAGACCTCTGCTTCCCACCTTTTCCTACATTTAATCACTGCCAATGGACTTTTTTAAAATAACTCCTTGCATGTAACTGATAGGGTTTTGGGAAAATTGTCAGCTGTGAGCAGGTTTTCTAAGTCTGAGAGAAAGGACTCAATAGCACTATCTTTAAACTGGGCCTGGAAGATGTGACGCAGCTGGAGAAATCTGAAATAGTGCGAATTGGGAAGGTCATGTCTACTTTTGAGCTGGTCAATGGTCAGTAATTCCCCCTCTCTAGTGATGTCTTTAAGAAGTTTAATCCCCCTAGTTACCCACGCCATGGGGTCCTCGAAAGAGAGAAAAAGAGGTGCAGTTTGGGATTCATCCACAAGGGGGTTGTGGGAGAAAAGCCTAAATGATTAGGGCAGGCCAGTCCAACTGCCTCTTCCCATGCCTTGATGGTGGCTTTCATAGACATCGTAAGAGGAAGATCCGACTGAGAACCTCTATGAATGGCCAATCTTAGACTCATACGATCCCAGGTGCGCTGCCTCTAATGCCGTGGCCCCAGCATCAGAGATCAGCCAACAAACACCATCTGGCTTGCTATGTAGTATTTCCTCCAATCTGGCAAGGCTAAACCTCCCTGACCCCAGGGTTCCGGAAGTACCTTCAGTCCTATCCTGGATGACTTGGGGGACCACAGAAACGAACTGGTGATCCAACTTTTTAAAGAATGATTTAGGTATCCATATGGGTGTGTGTCTTAGAAAATATAATATAACCGAGAGAATTTTCATCTTAAGCAGGTTGATTCTCCCAATTAATGATAATGGAAGTTTTTGCCTCGCTTGGGCCTTCTGTTTAAAGAGAGTCAATAAGGGTGTCAGATTGAGGGGCAGATAGTCGGCAGTATTTGCTGTGACTTTGACTCCTAAATATGTAATTGTGGACACCCAGTTCAATGGCAGATTTGGGTCCGCCGCCTCCTTTGCACCTGAATCCAGTGGCAGGATAGATGATTTGTTCCAGTTAACCCTCAAACCCGAGAAAGTAGTGAAGTTGTTTTATAATCTGCAAAGCCGCAGTCAGCGACTCTCGGGTCTCGCAGGAACAGAAACAAATCATCGGCATAGAGCGCCAGGCATTCATCAATGGTGCCTACTCTGTTTGCCCCAACCTTTGGTGACAATCTTAGGACAATTGCCAATGGCTCCATCATGAGAGCAAATAGGAAGGGCGACAGAGGGCAACCCTGCCTGGTGCCTCTACCCACCGAAAAGAAAGGAGACGTATTGATGCCCAAACTTATCGCCACCTTGGGGTTGCTATAGAGAAGTGAAATCCATGTTCTGAAGAATGGGCCGAATCCCATTTTCTCCAGAACTGTGAGCATATATTGCCAGTCTATAGAATTGAAGGCCTTTTAAATATCGATAGAAACTATGATTCTAGTAGGGGAGTCAGGGTTAGGTAATTGCATGTACGTAAAAAGTCTTCAAGTTTGTGTCAGTAGACTTGCCAGGCATAAAGTCCATTTGATCAATATCCATCAGAGAGGGAATAGCCCCAGCAAGTCTACTGGCCAACACTTTCGTTAGAATTTTAAGGTCCATATTTCGTAGGGCTATAGGCCTGTAGGAAGAGCATTCAAGGGGGTCCTTACCTGGTTTCAATAAGAGAATCATGTATGCCTTAAGCTTGAGTCAGGGAACCTCTGTTGTTGCAAGCAGTAATGTAAAAGTGCAGTAAGTCTGGGGGCCATCTGGTCCACATACTACTTGTAAAAGTCAGCAGGAAACCCATCTGGCCCGGGAGCCTTGTGGGGTGGAAAGGAAAAGATGGCTGAAACTACCTCTTTGGTAGTGATCTTGATGTTCAGAGCCAGCCGGTCTGAGTGCGACAAACTTGGAAGTACAACACCCTCCTACATTGCAGTTAGGGCATTCTGATCATATTTCGGAATAGGTGCATATAGATTAGAAAAAAATTCCCTAAATTCATCCATAATACCAGAAGGGTCATTAGCCAGGTCACCATTCCTACGTCTGATGACAGGAATATTCGCAATCTGGCTATAGTCAGCCACCAACATGGCTAACAATTTACCATTTTTATCACCCTCCACAAAAGGAGAATTGGCTCTGACCAGCCTCCGTATGTGTCAAGTTATTGAAATGTAGGGAGAGCAGACGCACATCTGTCCAGCCATTCACAGGCAGCTAGTGGGTTGTCAAAAAATGTCACAGCTCCGTTGTGCTGTACTCGCAATCTGCTGGGATATAGCATGTTGTATTGTATATCCTTAGCTCTCAATCTTTTCTGGATATTGTTGAATGAGCGTCTCCTTTTTCTGGGTTTCTGCAGAGAAGTCAGGAAACAACATCACACGGGAATTTTCAAAGCGCAGCTCCTGGTGCTTCCTGGATTCTGCTAAAATCATGTCCCGGTCCCTGTAGTTCAGGAATCTGACCAAGAATGGCCTGGGGAATTCTCCCGGCGGACGTCTGCCCATGGGGACTCTATGAGCCCATTCAACCACACAAGTGGGGGTGGTCCCCAGTACTAGGAGCTGTTTGAAGAATTGTAATGCAAATGTGGCCGGTTTAGCTCCTTCTGCCCCCTCAGGCAACCCCACCACTCTCACATTGTTTCTTCTCTGCCTGTCTTCTGCGTCATCAGCCCTGTTTTGCAGCAATTTCACGATTTCTTCCAACTCAGATAGTTGATTGCCTTGGGAATGAGAGGCATACTCCACCTCAGAAATCCTGTCCTCAGCTACTGTGAGCCTACCCCGGATTTTGTCCATGTCATGCCTTATCAGTGTGCACTCAGTGGCCAGATGGTCTATGCTTACCATCACCACAGCTTTACTTGCATGAATCGCCTCCGGAATGGGTCCAGTAATGGCATCCTGTGGGTTTTCCTGCTCCTGAGAGGCAGACGGAGTCTCCAGGCTCCGAATTCGGCATATTCGCCGCCTGTGCCATCCTCTTGGCCTGCTTCTTGGTGCTCTTTCCTGTGTGAGAAGGCAAGATGGCGCGGGTGGGGCCTACCTCCAGGCCACGTGTGGAGCGGGTCTGGCGCTGACACTTCTGCACCTGGTGCCCTGGCTTGGAATGCCCCTTTTCTCATGTACCGGAGTACAGCGGCAGAACCTGGTACCTCTGGTACTGGATAGCGGGCAGGGAACCTCCTAAAAACGGATATATTTGCAGGAGAAGTGTGGAGCTCTAGTTAAACAAGTCCTGCCTGGTTCACATCCGGTCACACCCCCCTCCCCCATGAAAGATCTTTAATAGAATTAAGAAGGAGAGGTATCAACGGGGAAACAAGACAGGGAAGTATTTAGCTAAAATATTAAAAAGAAAAATTACAGCAAATTATATAGAGAAAACACAAAATGGCACTGGAGAAATGGTATACACAACAACGGAAATAGCAGGAGTATTTCAGAAATACTATGGGGAGTTGTACTCAGTTAAACAGAAGGAGACACAAGACTCGGAAACACAGAGGATAGAATAAAAAAAAACTTTTTTAAAGGAAGTGATTCTAAATAAAATTTCAGAAGAGAAACTAAGCGCCCGAGAAGAACCTATAACAGAAGAAGAGAAAAATCCTAAATTCAGCATCTGGGAAAAGTCCAGGCCCAGATGGGCTTACGACATATTACAAAAAGTTTAACGAAATTTTAATCCCCAAATTATGCTCCTACATAAATGGGATAGGAACAAGCTGGGAGATGAGAAGGTAAGCTCTAACAGCCGCCATCACCGTTATCCCAAAGGAAGGAAAGGATGTTGCTCTATGCTCAAGTTATAGACCCATCTCGCTATTAAATGCAGACACAAAATTATTTGCCATGGTATTAGCTAGTAGGATAAAAGCTGTAATGAATGGCTTGGTACATGCGGACCAAGTCAGATTTACCCCAGGAAGAGAAAGGAGAGATAATGGCGTAGGAACGTTACTACTATTGCAGAAAATGAAAGAAGCTAAATCCCCAGGGCTACTACTTTCAAAAGACGCCAAAAAGCGAAAAAAGTGTTTGATAGGTTAGACTGGGGGATTTATGATGAATACTTTGGAGGTAATGGGAGTAGGCCCAAAGATGACCCACTGGATTAAAGCATTGTATAATCATCCTACAGCTAGGGTAAAGGTTGACATCAGTGTTCTTTGAGATGTATAATGGAACGAGACAGGGGTGTCCCTTGTCCCCCCTATTGTTTTTACTGTCACTGGAACCGTTTTTGGCGGGGATCAGACAGAACTCGGATATAGGGGGTATTAAGATAGGGGACAAAGAGCAAAATTTGCGGCATATGCCAATAATATACTACGTAACCAGGCCCAGGGTAACTCTGCCCAACCTAATAAAGCTATTAAAATCCTATGGAGAAATATCAACCTTTAAAATGAACCCCTCTAAAACAGAGATTCTACATATTAATCTGAGGAAACAAGAGGAGCAGATTCTACAACAAGAGTTCCGATTTATATGAAGAAAAACAGAACTAAAATGTTTAGGAATAAAAATAACAGCATCCATTGAGATAATATAACAAATTTTATCCCGCTACTGAACGAAATAAAAATGGAAATAAATAAAACTGCAACAAGATATCTTTCCTGGATAGGAAGAATAAATATTTTTAAAATGGTAATTTTGCCAAAGAATATGTACAAGATGCAAATGCTACCGATTCCCCTCCCACAGGTATATTTTAAGACCTAAAAAACGATCTTACCATATTAGGGTATATATTGCAGAAAAAGAAGCCAAGAATATGTTTTTTGGTACTGAATACAGATAAAACGCAAGGGGGACTGGGTGCCAGTACTTGTGGGAATGAAGGGGCCGGAAATACCGCCATTCATAGTAAAGTGGGAAGAAGAACTGGGAGACCAAGATCTTGGGAAAATACTGAAGATGGTACATAGCATGACAATAGATAGTAACACTACAGAAATGAATTATAAATGTCTAGCACGTTGGTATACAACACCTGGTAAGGCACATAAATGCCAAAACGAGGTTTCGCCGTTTTGCTGGCGTGGGTGTAACGCAGTGGGAACCATGGCCCACATATGGTGGACATGTCCAAAAATTAAAATATTGGAGAGATGTGCTGCAGTTAATAAAGGAGATTACTAATATAGAGATACTAGAGGAACCTTGGAGGTGTTTGTTTCATGGGGTTAGAATGTCTACAAAACAATATACGAGAACCTTGGTGCCCTATCTAATGAACGCAGCCAAAAGCATAATACCTCGACAGTGGCAGGAGTCAGCCCCAGGATGGGGAGTTGGTGTAAAAAAATAAAAGAAATACATAACATGGAATATTTAAGATTTAGCGGAGAGGAGGGAATGGAAGGATTCGAAAAGAAGTGGAAAGTCTGGACAGAGTTTAAGCAGACAAGGAGATTCAATCAGGTCCATAAATATTGGGACATTGACATAATTCTAATCTTTTTGGCGCTATACACCACCACAATGGATTTGAAATTAAACAAACAAGATGTGCTTTAACTGCAGACTTTCAGCTTTAATTTGAGGGTATTTACATCCAAATAAGGTGAACGGTGTAGGAATTACAACAGTTTGTATATGTGCCTCCCACTTTTTAAGGGACCAAAAGTAATGGGACAGATTAACAATCATCCATCAAACTTTCACTTTTTAATACTTGGTTGCAAATCCTTTGCAGTCAATTACAGCCTCAAGTCTGGAACGCATAGACATCACCAGACGCTGGGTTTCATCCCTGGTGATGCTCTGCCAGGCCTCTACTGCAACATTTTCCCTTTAGTTTTGTCTTCAGCAAATGAAATGCATGCTCAATCGGATTCAGGTCAGGTGATTGACTTGGCCATTGCATAACATTCCACTTCTTTCCCTTAAAAAAACTTTTTGGTTGCTTTCGCAGTATGCTTCGGGTCATTGTCCATCTGCACTGTGAAGCTCTGTCCAATGAGTTCTGAAGCATTTTGTTGAATATGAGCAGATAATATTGCCTGAAACACTTCAGAATTCATCCTGCTGCTTTTGTCAGCAGTCACATCATCAATAAATACAAGAGAACCAGTTCCATTGGCAGCCATACATGCCCACGCCATGACACTACCACCACCATGCTTCACTGATGAGGTGGTATGCTTTGGGTCATGAGCAGTTCCTTTCCTTCTCCATACTCTTCTCTTCACTCTGGTACAAGTTGATCTTGGTCTCATCTGTCCATAGGATGTTGTTCCAGAACTGTGAAGGCTTATTTAGATGTTGTTTGGCAAACTCTAATCTGGCCTTCCTGTTTTTGAGGCTCACCAATGGTTTACATCTTGTGGTGAACCCTCTGTATTCACTCTGGTGAAGTCTTCTCTTGATTGTTGACTTTGACACACATACACCTACCTCCTGGAGAGTGTTCTTGATCTGGCCAACTGTTGTGAAGGGTGTTTTCTTCACCAGGGAAATAATTCTTCGGTCATCTTCCACACTTGTTTTCCGTGGTCTTCCGGGTCTTTTGGTGTTGCTGAGCTCATCTGTGCTTTCTTTCTTTTTAAGGATGTTCCAAGCAGTTGATTTGGCCACACCTAATGTTTTTGCTATTTCTCTGATGGGTTTGTTTTGTTTTATCAGCCTAATGATGGCTTGCTTCACTGATAGTGACAGATCTTTGGATCTCATATTGAGAGTTGACAGCAACAGATTCCAAATGCAAATAGCACACTTGAAATGAACTCTGGACCTTTTATCTGCTCCTTGTAAATGGGATAATGAGGGGATAACACAACCTGGCTGTGGAACAGCTGAGCAGCCAATTGTCCCATTACTTTTGGTCCCTTAAAAAGTGGGAGGCACATATACAAACTGTTGTAATTGCTACACCGTTCACCTGATTTGGATGTAAATACCCTCAAATTAAAGATGAAAGTCTGCAGTTAAAGCACATCTTGTTAGTTTCATTTCAAATCCATTGTGGTTGTGTATAGAGCCAAAAAGATTAGAATTGTGTCGATGTCCCAATATTCATAGACCTGACTGTATGTAGAAGTGGTGGAAGCAGAAGAAGGGGAGAGGCATGGAGAAACGGTAGAGGCCAAGCAATAAAAGGTTGAAAGAGAGAGGATAAAGAGGGGAGTGGGGGGGGGGGGGGGACATATGTAAAACGTGATATATATTTGATATAAAGAATTAAAAAAAAGAAATAAACAAAATCCAATAAACTCATAAATTATATATTGCTCAAATATGCCATGGGTATATGTGGAATTACACCCCAAAATACATTCTGCTGCTTCTTCTGAGTACAGGGATACCATGCATGAGACTTTTTAGGAGCCTAGCCACGTAGAGGACCCTGAAAACCAGACTTTCTAAGGGCGTAACTTGTTGATTTCACTCCTCACTAACTATCACAGTTTCAGAGGCCATGAAATGCCAAGATAGCACAACCCCCCCCCCCCCCCCCCCCCCCCCAAATGACCCCTTTTCGGAAAGTAGACACCCCAAGCTATTTGCTGAGAGGCATGTTGAGTATTTTGCAGATCTTTTTGTCACAAAGTTTTGAAAATTGAAAAAAATAAATAAATACATTTTTCTTTTTTCTTTCTTCATTTCCAAAACAAATGAGAGCTGCAAAATACTCACCATGCCTCTTAGCAAATACCTTGGGGTGTCTACTTTCTGGAAAGGGGTCATTTGGGCGTGTTTTGTGCTACCTTTTTGTGCTGTGGCTTCCGAAACTGTGATAGGTAGTGAGGAGTAAAATCACCATTTTACGCCCTTAGAAAGCCCGAAGGCGATTGGTTTTTGGGGTCTTGTATGCGGCTAGGCTCCCAAAAAGTCTCACACATGTGGTATCCCCGTACTCGGGAGAAGCAGCAGAATGAATTTTGGGGTGTTATTTTACATATACCAATGCCATGTGTGAGCAATATATCATTTAGTGACAATTTTGTGTAGAGAAAAAAAAAACTTGTGGCAAAATATAAAATATTCCATGGATTTAACATGCCTCTCAGCAAATAGCTTGGAGTGTGTACTTACCAAAATGGGGTCATGTGGGGGGGGGGGGTGGGCTTTGAACTGTCCTGGCATTTTATGCCCAACATTAAAAGCTTATGCCACACCTCACCCACTCTTCTAAACACCTGAAAACAAAGCCCTTTCTGACACTTTTTGTTTACATGAAAAAATATTTTTTTTTTTTTTTTGCTAGAAAATTACTTTGAACCATCAAACATTATATATATTTTTTTAAAGCAGAGGCCCTACAGATTAAAAAGTTATTGCGCAGCGATTTTTCAAACGCAATTTTTTTGGTTAAAAAAAAACACTTTTTTTGAATTTTAATACACAAAAACACACTATATTGCCCAAACGTTTGGGAAAATATAAAAGATGATCTTATGTCGAGTACATAGATACCAAACACGACATGCTTCAAAATTACATACACCCGTGTAGCGGCAACAAACTACATACATTTTTAAAAGCCTTTACAGGTTACCACTTTAGATTTACAGAAGAGGTCTACTGCTAAAATGACTGCCCTCATTCTGACGTTCGCGGTGATGCCTCACATGCATGGTGCAATTGCTGTTTACATACGACACAAGACTGATGCTTGCGTTCGCCTTTGCGCGTGAGCACGGGGGATAGGGTTGCTTTAATTTTTTTTATTATTTATTTTGCTTTTTTATTTTATTTTTACACTGTCCCTTTTCATTTATTTTTTTTATTTTTATTTTTATCATTTTTATTGTTATCACATGGAATGTACATATCCCCTATGATGGCAATAGGTAGTGACAGGTAAATTTGGGGTCTATTAGACTCTAGATCTCTCCTCAGCCCTTAAAGCATCTGACCACACTAAGATCGGTGTGATAAGATGCTTTCCCAATGGAACTGTTTATATCCTGTGAAACCAAAGTCATGAAATGCTCGTAGCTTTCGGTTTCTTAGGCCATAGAGATGATTGGAGCCGTTCTGGTCCCTGATCGGCTCTATGGTCAGCTGCCGGAACCACCAGCTGCATTCTCTGGTTCCCCAGTGGGACAGAAGAGCCTGAGAAAACCATGAAAGAGGGCTGTCTGCTTGTTAAAGCAGTCTAGTGGCTAATTAGCCACTAGTATTGCTTTTAAATGAAAGCTGACCACCGGCTGAAAAAGAACGATACCAAGATGATACCTAAACCGGCAGGCATCATTCTGGTATAACCACTCAAAGTCCAGCAACATACCAGTACGTCGCTGGTCCTTGTTGGGCATATATTGTAATGTTCTTTTTTTTTTTTTCATGCAGCCTGTGGGCTGAACAAAAAAAGAGAACCTAACAGATTTCTCCATTCACATCGATTGGTCTGTGGTGTGCCCACCATTATAAGACCACCCTGGGGGGTATATGGGGGGGGGGGGGGGGTACCTAAACCTACCTGAGCCTACCACTAATTGTGATTAACTGCCCTAACGCTGTTTACTGTCACAAGTGACACCAATGCAGTGATCAGTGAAAAATCTGAAAACTGCACTTGGTGACACTGTGACAGAAGTGAAAGGGTTAACTGGGGGGCGATCAGGGGTTTAAGTGTGCCTGCGTGTCTTGATGTCAGTGTAGTGTTGTGTACTCACTGTGGCTGTCTTCTCCTTGCTCGCTGGAACCGAAAAGGGCTCCACGAGGGGAGATGAAATAACTTCCTGTGCCTGTGTTTACATTACACAGGCAGAGGACAGTGTCCTTTTTCCAGAACCGATCAGCAGGTCCAGGCCAGAAATCATGGGCCTATAGACTAATGGGTTCTGAAACGAATCCGATCGCCGCGGGGGGCGCGTCTGAGCCACCTACCTGCTAGCGTGAACAACATACCAGTTGTTTCGCACAGCGGGCCGCCCTACCGTTAGTTTGTTTCAGTGATGTCTTTAAGTCATTAGTAGTTACTTGTGCATTCTTTATGCATTTCTCCATTGAGGATTCTGCATTATGCCTTGGTGGTCATCTTGGCTCTTCTGGGAACAGTAGCCACTGTACTAAACTGTCTCCGTTTTATAGAGAGTCTATCGACGGGTGGATGCCTGAACACTTTGAGATTGCTTTGCATCTCCTTTACAGCCTTATGTAGATCAACTAATCTTGATCATATGTCTTTAGATAGGCAGGGCTCACATCAGCTGATGCGTCTTATGAACAGCAATCTTAAAATGTTTGAGTGTCTTATCAATCAAAGTAGCTCTAAAACATACCTCCAAACATATTTCATTAATTGGACTCCAGATGTGCTAACTACTGAATCAAATTAGTTTTTGTTGATGTAATTAGCGTATGGGTTCACTTACTTTTTCTTCAGCAATGTGAACGTCTAATGGGTGTGTTCAATAAAGCCCTGAGACATTAGAACTGTTTGTGTGTGATTAGCTTACCCGCATGCCGACCAGCTGCCGCATTTATACTGCGGCAACATGGCTTGGCTGCGCGAATCGCCGTCATGGTAGTTTGGTACCATAGACGGCCACGCGCCCCCTGCTCTCCCACGGAGCTGTTGCGAGTGCCCAGCAGTCGTTATCACCGTCGGGCTCCCGCAACCGCTCGGGGCACACCGAGAACCAGGATCTGTGTGTGTAAACACACAGTTTCCGGTTCTCTGAGGGGAAAATAGAAAGATTGTCTGTTCATACAGAGTCATATCCCCTGCACAGTCCCCTCCCCCCTTCAGTTAGAACACGTACTAGGACACACTTAACCCCTTCACTGCCCCCTAGTGGTTAACCCCTTCACTGCCAGTGACATTTTCACAGTAATCAATGCAATTTTATAGCATTGATCCCTGTAAAAATGCCAATGGTCCCAAAAGTGTGTCAAAATTGTCCGGCGTGTCTGCCATAATGTCTCAGTCCCGATAAAAATCGCAGATCGCCACCATTACTAGTAAAATAAAAATGAATAAATAAGCCATAAGACTATCCCCTATTTTGTAGACGCTATAACTTTGGCGCAAACCAATCAATATATGCTTATTGCGATTTTTTTTTTTTTTACCAAAAATATGTAGAAGAATACATATCGGTCTAAACTGAGGAAAACATTTTTTTTTAATATATATATATTTTTGGGGGATATTTATTATAGCAAAAAGTAAAAAATATTGCGTTTTTTTTCAAAATTGTTGCTTTTTTTTGGGTTATAAAAAATAAAAACCACAGAGGCGATCAAATACCACCAAAAGAAAGCTCTATTTGTGGGAAAAAAAGGACGTCAAATTTGTTTGGGTGCAACGTCGCACGACCGCGCAATTGTCAGTTAAATTGACGCAGTGCCAAATCTCAAAAAGTGCTCTGGTCAGGAAGGGGGTAAAATCTTCCGGGGCTGAAGTGGTTAAGCACATTGGGGTTGATTTATTAAAACTGGAGTGCAAAACCTTGTGCAGCTGTGCATGGAAACCAGTCAACTTCCATTTTTTTTTTTGTCAAAGCTTAATTGAGCAAGCTGAAGTTAGAAGCTGTTTGACTACCATATACAGCTGGACCAGATTTTGCACTCTCCAGTTTCAGTAAATCAACCCCATTGTGTTTGTCTATTGCTGTGACTTGGATGAGGATCAGATCACTATTTATGGTAACTTACTGCAGAAAATCAGTTAATACCAAGAGGTTGACAAACTTTTTCTTGCCCTTCCCTCTCGTCTCTGATCTTTTTTTTACTTGCTATTAAAACTGGACCCTCACAGAATGGGTAGGGTTATATGGGGACACTAAGGGATGGACCCATTGAAGCTTTTCCCAGTGTCCAATCAACTGAAGATAGCGGCATTTATGGTCTATGAATCCGTTTTGGTATCCTGTACTGTACTCCAAGATATAGAATTAACAGGTATATCACGATTCTTTTTTGCTGCTTCAACTATAAAAAAGAAAATAATTTTTATATTTTTCAGGGAAGTTCTGAATTGATCAACCAAACCGAAACACTATCTGGGGGAGGTGAGCACAGGTTGGTAAACCCTCCTTTAAAATGTTTTGTCCATTCTGATTAGTGCTGCATAATAAAGTACAACTAAAGGTAAAACTTTTTTTTTTCTATTCGTTTTGGATAGGGTGGAGAGGGCTTAGAACACCTTGCCAGTTCTTGCTGTCTGGGCCCCTGTTAGGGAGATTCACTCTATTTGTCCTGTTTACCATTACCATCAAAAGTGAAAGCAAAGCAAAATCACAAATTATGGGTTAATACCGAAACAATAATAGAGGGGAAATCTTCTAATGTGTACATTAGTTCTGGTAACACCACATAATTCTCTCACTTTGATGGATTTCCTTTCACTTCCTGTTTTGACTTTGGGACACGAAGTCCCAAACATGACAGGGGTTATAACCCTCCCTTACCCATCTAAAATGTAAAAAAAAGTTTGCTTTTAGTTACACTTTGAATGCAACATTTTTCTTTGTAATGTTTCCTTTGATCTACATATAAATGGCACATTAAATATTATGTAATCTTTGTTACAATGTGTTTATGGTCAGTTCACACTATGTGCAGTGACAGACATTTTACCGTATGGTAAAACGTCTGTCACTGCAGGGCAACACGGGAAACAATTGTTTAATATGTGTCCCATTTACACTGCGGCACAGCCTAGCTCTGTGCTGAAATGCAGACATGATGCATTTTATTGCAGTGCACTGGCCCATATCACACTGCAAGGTCAGGCAGCGCAGTGCTGTGCGCTGTTGGACATTGCAGTGAATGAAGTGTACGTTTTGTACACTTCAAATAAAGCTCATACAAAACAAAAAGACATTGTGCATCATACTGCCCCTAGCCAGCCGACAACACAGAGGGGCTGGAGCTTTGAATCGCACCTGCTGCTCTGTGATCATGTGTGAATTTGTCCTTAATGACACCTGCAGACTATCCATACGTGGTATACACAGGAGCTGCTACATTTTGACAACTGCTTCTGCTATTGTCGGTATTAGTTACAGAGAAGAGCAGAGCATAGGAGATATGCCCTAAAAACTGTTGATATTTTTTTGGGTGCATCTCATGTCCTCAAGTTTTCAAAGTGGTTCTAAGCTTATGTATTTCTAATGAGTAAATTGTTATTTTATTGTGCTAAATAAAACATGAATTATTTAAACCTGTTTGTATCTTCCAGCCCTCCATTTCAAGACTCTTTTCCTAACAATCGCATTTCTAGGCTCCCTCAGAATCACTTTTGCTTGCAGACAGAACCTGCACTGAATGAAACTCGTCTCCAGTGGATGCACAGTAAGACTGGTGCCTGGGCTACAATATTCTGCATTTTTAGTGTTTGTCAAATACCAGATTTATCTTTCTGTTTCAGTTGTTTTTATTGATAATTTTCAAGACAAGTAAACAGTTGAATTTTAACAGTATTCCATATATTTGTATAATTGTACTGTAAGCATTATGAGAAGAGTAGTTTAACATCTTCTGGCCTGCACATCTGTTACAGTTAATTACTCAGAATCAGAAAGAAAATAAAAAAAAATTTAAATAAAAAGGGAAAAAGAATAAATGCACAATAAAATAACATTCCTGTAACCAAGAGGAATAACGATAAAGTTCCTGTGGTTTCCGTCACTCCACCCCAATTTGCATGAGGTGGGGTAAGGAGAAGGCCCATGACAGCCTAACCATGAGCTTGGTATTCTCTTTTCCCTTAATTTAAATAGCTATGTGGTCTACAAATACCCACCTATAATCTTGTAATTTAGCGAGACCATAATACTGTCCCTACTATGCTACTCACATTGCTGAAAGCTTTCTAACATCCCTCTCCCTGCCCCTGTAGAAAGAGTATGGGGCAAGAGGTGGTGTTAGAAAGGAGAAAGTAAAGAAAACGGAGAAAAAAAACCCACAGTACACTCCGTGGTATTATTGTTTCTGGTCTCACCCAACCAAATTTATCTTTCAAGTAAATTCTCTTAATATTGTAAGACAACTTCCCTAGCTCATAACTTTTCAGCGTTTAGTTTATTCTAATCATGGTTGAATTACTACAAAATGCTTTATGAAGGAAATTTCTAAACTTTAGCAACCTGTCTAAAAAAAGTTTTTTCCCCTCATGTTAAAGCGGAGTTTCACCCAAAAGTGGAACTTCCGCTCATTTTGTTTCCTCCCCCCCTCCGTTGTCACAATTGGCACCTTTCGAGGGGGGGGGGGCGACGACAGGATATCTGTCTTTGACAGGTATCCTGTTCCCACTTCTGGGAGCCACGGCCGTGGATATTGACGTCACAGCTCGGCTCCCTCCTCTTCCTCCTGTCGCCGGGTCAGTAGGAGAGAGGAGTGGAGCCTTGCGCATGTGCAGTAGGGTTCTCGGCGTGAAGACGCAAGGCTACACTACCGGGTTCCCTTACCTGCAATGGCGGCGGCTGCCCCCGACAGCTGATGGAAACATCAGCTGCGGTGCAGACATCGCTGGACTCCAGGACAGGTAAGTGTCCTATTATTAAAAGCCTGCAGCTGCAGTATGTGTAGCTGCTGATTTTTAATTTTTGCAGTTATGGGCGAACCTCTGCTTTAACAGAGATAACAAGTTATTGCAACAGTATCTACAGTATATCATAAGTATAAAATACCTGGTTGGATATTCTTTACAAAGTGAAGCTTTACTGCATTTACTAAGCTATGATGAAAATGAAGTGCAGAGTCTTTTTGCCTTTATTACATCTACCCCTTAGTGTCTTAAAATTAGATACAAATTACATACACAATAAAAAAAAATAAAATGCAATAGATCAAAAAAAATATGCACATAGGAGCGCAAGCTGCCCCCATAGTGGAACAGAGCAGCGTTGCTTCCATAACAAGTATCGGGAGGTTGTTCTGGGTGATGAGGGAGGGCAACAATCTGTGAGTGCGCTTCTTTTACAGTCATTGGGGTTTAAACAATAAAATATGTTGCGCTGGTCTGTTTTTTCTATAATACCATATGTGATATGGAATATGCCATGCCTATGATGTTCTTGGGTGCACTTTAAATGGAGAAAGGAGGAGGCTGACAGTGGAGAGGATTTAAATATGTGAGCGCATTGATGACCTACCTATTAATACGTGTGGAGGAGTACAGTGTAATCATTCCAAGGACACACTGGGCAGTTATCACTTGATGGACTTGTTTAGAGCTGCAACTAACTATTTTTTTATAATCGATAAGGCCCCTTTCACTCTTTGGCGTCGATGGTAGAGCGTAGCTATTTCTTTATCGTACATCATAGGACACCGAGCCTCAAGTAATTATTTGGTGGTTATGGGCCTACCTTCAGGTGTTGACACTGGTATAACCAATACAGGAAGTTGACTCCCCTATATAACCCCACCTCCTTTCCAGGAGTCCTCAGTTTTTTCGCCAGTGTCTAAGGTGTTGGTCACGGGTAAAGATGTGCTCTGAGGAGCTCCAGGGAGGGATCCATGCTGGATTTAAAAAACCTCCACAACCGGATCCATCCTCGCCACTGAGGCCATAGGATGATACCTGGGCCTCGCATTGAAGAACGAGGTTTTGCCTGTAAGCTTCTCTTTGAGAGCTGGACCCTAGGAACCAGGACTCTTTTTGGTTTTTCATATTACCTAAAGTTGTTCCTGAGGGGTGCTATACAGGTCCAAAGGAGCGGAACCCCTTTAAAAAGGGCCCCAGTCTTTGAAGGTTTAACTACGCTGCCCGCCGTGATGGGCAAAGGTTGGATCTGTCTGTTAAATCAGCAGTATCCTGCAGCGAGGATAAGGTAAGGGGAGAAGCCTAGGAACTGTAAAAAGTCCACCTATGCCTTTTCTCCAAAAATACAGTGAAGTCTTCCTTTAAAACTATGAGCTTAACAAACACTGCTGATAAAAATTCCCCTCCCCCTCCCCTCTCCTCCTGGAGAGGTGCGGTAACAGTTGACTAGCATCCAGTGCAAAATAAAGTTAGTCAACTTTTGTGTCCACAACAAAGGATCCATTCGCATGCAGAACAGATGCGTTGGTGATACTGTGGGATCAGCTTTTACTGATCTATGCATTTCCCCCTATTCAGTTACTGCCTCGACTTCTTTTGCAGGATCAAGCTGGAAAGAAAACCGGTAATTCTGGCAGCACCAGCATGGCCCAGAAGGTGATGGTGTGCAGAGGTCGTAAAGATGGCAGTGGAGGATCTGTGGTCCCTTCCACTAAGGCCAGACCTGCTCTCACAGGGGCCGATATTCCATCCTACTATACGAATGCTAAATTTAATGGCCTGGCTATTGAGACCCACATTCTGAAAAGACGTGGGCTTTCCAGGGCAGTTATTTCTACTTTAATGCTAGGAAGCCAGCTTCTAGAACTATATATTATAGAGTCTGGAAAGCTTATGTTTCCTGGTGTGAATCCAAGGGTTGGCACCCTCGGAGATATAGTATAGGCAGAATTCTTGCCTTTCTACATGTAGGCGTAGAGATGAAGTTGGCCCTGAGTACTATTAAGGGCCAAGTCTCAGCCTTATCAATTTTATTTCAAAGACCACTTGCTACGCATTCTTTAGTCCGGGGTTTCATGCGAGGAGTGATGCAGATTAATCTGCCAGTTAAATCACGCTTAAGCCCTTGGGACTTGAATTTAGTTTTGTCAGTTTTACAAAAACTGCCATTCGAACCATTACAGCATGTTCCCTTAGTCCTTCTGACTAGGAAGCTGATATTTTTGGTTGCTATATCCTCAGCAAGGAGGGTTTCAGAATTGGCTGCTCTTTCCTATAAAGAGCCATATTTGGTTATTCATGAGGACAGAGTGGTGTTGGGCCCTCGTCCAGGTTTTTTACCAAAAGTGGTCTCAGGTTTCCACCTGAACCAAGATATTGTCCTGCTGTTTTTTTCAAAAACCATGTTGGTTATTCATGAGGACAGAGTGGTGTTACGCCCTCGTCCAGGCTTTTTGTCAAAAGTGGTTTCAGGCTTTCATCTGAATGAAGATATTGTCCTGACATCGTTTTTTCCAAAACCATGTTCCAAAGAAGAAAAGTCACTACATTGTCTTGATGTGGTGAGAGCAGTGAAGATCTATTTAAAGAAAACTGCTCAGATTCGTAAGACTGATGTCTTATTTATTCTGCCAGAGGGTCCTAAAAAAGGACAGGCAGCGTCACGATCCACTGGGGCTAAGTGGATTGGGCAGGTTATAATTCAAACTTATGATTTAAAGGGAAAGATTCTCCCTTTTCAAGTTAAGGCGCACTCTGCCAGAGCGGTTGGTGCTTCTTGGGCAGTGCGTCACCAGGCCTCCATGTCTCAGATCTGCAAGGCCGTGACTTGGTCTTCAGTGCATACATTTACAAAATGTTATCAAGTAGATGTAAGATGGAATGAGGATATCGCCTTCGGGCGCAGTGTGCTGCAGGCAGCAGTATAATTCCACAAGGTCTGGGGGTGCCCTACGGGTTATGTTTCCCTCCCCTCAAGTAGCATTGCTATGGGACATCCCACCAAGTAATTACTTGGGGCTCTGTGTCCTATGATGTACGATAAAGAAAATAGGATTTTTAAAACAGCTTACCTGTAAAATCCTTTTCTTGGAGTACATCATAGGACACAGAGCTCCCGCCCCTCTGTTTTATGGGGTGAGAGTATATTGCTTATATTGCTTGGCTACAAAAACTGAGGACTCCTGGAAGGAGGAGGGGTTATATAGGGGAGTCAACCTCCTGTATTGGTTATACCAGTGTCAACACCTGAAGGTAGGCCCATAACCACCAAGTAATTACTTGAGGCTCTGTGTCCTATGATGTACTCCAAGAAAAAGATTTTACAGGAAAGCTGTTTTAAAAATCCTATTTTTTAGCGGCGCTTTACAGTCGTATTTGCGGGGGTATTCAGCCGCTAGCGGTGTGCTTTTAACCCCCGCTAGCAGCCAAAAAAGGGTTAAAACCACCCGCAAGCAGCACTTTGCCGGCGGTATATCCGCGCTGCCCATTGATCTCAATGGGCAGGAGCGGTGGAGGAGCGGTATACACACAGCTCCTTCACCGCTCCAAAGATGCTGCTAGGAGGACTTTTTTTACCATCCTGCAAGCGCACCGCTCCAGTGTGAAAGCCCTTGGGCTATTTATTTATGTAAAGTTTAAATAAAAGACACTTTATTCTTGCGTATCTATATGCAGTGGTAAATATAAATAACCAGCTATATGATCATGAAACAAAATATCGAATCCACTCTGAGAATAACCGATAGAAGAAATATATACAGGTTGAATCTGGTATATATTATCAACATTTTTATTCAATTAATTTTTTTTTAAAAGACCTAAAACAATGTTTTGCAGATTTTCAGACAGAACTGTATTATAATATTATACACGACAGACTCCCTTGTCATAGGCAGGTAGCATGATATAAGCTACCTGCGCCTACTATCGCTTATGCTGGCCATACACAAACACATTTTTCATTCAACAATTTTCGTTTTAAGAACCTTTTGTTATATTTCTAATCATTAGTGGGGTCAAATTGACTTTCGTTTTCGAACACAGTGATGGGAAAATTTGAAGGCGCAGAATAGAAAACTAAATCAAACAAATTTTCAGGCAGCGTATGTGGTTTTCGTTCAGAAATTACATTCATAGTAAAAATTTTTAATTAATGTTAAAAGCAAGTGAAATTTTATAACGATATTCATCCATTCATCGTACAAATATTCTTGTACAAGAATCGATATGTGAATGGTAAGCATAAGACATGTGGCAACATGCTTTTTTTTTTTTTTTAAATCACCTGTCATGGTGCGGTGAAACAAAAATTAGCCCTTTTTAATACAAAAATTGCAGATAATCACTACTATAAAGGGTTAATTTATACTGTGAAACCATGAAAGTATATACAGTGGGGCAAAAAAGTATTTAGTCAGCCACCAATTGTGCAAGTTCTACCACTTAAAAATATGAGAGAGGCCTGTAATTGTCATCATAGGTATACCTCTATGAGAGACAAAATGTGGAAACAAATCCAGATTTGGATAGAATTTATTTGCAAATTATGGTGGAAAATAAGTATTGTGTCAATATCAAAAGTTCATCTCAATACTTTGTTATATATCCTTTCTTGGCAATGACAGAGGTTAAACATTTTCTGTAAGTCTTCACAAGGTTGTCACACACTGTTGCTGGTATGTTGGCCCATTCCTCCATGCAGATCTCCTCTAGAGCAGTGATGTGTTGGGGGCTGTTGCTGGGCAACATGGACTTTCAACTCCCTCCAAAGGTTTTCTATGGGGTTGAGATCTGGAGATTGGCTAGGCCACTCCAGGACCTTGAAATGCTTCTTACAAAGCCACTCCTTCGTTGCCCGGGTGGTGTGTTTGGGATCATTGTCATGCTGAAAGACCCAGCCACGTTTCATCTTCAATGCCCTTGCTGATGGGAGGAGGTTTGCACTCAAAATCTCACGATACATGGCCCCTTTCATTCTTTCATGTGCACAGGACCATTCTTTGCAGAGAAACAGTCCCAAAGCATGATGTTGCTACCACCATGCTTCACAGTAGGTACGGTGTTCTTTGGTTGCAACTTGGCTTTCTCTCTCCTCCAAACACAGCGAGTTGTATTTCTACCAAACAGTTCTACTTTGGTTTCATCTGACCATATGACATTCTCCCAATCCTCTTCTGGATCATCCAAATGCTCTCTAGCAAACCTCAGATGGGCCCAGACATGTACTGGCTTAAGCAGGGGGACACGTCTGGCACTGCAGGATCTGAGTCCCTGGCGGCATAGTGTGTTACTGATGGTATCCTTTGTTACGTTGGTCCCAGCTCTCTGCAGGTCATTCACTAGGTCCCCCGTGGTTCTGGGATGTTTGCTCACCGTTCTTGTGATCATTTTGACCCCACGGGTGAGATCTTTGCGTGGAGCCCCAGATCGAGGGAGATTATCAGTGGTCTTGTATGTCTTCCATTTTCTAATTATTGCTCCCACAGTTGATTTCTTCACACCAAGCTGCTTGCCTATTGCAAATTCAGTCTTCCCAGCCTGGTGCAGGTCTACAATTTTGTTTCTGGTGTCCTTCGACAGCTCTTTGGTCTTCACCATAGTGGAGTTTGGAGTGTGACTGTTTGAAGTTGTGGACAGGTGTCTTTTATACAGATAACAAGTTCAAACAGGTGCCATTAATACAGGTAATGAGTGGAGGACAGAGGAGCCCCTTAAAGGAGAAGATACAGGTCTGTGAGAGCCAGAAATCTTGCTTGTTTGTAGGTGACCAAATACTTATTTTCCACCATAATTTCCTAATTAATTCTTTCAAAAAACAGACAATGTGATTGTCTGGATTTGTTTCCACATTTTGTCTCTTATAGTTGAGGTATACCTATGATGACAATTACAGGCCTCTCTCATCTTTTTAAGTGGGAGAACAAGCCCAATTGGTGGCTGACTAAATACTTTTTTGCCCCACTGTATATATGTAATATATATATATATATATATAACAATAACATTTACCCAGACATAGAATATACAGGGTATTTTACTTGGGAGTTGGACATGAAGCTACATGAAGGGTGGAGGGGATATAAATCTTTTATAATAAAGTAGTACTAAAGACTTTTTTTTGCATGGGAATAATCATTTTAAATATAATGCACAATACTGGTAAACTTTAACTTTAAATATAATTGTAATGCCTTATATTGCTCTTGTCTGTCAGCCGCCAGCTTTTCTGGGGTCAGATTCTGATCTTCTCTGCACAGAGCCCATAAAATGATTGTAAATGTTGGATTTATTATTTTTTTTTAAACAGCAACAAATATGTTACACTTGCCTCCTCTGTGTAATGGTTTGGCACAGAGCAGCCCTGATTCTCCTATTCTGGAGTCCTCAACTGGCGTTTCTGGCTCCTCCTGCCTTCAGAGTGCCTCTATAACAAGCCACAATAATAACAAGCTGCAAAGTACAGTATAGTATTGAGTGCCCCTATAGCAAAGTAAAAGAAACTTCTGTCTTTAAAATGGCTCACTTCCTTCTTCTGCCCAGGACTACATGCCCCATGACGCATTGCTCCTCACACATTCACAACTTTTCAGGCACTTACTGACATGTATGGACGGTGACCTGAGCTGTATGTGTGCTGCATTGTATTTTCCAATGTGTAAACAAGTAATGTATTCTGTATGCCAACTAATCGGCTGATAAACTAATCAATTCTAAAAGTAGTTTACAACTATTTTCGTAATCTATTATGTCGATTAGTTTCAGCGCTAGACTTGTTACCGCACTTGTCTTGTGGCACCATTTAGCACTTGATGTACATTGTCATATTTGCACATTTTTATTTAATCTATTACACTTTGTGATTTATTTTTATGAATTTTTTTTATTGGTTATGTAATTTTCATCAAGTTTAAAGACACTACATCCTCGTACACGTGAATACAGTAATACCTCGGTTTACGAGTAACGTGGTATATGAGCATTTTGAAAGACTAGCAACATCTTTATTTTACATTTTGTCTTGATATACGAGTGCTGTCTTAATATACGAGCAGTAGTTTTACTGTTCAAACAAAAGAATTCCACTCACAATGTTAAGGAGTCTGGTATTCATCCATGTAAAGACGCTATGTATATGTACAGTACAGTAGAGCCGCTGGTGTACAGTACAGCATTGTATGTGGCCAGAGGTTCGGGGGGGGGGGGGGGGGGGGGCACTGGTGGCTCCCAGCGCTTCCTGGGTTTGGAGCACCTGGAGGTGATAAACAGTTTCAGAGTTCTCCATGAAGCACTGGAAGCCACCATCGCCCCCGAACCTCTGACCATATACAACGCTGTATACTGTACACCAGCGGCTTTACTGTACATATACAAAGCAGCTTTACATGGATGTGCTCCAGACTCCTTAACATTGTGAGTGTAATTTTTTTTTTTTTTTTCAACAGAGGTACAGACAGTACTGTACTGTATTAATATGAGCTTTTGCTCATAGTTTGATCATTTTTATATGAATAAATGGTTTTGGAACGAATTATTTGAGTTTCCATTATTTCTTATGGGAAAATTTTGCTTTGATATTCAAGTGCTTTGGATTACAAGCATGCTTCTGGAATGAATTATGCTCGCAAACCAAGGTACTCCTGTTGTTTTTTTTTTCCAGTTCAACCCAGCAGTTTGAACGGAAAAAAAAAAACCTGACAGCTCAGGTCGGAGCCGCTGTACTAACAATACGATCTCCCCTGCTGTGCTATTGTGTTCTGAAAGGGGGGGGGTGTAACATAAACCCAGCCACCCCAGCCAGAACATTCCACTCAACGCTCCCAGAGGGAGCCGGTCGGTAGACCTTTTTTAGTCTTGACCGCTTCTGTCGGACCAGCTGCCATACACACAGGCCGAATGTCGGCTGATTTCTATGGAACCGCTCAACATTAGGCCCATGTGTATGTACACGGTTTTGAGCAGTAGCAATTATATTGTTTTTTTACACAAGGGATAAACTTTTTGTGGGTTTTCACGCTTATGCTTTTGTGTTATTGTTTTGCGCGCGAGTGTTCATTTTAAATTTATATTGCAACATTGTTTAATAATGTAAAGTACTTTAACTGCTTTAGGCCCCTTTCACACGAACGGACCGTTCAGGTCCGCCTTTCAGTTTTATCGGCGAACCTGAACGAGCGCTCCATGTAAGGCTATAAGGTGACGGATGTCAGCGGTGACATGTCCGCTGACATCCGACCTGGTCCGATCCGCCAAAATCAGACGGTCCTACATTCACATCCGTCCCTATCGGATCGGGTGAGATCGGACGAAAACGGACATGCTGTCCGTTTTCGTCCGATCTCTCCATAGTGACCAGCGGCGCTCGACAAGCCCCTCCCCGCTCAGTGAGCAGAGAGGGACCTGTCATCCGCCGGCTCAGTGGAGATCAACGGAGAGATCTCCCGCTAAGCTGGCGGACTGGGAATGAGGGCTTAAAGAGTAACTCTACTTTAGTTGTAAAAAAAACATTCCCCTCTGGGTGATCTGTATACATTGCAGGGATTTTATCAAACTCTCTTGCAGATTCCTACCTTTTTGTTATTCTGAACAAATTGCAGTTTGTGTCCATGTGCTGAGTCAGTCTGTATGGGATGGAGTTTTATAATTATCAATCAGCTGCTGCACTGCAGGGCTCTGAGGAAATTCGCAAGGTCTACATCTCTTTAGGATTAGATTTCCCTTCAAGAGTATCTCCCCAAAAATGACATTTTTGTTGCAGGGGGTGCTCAAAATATGATTTGTATCTTAGTGCAGACTTTTGGGAAAATCAGTGAGCCAATCACACAAGCAGGAAATTACATTTCTGGGGGCATTCTGTACAGAAAGCTTCCAGGTAGCCATATTGAATTGAATTTTACAGAAAATTACAGCACTGCAGATTGAAAAGGAAAGGTCATTTTTAATAACATTCAAGTACAATGTGACACAATTGTATATGCTGTATATATATATTTTTTGGTCATTTTTCTCCCATGAAAGTGGAGTAACCTTTTTAAGGTTTTCAGCTTTCTCTTTGCAATAGGAAAGATTAGATTGTGAATTTTGTTTTTTATTTCTTCCCTCAATTAAGATTTTCATAGGAAAGAAGAGTCTCCACCAGATGTAATGATTCCAGACAGTTGGGAGAATTGTACATGTGAAAACAAATTTGTAAGTTTTTGTTTTTTTTTTTAACAAATTATGCTTTTGTCTTATTAAAGGGCTAGCCCATTAAAAATATTTTTTAGGGATATATTTATAGGGATCTAATTACACTGGCTTCTTGTATATGTTAAGGACTTCTGTGGCATGAATTCCTTGTTTAAACAACCAATGACTCGATGGACTTGCAGTGTTTATACAGTTTTTTAGAGCCAGCAGTCGTCTCTTGTAATAGCAATCAGAGCGTCTAGATGTTCGATTGCTATTACAAGCAGTGGGAGGGAATGTCCCTCCCCCCTTCCGGGGCTTGCTCAGGCTCTCCCATTCCTAACTAATTTTATACCACAAAATACAGATTTTTACATACTGCCAAATACAATATCAGTGAATAAGTGTCACTAATTCCAGCACTCATGTAAAATTCAAAATAAACAAATAAAAAGAGTTAATTTCACCATTAGCTGCTGCTATAAACAATATCAGTAATTTCACATCTTATCCCCTAAATTACATTCAATCGTTGCAGCATTAGCAGCGCTCCTCCAATGTGTTACACACTGCGTGCTTATAGATAGTTCAAGGTGTGTTAATGTTAATATCCCTGGAAAAGTTCACACAATCTGGATCACCATAAGGATTTTTAGGATAGATCATATCCTTAAATTCCATCGCCACAGCTTGTGAGATCCACCCCCGTAATGAACTCACAAGATCTCCAAATTTGCCTTGTATCTTTGATCGCTTTGTATTGCATGTAGTCTCGCCAAGTATGAAATACTCCACCAAAACTAGATTTCTCTCATACCAAAGGGGAACAAGCTGCATAGCGTAGTCCTGTTATAAAATGTATTCCCAATATATGCACCCCTTTAAAATGCACTTACAATTAGTATTAGTATTGCACCGATACCAATTCTTTAAGACCGAGTACCGCTACTTTTTTTCCAAGTACTTACCGATACTTTTTTTTTTATTACAATGCTTTTTTTTTTTTTTTATCAGCCCTGTTGGGGGGGGGGGGGGGAGCTTTGGTGAGATATCAGGGGTCTAAACAGACCCCTGACATCTCCCCTTTGAGACAGGAGAAGGGACTAAGGACACAGATTCCCTAGTCCCTTTCTCTACAGCCTCAGCTGCACTGAAGATGAATGGACAGAGCACAGAAGCGCCTCTCATTGTAAGGGTAGCGAGGCAGTGTCCGAGGCATGATCTATTAAAAAATTAGAAATGCTTTCTGAAACCATGTGGGAACAGTCAGGGTTCGTGAGAAGGAAATCATTCAGCCTTCTCGTCCATTCCCTCACCGGCGTGCAAGGGATCGATAGGGTCAGACTCAATGGCCTAGTCGGACCACTCGCCTATCTCGCATTCAGGTGACCAATCCAAACAGCTATGGTCAAGAAGGAAATAGTCAATATGACTATAAGAGTGATGGACCTGTGAGAAGTGGGTATAGTTGCGATTTGTTGGAAAGAGAACCCGCCAAATGTCGATTAAACGGAGGTCGTAGATAGCCTGTTTGCCCTTAGCTTAGTAAAGGAGATGGATGAGCGAGAGGTTGACGAGTCTAAGAGTGGATCCAGGGGGGGGGGGGGGGGCATTAAAATTCCCGCCTATGATTAGTTTACCTTCTGCAAATTCTGACAAAATTCTCATGTACCGCAGAGCAGACAATATTTAATTAGTGTTTGGCAGGTAAAGGTTGACAATAGTGAATTTCGTGCCCCATTAGGAGAACTTTACGAACACATACCTTCCCTGGGGGTCCAAGAGCTGGTCTATATGGTCAATAGGAAGCGTTTTGTGGAAGGCAATAGAAATGCCTTTGGTTTTCTGAGAGGGATTTGTACTGTGGAACCATCTGTTAAAGTACCTGTTGGAGCAGGAAGGGGTGGAATTTGTGTGGAAATGAGTTTCCTGTAACATTAACACATTGACCTGTTGTTTATGCATTTGCTAGAGGATTTACCCTCTCTTGGATGCAATATTGAGGCCATTTACATTGTAGGAGCAAGATTTCAGACGAGGACGAGATAGTACTGTGTGGGCCATAGTGGAATGAGAAAAAGAAAGTCAGTCAGATTATAGACAGTGGGGGGGGGGAGTGGGGGAGGGAGTGGGGGAGGGTAAACTTGTAAGGTGGCAAAGATATACCAGGACAATAACTAGGTAGGGAGGACACCTAAATAAGGAGCCTAACAAATCTAAGGGGTCCACTGAAACGGGACACCACGTGAGAAATCACGCAAGACGGCACAATTCGTGCCCGGCCTATTGGGGGTGGGGGGGGGGTCGAGGTGGAGAATCTGAGCGGTGAGCCCAGTAGCATAACAGGCATATATAGCTTAACTGAGGCACATCAGTGTAACATGACATTTAAACAGCAGAACACACATCAGATCATCTGTGAAGGAGGGTGGCGGTCCGCATGGGCAAGTAGCTCTACATAAGCCCACTCATCCTCCCTCACAGAGGAGATATCAATCTGTGAGATAATATCATGGGGGGGAAGCAAACATTTTCAACACATACTATCCACAGATCCCAACAGGGGGGCCCTGGAAACAAATCTGTGTAGTAACACTGTAATCAGTAACAATGTGTAATAACATTTTAAGGTGAAACTAGTCGTATATGAGAAATAGTATATAGAGAGCTATAGGAGTCCATGTGGATAATGGCAAGAGACCGTGGACCCAGTCAGTCCATCTGTCGGCCCCCCAACCCGTATCCAGGTGGGACATTTCCGCTAAACACATAGAAATTAGACCAGTGCGGTAAAATATATTAGAAGCTCAACAATTGCATATCCAAATCAAACATTAGAAATTTGCAGTCCCGTAGCCTCTCCCGAACCCCAGCTAGGTACAGAACACTAGCAAAGGGCAGGGAGGAGGCCCGCTAATTTGGTGCACCAGCTGTCCTAAGGCATTAGAGTACATATCAGGCCATCTCGTCTCCCATCGTAACATATCCAGCTGTAATCAGGTGGAACAGATGAGGAAAAATGTAAAAAGAAAAGAAAATCCCCCCCAAAAAAATTCTTTAGGGGGGGGGGGGAAGGGTTCCAACCTGTTCAGGAGACAAGAGATAAGCAGTGTACTGGGATGGTGCTAGTCATATGGGGAGCGTTGAAATGGCATCAAGCAGCTTTTGGAGTTACCTTAATCTTCCGGAGAGGTAGCATGACGTGGTCTAGGGTCAATAGGATGTGATCTGTACCTCGGGTGTCTGCGTCGTTGTGGGAGAGGGTCACATGTTTGCACCCTGGCACGGTCATCTGGCGGGTCCAGCCAGTTCGGTACATCAGTTGGGTCTTGCTCCAGAAAGCTGAAAAAGGCTGGGAGTTGATCCGGGTCGGAAAGGACAAATTTATGCTCAGCCCTGGTCACCTTAATACTGAAGGGGTGTCCATATGTGTAGGTTGCTCCGGCTTGATGTATCAGGTCTAGCAGTGGGCGGACCATGGGGCGCATGTGGAGAGTGTTGCGAGAGAGGTCTGGGTATAGGTGGATAGCAGAACCATCAAAGTCCACGGGACCCAAACGCCATGCCTTGCGCATAAGTTCTTCTTTAAGGGTGAAATAGTGAACCCTGCAGAGGACATCGCATGGGCGGTCACTATGTTCCCTCCTCGGCCCCCCCCACTCTGTCAACCCGGTCTAGTTCAATAGGGGACGAAGCCTCTCTTCCCTGGACTTGGTTGAGGATGGCAGTGACAGAAGGTTTCAAGTCTGTACCCGCCGTGGCCTCCGGTAAGCCTTGTAGCCGTATATTATTCCTATATTTATTATGCTCCTTCAATATCCCCATCGGGGGTCTTGGTTGGCCAGGCTAGGGTGCTCCTGGGGGTGGATGGGGTCGGATTGGGCCCAGGAGAAACGGAGAGGCCGCCGGGTGTAGCAAGATGGCCGCTGTCACTTACCAGGTCCCTCTGGCTGGTCTAA
This sequence comes from Lithobates septentrionalis, assembly GCA_037952835.1. Lineage (NCBI taxonomy): Eukaryota > Metazoa > Chordata > Amphibia > Anura > Ranidae > Lithobates > Lithobates septentrionalis. The sequence goes on from JBBDGP010000780.1 coordinate 1,467,126, forward strand.
TAGAGCGGCATGGGGAGTATTGCGGGCCCCGGGTGGCAGGTTGGATATCCCCAGTGGTCGAGTAGGAGGAGAGCCGGTCTCAGGGCAGGTGGTAGGCCAGAGCCGCGGCCTGTCCTCTCAGGCGGCTGGAGCTCCGCAATCGGCGTGCCCGCGATCTCAGGCAGCGCCCTACCGGTCTGGGGGATGCCCTGGGTCCCCGATGGGGTCAGTGCAGGTCCGATGGACATGTAGGACTCCGGGTGTGTTCTATGGCTGCAGGAGCTCACCCCAGGCACGTCCACACAGATCTCCATTCGGCCATGCCCCCCCACTGCTCGTTTTTTAAAACTAATGACAGTGTGCTATTCCAGCCTCTAATGGAAGGCTGGCATAGTTTTATATGGATTGTACAATGGAGGGGGAATTGGGACTTTATATGAGACGCACTAGTCGCCTCCATCCCGCTAATACCGAAGGTATATATAGAAAGGGCATGGGACTTTAAAATGAAGCAGTTGAAATGCGGAGGGTTAAAATTGAGCATTTATTGATCATAGTAGATAAAATAAAGGAGTTTCATATATATACACATGTACAGATAATTGGCACAGAAATATAAACATAATCGATGGACAAGTACACACAGTTGAATACATGATTTCACAAAGTGGATGGTAGTCAAAGTGGTATTGGTGGACCATAGCATGGGTGCCCATGGTGGCATGCCCGGTAACTGATAGTAGGGTAGCATACAGGGATAATGTAATCATAATAACGAACAATGATGGCATCAAAGTACAGTGGATAGAGTAGGCATCAATTGTAGCTCGACGCGTTTCGTGGGTGATGTTTTCCACTCATCAGGAGCTGATGCATGATAATCCTGTAAGATATGTACATCTAATCAACCTCAATCCGTGGGGGAGGAATAGAAAAAATGTTGGAAAAGTAAGGCCAGAAATACACTTACCAACCCTGACACCGAGCGCAGCGCATGGCGGATGGCATGGAGTAGGCCGGGGGCAGCAGGCCTCGCGGCGGGAGCTGAGGCAGCATGTAGTGTCTGAATGGCATCAGGTAGTGGGGTGACACTATGTGAGTAGTGAGATGATCTCCGTAGGTAAAACGTGAATTATCAGAGATAGAGAAAATCTGGGAATGGATGTTAAAGAATAATATATCAGTATAAATTATAAAGATAACTAAATAAATTAGATTACATTGAGTAATATGTAGATATTATACCCAGAAAGACTCATAGATGGGGAGTACTGGTAGCTGATATAGTGAAAATTGTAATGAAGAAAGTCTAAATAAGAAAGTATTTGTAGAAGCAACAATGTAACATGGCTTGTCGGAAAAAAGAGGAGGGATATCTGGGAAGTACTGTGTGAATATATATTAATAACAAATGAACAGATTATGTAAGATGAAGTATGAATTAAGCAGAGTGTTGGTGAGTGATGTAGTGAAGATCGTGTAGTAAGAGAAATCTAATGAAGGAGATAACTATTGAAGAATCTAAATGTGTGAGTGAATAATTAAAGAAGGAGGGGGGGGGGGGAGTTATGTTAGGTGAAGGATTGTGAAGAGCTGGTGCAAAAAATAGTGACAAAGTAGAACCATAACAGTGAAAGTTGGTGTAAACAGAGAGTGCTTACCTGATGCTACATGTCATGCAACTAGCAAGATGGAAACAGCTAGTGTGCAGAAACCAACAGAGGCGACTGGCCGTGTGAGCAGCCCGCTACCACTGGGGGACCTATATGTACATGCCGCCAGCGCCACGTGCGTGAGGCCTGCGGGGGGAGGGGAGCGGCGTACGCACCTGAGCTAGATGATCGCTCGGTGTTTGGCGCCAGAACAACCCTCCCCCATGGCGATCACGCAGATGGTACTCCAGGCGTCAGCGTGGTGACGTCTAATTCAACGTCCCGCGCATGACGTAGGGGGCGTGGCGCCGATGCGCCGAGAGGCATCCACCCACGCCTCCCAAAGGGGAGGGGGGGAAGGATCCTCAGAGCGCATCGCAGCTCCCGCATTGAGGACGAACACACCCCAACCCAAAACCACACCAAGCGCACATGCAACTGCGGGTCAGTGGCAGAGCGGTAAGGATGGGGTAGATGGCAGAGAAAAAGTTATTAATACCAAAGAAAAAAATGTATATAAAACGCAATCAGTGCCGGAAATGCCATCAATAGTACCAATGTATAAAACAGATGGAAACATGCATAAGATGTACAGAATATATAGCCATTCCGGAAAATTAAGCCCCACTAAGGGCATGTATTAAACCTCTCGCGTAGATAGCAGGGGAACACTGCTAATCCAGCTCTTCCAAATGCTTCCATCCCGGTTAATAAATTGTACAATGGAGGGGGAATTGGGACTTTATATGAGGCGCACTAGTCGCCTCCATCCCGGTAATACCGAAGGTATATATAGAAAGGGCATGGGACTTTAAAATGAAGCAGTTGAAATGCGGAGGGTTAAAATTGAGCATTTATTGATCATAGTAGATAAAATAAAGGAATTTCATATATATACACATGTACAGATAATTGGCACAGAAATATAAACATAATCGATGGACAAGTACACACAGTTGAATACATGATTTCACAAAGTGGATGGTAGTCAAAGTGGTATTGGTGGACCATAGCATGGGTGCCCATGGTGGCATGCCCGGTAACTGATAGTAGGGTAGCATACAGGGATAATGTAATCATAATAACGAACAATGATGGCATCAAAGTACAGTTGATAGAGTAGGCATCAATTGTAGCTCGACGCGTTTCGTGGGTGATGTTTTCCACTCATCAGGAGCTGATGCATGATAATCCTGTAAGATATGTACATCTAATCAACCTCAATCCGTGGGGGAGGAATAGAAAAAATGTTGGAAAAGTAAGGCCAGAAATACACTTACCAACCCTGACACCGAGCGCAGCGCATGGCGGATGGCATGGAGTAGGCCGGGGGCAGCAGGCCTCGCGGCGGGAGCTGAGGCAGCATGTAGTGTCTGAATGGCATCAGGTAGTGGGGTGACACTATGTGAGTAGTGAGATGATCTCCGTAGGTAAAACGTGAATTATCAGAGATAGAGAAAATCTGGGAATGGATGTTAAAGAATAATATATCAGTATAAATTATAAAGATAACTAAATAAATTAGATTACATTGAGTAATATGTAGATATTATACCCAGAAAGATTCATAGATGGGGAGTACTGGTAGCTGATATAGTGAAAATTGTAATGAAGAAAGTCTAAATAAGAAAGTATTTGTAGAAGCAACAATGTAACATGGCTTGTCGGAAAAAAGAGGAGGGATATCTGGGAAGTACTGTGTGAATATATATTAATAACAAATGAACAGATTATGTAAGATGAAGTATGAATTAAGCAGAGTGTTGGTGAGTGATGTAGTGAAGATCGTGTAGTAAGAGAAATCTAATGGAGGAGATAACTATTGAAGAATCTAAATGTGTGAGTGAATAATTAAAGAAGGGGGGGGGGGGAAGTTATGTTAGGTGAAGGATTTATATGGATTTATATGGATGGGTTAACAAACCCTTGTAAGTGCTTTGTCTAATCCAGGGGTCTTCAAACTACGGTGCTCCAGTTGTTCAAGAACTACAATTCCCATCATGCCTAGTCATGTCTGTGAATGTCAGTTTCCCAATGCCTCATGGGATGTGTAGTTCCGCAACAGCTGGAGGGCCGTAGTTTGAGGATCCCTGGTCTAATCCATGTAAATTGATACATTCTGCTGAAGAACTTCAGTTTGTGAAAACAGGCTTGTTGGCTGGAAAGCTTGAGCTTGTGAAAACAAGCTTGTTGGCTGGATCATTAGCTTAAAATAGAATAAAGCAAGCCTAAAAAGGAAACAAATAGCCATCACATCTAAGAATTGTAAGCTGCAATATAATAAATGTTTGCTTTTGGGTTTAATACTGCTTTTAACATCCCTCTGTACCAACTAATGATGTTCCTTCATTCAAAGATTCTGCAGACAGGACTTTTAAGATGCTCTTATAGGCTGTCTTTACTCTTGCAGGCCCAGCTCTGCAACCAGCTGTTGCTGCAATTTTGCCTGTCAAACTGCAGCTAACTGGACAAGGACATTGAACAACCAACATGACCATACTTGAACTGAGCAATTACAGGAAAGACTTAATACCTTGCTTTTTGTGTGGATGCCCCGAAACACAATTCTACAGAAGACTGATTTTTGGCTCTGATTGCCATTCACATGCACAAAATCTTGGGGCTCAAAGCCTGGTCAGCTGAACCTGTCTGTAAAAGATGCCTCACACTTATGCTCTTTGAAGGAGGATATCTCTTTGGTGAGGCACCCGATTTATCAAATATCATATTCATCATATATGTCATAGGAGAAAAAATTCTTCCACAGCAGAAAATTCCAACCCCCTCCCCCCTTCTGCTCAGAAGCCACTTCCTTTTCAAAACACAGCACCTCAACATTTTCCCCACATTTCAGCATCAAAAACTAAGTGCAACCCTTCCTTTCAGCATAAGACTTGGGTAACAAAACCCAGTAAATCTTCTGCCAAAGCCCTCATCTGAGTAAAGGAGTGCCCTCACTCCTAAGATAGAGGTACGTCTGTAACCGTTTGCTTATCTCTGGATCAAAGACATATACCAGACCTGTTGGTTCAATCAGTGGTTTCATAGGGGTGCAAAATAGAGTTCATCACTCTACCCTCTTGCCACTTTTAAATCAACCAAAATCTGCCCAAGGACAGTCAGATTTCCATAATACCATGAACCATCTCTTGTCCCAATGAGTAGTTGTGTCGGTACCTCTTTGACAGAGTCAAAAGATTTTATTTTAACCTGTTCACAGTACCAAAATCCAGCAGGGGTATTTGTCCTATACGGGACCTAAAATTGGACAATAGATACCTTCAAATTTTGCATGGAATGCACAAGGTCAGTTATTACCTCTCTGATACAATGGCAATACTTGCCATTTAGACATCCAACATGCCTATCTGCACTTATCTAAGTCAAGTTGTTTGGATGACTTTCTTCCGAAGGACTCCTTTTCCTTCCAGCTATCTGCAAACATCCGCAGGTCAATTCAGATGCTTCAAGCTTTCGGTTGAGTGATCAACCACCACAAATCCACTCTCCAGCTTTCTCTTCATCTGGAATACTTCGGTCTGATCTCAGACACACCCCAAGCAAAGCTTTTCCTTCCAGAGATTAAACTGCTTTCTTCTCAGAACTTGAGGTTAAAGAGACCTCTCTCTGTGAGATTCTTCATGTTCTGGGTCTCATGGTAGCCTCCTTTTGAGGCTGTTCCAGTCACCCAGTTTCATTTGAGACCTTTTTAACAACATCTCCTTGGCTTTGAACAAGCGAGCTCCTTTTCCCGACCTACCCAAGCTCCTGTCCAGCCAAGCAAAGAATTCCATAGCTTGGTGGATTGCCAGCCCAGCCTTAACCACTTCAGCCCTGGAAGGATTTACTTCCTTCCTGACCAAGCCCTTTTTTGCGATATGGCACTCTGTCGCTTTAACTGACAATTGCATGGTCGTGCGACGTTGTACCCTGACAAAATTGATGTATTTTTTTCCCACAAATAGAGCTTTCTTTTGGTGGTATTTGATCACCTCTGCGGTTTTTGTTTTTTGCGCTATAAACAAAAAAAGAGCGAACATTTTGAAAAAAGCAATATTTTTTACTTTTTGCTATAATAAATATCCCCAAAAAATATATAAAAAATCAAATTTCTTCCTCCGTTTAGGCCAATATATATTCTATATATTTTTGGTAGTAGGGAAGACCCTCACCATGCCAATATCCAAAATATATATTCAAGGATTGACCAAGTCAAAAAATTAGCGGACTTTGTGGGCACATAATGAGAGAGGGAGAATCAATAAAAAAGTATAAATTTCCCCCCTCACCTTCCAGGACAGCTACTTGAGAGATGATCGGCTCTGCCCTCTACAGGAATCACAAATCAGATAGAATTTAAAAGGCCCCTCCCTTTCCTCTGACCCTCAGTTGTTTTGTGTTTCCAGACCCTCCAGGAGCACCGACACATTTTTTGTTTTCTTATGGTCTGGTAACTGTGATTGGTGGACCCCCCTTCTCTGGTTTCACCCAGGACTAGTTGTGGCCAAGTCCTGGATGATGGTCTGTACCAGAAGGGTTTCCTATTTCTAAGGGTTACTTGCCTATGTAAATGGTGGCAACTCCCTTCCTTTCCCCAGCGCTGCTGTGTGGAACTGTGTCCTCCTAAATGCTTCATTCCGGTGTACCAAGATGGCGTCAGGAGGACTTCCGGTGATGCAGCAAGATGGCGCCGGCACCGGAAGTCACATGACGCACTTCTGGACACCGAGTTTTTTATAAGGAGCATAGTGTGGAGACACTGAGGACATGCTGCAGGGGAATGGCCTGCTAAAAACGCCATTCTAGGCGCAGTTTTTGCGGTACAGCAGCAGTCTTCTCTGCGACCGTTCTCCGCTTGCTTCATGGAGCTTGAGGACAGGTCTGAGGATGGAACGTCCGCACGTATTGAACCAGCGGCAGCATCCGGGTCCCATACTGCCCCCAAGGTAAGCCCTGGTCTGTGGATAGCTACAGCAAGGGACTTCTTTTGTATGGATCCTTTTTATTCATGGTCCTTGTTTCTGCTCTCTTCTAGGCCAAACCGGTGAAGAAGAAATGTGGGAACTGTAGAGCCAGGCTCTCTGATAGTTATAAAAAGCTATTTTGTGAGGATTGTATCCCACCTAGAGCTAGTTCAGAGTCTTCCTCCTTTAAGGAGTTAATGACTTCTATGAAGGAGGTAGTGGGCTCTTTTCGGTCACTGAATGACAGGGTTTCTAGTATAGGCCCTCCCTCTTCTAGACCCATAGCTCAAGATCCTTCAACCTCTGCCAAGTCCCTTCCCTTATTAGTATCTGAGACTATTAGTTCACGCAATACCTCTGATCTGGAGGCAGGTGAGAATTCAGTCTCTTCATCTGATGAAAAGTCTGCATCAGAGGAAGATACAGGTAGCTCATCTAAGTATCTTTTTCCAGTTGAGGATATTGATGAACTATTAAAAGCAATTTATACCTCAGAGCAGATTGAGATGCCACAGCAAGCTCAATCTGTACAGGATAAAATGTATAGGGGCCTTCAGGAACGGAAATCTAGAACCTTTCCGGTACATCAGTCTCTTCGAGACATAAATCTATGAATGGAAAGAATAGAATAAATAGAAAGAACCTGAAAAAAGGTTGTTCCAATCCAGAGGACACGAAAGAAGATTTCCTTTTCAGCCTGATTTTGAGGAGGTTTTCTTTAAGTGTCCTAGATTAGATGCCCCTATGTCGCAGGTGTCCAAAAGATCAGATCTTTCCTTTGAGGATTCTGGGGTCCTTAAGGATCAAATCGATAGGAAGGCCGACTCATTGCTGCATAGGGCCTGGGATGCTTCAGCTTTTTCTTTTGGCCCAGCGGTAGCATCCACCTGTGTGGCTAGAAATTTAGACGCATTCAGCGTCTAGATGATCTTCTGGCATCTGACACCCATAAGGAAGAGATTAGAGAATCCCTCCCACTCATTGCCAAGTCAGTCGCCTTCTTAGCTGATGCAGCAGCAGATTCAGTGAAATCCGCAGCCAGGCCTTCTGCTCTCATTAATTCAGCTAGGCGAGCTATCTGGCTTAAATCTTGGGAAGGTGACCTTACTTCCAAAAATAAGCTCTGTGGCATTCCTTTCGAAGGCAAACTGTTGTTTGGTTCTTCCTTAGAAGAAGGCTTATCTCGTTCCTGAGAAAGGTAAACGATTACCTTCTTCCCAAAGGAATAAGTCCCAGAATAAGAGGCCTTTTCGTGGCTTCCAAAACAAGGCTAATTTTAAAGCCAACAGGCAACAGACTAAAAAGAAATGATCCTTTAACAAAGACAAACACAAAGGGGGAACTCCCTTTGCGCCTTCAGCCCCTTCCAAGAATACCCAGTGATGCCAGGTTAGGGGTAGGGGGAAGATTGTGCCATTTCATCAAGGAATGGGCAGAGATTTCCACCAATTCCTTTATCCTTCAAACTCTGGAAAAGGGTTACAGATTGGAATTCAAAAATCCCCCCCCCCCCCCCCCCAAGAGGTTTTTTCTTACCCACCTGCCGAGAGACCAAGAGAGACGGCAAGTCATGTTAAATTTGATCTCTGTGTGGGAAACAGAGGAAGTTATTTCTCCTGTCCCAGAAAATCAGAAGTTCCGGGGATTTTATTCTCACGTCTTTCTGGTCAAGAAAGCTTCCGGCGGCTTTCGTATGGTCATAAATTTAAGCGTCCTGAACCAATACATAGTTTACAGACGTTTCCGTATGGAGAACATTTATTCAGTAAGAAATCTGTTGTTACCAGAGGTCTTCATGGTGACCCTGGACTTTCAGGACGCTTATCTTCATGTACCAATCTGCCAGAGCCACCGAAGGTTCCTCAGGTTTGCAGTGCTCGTGAGAAACGAGCCGTCTCACTGCCAGTTCAATGCCCTTCCTTTTGGTCTCTCGGCAGCACCAAGGATTTTCATAAAAATCATGGCCGAAGTCATGGCCTTTTTTCGGATTCAAGGTGTATCAATCGTCCCATATCTAGACGATTTTTTGATTTTTTTTTTTTTTTCTCAGAGCAAGGAGTCCCTTATTCAAGACCTACATTTGGTTTTGCGGACCTTTCAAAAATTAGGGTGGAAGGTCAACCAGCAGAAGTCTTGCCTAGTACCCTCACAGAGCATACTTTTCCTGGGTTATCTAATGGACTCTGTTGCCCTAAAGATTTTTCTTCCCGAAGAGAAAATTGTGAAAATTCTTCTCTTTGTGCAGACCTTCAAACTGCTCCCTCAGACCTCCCTTCGGCGAATCATGCAGTTGCTGGGCCTAATGGCTGCAGCCATTCCAGGGGTGCCTTGGGCTCAATTGCACTCCAGACCCCTTCAGGCTTTTCTTTTGCTCCATTGGGATCGCAGGAAAAATTCTCTGGATCAGCTGATTACCAGAAGGGAATTTTCTAGATCTCGCCTGGTGGGAGCGGCGAGACCATCTGCAGAGGGGGAAGGATTGGACACAACATTGCCCTGTCAAGATTACCACAGATGCCAGTCTGTAGGGTTGGGGTGCTCATTCACAGGGCTGGCAGGCTCAAGGAGCCTGGTTGCCAAAGGAAGCTGGTCGCTCCTCGAATTTCAGAGAGCTTCTGGCTGTGAGGAAAGCACTTATGTCTCTGGGAGAGAGGGTCTATTCAAAGGACCTTTTAATATTTTTAGACAATGCCACAACAGTGGCGTACTTGAACAAGCAAGGAGGCACTCGCTCGGAATCGCTTCTGTCATTAACGCAGAAGATTCTGTCCTGGGCAGAGATCTATGTCACTTCAGTAAGGGCAGTCCATATCAAAGGGTCAGAAAATGTGCTGGCGGACTTTCTGAGCAGGGTGAGTATCAGTTCCAGCGGTTGGGAACTACATCAAGGCACGTTCCAGGAGGTGGTGCTAAAATGGGGTCTCCCCACAGTGGATCTTTTTGCCTCCAGTCTCAACAAGAAACTACCGGCGTTCTTCTCAAGAAATAGAGTCCTTGGGGACGAATGCACTGTCCTTCCCATGGGACTTCAGCCTAGCCTATGCCTTCCCTCCTTTTCCCCTTTTGCCCCTAGTGGTTGGGAAAATTGAGGACAGAGCAGAAGTCGTTCTGATTGCCCCCTGGTGGCCCAGGAGGAGTTGGTTCTCCTCTCTGAAGGCCCTATCTGTGTATCCTCCCTGGCCCCTTCCAGTTCGAAAGGATCTACTCCATCAGGGACCGGTATTGCATCGAAACCCTCAGACCTTACATTTGATGGCCTGGAGGCTGAGCGGTGCATCCTACAGTTAAATGGGTGTTCAGAGAGGGTTATTTATACTGTCCTGGGCAACCTTAAGTTGGTCACAAGAAGAATCTATGGGAAAGTTTGGAAAACTTTTATTTCCTGGCAAAGGAAATCTGGTTTAGATTCTTTTTCCACTCCCTGCATTTTAGATTTTCTGCAGGAGGGAGTGGAAAAGGGGCTCTCTGTCAACACCCTTAGGGTTCAGGTTGCTGCCCTATCTTTATTTTCAGAGAGAAGACTAGCGGAAGATCCCTTAGTCAGGAGGTTCCTTTTAGCCAGATCTAGACATACTCCCAGGATCCTCAAACATGTTCCTCCCTGGGATCTGTCGTTGGTATTAAATGCATTAACAAGGGCTCCTTTTGAGCCTTTGCATGAGGCTTCCCTGAAAATTATTTCTTTGAAGTTATCCTTCCTTTTGGCTATTACGTCAGGGCGAAGGATTTCTGATCTAGAGTCTCTTTCCTTTAAAGATCCCTTCCCGAGGATTTTGGAGGACAGGGTGGTGATTAAACCCGATCCACTCTATTTACCCAAAGTTTCTTCCAACTTTCATAGGTCCCAGGAGGTAGTCCTCCCTAGTTTCTGCACCTCTCCCAAAAATGCGGAAGAGGAAAGGTTTGGTCTTTTAGACGTAAAGAGATGTCTTCTGCTTTATCTAGAAAAGACCAGTGGGTTTAGGAGTTCCTCCCAACTGTTAGTTTTGTTCAGTGGCCCCAAGAAGGGGTCCAAAGCATCTAAAAGTTCTATTGCTAGGTGGATTAGGGGAGCTACCTGTGAGGCATATAAAGCATCAGGTCGCACCCCTCCTTCTAGAATTACGGCCCATTCAACAAGATCCATGGCCACATCATGGGCAGAAAGAGCGGGAGCTTCATGGGAAGATATCTCTAAAGCTGCCGTCTGGTCCTCCTCTCATGCATTTGTCAAGCATTATTGAGTTCAGATGCTTTCCAGCCAGGACCTTTCCTTTGGTAGGAAAGTGCTTCAGGCTGTCGTCCCTCCCTAAGGTATTAAATCTTGCTTATCCTCTCAAGTAGCTGTCCTGGAAGGTTAGGGGGGAAAACCCCCGTTAGACTTACCGGTAACGGTATTTCCAGGAACCTTCCAGGACAGCGTCTATATTCCCACCCTATTCTATTTTTTCACTGGTCAACCATGTTTTCCTGTTGGTGGTGTGTTTTATGTTCTCTATTTTTTTCCTCTGCCGAGTGCACCTTCGGTGGAGGTTACTTGATCTTCTAAACAACTGAGGGTCAGAGGAAAGGGAGGGGCCTTTTAAATTCTATCTGATTTGTGTTTCCCGTCGAGGGCGGAGCCGATCATCTCTCAAGTAGCTGTCCTGGAAGGTTCCTGGAAATACCGTTACCGGTAAGTCTAACAGGGGTTTTTCTTACAACATAGTTAAAAAACATATAAACATACAAACACCCTGTATGGACACCGTTACCAATTACTCAATAATGCAGTTATAGAGGACTGACAACGAAAAAGTGTAGCGCTAAACAATATCATAAAACGACAATAGATCAGTCCATATGCAGTGAAAGGGATCAACTATGGATGAACCTTATGAATGGATAGTCCTCATATAGACATTATGACTATACAATAAAAGTGGATGGTCCTTATGAAAACATATTTTGGACAAAAAATTCCGGCATCCCAAATTGCAAACCAGCTCACTCCCACCGAGAGATGAAAAGGCTTACCGGATAGGGTGGACCCAAAGGGGCATACGCCAAATTGGGTCAGATAAGGCTTGGGTGATGAGTGGCTGTGTATGGCTGTTATCACACGGATTACTGTATTCCTCCAAGTAGCACCCGGGTCCTGGAGGATGTGGGTAGTCTCACGGATATGGATGGTCCTGTAGGTCCTAGAAGAGGTGGGGTATTCCGTGGATGGATCCCATGAATGAAGGGTCTCCCGTTTGGCTGTTGCATTCAGTTAGAATCTGTTGCATTCAGTTAGAACCCAGATACTCCTGTGGCTGTGATATGATCTCCCAGTGCTGTAGCTGTACCTGTGATAGGCATTCAAATGCTGCCCCTGTGCCCCATTCATAGAAGCTTCTATGAATGGGGCTCCCACTCCGGTCAATCGCCGCCAGTGAGGCAGGAGCGGGGGTTGGAGTTGAGCTGTGCTCTCTGTGTCCTATGAATGCAAAGAGCCGTCTTGGGAGTGAGCACACACGAATGCCGCCACAGCAAGCGGCTTGCTATGGGGACACTCGGCAAGGGGGGGAGGGGTCCAGAGCACCGGCAGGGGACTGGAGAAGAGAAGGATCGGGGCTGCTCTGTGCAAAACCACTGCACAGAGCAGGTAAGTATGGCATGTTTGTTATTTATTTTATTTTTTTTGTAATAATGAATTTTCCTTAACAATTACTTTAATAATGGGAAAATCTTTGCTTCCTTATCATTGGAAAGTAATCATTCCAGACCCTAGTCATTCTGGCTGTTTAGGAGTGTTCCAGTTCCTCACAGCTCAGGTAAAATGGTCATGGGTAGAAGCCAAACTCCCCATCAACATTCTGGAGCTTAAAGCAATAAGAATGGCTCTGCAATACTAGACCTCCGCTTTCTGCAAGTATACGACTGTGGCATACATTGACCACCAAGGGGGCACCAGGAGTCCTACAGCCTTAAAGGAAGCAGGCCATATCATCTCATGTATGGAGAAACACTGGAATTCAGTTCCCTAGCAAACCTTGGGCTCAAATCCTTCAAACCTGCAGTAAAGTCCCTCTTGCAGTGATCGGATAACCCTTTTCTCAAAATAGGGAGCACCTTAATATTTGTGACCCCATGGCCCAAAAGCATCTCAAATTACTTGTGTACAGAATGCGATGGCTAGAAGTTGGAATTTCAATCTCTGCCCAGCTTTTATGTTGTCTAACTTGCCAGTGTCAAAGCAATAACTAGCAGACTTGCATATCGCTCTTGCTCAACTATTCTCGTAGTGGGTCATTGTAGTCCCAGAGCAGGAAAGGTTATGAGGTTTCTACTCAAACCTGTACACAGTTCCCAAAGCAAAGTAGGGCATACACCCCATTCTGGATCTTTGATCTAAAGGCACCAAATGTCTTCATCTGCGTGTAAAAATTTCACATAATATCTACAAGGTCAGTCATTGCTTACAACCATCTGGGGAATTGTCTGGCTTCTGTAGACATCAAGGGTGTTCTATCTTTCTGGCTTATCAACGATACCTAAAAACCCTATTTTCTTTTTCATACATCATTGGACACAGTCAGGCTAATATTCATTACCTGCTGGGTTATACTTCAACTCCAGGTGAATGGACACTGGTAGACCAAAGGTCTTTATACAGGAAGTGATCCCCTATATAACCCCTCCCATACAGGAATCACTTCAGTTTTTTACCACTGTCTGCAAGGTGGATGGCATGGTTTGTTTGAGCTCTCTTAGCTCCAGGTCTCTAGTCCCACAAACGGTTCCAAAAATGAATCAAGGGATTGACCGATCGGATCCATTTGACACAGGCTTTTATGCTTAGATAAATGGTACCCGAGCCTCGCAAAGAAGACTTAGGATCCTGCAAAGTTTTGCCTGTGATGTGGCCTCTGGGCGCTGGACCCTGCGGAGTGGAAATCCTGGACACTACAGCGCTAAAGCATTTCCTGCAGGGTGATGTACAGGTCCAAGGAAGTGGACCCTAAACATGAAAGGGTACACAGTCCTTGAAGGTCCAAGTGACAGAAACCTGCCGTGAAGGGTGAAGATTGGGCCATTATTTCCTAAGTGGCCCTGAGTCTGGACGGGTAAGTGAAACCCCTTTATTTTATTGTTGTGGGGTGTCCCAGTGATTGTTACAATCAGTCAAACTAGTTAAAGGCTGGACACCTGTGTACGGTGACCATACGGGGGAATTCTGGGCTAGCTGTGGGTGTTTTCAGAGTGTACCTTTTTTTGCTTGTGTGTGGTTGTTTTCTACCTGTACGATGGCGCACTACGGTGCACCATTTCGCCTTGGTTCGCCATGTGTTCGCCATGCGTTCCCAAGAGCGCCGCTGGGCTCAGCAGTTAATGTTGAGCCCAGCGGATTTGCCGCACGTGCACAGTAGCCTTAGAATGTTCCGGCGCACACCCAGCTTATTTAAGCTGTGTATGCCAAGCATGTGGTGCATCCAGAAGGCAGCTGTGGGACACAGAGCAGGCTCTGAAAAGACACTTGCAGTGGTTCATTTCTCCTTACCCGGGTCACGTGAGTCGACAGGTGTTGCTTGGCAGGCTAAAGGATATTGTGCCTACAGTCAACGCTGCTGCTTCACCCTTTATCACTAAGGATGAACTGTCCTCAGCCCTAGCTGGGTTAGAGCACAGGATGGCTTGCATGATTGCCTCCATCCCGCAGGATGGCAGGAAGCCTGACAGATCCCCCTCCCCATAGTCTCCTCTTCTGGAGCAGGAATGAGTTGAGGATGGGGAAGAGCTTAAAGCTCAAAATTCGGTGGAGTGCCCGGCAGATGAGTCTGCTTCTGAGCATTCAAGAAGATATCCACTCAATGTCTGCCTCTCACAGAGGTTTTTGATCCTGACTCTGACCAAAATGGTTCATTTTGCATTTAAGTTGCTTTTTGCAGAGGTGACTGAGCCCCCAATGGTCCTCTTTGGGATCTCTGAGACCTTTTCAGGTCGCACAGACTTTCCCTCTACACCCCCTGTTGGAACATGCGGTTTATGTTGATTGGGATCATCCTGACAGGACTTTTTTTGCCTCCTAAAAGGTTTTCCCTTTTATATCCCATGGATGAAAAGTTTGTTAAAAAATGTAGCATGCCAGCCGTAGATGCAGTAGTCTCTTCCTTAAACAAGAACTTAATATGTCCGGTAGATAAGGTACAGGGCTTGAAAGACCCTGTTGACAAGAAATTGGAATTATTCTTAAAAGCTTCCTTTTCTTTGGCCAGTTCAGCTATTCAGCCAGCTGTTGCAGCAATTGGTATTTGCCAGTCTGTAAAGGATAAGGTCAAACGGCCTGATAGGCCTAACCAGGAGGATGATCTGCCTGAAAATAAAACAGATATTCCTTGAGAGCTGTGTTTTTGCTTTTGATGCGTTAAAGGATTCAATACAGCAGGTTTCTCATCTGGCTCTCTTGTCTGTACATATGCGCAGACTTTTATGGCTTAAGAACTGGTCAGCCGAGCTTCCTTGTAAAAAGTTATTGGCAGGTTTCCTATTTTATGGGGAACGTTTATTCGGCGATCACTTGGAGAAATATATCCAAAAGAGGGAAGAGTTCTCTACTTCCTGTGAAGAAAAGCACCAAAAAAAACCCAGGGACTGCTTCCTCAAATGTCTGTGTCGGGCGGTACCGCCGCCAACAGGGAGATAGGGCCAGGGGCAAGCCGCAAGGCTAGGGCCAGAAAAATTCTTCTAAACCCAGCACCAAGCCCTCCTTTTGAGGGGACGCCCCCACTCTATCGGGTAGGGGGAAGGCTGCTGCACTTTGCGGACATTTGGAAAACAACAATTCAGGACGAGTGGGTCACCTCAATTATATCTCGCGGTTACAAGCTGGAGTTACGGGGGGGGTGTGCCCCCTCAGAGGTTTCTAAGATCCAGCGTTCCCTCGGATCCTCCAAAAAGAAACTTATTGCTTCATCATCTGGTGCATCAAGGAGTGATTGTAGAGGTTCCGGTATCGGAAAGGGGCACAGGGTTTTACTCAAACCTGTTTAAAGTTCAGAAACCAAACGGGGACACAAGGCCCATTTTGGACCTAAGGTCCCTGAACAAGTATCTATTGATACAATCCTTTTGGATGGAGTCTATCCACTCAGTAGTAACCTCACTCCAGAGGGGAGACTTTTTAGCCTCCATCGATATAAAGGATGTAAACTTACACGTACCTATCTTTCAACCTGATCAGAGGTTCCTACGTTTTGCAGTAGAGGAACGTCATTTTCAGTTTGTGGCTCAACCCTTTAGGCTTTCTACAGCTCCCCGGGTGTTCACAGAGGTCCTAGCACCAGTACTGTGTCTTTTAAGGGCCCAAGGGATCCTGGTGCTTGGGTATCTGGATGACCTCCTGCTCAGAGATCACTCAGTACAGGCTCTAGAACAGAGCATAATATACACAGTGAGGTATTTGAAAAACTTAGGCTGGATCATAAATACCGAAAAGTCAGCCTTGAGACCAGCTCAAAGTCTAAAATATTTCGGTCTGATTTTAAACACGGTCCAAGCAAGAGTATTCTTGCTCGTAAGGATCTGTGCCCTGAAGGATCAGGTGTGTCCGATAAGGAGCACCAGACAACCCTCCATTCGGCTCTGTATGAGTCTTCTAGGGAGGATGGTATCCTCGTTGGAGGCAGTGCCCTATGCCCAGTTCAATTCCAGGCC
This sequence comes from Lithobates septentrionalis, assembly GCA_037952835.1. Taxonomy (NCBI): domain Eukaryota; kingdom Metazoa; phylum Chordata; class Amphibia; order Anura; family Ranidae; genus Lithobates; species Lithobates septentrionalis. The sequence goes on from JBBDGP010000780.1 coordinate 1,483,378, forward strand.
TTTACAACAAGACATCTTGTTGGCTTGGAACAGAGGAGGAAAAGCCCTGGATTATCGAATGTGCTTATCTCCTCAGGCATGCTTAAGCCTAAACTGGTGGTTGCAGGATCAGAACCTGCGAAAGGGAAAATCCTTTCTCCCGGTAACTTGGAGAGTACTGACTACAGATGCCAGTCTCTCAGGCTGGGGAGCGACCCTAGATGGGCTCACAGCCTAGGGGAAATGGTCAGGGACAGAGCAGAACCCTGCCCATCAACATCCTAGAATTATGGGTAGTACGTCTGGCCTTACGATCCTGGACGGTGGAGCTTCAGGACTGCCCCATCAGGGTTCAGTCCGACAATGCCACGGCAGTGGCCTATATAAACCACCAAGGCGGTACCAGGACTCGTTTAGCTCTGAAAGAGGTGAATTACATACTAGCCTGGGCAGAGGGACACGTGCCAATAATATCGGCAGTCCATTTCCCGGGAGTGGAGAACTGGAAGGCAGATTATCTCAGCTGCCAGCAGATCTGCCCGGGGGAATGGTCCCTACACCCAGAGGTATTCCAGGAAATTTGCCAATGTTTGGGGTGGCCAGAGGTCGACCTACTGGCATCCAGGTTCAACCACAAGCTACAGCAGTTTGTGTCTTGAACAAAAGATCCTCTAGCAATCGGAGCAAATGCTCTGATAGTTCCATGGAGCCAGTACTCCCTGGTTTATGCTTTCCCTCCGATCCCTCTCCTTCCACATTTGTTGCGCAGAATTCGGAGAGAGGGGATTCCAGTCATTCTGGTGGCACCAGCCTGGCCCACAAGGCGCTGGTTCCCGGAGATAGTGAGACTGACAATAGACGGGCCATGGACGCTTCTACGTCACCCCGATCTACTGTCTCAAGGTCCTATATTCCACCCCAATTTACAGTCTCTAAATTTGACGGCATGGCTATTGAAGCCAGGGTGTTAATGGACCGTGGCATCTTGGGACCAGTGGTGTCTACTCTAGAAAAGCTATCACTAGGAAGACTTGTATTGCTTGATGTGAAGCCAGAAAATGGCATCCTCGGAAATATGTGATTGGGAGAATTCTCTCTTTTCTAGTAAGCTTTGGAAATCAAATTGGCTTTGAGTACAATCAGGGGCCGAAACTTGACCTCTATCAGTATTCTTCCAAAGGCCTTTAGCCTCCCATTCACTTATCCGAACCTTTATACAAGGGGCAACTCGCTTGCTTCCCCCCGTTAGGTCACCTATGTGTCCTTGGGACTTGAACTTGGTGCTGTCTGTGTTACAGAAACAACCATTTGAACCTATTAATGAAACTCCATTAGACTTGCTGTCACGCAAGCTAGCCTTCCTGATGGCTATTACCTCGGCTAGAAGGGTGTCGGAGTTGGTGGCCCTTTCATGCAGGGAACCGTACTTGATCCTTCACCATGACAGAGTCGTACTCAAAGAAAAAGATTTTACAGGTAAGTATGATGTAAAAATCCTATTTTTTTTGGTTTGAATTTTTCATACATCGGTGCCTTTGTACTAATAGACATATAAGATTTGAAAAAACCATTGGAAATTTGTAGTCTGACTCTCCACTCTTGGACTTATGTGATAGTACAGTTTTTGGACTATATGGACTATATATTTTGGTTTTTGACTATATATTTTATTTTCTTCCTGTCAGAGCAGAAGTGTAAGGCTGTTCTTTTTTTCTTCCTGAGCTCAGTGATTGACCTTAACCTCTTCCCGACTGCGCTACAGCCAAAAGACAGCTACAGCATGGCCGTCCAGTTCTGGGAGGGTGTTTATTGACGTCCTTCCAGAACACCGCCCCCCTGGGGCTCGCACCTGGCGCCCTCTGTGATCTGTGTCCTTCAAACACAGCTGATCACAGATCGGGGTAAAGGGCCAATCACAGTGGCCCTTTACCACGCGTTTAGCTGTGTCCAATCTTGCCGGTCTTCGGCATTCCTTGGCTCACATGCTGTCACAATGTGAGGAGAGCCAGTAACCGGCAATTCTGACAGGGGACATTTACACTGATATCAGAGCCCGTCAGTGCAGCTTCATCAGTGAAAAAAAAAATTATTTTTTTTCGGTCTTTATTTGTTTAACAAAAAATAAAAAACCCAGTGGTGACTAAATAACAACAAAAGGCAGCTCTATCGGTCTAAAAAAAAAAAAAAAAAAAAAAAAAAAAAAAAAGAAAGATAACCCAAAGATAAACCTTTCATATTGGTACAGTGTTGCATGACCGCGCAATTGTCATTCAAAGTGTGACAGCGCTAAAAGCTAAAAATTGTCCTGGGCAGAAAGGGGGTGAAAGTGCCCAGTATTGAAGTAGTTAAAATAAACTGACATATTACAAAGGTGCTGCGAATATAACAAAAATTAGACTTAAATGAGACTTTAATAGACGGGTAATCTCCTCCAGCTGCCTGAAGAGTGGTTCAGTTACTGTATGTGCCTTGCGCTCACTCTAAAGATAGTTCAGCTTCAGTGGGGATCTAAACTTCTAAAACTTAGCTGACCTTCCTCTGACTTGGAGGAAATTCAACTAAATAAAAAAACACACTCACATCTACACACACACTGTCCCTTAAAGGTAAGCCCACAATAATATAACAACATGGGAGTGTAGATGCAGTTTCTAAAATGTACTGATTCTGATTTAAAGTGACCTTGACACCGCATTGAAAAACAAATGTCATGTGACCCTTTGCATGTATGGAATAGGGTATCCTCCCACCACATGATGTGGTTCCTCCGTCTGGCTGCTATGTCACTACTGTGTACTGTAGTGATGCAGAGGCCAGTGGGAGGATCCGCATTGCACCCTGGAGGACACCTTATTTCATGCACCCCTAAATGTCAGCGCATCAGCGTTGATATCGCTTGAAAAGAAAAATTTAATTTGCCACCCTCTGGACAAGTTATTATTGATCTTTTACACCTTGCCTATGCCCATGGTCCATAGCGACAGGATGGCTTTTAGAATAGACTTGTCATGAGGGAAATATGGGGATGTTATTTCTAACCTCTTTCTGAAACTGCTGGTCACTGAGCCTAAAACAAGTACGCAATCATTAAATTTAGAAACTTGCCCCAAGTCATTGGTTTGGGATAAATTGATGTAAGAGAGATATCTGGGCAGCTAGCATTTTCAGACTTTGAGGTATGAGATGACTGTCTATATTTTCATATTATATTGACAGATTTTTCTGCACATTTTGAAAATTTTTAGAATGATGATTATATATGCGGCTGCATTGATCTGCTTGTTTTATACTTCACACAGCATTGCAAGCCATTGCAGATCAAGCTGCCATATGGATACTGCAGGTCTTTCTTCAACTCCTCATATGGCTGCTATAGAGGACCGTTGTGTTCTTATCTCCATGTGCCTAAAGAGAGTGATGAAAAGGTAAGCATTTTTTTCTTAATTGATTATTTTTAACTAGAGAAATGAAATGGTTTCTTTTTATGTAGTCCGAAAACAAACTTAGACTTCCCCAGCTAAGTTATTTCCAAGCCCTTCAGTGTGCCCTCAAAATATTCAGCCCAGCACTTGGAACCTGGGAACTCGCCCATTATTCACACCATGAAAACTGATGGGGAAACCGCACAGATTTCACCTGCAGAGACATCGGTTTACATCAATTTTCATGCGCGTTTCAGTCAGTTTTTATATGCGTCGACATCTGTTTTCATGCATGTTTTTTTTTCTTTATTGCACAGACTGGCATCACCCCCTCATTAGTGATCCCAATATCAGAGACTCCACATCAGGTTCCCGCCATAGATTATTAGTGACCCCCTCACATCCAACAGGAGGTGGGCAGTACAGACACAGAGCACCGCTCTGCTTTTCCTTTCACTTCCTGTCACACGGGGTGAATGCAGAGCAGTGCTGTCTGTATTGCCTGTGTTCCAGTGTGAAGCTGTGAGGAAAACTGCAGACATGCTGCATAATCCCGCACAGCACCGCACTGGACATCACACCTGCATTTTGGTGTGAACAGGTGTCTTGCAGAGGCCTGCGGTTTTCTGCTGCAGAAATCTGCAGGTCTCTGCAGATGATATAAACGAGCCCTAAACCATTTCTCCATTATTTATTGAGGAATAGGAATTCAGAAAAAGTTGGATTATAGTGTTTCCTACAGAAGTGTGGGTAAACAAAACATTGTAAGAATTTGGATGCCGTTTTCTTTAAATAAAGTAAAAATAAAAAGTCATACTCATTACTGCTAGCCTTCAATCTTCATGGTATCTTTTTCTAGTGACATCAATGAAGATTTTTGCTATACTGCTGAGGTTTCTATTCCTCAGTCAAAATTCCCTGCTGTTCAGCTGCTTAAACTGGTCTCTAAATAGCAACTTCTCCTTATTAATTAGCTTTGGAGAGTCCATACCCAAACCCCATTGGACTGTACATGCTTGAAATGTGACTTTCGGCACTTTTCAGACCATTGTGGCACTTTTCAGAAATACTATGGATCTCAACAGAATTGTCACAGGTGACCTCAGCTCATACTCTCCTAATGGTTCTGGGGAGTTCACCTGCTATTCCCAAAAGAAGCCAACCCTCGGAATCTGGGAACATAGCATTGCTCTGATTAGTTTTGGCTGCGGTCAAGGTCTCTATTATGTCCACAGGGACCATGCGTGAAATTTTAACGTGATATCCACTTGTGCTGAGATACTGGGGCATTGTGCCCACAGAGGTTGTAGGGACGATTCAGTTCCATCCTATGCCGGGGACGCTTTGGTCCCATCCTATGCAGAGCCTGGCTCTGAACATCTTAAGCCCCTAACTTACATTGTCCCTGTGGCCCTTGTTTTCCCTAATTCAGAGTCCCAACAGTCTATTTCCTTTTTTTTTCAAGGTGAAGGAATATCACAAAATCTCTTGCATAGGCACATGTCAGATACAAAATGAAACAATGATACTGCGTAGCACAGTGTACACATAATAACTACTAAGCGAAAAACATATTCAACGTGGATCCCCATTGTATTATTCGGGATGGGTATTCCCGGATTTTGGCAAATTCCCCGAACATTTTTTTTTGTTTTTATTACAGCAAAGCAAGGTAATGGTCAAAGCGACCGACCCCAGAGAGGAAAATAAAAAGTAAAGTTCAAGAGAGCAAGATAGAGAGAGGAGAAAAAAAAATAAAGGAAAAAAGGGGGGATAGCGGTGGGAAGGAGAGGGTGGGGGGATAGTAAAGAGGAGGGTTGAGTAGCAAGAAGGGTGCGGGTTAGGCAAGCCCTTGTGACTAGATCACTCCACCGGGTGCTCCATTGGTTGGGAGGCCAACAGTGTCTGGTCTCTATAGATAAGATAAAGAGTCCGGCTCTTCCAAGTTTTTTTTGTTTGCTCCTTTAAGGACATGGTAAGATTCTCCATTGCCTGGATGTCTACGACTCTTGTCTTCCAATGAGAGATTGTAGGGGGCTCGTATCTTTCCACAAGGCCGGAATACAGACCCTAGCGAGTGTCAACAGATGTCTCAGTAAAGAGTTCTTACATTTCTTGGTGGACATTGGGGTGTCATCCAATAAGTATGCCGCCGGGTTCCTACCAAGGGAGACTCCGGTCAGCGTTTTATTAGTAGATTCCACAGCAGTCCAAAAGCTGTTTAATTTTGGGCATTCCCAAAAAATATGTAGAAGGGTCCCCACAGCCTTCCTGCAACGCCAACACATGTTCTGAACCTGCGGGTATATTCTATGCAATTTGGCTGGCGTTCTATACCAGCTTGTGAGAAGTTTATAACCTCCCTCTTGGTATCTACCAGCTAAAGAGGCTTTGTGAGCAAAGAGTATTATCCTGTCTTTCTGAGGCTGAGAGAACGTAGTTTGAAGGTAATTTTCCCATTGTTGTAAAAAGATAAGCCCAGAAACCCCTACTTGGTTCATTAAGAGAGCATAAAAGTGTGAGAGTGAATGGGGGAGCTGCTCTCCGTCCATGCAGATCTGTTCAAGAGGAGTGAGTTGGCGTAAGGTTTGGTGATCTGTTGGCAGTGACCTAAGGTGAGCATTTAGTTGCGCCCGTCTGAAAAAGTCAAGCTCGTGTTGGAATCGGGTCTCAATGGACTGGATAGAAGCCTATTGTTCGCTGCAAAAATAATGCATGAGAAAATATTTCGTTTCCTAATGGATTTAAATTTTAAGTCTTTCATACCTGGCAAAAACGTATGCGACCCTAATATCGGTGTAAACAGGCTCGGCTCTGGAGACAGGTTATGCATTGTCTTGAAGATATGTTTAGTCATCTTGAAAGTCGCCCCAGAAACCGCCGTGGGGCAATTGTGAAGAGGAGAACAAGGTATATCCGCCACAGTTAAATCTATGGTGGCTTGTTCAAGGTCAGCCTAAAGTTTAGGTTCACCATTCCATGATTCTGGTTGAAAGAGGCTTTATAATATTTCACCGGATCGGGGAAGCCCATGCCCCCTCTAATTTTAGGCAGTGTCACTATAGTTCTCCTTAGACGCGCCATTGTGCCCGCCCATACAAAAATTAATACCTCTTCCTCAGCTCAGTTAGATAACTTCGTGGAAGTTTGATGGGCAGCGTTTGAAAAAGATAAATTAACCTCGGCATTACGTTCTTCAAGATGCTCGAGCGGCTGAACCAAGTAAGTCTCCTTATCCCAGCGTAGAAGGTCCATTTTGAGTGTTCTAAGAAGGGGTGCAAAATTTAATTCAAAAATCCTGCGAAGGTTGCTTGGGATATTGGTTCCCAGATATCAGACATGCGAATTCGTCCATTTGAATTTAAACGATTGCTTCAATTGCTGCTGGGTCATGGTGGGCAGTTTCACACCCATAGTTCTGACTTTTTATAATTATTTTGTAGTTACAAAGCTGACCATATCGACAATGTTCTGAAAGCAGGGAAGGCAGTAAGACAGAGGAGGAGTTAATGAAAAAGATTAGGTTGTCTGCATACGCGGCAACTTTATATTGGCATGACTTGGTTGTAATACCCTTGATATCTGTATAGTCTCTGATAGTCCTCAAGAAGGGCTCTAGGATCAGTATAAAAATCAGAGGTGAAAGTGGACAGCCCTGTCGCGTTCCATTCCTTATATGAAAAACGTCCGAGAGGACATAATTGACTTTCACCCTAGCTGATGGCTTGGAATACAACGCATCCAACCATCGTCGCAACCCGGACCCATGTCCTATATGCTCCATCGTGGGGTGTAGAAACATCCAATCCACCCTGTCAAATGCCTTCTCCGCATTCACGGAGAAGAGCACCAGGGGGGACCGGTTAATCTGGGCATAATGAATCGCATTTATTAACCTTTTGTGTGTTATCCCTGCCCTCTCTACTGGGGGAAAACCCAGCCCGGTCCAGGTGGATCAGGGAAGGTATATGTGGGAGCAGCCTGTTCGCTAAGATTTTAGTCGAACAGTCTATTTCTAGTGAGAGCTTGTTTTCAGGTCACCGTAGTCTAGCAGCTGGCTGAGATTTACGGGGGGTTGTTTAAAACCTTATACAGTAGATGCAGTTTGTACTGCCCTGCACCTGGAGGATCAGCTTGCTGTTCCAGGCCTTGGGTCTTTTTAGAGTCCTGCAGCTGCAAAGATATTGCCTATACATCTGATATTTGAGTTTTTCCTCTACGACAGTAGTCTCCAAACTCTCTAAATAAAGGGTCGGATTACTGCCCTTAAGACTTTAGGGGGCCGGACTATGGCTTGTGGGAGTAAATAATGTTTCAGTCTTGGTGGTCAGTGATGGTAAATAAATTGCATAGCTTCTGTGGTCAGTAGGGAGAGGAATTATTGGGAGGAATAGTGCTCTATCGCTGGAGGCAGTGGGAAAAATATTCCTCGGTCATTTATGTCCATGGGAGGAATTATACCCTATTGTTGGTGTTAGCAGGAGGAATCATGCCTCATCATTGATAGTGCCCCAAGGGTCTGATAAATGCAAGCCAAGGGTCACAGTTTGAAGACCACTGTTCTGTGAGGATCAGAAACACCCAGAAGGTTCCTGGGCCCTACCCGAGTATGTTGGAACATGCAAGGATTAGAGTATAGCCTCATGTAATAAAAGGTGAATGGTCTTAGATACGTACCATCATCCAAATTAATATGAAGAAACAAAATGGAGTGGGAGCAGGGGACAGTGGCTGATGTTGACCCCATAACATTCCCACCCTAAAGTGGCTGTCTTAGTGGTCTACCTGTTAAGGTAGATCACTGATATGTTAATGCTGGGGAAAAAAAACTGAAAAATTATTATAAAATTCCTTTTCAACGGCAATATATTCCAACATATGAAGAAACAAAATGGAGTGGGAGCAGGGGACAGTGGATGATGTTGACCCCATAACATTCCCACCCTAAAATGGCTGGACTATCTCGGTACTGATTGACAACAATATACAAATTATATTATAAAAAAAAGGTTTATTACAAAAAGGAAAATACATAGTATACTTATTAAAATTTAAAAACAGAAGCTCAGGATTTCCCCAAGAAATATCTGTTATAACATATCGAATGGTCTATGTCTCGACTAGTTTCGCGGGGTTACCGCTTCCTCAGGAGGACCAATCTATGAAACAGATAATATAATAAAAACACGAGCATAATAGGTACAATAATCGTAATACAGCATGTAAAAAAGGGAAAAAATAACCAAATTATAATATGAAGGACTAGCTTACCCTATAAGTAGGTGATCATGTGCCGCACCAGGCCGCCCCACTAAATTCCCCCCCCCCCCGGCGAACAAGGGGGATTGTGCTGAATTACTCTAAATAAATAGAAAGCATGAATAGGTATAAAATAGGTGGGGGGCCTGATGAGTAGGCTGGTTTAGAGATACATAATTGTCAATTAACATAATAAGGGTATTGAAGGGGAGAAAAAGGAGGTACGAGGGGGGAAAAAAGGGGGGGGGGAGAGGGAGGGGGCAAAGAAAGGGGAGGGAGGAAGGAGGGAGAGAAAGGAGGAGTGGGCAGAAAAGGCAGGGGAAGGCAAGCCGGGCTTTCCTTCCCTGGAGAGGGAGGGGGCAAAGAAAGGGGAGGGAGGAAGGAGGGAGAGAGAGAAAGGAGACAATTATGTATCTCTAAACCAGCCTACTCATCAGGCCCCCCACCTATTTCATACCTGTTCATGCTTTCTATTTATTTAGACTAATTCCGCACAATCCCCCTTGTTCGCCGGGGGGGGGGGGGGGGATTTAGTGGGGCGGCCTGGTGCCGCACATGATCACCTACTTATAGGGTAAGCTAGTCCTTCATATTATAATTTGGTTATTTTTTCCTTTTTTACATGCTGTATTACGATTATTGTACCTATTATGCTTGTGTTTTTATTATATTATCTGTTTCATAGATTGGTCCTCCTGAGGAAGCGGTAACCCCGCAAAACTAGTCGAGACATAGACCATTCTATATGTTATAACAACAGATATTTCTTGGGGAAATCCTGAGCTTCTGTTTTTCAATTTTAATAAGTATACTATATATTTTCCTTTTTGTAATAAACCTTTTTTTAATAATATAATTTGTATATTGTTGTCAATCAGTACCGAGATAGTCCAGCCACTTTAGGGTGGGAATGTTATGGGGTCAACATCAGGCACTGTCCCCTGCTCCCACTCCATTTTGTTTCTTCATATGTTGGAACATATTGCCTTTGAAAAGGAATTTTATAATAATTTTGCAGTTTTTTTTCCCCAGCATTAACATATCAGTGATCTACCTTAACAGGCAGACCACTAAGGCATGGACAGCATGCTCCACTCTAGGGATTCCTCTGACAGACCGTTAAACCTCAGTATGAATTAAATATCCTGTGTTGGCAGTGAGTAAAGCTGACCCTTCCATTTTTAGGGTAGGTCATAAAAAAAGAGCAAATGTCTGGTGCTTTCTGCTTCAGTTGTGGAGATTTGGAGAAGCATCTAAATTTGTGTCTTGTATGAGTCTGTGCAAAAGCGCAGGGAACTCTGGCTGTTTGCTGGGGTCCCTAATTAAGCATCCTAGGAGCATCTGATCTGGGTACCCTTTGTGGAGCATTGTCTTTGGACCCACTCTAGTTTCCGTTATTAGTAATGCTACATGTGTCCACAAGAATGTTTGCAGAAGGGGCAGAGGAATCCCACTCTGCTCTTTTTACTATATCAGTAGTCAGTATTTGTAGGTTTCCTAAGCCCACTTTCCATTCAAGCCTTAAGGCTTGAAGCCAGAGGTCAACCAATCCCACCTTCCGCATGAAGGTGTCCCTTTTAGTTTTAAAAGTGGGGAGATGTTTGTATATCCAGATGGGTCCTTGGGTAATTTTGTCTCCTTGACATTTGGGTTTTCTGGTCAACTGTAGCTTACAGGCTAAGCCTTTGTGTCCTGACATCTTCACCTGCCCCTCACTTTCTTTTTGGTGTTACTGCAGTCAGCAGTGTATCTTCTTCGGGTCTTCTTCAGGTTTCCTCCCAAACCTGAGAGACCACATTTTCTAGGAACATTTGAGAGTAGTGCTTTGTCAGGACTTCTACTGCTTTCCAGGGGTTCCTTTGCTTCAGATTCTGTTGAACCTCTTGTTGTGCTTGGTACCAACTTTGCTCCTAATAAGGACCTGATTTTGCAGTGTTTTCCAGACGCTTACAGTGTTGCTCAGAACTCTGGACTTTGTTGCATAACTGGCGAATAAAGACACAGGTCCATCCAGTTCAACTTGTGTATTGCTAGAAATTGCCATATCCCTCTATATTGTGTTCACTGAGAAACACTCTTTGCTTATACCAGTAACTGGGGAAGGGAGTTCCATGTCTTTATTGCTCTAATAGTAAAGAACCTCTTTCACAGTTTGAGATTTATTTGCTTCTTCAACTTCATTGTGTGACTGCATGTTGTTATCTTCAAAGACCTTAGATTAACATTGTACAGTACAGGACACAGGCTAAGTAATCCTAGACCTTGGGTTATAGGCTCGTAGATTCAGGTTATTGGACACTGGCAAGATTTTCATGTCTCCAAAAAGCTGAGCTGAACTCTATTCTGTGTAAAAAGTGTTCACTGAAAAGTCTTCTGGTAGTTGACGTTTCAGTCTTAAAGGGGAATTCCAGTCAAAATTGAAAATTTGCCCACGATTAGTATTTTTCACTATTTTTGGCACAAAATACAGTGTTGTCCCATGATTGGTATGTTAAATATGTTTAACTTTGATATTATTAATTTACTGGTTTTCTGGTTGTCTAGCTTAGAAAGTCTAATATAAGCCAGACAATCAGCTACTTCCTGTTTTTCACTGACTACAGTTCGCTTGCTGAGCTAAATTTCACAGCTTTTATGCACTTCTCTGTGTGAGAAATCAAGCCTAGCTTTCAGGAAACCCGCCCCGGTCCTGCCCAGCACTACCCTCTCCCAACCTTCTGCAGCAGCTCCTCTCTTCCGAGCCTCAATTTGGCTTAGAGCTAAGAGAGAGAGGGAGAAGTCATTGTAAAGCTGGAATGCTCACTGCAATGTATACACCAGCACATGACACACACACTGCAGTGTATACGCTAACACAGGACACACACACACTGCAGTGTATACGCTAACACAGGACACACACACACATACTGCAGTGTATACGCCAACACAGGACACGCACACTGCAGTGTATACGCCAACACGGGACACGCACACTGCAGTGTATACGCTAACACGTAACACACACTGCAGTGTATACGCCAACACGTGACGCACACTGGCAACCTATACACCAACACGTGATGCACACTGATAATGTATACACCAACACGTGACGCACACTGGTAATGTATACACCAACACGTGACGCACACTGGCAATGTATACACCAACACGTGGTGCACACTGGCAATGTATACACCAACACGTGGCGCACACTGGCAATGTATACACCAACACGTGGCGCACACTGGTAATGTATACACCAACACGTGACGCACACTGGCAATGTATACACCAACACGTGGTGCACACTGGCAATGTATACACCAACACGTGGCGCACACTGGCAATGTATACACTAACACGTGAGGCAGACTGGCAATGTATACACCAACACGACACATTGGAAATGTATACACCAACACATGACACACACTACAAGGTGGAATCATGGGGAGTTCTCTGCTTGTCATGCGTTTCACTCACACTACAATTTTGGATCATGTGAAGTTTTCTGCTTGTCTGTCAGGGTGCTCAGCTGCTGGATAATTGTCAGCAATTATTGATCCCTCAGTGGCTCACCTGGTTATTATCTGCTAGTCAGTCCCACCTACAGCCAGCCCTGTCTGGCTAGTTAAACTGCCTTGTTCATTCCTTTCCTGCCTTCGCCTTGGTCAACATATCTGGAGATTCTCTGCTGTGTTCCTGTGAAAGACTGCCCAGCTGGCGTCCCTTCTGGTTCCTGATCCTGTTCTTCTGCCTACAACTTTGCTGATCTCTGGTTTCCTGATTACTGGCCTGTCTGACTACCTGTTTTAGTTACTGATCCCTGGCTATGTTTTGACCACGTTTACTGATCTGTACCATTTTTACCATTATATTAAAAGGTGTGATTTTTTTTTTTACTGCATTTCTGATTCATGGTTCCTGACAATAGGCGAAGGCCATGAATTCAGAAGATGTAGGCAATCCACCTAGTGGTAATATTTTTTCCAGATTAATTGAGCAGCATGGATCAGTTTGCCATAGCATTACAGACGCTCCTGATTCGCACTGCTCACCTGGATCCTCCCACTGTGGCTTTTCCGGTACAACCTGTGTTGCAGGCCATCCCTGATGCTGCTCCAGTCTCTGTGCAGGCACTTGCCTTGAATATTACCTCTGTAAGAGGTATGTCTGGTTCCGCTCCGCTTCCTCAGCGATTAGTGGGCGATCCAGTTCAATGCAGAGGGTTTCTCAACCAGGTTGGGATATACTCTGTGATGCTGCCAAAGGCGTTCCCCCGTCTACAGATGCAAAGTAGGCTTCATTATTTCTTTGCTTTCTGATAGAGGTTTGGCCCGGGCAAACCCTCTATAGGAGATGCAAAAACCCATTGTCCTGAGTTACCCTGAGTTTGTGGCATGCTTTAAAAGGGTATTTGACGTTCCCGCTCGCTCCACTTCTGCTGCCAAGAGCCTCATGTCCACCAGAAAGAGTATAAGAACTGTTGTTGATTACGCCATTGAACTCTGGAAGCAGAGGTTGCTTGGAACAATGAGGCCCTCGTGACTGCTTTTTCCCATGGTCTCTCGAATACCATTAAAGATGAGATAGTAGCCCGAGACATACCTACGGATCAGGTGAAGGTAATCACGTTTGCCATTGACTCCAGATTCTGAGAGAGACCTTCCTTTAAGGAGCGCTTGCGGAAACCTCCTGTACGTTTTGGCTCAGAGCTTTGCATTCCCACCCTTACCTCCCTCACCTTCCATGCCTCCTGGTACAGAGTCCACCAGTGAAGAAGAACCCATGCAGTTGGGCTTCACACATCTGTCTGCGGAGCAGAGGGCCTTTAGGAGGAGGGAGATATTGTGCCTTTTTTGTGGCCAGGCTGGTCACTTTTTGAAGTCCTGTCCTACCTATCCAGGAAACGCCCACACCTTGAGGTCCTGTAGGGAACAGACCTTAGATGGCGTTGTTGTGTCCCCGGGTATCCTGAAGGATAAGCCTCTAGTTCCGGTTACCATTTCTTGGTCTGAGTCATCCGTTGATACACAGGCTCTAATCGAATCTGGGGCTGCAGGCCTGTTCATAGATGGTGCCTTTGTGTCTAAGCACTCGATTCCACTGCAGCTTCGTGCCACTACACTTGCCATTGAGACTATTGCTAATTAATGTGTGTGAATGCGCTACTCCTATTGCTACACCACTCACAGTAATTTCATACCCTTCCTATTGTGTGAGAAAACTTATTTTATATCCTAAAACAATCTCCCATAAATTATATCATATACATGTGTACAAATCATCAAAGTGGACCAAAAACATAAATCAAAACATAAATCGGCTGACATATGCAATGTATATCACAAAGTCTCCAAAAAAATGCTTCAAAATCTTCTATCAATTGCTGTGATTAACGTGCTCCTGTGTTCCTTCAATTTTCATATGTGCCTAAATGACACACCACCACCTTTTTAGATTGGCCACTCACCAGATCCTTCTTAAATGATGCGCCTTTGGTTCATTCATGGGATAACCACTCCACCTCAGTAACACTCCTCACCGGCTGTACTTGAACTTTAGTGTTCCTGATATGAAAGTATATGGACAAATGATCATTGCGCAATGCATATAAAACTTTTTATTATATAAAATCCAAAGAAAAGTGTACACTCACATTTAAAAGTGCCCTCGAGCCGGCACGAAGCGAATCCAGCAGTTACGGACGGGTGTTGAACTATTGCATGGTCCGCCTGTGTGTAATGTGTGACCTCCGCGTTCAGCTTGCTCTTCACCCCTCGTTCCCATTCGCGTCCTCACCAGCCACGGACGTATCCGATCACCTGATCCAAAAAATCTCCCAGCAGCCTCTACGCGTTTCACATCACAGTATGCGTCATCAGGAAGCTCCCTGATGACGCATACTGTGATGCGAAACACGTAGAGGCTGCACCGGTGACACACACATATTAATCCATTGAGACTATTGATGGGAGATCTTTACAGCCTGCCCATGTGACTCATGAGACTGCTCAGTTGATCATGGTTGTAGGGGCTCTTTACCATGAAGTAATCCAATTTCAAGTAGTTTCCTCGCCTCATTACCCGGTGATCATTGGTTATTCTTGGTTACAGAGGCACAACCCCTTGGCATCGTGCTGAGGTTCTTTCCTGGTCGCCACAATGCAGTAAAACATTATTTCAGAAAGTGGTTAAGGTCTTGTGCGCCTCTTCACTCTCCTTGCCAGAGGAGTACCGCAAATTTAGCGCAGTCTTTGACAGAGGTCAAGCCGGTAGTTTGCCTCCACACCGGTTGTATGATTGCAATTGACCTTCAACCTGGTGCCATGCCCCCTCGTGGCCGTGTCTACCCTTTGTCTGTGGCACAGTGACAAATTGGGCTCATTAAAGCATTGTGACTGCCCCCTGATGTGTTCCCTCCTGACCTCCCTGGCTGTCTCCTGTACCATATCTGCAGTCTCTGGCTGTCTCCTGTAACATGCCTGCAGTCTCTGGCTGTCTCCTGTAGCATATCTGCAGTCTTTGGCTGTCTCCTGTACCATTCCTGCAGTCTCTGGCTGTCTCCTGTACCATGACTGAAGTCCCTGGCTGTCTCCCGTACCATGACTGAGGTCCCCGGCTGTCTCCCGTACCATGACTGAGGTCCCTGGCTGTCTCCTGTACCATGACTGAGGTCCCTGACTGTCTCTTGTACCATGACTGAGGTCCCTGGCTGTCTCTTGTACCATGACTGAGGTCCCTGGCTGTCTCCTGTACCAAGACTGAGGTCCCTGGCTGTCTCCTGTACCAAGACTGAGGTCCCTGGCTGTCTCCTGTACCATGACTGAGGTCCCTGGCTGTCTCCTGTACCATGACTGAGGTCCCTGGTTGTCTCCTGTACCATGACTGAGGTCCCTGGCTGTCTCCTGTACCATGACTGAGGTCCCTGGCTGTCTCCTGTACCATGACTGAGGTCCCTGGCTGTCTCCTGTACCATGACTGAGGTCCCTGGCTGTCTCCTGTACCATGACTGAGGTCCCTGGCTGTCTCCTGTACCATGACTGAGGTCCCTGGCTGTCTCCTGTACCATGACTGAGGTCCCTGGCTGTCTCCTGTACCATGACTGAGGTCCCTGGCTGTCTCCTGTACCATGACTGAGGTCCCTGGCTGTCTCCTGTACCATGACTGAGGTCCCTGGCTGTCTCCTGTACCATGACTGAGGTCCCTGGCTGTCTCCTGTACCATGACTGAGGTCCCTGGCTGTCTCCTGTACCATGACTGAGGTCCCTGGCTGTCTCCTGTACCATGACTGAGGTCCCTGGCTGTCTCCTGTACCATGGCTGAGGTCCCTGGCTGTCTCCTGTACCATGGCTGAGGTCCCTGGCTGTCTCCTGTACCATGGCTGAGGTCCCTGGCTGTCTCCTGTACCATGGCTGAGGTCCCTGGCTGTCTCCTGTACCATGGCTGAGGTCCCTGGCTGTCTCCTGTACCATGGCTGAGGTCCCTGGCTGTTTCCTGTACCATGGCTGGGGTCCCTGGCTGTCTCCTGTACCATGACTGAGGTCCCACCATGACTGTGGTCCCTGGCTGTCTCCTGTACCATGACTGAGGTCCCACCATGACTGTGGTCCCTGGCTGTCTCCTGTACCGTGACTGAGGTCCCTGGCTGTCTCCTGTACCATGCTGTCTCCTGTACCATGCCTGCAGTCTCTGGCTGTCTCCTGTACCATGCCGGCAGTCTCTGGCTGTCTCCTGTACCATGCCTGCAGTCTCTGGCTGTCTCCTGTACCATGCCTGCAGTCTCTGGCTGTCTCCTGTACCATGCCTGCAGTCTCTGGCTGTCTCCTGTACCATGCCTGCAGTCTCTGGCTGTCTCCTGTACCATGCCTGCAGTCTCTGGCTGTCTCCTGTACCATGCCTGCAGTCTCTGGCTGTCTCCTGTACCATGCCTGCAGTCTCTGGCTGTCTCCTGTACCATGCCTGCAGTCTCTGGCTGTCTCCTGTACCATGCCTGCAGTCTCTGGCTGTCTCCTGTTCCATGCCTGCTGTCTCTGGCTGTCTCCTGTACCATGCCTGCAGTCTCCTGTACCATGCCTGCAGTCTCCTGTACCATGCCTGCAGTCTCCTGTACCATGCCTGCAGTCTCTGGCTGTCTCCTGTACCATGCCTGCAGTCTCTGGCTCTCTCCTGTACCATGCCTGCAGTCTCTGGCTCTCTCCTGTACCATGCCTGCAGTCTCTGGCTGTCTCCTGTACCATGCCTGCAGTCTCTGGCTGTCTCCTGTACCATGCCTGCAGTCTCTGGCTGTCTCCTGTACCATGCCTGCAGTCTCTGGCTGTCTCCTGTACCATGCCTGCAGTCTCTGGCTGTCTCCTGTACCATGCCTGCAGTCTCTGGCTGTCTCCTGTACCATGCCTGCAGTCTCTGGCTGTCTCCTGTACCATGCCTGCAGTCTCTGGCTGTCTCCTGTACCATGCCTGCAGTCTCTGGCTGTCTCCTGTACCATGCCTGCAGTCTCTGGCTGTCTCCTGTACCATGCCTGCAGTCTCTGGCTGTCTCCTGTACCATGCCTGCAGTCTCTGGCTGTCTCCTGTACCATGCCTGCAGTCTCTGGCTGTCTCCTGTACCATGCCTGCAGTCTCTGGCTGTCTCCTGTACCATGCCTGCAGTCTCTGGCTGTCTCCTGTACCATGCCTGCAGTCTCTGGCTGTCTCCTGTACCATGCCTGCAGTCTCTGGCTGTCTCCTGTACCATGCCTGCAGTCTCTGGCTGTCTCCTGTACCATGCCTGCAGTCTCTGGCTGTCTCCTGTACCATGCCTGCAGTCTCTGGCTGTCTCCTGTACCATGCCTGCAGTCTCTGGCTGTCTCCTGTACCATGCCTGCAGTCTCTGGCTGTCTCCTGTACCATGCCTGCAGTCTCTGGCTGTCCCCTGTACCAGGGCGATAGGTATCGGTAATTGGTATCGGCGAGTACCTGCAAAAAAGTATCGGTACTCATACTCTGTGTTAAAAAAATGGTATCGGTGCATCCCTAATATAATCAATTAAAAGCCTTATGGAATCCAACCTCTAAGCTCAAGGGTTACAGGCTCTTGAAGTATCACTAACAGCTGTGGACAACATATAGGAATAAAATAGATAAAATGCCTCCCATAGTGTAAATCGTATAAAGAATCAATAGTTTATTCAAAGACAAATGAATGCTTACATGAATAACATTTAAAAAGTGCAGTAAAATAAAAACATTGGTGTTTAAACGCCTCTCGTATCACTTCTGGTCTGCTAATCACTCAGGCCACGCCCTACGCGTTGCGTCACGTCACATCAGGGGAAGCGGATTGGCTGTCTAATGATTATATTTGTATGCTGAGGACAGGAAGTTAATCGACGCCCATTTTGTTGAAGTCAATGTCTAACAAACATTGCCGCCATTTTCTAAATGATCAGATGGTTCATTTAAAACGATAGAGGGCCATGAGAAAAGTACTGTGGCCATTTTGTTGTAGTGCATATGAAGTCCGGCCATTTTCTTAAAGGTAAATGAATAAAAAGGTAAATGTATAATCTATAAATAATAAAAAGGAACAGGGCATCTAGATGTCAAAATTCTCCTAAATAAGGTTGTATTCAGATAATGGAAAGAATATTATCCTATGGAGGAGGATCTATCAAAGGGACCATTCATAATTGTAGTGATCGAAAAATAATTTGTGAGTCCCGCACACCGGAAATGAAATGTAAGGTGCACATAATATACATAATGAACTGTAATATAACAGATACATTAAAATAAATTAAAACTTGATAATGATGACTAATGTATACTTAATAATTACTAAGAAAACCAATTAAGGTCGATCTCCACGTTCAAACCTTCAAGCATGAGAGTCCTCAGTGTGTATCCATTTAGATTCCTTCTGGCTAATGGTTCTGACCTTATGGCTCCCTCTCCATAATCTATTGTATCTTTCTATGCCCCATACCTGTAAGTGTGTAGGGTCTTTATTATGTACTAATGCAAAGTGTCTCGATACACTATGTTCAGGGAAACCATTCACAATGTTTTGAACATGTTCCTTGATTCTAATTTTCAAGGCTCTTTCGGTTCTTCCAACATACTTTAAATTACAGCTACATTGGAGGACATAAACTGCCCCTTCAGTGTTGAAAATGATAAAATCTCTAATCAAGTATGTCCTGTTCTAGTGGCCACGAATTCCATTCTTTTCTTTTTGAGGTTTTTTTAAATGTTGGCAGACAGTAATATTTGCATGGGAAAAAACCTTTCCCTGTAAAAAATGTGAAATCCCTTTTTAGGAGGTGGTTCCACAACATTTTTCACGATGATGTCTCTAAGAGCCCTTTCACACTGCAAGCGCAGGGGCGTCGGCTGTAAAAGCGCCGCTAGTTTTAGCAGCGCTTTACTGTCGTTTTAGAGGCACTTTTCGGCCGCTGGCAGGGGGCGCTTTTAACCCCTGCTAGCGACCGAATAAAGGGTTAAAATCGATTCGGCAGCGCTGCCCATTGATTTCAGTAGGTAAGGGCACTTTAGGAGCGGTGTATACACCGCTCCTAAAGCACCTCAAAGAAGCTGCTTGCAGGACTTTTTTTAACGTTCTGCCAGCGCAGCGCCCCAGTGTGAAAGCCCTCAGGCTTTCACACTGGGATTGCAGATGAGGTATCTTTCAGGTGCTTTACATGCGCAATTTTTAGAGCTAAATCGCCTGAAAAGCACCTCCAGTGTGAAAAAGTCTAAAATTTGGAGCTATTTTGTATAGAATATTAGGTTTTTCTGGAAGAATGCTGTTTAGATGTTTATCGCTTTGCAATATATGCCAATGACGTTTGATTATTTTTTCAACTTCTTTATGCTGAATGTTGAAGTCCAACAATAAACAGGGAGCTTCCAAATACTGTTGAATTCTTTTGTTTGTTTGTAGCATTGATGTTCTATCCATTTTGCTAACATGATCAGTTTGATTCTGCATGAATGATTGGATGTAACCCTTATCCTTGAACCTAGTTCCAATTAATGTTACCCGAGTCATAAAGTCTTCTCTCGTACAATTCCTCTTAATTCTTATAAGTTGACCTTTTGGAATATTAAATAGCCATGGTTTAAAATGACAGCTATCCATGGATAAGTAACTACGTTTTTAAAATGGGTTTTGGTGAGCAGTTTATTAATCTTATATCTAGATCTAAAAAATGTATACATTTCTCATCAATATTCTATGTTAGACGTATGTTTTTGTTGTTGCTATTTATCTTCGGCAAAGAATCCTCTAGTGCGTTTATGCTTCCATTCAACGATCAAGTCATCAATATACCTTTTATAAAAGCTCAATTCAACTGGAGAGTTGTTATATACTGCTTCTTTTTCCCATTGTGCCATGAAGGCATTAGCTACACTAGGTGCAAACTTTGCACCCATGGCAATGCCGGTAATTTGCTTGTAGTATGCTTGATCATGCCAGAAATAATTTTACTTCAGGCAGAATCGACAACTACAAGACACGACTACTTATGTGAAACTTTTGGGAAACTCTGCTATCAGATACAAGAAGGAGTTAGAAAAAAATGTTCATTTAGGAACCAAGAAGGACATACTAAATAAAAGAGAAGCCAAGTATCTTATACCCGAGTCATGTAGAATTCCAGTAATCTATACTATACCCAAAATTCACAAAGAGAGAGAAAACCCACCAGGAAGACCCATCGTGAATGGGATAGATTCATTAACAGCGAGAATGGGACAGTATTTAGACAATTTTATTCAACCAGCCGTACAACAAACAAAAGCTTACCTTATGTCAGAAACCATGAACCAGACTGAGACAAGTACAGTAAAATCAAACTTGTTTGTTTATTAAAAATAAAAAGGGAAATAGAGTAAGCATAGTCAAAACATAGCCGGAGTCCAGTAACCGGATCAAGTAGTCAGCCAAGCCAGAGTTTAGTAACCAGATCGGGTAATCAGCCAAGCCAGAGTTCAGTAACCAGATCGGATAATCAGCCAGGCTAGAAGTCAGGGATCCAAGTAGAGGAACCGCAAACAGGATAAGGAGCCAGAAGGGATGTCAGCAAAGCCAGTCTTTAACCGCTTCAATACCCGCCTATAGTAAAATGACGTCCTCCTCTTTGTGGGGTGATATCTGAATGATGCTTGCAGCTAGATGCATCATTCAGATATCATTCTTTTCAGCTGCCGATTCTGTGCACAATAAGAACGATCATAGCGGCAGTTCCGCCGCTTGATCGTTCTTATAGGCGACGGGAGGGGACGTCCCCCCCCCTCCCGCCGGCATCCGGTGCTTCTCCGGGCTCTCCCGTGCCATCGGGGACCCGGAGAATGAATCGGCCGGCGCCGGATGTTGACGATAGAGATGACTGGTGACCAGATGGTCACCAGTCATCTCTATGACCGTGGGAGGCCCGGGCGCGTCGTTATGACGTCACGCCCGGGTACCCGGAACTAACCGAAGCCGCGATCGCGGCTGTCAGCATGAGATCGGTAAATTTTTTTTTTCCGATCTCATGCTTTCCAGCCTAGAGGAGAGATGTGGGGTCTTATTGACCCCACATCTCTCCATAAAGAGGACCTGTCACATAGATTCCTATTACAAGGGATGTTTACATTCCTTGTAATAGGAATAAAAGTAATTAAAAAAAAAAAAAATGTTAAAAAAAGTGTAAAAATAAAAAAAATGAAGTAAAAAAAAAAATTAAATAATAAATTTTTTTTTTTAAAACGCCCCTGTCCCCGATAGCTCGCGATCAGAAGCGAACGCACACGTAAGTCCCGCCCACATATGTAAACGCCGCTCAAACCACACATGTGAGGTATTGCCGCGTGCGTTAGGGCGTGTGCAACAATTCTAGCACTAGACCTCCTCTGTAACTCTAAACTGGTAACCTGTAAAAAATTTTAAAGCGTCGCCTATGGAGATTTTTAAGTAATGAAGTTTGGCGCCATTCCGTGATTGTGCGCAATTTTAAAGCGTGACATGTTAGGTATCCATTTACTCGGCGTAACATCGTCTTTCACATTATACAAAAAAATTGGGCAAACTTTACTGTTTTGTTATTTTTTAATTCATGAAACCGGTTTTTTTCCAAAAAAAAGGCGTTTGAAAAATTTTTGCGCAAATACCGTGTGAGATAAAAAGTTGCAATGACCGCCATTTTATTCCCTAGGGTGTCTGCTAAAAAAACATATATAATGTTTGGGGGTTCTGAGTAATTTTCTAGCAAAAAAATAATGATTTTTACATGAAGTAGAGAAATGCCAGAATAGGCCCGGTATTGAAGCGGTTAAACAGAAACGCAGGAGATGGTTTCTTGAGATGTGACCAAGGCGAAGGCAGGAATGAAGTGAGCTGGAGATCTTTAAGTAGGCGGGACTGACAAGCAGATCCACAACAGCTGGTTAACTGTGTAGAGAGATGAGAGCTGGCAATTAGCCGACAGTTAAGCGGCCAGCTCAGAGAAGGAAGGACTGAGCCAGCCCTGACACCTTAAAGATACAAAACATGTACTTCAATTATTAGAAACAATACGAGTATTAGAGGGGAGGACCATACTGGCAGATTTATCATCCCTCTACACCATTGTGCAACACCATCAAGCCTGTGAGGCAACCAAGTGGCTTTTGAGAAAACTGTCAGGGCTGGGCTCAGCCCTTCCTTCTCAGAGCAGGCTCAGCTGTCAGTTAATTGCCAGCTCCAATCTTTTCCACAGTGACTCGCCTGATGATGATATCCTGTTCGTCATTCCTGCTGGTTACTTAAGCTGTTCAGTTCCTCTCTGCCTTTGCCTTGGTCAACACATCCAGAGACTCTCTCCTGTGTACCTGTTGAAGACTTGCTTGGCTGATGTCCCTTCTGGTTCCTGATCCCGCTTTCTGTTCCACTACGCTGATCTCTGGCTCCCTGATGTCCTGGCTTGTCTGACTATCCGTTCTGGTTACCGAACTCTGGCTATGATTAGACTACGTTGCTCTGTTTACCTTTTACTATTACTATTATTATTATTATTATTAATAATAAACAAGTGTGATTTTCACTGCACTTCTGTCTCGGTCTGATTCATGGTTTCTGACAAGAATAAAGTCAACTTATATGTAGGCAGAGAAAATATCTTATCAAGTGCATAGAATTTTGCCTGAAGTACAATTATTTCTCGCATGATCAAGTATACATTAGTCATCATTATCTAGTTTTAATTTGTTTTTATTTTATCTGTTATATTATGGTTCATTATGTATATTATGTACACCTTACACTTAATTTCCGGTGTGCGGGACTCACAAATTATTATTTGATCGCTACAATTATGAATGGTCCCTTTTAATAGCTCCTCCTCCATAGGATAAAAATCTTTCCATTATCGGAATAATGCATAATATTTAGGAGAATTTTGACATCTAGGTGCCCCATTTGTTTTTATTATTTATAGATTATACATTCACCTTTTTATTCATTTATCTTAAAGAAAATGTCCATCGGACTTCACACTACACTACACTTCGCACTACAACAAAATGGCCACAGTACTTTTCTCATGGTCCTCTATCGTTTTAAATGAACCATCTTATCTAGAAAATGGCTGCGATGTTTGTTAGACATTGACTTCAACAAAGTGGCCATCGATTAACTTCCTGTCCTCAGCATATAAATATAGTCATTAGACCGCCAATTCAGTTTCCCTGATGAAGTCACGTGATGTAGGGCATGGCTGGAGTGAATAGCGGACCAGAGGTGACGTGAGATGCATTCAAACGACGAGGATTTTATCTTACTGCGCTTTTTAACTGTTATTGATGTAAGCATTAGTTTGTGTTTAAATAAACCATTGATTCTTTATACAATTTACACTATAAGAGGCACTTCTATTTTATTCTTGTACAGTGGGGCAAAAAAGTATTTAGTCAGCCACCAATTTTGCAAGTTCTCCCACTTAAAAAGATGAGAGAGGCCTATAATTGTCATCATAGATATACCTCAACTATGAGAGACAAAATGTGGAAACAAATCCAGACAATCACATTGTCTGATTTTTGAAAGAATTTATTTGCAAATTATGGTGGAAAATAAGTATTTGGTCAATATCAAAAGTTCATCTCAATACTTTGTTATATATCCTTTCTTGGCAATGACAGAGGTCAAAAGTTTTCTGTAAGTCTTCACAGGTTTTCTATGGGGTTGAGATCTGGAGACTGGCTAGGCCACTCCAGGACCTTGAAATGCTTCTTACGAAGCCACTCCTTCGTTGCCCGGGTGGTGTGTTTGGGATCATTGTCATGCTGAAAGACCCAGCCACGTTTCATCTTCAATGCCCTTGCTGATGGGAAGAGGTTTGCACTCAAAATCTCACGATACATGACCCCATTCATTCTTTCATGTACACGGATCAGTCATCCTGTTCCCTTTGCAGAGAAACGGCCCCAAAGCATGATGTTGCCACCCCCATGCTTCACAGTAGGTATGGTGTTCTTTGGTTGCAACTCTGCATTCTACTCCAAACACGACGAATTGTGTTTCTGCCAAACAGTTCTACTTTGGTTTCATCTGACCATATGACATTCTCCCAATCCGCTTCTGGATCATCCAAATGCTCTCTAGTAAACCTCAGACGGGCCCGGACATGTACTGGCTTAAGCAGGGGGACACGTCTGGCACCGCAGGATCTCAGTCCCTGGCGGCATAGTGTGTTTCTGATGGTAGCCTTTGTTACGTTGATCCCAGCTCTCTGCAGGTCATTTACTAGGTCCCCCTGTGTGGTTCTGGGATTTTTGCTCACCGTTCTTGTGATCATTTTGACCCCACGGGGTGAGATCCTGTGTGGAGCCCCAGATCGAGGGAGATTATTAGTGGTCTTGTATGTCTTCCATTTTCTAATTATTGCTCCCACAGTTGATTTCTTCACACCAAGCTGCTTGCCTATTGCAGATTCAGTCTTCCCAGCCTGGTGCAGGTCTACAATTTTGTTTCTTGTGTCCTTTGATAGCTCTTTGGTCTTCACCATAGCAGGTGTCTTTTATACTGATAACAAGTTCAAAAAGGTGCCATTAATACAGGTAATGAGTGGAGGACAGAGGAGCCTCTTAAAGAAGAGGATACAGGTCTGTGAGTGCTAGAAATCTTATTTGTAGGTGACCAAATACTTATTTTCCACCATAATTTGCAAATAAATTTTCAAAAATCAGACAATGTGATTGTCTGGATTTGTTTCCACATTTTGTCTCTCATAGTTGAGGTATACCTATGATGACAAT
Organism: Lithobates septentrionalis; assembly: GCA_037952835.1. Lineage (NCBI taxonomy): Eukaryota > Metazoa > Chordata > Amphibia > Anura > Ranidae > Lithobates > Lithobates septentrionalis. Next base: position 1,508,282 of record JBBDGP010000780.1, read on the forward strand.
TACAGGCCTCTCCTCTTTTTAAGTGGGAAAACTTGCACAATTGGTGGCTGACTAAATACTTTTTTGCCCCACTGTATGTGGTCCGGAGCAGTTAGCGATACTTCAAGAGCCTGTAACCTGGAGGTTGGATTCCATAAGGCTTTTTATCCATTATATTGAGGTGAGAGTTCTGTGAGCACTGAGCAGTTGTGTGGAGGCACAGGATTTTCTTGGTGGAAGTTCAGCTATCACTGACTATATCTTATATCATTTATGTATCCACTGATACTTGAACATTTTATTGGATCTATTAATTAATTCATTTGTCTCATTTTGGCATAAGTTTATACACAGAGTGACACTTGAGAAACTGCGCATTATCACTTTATTTACTTATTTGCTTACGTGTACTGTGAACACTTTAGATGCAGCAATTTTCATTTATTTATCTTGTAAGTCACCCATTTATTTATTATTACCTGGTAGGTTTCCGTGGGCGCATACAGTACCTTGCTCATTGGAAAGGGTATGGTCCAGAGAAACGCTCTCGGGTCTCATCCTAGGACGTACATGCTCCTGTCCTCCTCCGTGCCTTCCATAGATGTTTTCCCCTCAAACCTGGTGCCCCTTTGAGGGGGAGGGGTCGTTGAGGAGAGGGTACTATCAGGGCTGGGCTCTTAGCAGTTCCCTTCTCTGTGCTCAAGCTGCTCAGCTGTCGGATAATTGTTAGCAATCAATGATCCCTCAGTGGCTCGCCTGGTTATCATTATCTGCTCGTCAGTCCTGCCTACAGCCAGCCCCTTCTGGCTGTTTAAACTGCCATGTTCATTCCTTTCCTGCCTTCGCCTTGGTCAACATTACTGGAGATTCTCTGCTTTGTTCCTGTGAAAAACTTTGCCCAGCTGATTCTGTTCTTCTGCCTCCGACTACGCTGATCTCTGTTTTCTCCGATTACTGGTCTGTCTGACTACCCGCTTTAGTTACCGATCCCTGGCTATGTTTTGACCACGTTCACTGATCTGTACCATTTTTATGATTATATTAAAAGCTATGATCAGCTGCTCCAATCCTGTATATGCCCACTGGCTACACAGGAACAGTGTCCCTCCCTGGAAGTGATGTCACTAGCCACACCCACTTGCTTCTCTTAGACTCAGAAGACAGAGGGATTGAAGTCATGTGACAGGCACTGGATACTGCAAAGTAAAGAAAGAAAGACTGGGATTTTCCTTTTGAGACATAAGGCAGAACTTGGCTCACATTTATGATTGCAAGGGAGAATTTAAGTATTAGGCTTTACTTCAACTTCAAAGGTATTGTACAGTTTGTTTCACATATTTTCATTGTTTTAACTAGGTATTAGTGTAGTTCTATTCTCTGAGCTGTTTGTTGACTTACCTTGTAAAGAAACACACACATATGGGGAAGGGGTGTTGAATCAACTCTTGCCTTTTGGATGTATCGTCCATAAATGTCCATAATGTCCATAATGTCTACCATAATAGACAGAAATGGGAATACATTGAACATGGGACTTTGAATATACCTCCAAAGGTGTAACTTAAACACAAGATAAAGTTATAAAATATCACTTAATTTAAACATGTAAAGGACCTATCCATTAAAAGACAGTTTAAAACCAAATATCCAAGTTAGCCATCCAATGTTACTGTGTGGCCTTGAGATCACCCTATTGGGGTCAAAACTCAGGAAACCCTGTTTCATTAGGACCTTGGATCTCAATGTAAAGGTCAATTCAGATGCTCCAGGTTTTCTGTTGCGTGATCAATTTCCTAAAATCCACTCTCCAGTCTTCTGTTCAACTGGAATGCTTGGGTCTTGTCCTGGACACATCCCAAGCAAAGGTTTTACTTCCAGAGAAGGAAATTTTCTCTTTCTCTTGAATCTCACAGTAATTTTAGAAATAAAGTGAACGTATATAAATATAGTATATTGACTTCTTGTGATGCTGTTTGGATGTTTTCTTTTGTAAGCCTAAGCCCGGTTTCACACATGTGCGGTGCGAGCTGAAGCTCAGGTTTCACTGGGGAGATAAAAATAACTTGTTCAAAGGTTCATCTGCGTTTCAGCTGCGGATCAGAGCGCAGGGAGAGGGGAAGGAGAGGGGGGAGGGGGAGGTGTAATGAGAAGGAGAAAATCCATGTTCAGAACGCAATGCATCTGCGAATCAGATGCGTTCCCATAGAAGATACTGGGCTTGTAATGCGCAACGCAATGCCCAGAAAACGCACACGTTTTTGTGCAATGCGCAATACGAATGCAACGCACATATGTGAACCAGATGCATTCATATGAGTATATTTTAAAATGTCCTGCGAATTGGATGCGTTGTAAGCCGCATCTAATTCGAATTTAGCGCTGAGCATTGTGGGGTGTACCAACATGGCCTTTGCCACTTTCCTACTGCTGCTTGTTTTAAAATGTCAAATCCAAACCGTATTACAGATGTCAACACACTATATTTATATTTACGTTTACTTTATTGCTAAAATTTCTCTGAAATTCAAGACTTAGCTGGGTGTAGTAAGATGTCCGCTGCCTCTTCTTCTGACTGCATGTGTTGTGTTAGATGAGCAAACCTGGTAGCGGTGGAACGCATGCGCAGCTGACGGAACATCGCTTCCATTACCTAATCTGATCGGTCGCCGATTCTGACGCAACATCTGCAGTTTTATGTGTGGAGTTTGCTGGGCATTTGTACTTCAGTTTTGTAAGGCTGCCAACTGGTCTTCTGTTTGTACTTTTTTAAAGTTCGATCAGGTAGATGTCCAGTCTTATGCAGTTGCAGCTTTCAGCTACATGGTTCCTGAAGTTGGTTCTGTTGACCCGTGTTGGGCCTATTGCCACAGTTCTGTTTGCCTATTTGTTGCCCACCCTTCTCATTCATTGCTTGGGAACGTCTTGAGGTCTATGAATATTTTGCATGTGTCCTGTACTATATGATAAAGATGAGAGGAATTTTCACTTGTCTGTTAAATCTCATTTATTCCTGGTTTACTCTGTTTACTACAAAACTGAGGACTTAAAGTGAAGTCCATGCAAAGACTAAAATCCCTGCATCGATAGGCACCATGGATCTAACACTAACCTCTCTATCCCTGTAAAGAAAAAATTTGTATACATCCCTTTTTTGGAAGACGATCTGACCTGCTCCGACCCAAACTCCAGCGGCGGAAGCTCTGCAAAGGACACGGCCGACAACGGCTGTGAAATGAATGGGAAGTGACGTCACCCATAGAGTTACTATGGGGCTTCCGTTGTCTGTCTCCTCAGCACCCGTCTCTACAGTGAAGCCGCGGCTGACCGCTCAGCGTGGGATCCAGTCAGAGTGGATCTGATCGGCTTCCAAAAAGGTATGTATACTCATTTTGTCTTTACAGGGATAGAGGTTAGTGTTAGATCCGTGGTGTCTATAGATGCAGGGATTTTAGTTTTTGCATGGACTTCCACTTTAACCACTTGCCGACTGCCTCACGCTGATATACGTACCTGTATGTGATCTGCCTCCTACGGGCGGGGGGTCCGATCGGACCCCCCCGGTGCCTGAGGCGGTCAGCTTCTGACTGGGAGGGTTCAGAGATGAGGGGGAGGCCATCCATTCGTGGCCCCCCCCCTCCCTCGCGATCTCTCCCAGCCAATGGGATCATTCCCCTGCCTCTGTATAGTACACAGAGGCAGAGGAAATAATGACATCTCTCCTCGGCTCGGTATTTTCCGTTCCGGTGCCGAGGAGAGAAGACTGCATTGTGAGTGCACCAACACACACACAGTAGAACATGCCTGGCACACAATACACCCCCCTTTACCCCCCGACCCCCCCCCCCAATCGCCCCCCAATCACCCCCCGTCACACTGACACCAAGCAGTTGTTTTTTTTCTTATTACTGCATTGGTGTCAGTTTGTGACAGTTAGTGTGGTAGGGCAGTTAGTGTTAGCCCCCTTTAGGTCTAGGATACCCCCCTAACCCCCCCTAATAAAGTTTTAACCCCTTGTCACCCCCCGTCGCCAGTGTCGCTAAGCGATCATTTTTCTGATCGCTGTATTAGTGTCACTGGTGACGCTAGTTAGGGAGGTAAATATTTAGGTTCGCCGTCAGCGTTTTATAGCGTCAGGGACCCCCATATACTACCTAATAAATGTTTTAACCCCTTGATTGCCCCCTAGTTAACCCTTTCACCACTGATCACCGTATAACCGTTACGGGTGACGCTCTTTAGTTCGTTTATTTTTTATAGTGTCAGGGCACCCGCCGTTTACCTAATAAAGGTTTAGCCCCCTGATCGCCCGGCAGTGATACGCGTCGCCCCAGGCAGCGTCAGGTTAGCGCCAGTACCGCTAACACCCACGCATGCAGCATACGCCTCCCTTAGTGGTATAGTATCTGAACGGATCAATATCTGATCCGATCAGATCTATACTAGCGTCCCCAGCAGTTTAGGGTTCCCAAAAATGCAGTGTTAGTGGGATCAGCCCAGATACCTGCTAGCCCCTGCGTTTTGCCCCTCCGCCCGGCCCAGCCCAGCCCAGCCCACCCAAGTGCAGTATCGTTTGATCACTGTCACTTACAAAACACTAAACACATAACTGCAGCGTTCGCAGAGTCGGGCCTGATCCCTGCGATCGCTAACAGTTTTTTTGGTAGTGTTTTGGTGAACTGGCAAGCACCAGCGGCCTAGTACACCCCGGTCGTAGTCAAACCAGCACTGCAGTAACACTTGGTGACGTGGCGAGTCCCATAAGTGCAGTTCAAGCTGGTGAGGTGGCAAGCACAAGTAGTGTCCCGCTGCCACCAAGAAGAACACAAACAGGCCCGTCGTGCCCATAATGCCCTTCCTGCTGCATTCGCCAATCCTAATTGGGAACCCACCACTTCTGCAGCGCCCGTACTTCCCCCGTTCACATCCCCAACCAAATGCAGTCGGCTGCATGAGAGGCATTTTCTTTATGTCCTCCCGAGTACCCCTACCCAACGAACCCCCCCCAAAAAAAGGTGTCGTGTCTGCAGCAAGCGCGGATATAGGCGTGACACCCGCTATTATTGTCCCTCCTGTCCTGACAATCCTGGTCTTTGCATTGGTGAATGTTTTGAATGCTACCATTCACTAGTTGAGTATTAGCGTAGGGTACAGCATTGCACAGACTAGGTACACTTTCACAGGGTCTCCCAAGATGCCATCGCATTTTGAGAGACCCGAACCTGGAACCGGTTACAGTTATAAAAGTTAGTTACAAAAAAAGTGTAAAAAAATGAATAAATATATAGAATAAAAAAAAATAGTTGTCGTTTTATTGTTCTCTCTCTCTCTCTATTCTCTCTCTATTGTTCTGCTCTTTTTTACTGTATTCTATTCTGCAATGTTTTATTGTTATTATGTTTTATCATGTTTGCTTTTCAGGTATGCAATTTTTTATACTTTACCGTTTACTGTGTTTTATTGTTAACCATTTTTTTGTCTTCAGGTACGCCATTCACGACTTTGAGTGGTTATACCAGAATGATGCCTGTAGGTTTAGGTATCATCTTGGTATCATTCTTTTCAGCCAGCGGTCGGCTTTCATGTAAAAGCAATTCTAGCGGCTAATTAGCCTCTAGACTGCTTTTTCAAGCAGTGGGAGGGAATACCCCTCCACCCCCACCGTCTTCCGTGTTTTTCTCTGGCTCTCCTGTCTCAACAGGGAACCTGAGAATGCAGCCGGTGATTCAGCCAGCTGACCATAGAGCTGATCAGAGACCAGAGTGGCTCCAAACATCTCTATGGCCTAAGAACCTGGAAGCTACGAGCATTTCATGACTTAGATTTCGCCGGATGTAAACAGCGCCATTGGGAAATTGGGAAAGCATTTTATCACACCGATCTTGGTGTGGTCAGATGCTTTGAGGGCAGAGGAGAGATCTAGGGTCTAATAGACCCCAATTTTTTCAAAAAAAGAGTACCTGTCACTACCTATTGCTATCATAGGGGATATTTACATTCCCTGAGATAACAATAAAAATTATTAAAAAAAAAATGAAAGGAACAGTTTAAAAATAAGATAATAAAGAAAAAAAAAAAAAAAGCACCCCTGTGCCCCCCTGTTCTCGCGCTAAGGCAAATGCAAGCGTCGGTCTGGCGTCAAATGTAAACAGCAATTGCACCATGCATGTGAGGTATCACCGCGAAGGTCAGATCGAGGGCATTAATTTTAGCAGTAGACCTCCTCTGTAAATCTAAAGTGCTAACCTGTAAAGGCTTTTAAAAATGTATCTATTTTGTTGCCACTGCACGTTTGTGTGCAATTTTAAAGCATGTCATGTTTGGTATCCATGTACTTGGCCTAAGATCATCTTTTTTTATTTCATCAAACATTTGGGCAATATAGTGTGTTTTAGTGCATTAAAATTTAAAAAAGTGTGTTTTTTCCCCAAAAAATGTTTGAAAAATCGCTGTGCAAATACTGTGTGAAAAAAAAAAATGAAACACCCACCACTTTAATCTGTAGGGCATTTGCTTAAAAAATATATATAATGTTTGGGGGTTCAAAGTAATTTTCTTGGAATTTTTTTTTTTTTTTCATGTAAACAAAAAGTGTCAGAAAGGGCTTTGTCTTCAAGTGGTTAGAAGAGTGGGTGATGTGTGACATAAGCTTCTAAATGTTGTGCATAAAATGCCAGGACAGTTCAAAACCCCCCCAAATGACCCCATTTTGGAACGTAGACACCCCAAGCTATTTGCTGAGAGGCATGTCTAGTCCATGGAATATTTAATATTGTGACACAAGTTGCGGGAAAGAGACACATTTTTTTTTTTTTTGCACAAAGTTGTCACTAAATGATATATTGCTCAAACATGCTATGGGAATATGTGAAATTACACCCCAAAATACATTCTGTTGCTTCTCCTGAGTACGGGGATACCACATGTGTTGAGACTTTTTGGGAGCCTAGCCGGGTACGGGACCCCGAAAACCAAGCACCGCCTTCAGGCTTTCTAAGGGCGTAAATTTTTGATTTCACTCTTCACTGCCTATCACAGTTTCGGAGGCCATGGAATGCCTAGGTGGCACAAAACCCCCCAAATGACCTTATTTTGGAAAGTAGAAACCCCATGCTATTTGCTGAGAGGTATGAATGAATGAATGAATGAATGATTTGTAAAGCGCAGCAAATGCGAACTGAATCGCCTCAAGGGTATAGTGAGTATTTTGCAGACCTCGCTTTTTGTCACAAAGTTTTGAAAATTGAAATCTCTTGTCTTTCTTCATTTTCAAAAACAAATGAGAGCTGCAAAATACTCACCATGCCTCTCAGCAAATAGCTTGGGGTGTCTACTTTCCAAAATGGGGTCATTTGGGTGGAGGGGGGGTTTGTGCCACTGGGCATTCCATGGTCTCCGAAACTGTGATAGGCAGTGAAGAGTGAAATCAAAAATTTACACCCTTAGAAATCCTGAAGGCGGTGATTGGTTTTCAGGGCCCAGTACGCGGCTAAGCTCCCAAAAAGTCCCACATATGTGGTATCCCCATACTCAGGAGAAGCAGCTAAATGTATTTTGGGGTGCAATTCCACATATGCCCATGGCCTGTGTGAGCAATATATCATTTAGTGACAACTTTGTGCAAAAAAAAAAAAAAAAAATGTGTCACTTTCCCGCAACTTGTGTCAAAATATAAAATCTTCCATGGACTCAACATGCCTCTCAGCAAATAGCTTGGGGTGTCTACTTTCCAAAATGGGGTCATTTGGGGGGGTTTTGTGCCATATGGGCATTTTATGGCCTTCAAAACTGATAGGTAGTGAGGAGTGAAATCAAAAATTTACGCCCTTGGAAATCCTGAATGCAGTGATTGGTTTTCGGAGCCCCGTACGCGGCTAGGCTCCCAAAAAGTCCCACACATGTGGTATCCCCGTACTCAGGAGAAGCAGCTGAATGTATTTTGGGGTGCAATTCCACATATGCCCATGGCCTGTGTGAGCAATATATCATCTAGTGACAACTTTTTTTTTTTTGTCATTATTCAATCACTTGGGACAAAAAAAATAATATTCAATAGGCTCAACATGCCTCATAGCAATTTCCTTGGGGTGTCTACTTTCCAAAATGGGGTCATTTGGGGGGGGGGGGGTGTACTGCCCTGCCATTTTAGCACCTCAAGAAATGACATAGGCAGTCATAAACTAAAAGCTGTGTAAATTCCAGAAAATGTACCCTAGCTTGTAGACGCTATAACTTTTGCGCAAACCAATAAATATACGCTTATTGACATTTTTTTTTACCAAAGACGTGTCAGAATACATTTTGGCCTAAATGTATGACTAAAATTGAGTTTATTGGATTTTTTTTATAACAAAAAGTAGAAAATATCATTTTTTTTCAAAATTTTCGGTCTTTTTCCGTTTATAGCGCAAAAAATAAAAACCGCAGAGGTGATCAAATACCATCAAAAGAAAGCTCTATTTGTGGGAAGAAAAGGACGCAAATTTCGTTTGGGTACAGCATTGCATGACCGCACAATTAGCAGTTAAAGCGACGCAGTGCCAAATTGTAAAAAGTGCTCTGGTCAGGAAGGGGGTAAATCCTTCCGGGGCTGAAGTGGTTAACCACTTCCCACCCGGCCGTATATGTGCAGACACACCGCATCTCAGATCGCAGGAGGGCTATGTGATTTGCCCTCCTGATCACATGATGGGTGTGTCCAATCACAGCCAGCGTGTAATGTACACAGCCTAGGGGGGGGGGGGAAAGTCACAAAAAGTGGGATCGCTCGACCGCGTGCCCGCGCAGCGGTGCGATCCCGATGCGCCTGTGTCCCCCAGAGACAGGGTAACATGCACGGCAGGAGAGCTCTGTGATTGGCCCTCCTCATCACATGACAGGTGTGTCCAATCACAGCCGTCATGTAATGTAAGCAGACAGCCGTTTCTAGGCAAACAGCTCTGCTTCTTCTCGCACAGTCAGTGATGAGAAAAAGAACGGATCTGCGAGCTGGGGATCAGGGCGTATGAGCTGTTTCTTACAGCTTTTACTCACTGATCACCCAGCTAGTGTCCCCAAACAGTTAAAACACCAACACCTGTCCCACACCTTTCCCATTAAACGCCTGTCCCACACCTTTCCCATTAAACGCCTGTCCCACACCTTTCCCATTAAACGCCTGTCCCACACCTTTCCCATTAAACGCCTGTCCCACACCTGTCCCATTAAACGCCTGTCCCACATCTGTCCCATTAAACGCCTGTCCCACATCTGTGCCATTAAACGCCTGTCCCACATCTGTGCCATGAAACGCCTGTCCCACATCTGTGCCATGAAACGCCTGTCCCACATCTGTGCCATGAAACGCCTGTCCCACATCTGTGCCATGAAACGCCTGTCCCACATCTGTGCCATGAAACGCCTGTCCCACATCTGTGCCATGAAACGCCTGTCCCACATCTGTGCCATGAAACGCCTGTCCCACATCTGTGCCATGAAACGCCTGTCCCACATCTGTGCCATGAAACGCCTGTCCCACATCTGTGCCATGAAACGCCTGTCCCACATCTGTGCCATGAAACGCCTGTCCCACATCTGTGCCATGAAACGCCTGTCCCACATCTGTGCCATGAAACGCCTGTCCCACATCTGTGCCATGAAACGCCTGTCCCACATCTGTGCCATGAAACGCCTGTCCCACATCTGTCCTATTAAACGCCTGTCCCACCTCTGTCCTATTAAACGCCTGTCCCACCTCTGTCCCAGTAAACGCCTGTCCCATGTAATTTGGACTGTCATCTTTACAAAAAAGGGGTCATTTGGGGGGTATCAGTGCTGTCCTGACATTTTAGGGCCTGAAGAAATGAGATAGGCCGTCAGTGCATCAGGATTGATACATTTTCATAACACAAACCGAATCGTGGGACGCCTGTCACCCAAAAGAAATTCCCAAACTTCTTTTGGGCGACAGGCGCCCCGCGATACTGTTTGCGCGATCTCTTGGGCAACAATCACGGCAAAATTGTGCAGAGATTCGGGTGACATTGAAACGGGGATCGCAAGGACATCCAACGATTTGCCATAGTGTGAAAGGAGCCTTATTCCCACAAAGAATCTTCCCCTAATGAGAATCTTGCATTCATGGGTTTTTAGCTCTTAAGTACATAACTTTTACATTTTTAAATACTGAACCTCATCTAGAAGATTGTACAGAGAACCACAATGAAGAACCCAGAACTCTTGATTCCCCTCACTGCAAGCACTGAGTGCTGCTCGCAGGAGCCCACTCCTTCTCAATGTGTAAACAGCAAACAAAAGAGGGTCTCACTCCAGAAACATCACTGATATGTCTGTTTATTCAAGGCAGCTGACAAGCAGCATATTCCCGCCTAAAGCTTCTCCTCTGTAGAAGATTGTACAGAGAACCACCGCTCACCCAGAACTCTTGATTCCCCTCACTGCAAGCACTGAGTGCTGCTCGCAGGAGCCCACTCCTTCTCAATGTGTAAACAGCAAACAAAAGAGGGTCTCACTCCAGAAACATCACTGATATGTCTGTTTATTCAAGGCAGCTGACAAGCAGCATATTCCCGCCTAAAGCTTCTCCTCTGTAGTGTGTATCACCCACAAAGGTTTAAAGGATAAGTTCATCTTTTGACCACTTCAATACCAGGCACTTGGACACCTTCCTGCCCAAGCCAATTTTCAGCTTTCAGCTCTGTCGCAATTAGAATGACATTTGCGTGGTCATACAACACTGTACCCAAACAAATTTTTTATCATTCTGCTCCCACAAATAGAGCTTTCTTTTGGTGGTATTTTATCACCTCTGCGGTTTTTATTTTTTGCGCAACAAATAAAAAAAGACAGAAAATTTAGAAAAAATCAAGTTTTTCTTTGTTTCAGTAAAAAATTTTTGTAAATGAGTACGCTTTCTTCAATGACGGGCACTGATATGCCTGCACTGACGGGCACTGATGGGCACCGATAAGGTGGCACCAATGAGGTGGCACTGATAGGCACTGATGATGGGCACTGATCGGCGGCACTGGTATGTGGCACTGATGGGCACTCATAGGCGGCACTGATGTGCACTCAGGCGGCACTGATGGGTACTTATGGGTGGCATTGATGGGCACTTATGGGTGGCACTGATAGGTGGCACAGATGGGCACTAAGCATGAATGGGCACTGATAGGTGGCACAGATGGACACTGATGGGTGGCACTGATGACATTGATGGGTGGCATTGCTGGGCATCACTGATTTATAATGGTGCCAGTCAGTGCCCATTTGTGGGCACTGATTGGCACAGACTGGGCACATGTGGATGGCCATGGGGTACATACCTGGCCATCCACATGTTTCCCGCTTCCCTGGTGGTCCTGGCGGCTTCCCTGGTGATCTAGTGCGGGCATCCGAAGGGGGGCTGCGCTGATAAACAATCAGTTCAGACCCCCCTGTCAGGAGAGCCGCCGATCGGCTCTCCTCTACTCGCGTCTGTCAAACGCGAGTGAGGAAAAGCCAATCAACGGCTTTTCCTATTGACATTGTGATCAGCCGTGATTGGACACGGCTGATCAAGTGGTAAAGAGCGTCCGCCGGAGGCTCTTTACCAAGATCGGTGGAGCGGTGTGTCAGACTGATACACATAGCTATTCGTGGTTTCTGTTACTTCCACACAAACTTAATGTGTCTACCTCACGTGTGTGATGCGAACACAGATTACATATGTGGGTGTGACCTATGTTTGAGTGCGCTTCAATTTTTTTTTGTTGAAAATTTGGGGAATTTTGTTTTTTACTTTTTGCTATAAAACTTAAAAAAAAAACAAATTTCTTCAAAAATTTAAGCCAAAATGTATTCTGCTACATGACGTTGTCGTGCTCCCTGAACCCAGAAGAAGGCAGCGACGTCGAGGTACGTCACTGTGCCTGTATGAGCCTCCCGTCTGCAGTACAATGCAGATGGGCAGTCCTAAAGTGGTTAAGTATGGTGGGAGCGTTTGGTGCGTGCGTACCCAGTGAACAAGCTGGTTGGCCCTAATAGAATTATCTCTAGCCTCCTGACCCACAATCAAGCCCATCTGATCTGGATGCATCACCAATGGGAGGAGATACTTCAAACTCTCTGGCAACATTTTTGCTAAAATGTTCAAATCTGCATTTAGCAGCAAATTGGGGTGATAGTTGAGCCAGCTCCTTTTAGCCATAATAGCCTCTCTGCGGGATCGGGTTGCCTGTGGCAACAGAATTGAAATTAGGAGGTTAATTAGTACAGTTTTCCTCCGAAAAAAAATTGTAAGAGCAAGACTACACATGCTCGGAAACTAAAGAATACATTACAAAACAATTCAACACATTACATCACTTCCGAAGTTGTATTCTGTCGTACGAGAATTTTCGTAAGTTGAGTAACCGCTTCACTTTCGATATAAGACTAGCATGCGAAAAAAGAATGGACAATTATTCATCCGATTAATCTCATCGTGTGTACCAGGCTTTACATCCCTCTGTCCGGCTCCAGTCCACCAATGAAAATTTCCTTCCATTGGCTGATGGTGGTTCAGGCAGTGAGTCTCTATTTTGAGCTACTGCTACTTTCTGGATGAAGGATTCTCTTTGTCATTCTGAATGGACCCCAGAAAGGTGCTTCTTTTTCGTTCTACCATTTTTAGGTAAACCATTATCCAAGCTTATGGTCCCAAGGATCAGATTCCACTATTTCCTGCCATGGGACACTCTACTAGATCTGAGTGCTTTTTGGGCTTTCGGTATCAGACAGCTGTTTCTCAGATATGCAAGGGTGCCACCTGCTCTTCTGTTAACACATTCTGCAAGTTCTGCCAGGCTGCAATTGAAGCCTCAGCTGATACAACCTTTGAGCATAAGGCCCATCATAGTCTTCAGTTATCTATTGTGTTTTTTTTTTTTTTTTCCTGGGACCTGTTGGCATTTGTTTGCTGTGTTGTGCACCCCTCAGTTGAACTGATTTTGGATTCAGGTTACAGCTTTCCTGTGTCCCTCCAGTAGATAATAGGATTTTTGGACTGGCCATACAAATCCTTTTTCTTTGATACTATACAGGTGCATCTCAAAAGAATTTGAATATTAAAAAGTTAATTTTTTTCAGTAATTCAAATAGTGAAACCCATATATTTTTTATATAGATTCATTACACACAGAGTGATATATTTCAAGCATTTTTTTCTTTTCATTTTGATGATTATGGCTTACAGCTAGTGAAAACCCACAATTCAATAGCTCAGGAAATTAGAATATTACATAAGCCCAGTAAAAGAAAAGGATTTTTATACAGAAATGTAGACTTACTGAAATGTACAGTATAGTATGCACTCAATACTTGGTTAGGGCTCCTTTTTGCATGAATTACTGCATCAGTGTGGTATGACATGGAGGCGATAAGCCTGTGGCACTGAGGTATTATGGAAGCCCAGGTTGCTTTGATCGCGGCCTTCAACTGATCTGCATTGTTGCGTCTATGTTCCTCTTGACCATACCCCACAGATTCTCTATAGGGTTTGAGTCAGGCGAGTTTGTTAGCCAATCAAGCACAGTGATACCATGATCATTTAACCAGGTATTGGTACTTTTGGCAGTATGGGCAGGTGCCAAGTCCTGCTGGGAAAATGAAATTGGCATCTCCATAAAGCTGGTCAGCAGAGAGAAGCATGAGGTGCTCTAGAATTTCCTGGTAGAGGGCTGCGCTGACTTTGGACTTGATAAGACACCAGCAGAGGACATGGCTCCCCAAATCATCACTGACTGTGGAAACTTCACACTAGACCTCATGCAACGTGGATTCTACGTCTCTCCACGCTTCTTCCAGACTCTGGGACCTTGATTTCCAAATGAAATGCAAAATTTACTTTCATCCGAAAAGAGGACTTTGGACCACTGAGCAACAGTCCAGCCTTTTTTCTCCTTAGCCCAGGTAAGACGTTTCTGACGTTGTCTCTGGCTTGACACAAGGTATGCGACAGTTGTAGCCCATGTCCTGGATACGTCTGTGTGTGGTGGCTCTTGAAGCTCTGACTCCAGCTGTAGTCCACTCGTGAAATCTCCCCCAAATTCTTGAATGGCCTTTTTCTTCACGATCTTCTCGAGACTGCGGTTGGATGTGCTTGGATACAGCACTCGGTGAACAGCCAGCTTCTTTAGCAATGATCTTTTTTGACTTGCCTTCCTTGTGGAGCGTGTCAATGACTGTCTTCTGGACAACTGTCAAGTCAGCAGTCTTCCCCATGATTGTGTAACCCTACTGAACCAGACTGAGAGACCATTTAAAGGCTCAGGAAACCCTTACAGGTGTTTTGAGTTACTTAGCTGATTAGAGCGTGACATCATGAGTCTACAATATTGAACTTTTTTCACAATATTCTAATTTTCTGAGATACTGAGTTTTGGGTTTTCAATAGCTGTAAGCCATAAATCATCAAAATTAAAAAAAGAAATACTTAAAATAGATCACTCTGTGTGTAATGAATCTATATAACATTTGAGTTTCACTTTTTAAATTGCATTACTGAAATAAATTTAACTTTTTGATGATATTGAAATTTTTTGAGATACACCTGTATAGCAGGTCTCACTTCTCTGTGATTATGGTCTTGTTACTACTTTGTTGCTTCACTGAGACCTGCTTGTAGTAGGAATGGCTATCCTGGGCTGGCCTATGTTTTTTTTTTTTCTTTCTTGCAATTGTCCAATCCTCTCTTGTAGGTGGTAGTGTAACATGAAGGTGAAAGGCTTTGCATGTGTCTCAATAGACTTCAAGAAAAAGATATTGTGAATATATATATATTTGAGTTTTTAAAATCTTGTTTTTTCTCTTCTTCAGCTGTGTATGGATTTGTTGCGTATAATGATAAATGAAAATCGTACAAGTTTTCTACAACGAGCATGTAAGTACAAAATGTAAGACAAGTTTCTCTCCCAAAGGTCTTTGTTCTCTTACTTTCTTGTAGGTTGTGTGTAGTGGGAGCTTGTAGCTTTGCATTGCAATGCAGTTGGGAAAAAATGTACATCTGTTCACTGTTTCCTCCTGGAAAAGGACGTGTTTTTTTTTTTTTTTTTTTTTTTTTTTTTGTGGTAATTTTATGTATGTATGGATAAGTGCTTGTTTTAATTTTCTATGTATAACATACAAGTGCATCTCGTAAAATTAGAATATCATCAAAAAGTTAATTTATTTCAGTAATTAAATTCAAAAAGTGAAACTCACATATTTTTTTATAGATGCGTTACACACAAAGTGATATATTTCAAGCATTCCTTTACTTTATTTTGATAATTATGACTTGCAGCTAGTGAAAATCCAGAATTCAGTATCTCAAAAATAGTACTTGGACAGGGCTCCTTTTGCATGAATTACTGCATCAATGCGGTGTGGCATGGAGGCAAACAGCCTGTTGCACTGCTGAGGAAGCCCAGGTTGCTTTGATAGCGGCCTTCAGCTTGTCAGCATTGTTGGGTCTGGTGTGTCTCATCTTCATCTTGACAATATCCCACAGATTCTCTATGGGGTTTAGGTCAGGCGAGTTTTCTGGCGAATCGAGCACAGTGATGCCATGATCGTTAAACAAGGTGTTGGTACTTTTGGCAGTGTGGGCAGGTGCCAAGTCCTGCTGGAAAATTAAATCAGCATCTCCATAAAGCTGGTCAGCAGAGGGAAGCATAAAGTGCTCTAGAATTTCCTGGTAGAGGGCTGTGCTGACTTTGGACTTGATAAAACACAGTGAACCAACACCAGCAGATGACGGCTCCCAAAATCATCACTGACTGTGGAAACTTCACACTGGACCTCAAGCAACTTGGATTCTGTGCCTCTCCACTCTTCCTCCAGACTCTGGGACCTTAAATTCCAAATGAAATGCAAAATGTTCCACAGTCCGTGATGATTTGGGAGCCATGTCCTCTACTGGTGGTGGTTCAACATGTATTATATAGTGTACTTGTATGTCGTTTTTTTAAAATTCTTCATCTTCTGTATACCTTATTTCTCCTCGCCGATCAGCGGTCACGTTACCACCCGTCTCTCTTCCTCTGATGTATGTACTACAGAGGGAGGTCACGTGACCGCCCAGTAGACGTCAGAGGGAAATCTCGGTCTGTAGTACATACATCGGAGGAAGAGAACGACGGGCGGTCATGTGATCGGTGAGGAGAAATGAGGTATTTAGAAGATGAATTTTAAAAAACGACATACACTATATACTACATGTTATCTTAGCAGAGGGGCTGGCAGTGATTGTGAGCACTGCCTTAACGACCCCTTTAACAAAGCCTGTATAGACGAGCAGCAAGATTAAGTCATCTCGCATGCCGATTTGGTACCATTTTAAGAATGTTAGAAAGAGAATTTTTGTGCACAGCAGAAAGGGTTTTACATTTTAAAGTTTTTGCATTCAAATATTTTTATTAAATAGAGTATCATAATAGCCATCACATGTATCATAAAAGCCATCATTAATAGGGAATGCTTCCACATAAGGCGTGGTACATTAAAGCGGAGTTCCACACAAAAATGGAACTTCCGCTTTTCGGAACCCTCCCCCCCTCCGGTGTCACATTTGGCACCTTTCAGGGGGGAGGGGGGTGCAGATACCTGTCTAAGACAGGTATTTGCACCCACTTCCGGCATAGACTCCCATGGGAGTCTACGCCACCCCCGTCAATCCGCGCTGTCTCCTGGGAATCACACAGCTCCCAGGAGAGAGCAGGGACCACTTGGGACGCGCAGCGCGACTCGCACATGCGCAGTAGGGAACCGGGAAGTGAAGCCGCAACGCTTCACTTCCTGATTCCCTCACCTAGGATGGCGGCGGCAGCTGCCGAGAACCGAGCGGGTTCTCGGAGTCCCCTGCCGACATCGCTGGACCCTGGGACAGGTAAGTGGCCATGTATTAAAAGTCAGCAGCTGCAGTATTTGTAGCTGCTGGCTTATAATATTTTTTTTTTTTGGCGGTTTAGGTGGACCCCCGCTTTAACAAGTGCCACTAACATGTTGAAACGACAACTGTGCACAATAGGCCAATCAACTTATGGACAAAAATATTTCTCTAGGTTTTTATCCAGTGGATTGTTAGTCTCCTATGTCATAAGTAGGGTTGGCAAAATGAGTTATGTATTCAGTGTCACTTGACAGCAATCACCAGCTGAGAGTCAAGGTGTTAGGCTTCCATACCATGGCTGCCAGTAGCTGCTTGTGAACATGAGCACTTTGCACATTCATATGCACACTTCATATTCTAAAAGTCAGATGCTGTAAGCATTTAAAAAAATGTATAACAATTTTTGTGTGTTTTTTTTGTTAGTTTTGGTATTCAAAGAATACTACAGCAAATATCTACAAAGAATACATTTTGATGAAGGTGTTTTCAGTGCTCTTCTTGATCAGTTGCTTAAACGGAGTTGGCGGCAAGAGGTTTTGCATTTGTTAGAAACTGCAACATCTGCCAATATTCTGGTAAGTGTGTTCAGTGACAGCTGAACAACAAGTTAAACTTCATAATAGTATTGATAATATCCAGTGTTTAACTCTTATATTATAACTAAAGGGAATTTTTTTTTTTCCATTTTGGATAGAGTGGCGATGGATTAGAACCCCTGTGATATCTTGTTGCTGGCTGTGCTTCCATTAGGGAGATTCACTCTGTTTAGTATTATTGGTGAAAGTAAAAGGAAATCACAAATTTTGGGTTGTCCCCAGAACAGGAATAGATGGGCAGAGATTTCCTCTCACTTCCTAATTTGGGACAGAATCTGAATTTTCCCAAAGGGAAGGAGATATATTTTCAGTACATATTGGTGAGAATTATTATAGACTTATCTATATGTAAAAATGTCTCAGGGGTTTACAACCACTTTAAAGCTCATGGTCACTTTAGTGACTATGTAGCAAAACTGTTCAGCAGACTCTGCTGAGCAAACCAATAGCTGTGATTAGTGGCTGACAAGCTGCTTATCAGAGCTGCTACTCCTAAAATGTAACCCCCCTTCTTTTCACTGCTCCCGCCACTTTTCTGCCCTGTGTCTCCTTTGCTTCCCGCCTCTCCGCATCCCTCCCTCATAATTTCCCTGATCACCCTCAACACTGATCCCTGTGGCTACCCTGCAGTTGACTGCTTTTCCTTCTCTCTCCTCCCACCATCTTCAGATGCAGCATGGGAACCACAGGGTAATTGAAAATATCCAAATTCAGTCGAACCTTGGTTTACGAGTAACACAGTTAACGAGCGTTTTCAAAGACGAGCAACTTTTTTTTTTTAAATTCTGAATCGGTTTGTGAGTGTTGTCTCGCAAAACGAGCAGAATTCAAGCTAATGGGCGGTGCAGTACCGCATTTTGCCAGAGGTGCGGGGGCTCCAGGGACACTCGGAATGGTTCAGAGCTGTTCGGAAAATACTTGCAATGACTCGGAAATACTCCATTCTCTAGTGTTTCCGAGGCTTTCCGAGCTGTCCCTGAGTATTTCCGAGGCTCTCCGGCGCCCCCCCCCCCCCCCCCCCCAACCTCTGGCCACATGCGTCATTGCATGTAATAGAAGTCAATGCGGAACGAATTATCTTCGTTTCCATTGACTTCTATGGGGAAACTCGTAAAAAATTATTCCTGCGCTACCATGTACGGAGAGAAAAAGGAAAATGAAGAGAGTATAAAACTGGGAAAAGCCGCCTGCACTGGATGGGGTACACCCTGCCCCTATAAATTAGGTAAATCAGTGAGAAAATGGTGCTGCGCTAATCCATTTGAAAAGATATGGTACGTAAATAAGTCAAAATATATATTAAAAATATCAGTGCTGGTGTCTCTAAATCAAATTTGAAGATCTAGAAGGTGACTGTGAAACTAACGTGTTGATTATAAAGCATGAAACACGTGATAAAACACCATGTGATCAATACCATGTGCAAGGTAATCGCAAATAAATATAATAACAGTAAGTAACATCAAAAAATATGTATGTAATATGCAGCCAGACACACAGCAAACAAAAAAAAAAAAAAAATAAGGTGACTAGTGCAAATAAACAAGGTATAGGTGACAACTTGACTGAAACAATGTGACAGTAAACTAAAAAAAGTCCACAAATAAACGTGCATAATTAGTGATCCTCTTAGGGCTAGTTAAAGTAACTGGAGTCAATGGTGATATTTCCTTTCTTCATGCAACACAGTACACAATGGTGGGCAGTGGCCCCTTACCTGCAGGTAATGGGGTAATAGCATTAGCCGATTTTAGGCATGGCGGCCCTTAATCATGGTGTAGGGATAAGAAGGTCTTCCAAATGGCGGAATCATAACTTCAACCAATAGTAGGGGTGACAATCTTTGGTCCTATCCTGGCTAATCTCATCTGGGAACTACGTCCCTCCAAGTAGTGTACCGGGGTCACCAAGATGAAAAAGAGCAAAGGAAGATCCCACAATGGTATAATATTGTTTGGCAATAAGCTGGGTTTATTCAAGCAGATAAAAGTACTCACATAAAAACAATAGTACAAGGTAAAGATCCGACGAGCGGCAAGCTCGTATCACTAATCCACATAGAGTGGATAGGGGACGGGACAGGCACTCTATGTGGATTAGTGATACGAGCTCGCCGCTCGTCGGATCTTTACCTTGTACTACTGTTTTTATGTGAGTACTTTTGCACATGGTTTTGATCACATGGTGTTTTATCATGTGTTTCATGCTTTATAATCAACACGTTAGTTTCACAGAGTCCACCTTATAGATCTTCAAATTTGATTTAGAGACACCAGCACTGTTATTTTTAATATATATTTTGACTTATTTACGTACCATATCTTTTCAAATGGATTAGCGCAGCACCATTTTCTCACTGATTTAGCTTATGGGGAAACTCGCTTTGATATGTGAGTGTTTGGATTACAAGCATTCTCCTGGAACGGATTATGCTCGTAATCCAAGGTTCCACTGTACCAAAAATATCCAAATACGTCCCCTTGCCAGCTCCGCAAACACAGTGCTGCTGGCTGACTTCCCCTCCTGCCAACTTCAAATGCTGCTGGGGCACACATGGGAAATCGATATCGGGATGGAGAGCCACCTTCCTTTCCTGAGTGAACATTCACTAAGCTGTGTTTACCATGCTTCAGTTTGTGAATGAATAGGAGCCTCTATACAAAGACTTCTATTCATTCATCTGCAGTGCAGCTAAGGCTGCAGAGAAAGTCTTCAGTCTCTTTCTCAAAAAAAATTTATCAGGGGTTTGTTAAGACTCTTATACCTCACCAAAGCATGGATCACCTGTGTGGGTAAACACAGCCCTCCCAGGTATACACTTTATACCTGTTGAATGCTATGATTAAGGTCACCATGGCAACTTATTAGCTGCATCCCCTGTGCTTTTCCATGTAGCAAAATAAAGATTTGGATATTGGAACTTACCGAGTAGCTGGCTTTACAAACTCTGAAAGCTATAAGGGGAAACAAAATTTAGGATTTGCTGGCTGTCTTATTTTATATTTACAATTACAACTTGCATGAAAAGGTCTGGTATTTTAGGATTGTAGATAGCTTGTTTAGACCCCTTTCACGCTGAGGCAGTTTTCAGGCGTTTTAGCGCTAGAAATAGCACCTGTGAAGCTCCTCCCATGCCGCCTGTTAGTACTAAGATCCCTTTAAGAGCCAGCAAAACTCACTTGACACAGCCTTTGCCTGGGAAACAACAGTGGTTGGCCAGCTCACCTTTAAATCACCTGTATCGGCATACCACCAGTGCTTGTGATAGAGTTGTTACCTTTGTGTGATGCTGCTTGACCCAGCTGATATCTGCTCTGTGTATTTCGTGTATGACCCGGCTAGTTTTTTACCCTACTTTGCTCGCTTCTGATTCGGTACCATTTGGACTCTGATCTACCTGTGTATGACCTAGCTTGCCTAGACTACGCTTTGCGTGATTCTACTGTAGTACCAGACTCGACATTACTACTTGGCTGCCCAGCCAACCTCTACCTTCATCTGCAGTGGTGAACTACAAGGTCCAGCCAACATCTACTTTCATTTTCAGCGGTGAACTACAAGTTCCAGCTGACCTGCTTTGCTTAGACCTGCTCATGGTATGTGCTCTTGTTCATTGAACTCTTTGCATAATCAGCACATTTGAACTGTTACCTGTTATCTGCTCCTAGTCTGACACTGCCCGACTGTGAAAGCCCGAGTGCTTTTGTCCTGGGGCGGTGCGCTTGCAAGACGTTAGAAAGTCCTGCAAGCAACATCTTTGGGGCAGTTTGGGAGAGCTATATACAGTGCTCCCAAAACGCCCCTGACTATTGCAATGAACGGGCAGCATCCGAAGTGCCTAAAAAGTGATTTTGGAAGAGCCGCAACACGGGAGTTTTTAACCCCTTCTTTGTAGGGGTTAAACAACGGTAAATCGCTGCTAAAAACAAGTGGTGCTTTGCCGCTGCCGCGGCCCCAGTGTAAAAGGGGTCTTACTGCTATGCTGTACAGACCTACATAGTATAATCCTTAGGTTATGCACACATTTAACGTATTGTTAAATTAGGCAACTTTTAAAAGAATGTATGGGTGGGGTGTGGCCTGGCGAGCAATGGAGTAAGATCTGGGTAGAGTGAGCTCCCTGTGCTGAAACTCCTGAAAGATATCCTGAACACGAATCCGTGGCAGAATACACCCAGATACTACCCCTCTGGGTCCCGGACTAAGTTGGGAATATGTCTCCGCCGAAAAGGACAACTGGGGCGGTCGACAAGCTTGCACAATACTGCCGACATGATAAAGACCAGCAGGCCGAAGATGGCGCTGACACGTGCGCGGACACGGAGCATCACACACCTGAAACAGCCAAAGTGTTAGAAGCCATAGCAGTCCTACAAGGCACCCTCACCGCCAAAATAGACGAGGTGAAAATAGACATCTCTCTTCTCCGTCAAGACCTCTCGAAATTAAAAGATAGAGTCACGGAAGCTGAGACCTGCATAAGGACAGCAGAAGATCTCCTGCACCCATTGAGACACACCACGTAGGATATGCAGAGGCAAATCCAACAACTGCACTCACACCAGGATGATATAGAAAATTGCCTAATAAGATGCAATCTCCGGTTCATAGGTCTCCCAGAGAAATTAGAAGGCACTGACCCAGCACAGTTTCGGGAATCCCTCCTAACTAAAACCTATGGCAGAGAGGCCTTCTCCGTGATGTTCGCAGTGGAAAGAGCCCAGCGGGACCACCGCCACCCTGAGCACCTCCTCGTACCTTCATAGCAAAGTTTTTAAACTTCCGGGACAGAGATAACATACTGCGGCTTACCAGAGAGAAACAAACAGGATATTTGGGGGGCACACCCTAAAAGATGCATTAAAGATGGTGCAGCCATAAGACCATACAGTAGAAGAAAATATTACAGCGCACACATGCAAAAAAGACATTTACCTCCAGCAAGGCTAGTTTAAAAACACCTAAACATTTTCAAAAAAACATTACCAAAAAATATGGGGATTTGGTCACACCATATTGCTATATGGTGCTAAGCCCACTTACTGCGACAAAGTACCCCATAATCAGTGGGTCCTACACTATCCATGGACTGGGAGATCCTGCATCTCTGAACCATGAGAGCATTACACTCTTCTAAATGGGAGAATCTTAAGATCTCCACCTATGATACAAGTGGACACTAATTAAGGGTACTTAGTGAGGGAGTGGGGTGCTCCGCACCCAAAGGGATTTGGTCAGAATCCATACAATATACAAACAAGATATTTGGGGGGCACACCCTAAAAGATGCTTTAAAGATGGTGCAGCCATAAGACCAGAAAGGCAACATCCAGATGGGAAATGGCCAGATAGCGGTGTTCCCAGACTTCTCCAACGAAGTACAGAGGAAAAGATCCCAATTCCAGGAGGTCAAACGCTTCTTGCGAGCACAGCACCTCAAATATGCAGTGTTGTTCCCCGCTAGACTGCGGGTAGAGGATGATGGCCGTGTACAATTTTTCGAAGACCCAGCCGAGGCTGCGGCGTGGCTTGATCAGCGGGGCCGTCCAGCCTAACAGAATGCTGGTTATGTAATCCCAGTGAGTATGACTTCCACCTATATTCGAGGGAAAGGCATATTGTCATTCTTACCTAGGGGGGGGGAACCTTCGCTCCCCCCAACACTTTGTTTTTTTTTGTTCTGCTCCCGCTTCGATTTGCAGTTTCAAAGTTTGATTAAGTGATATGTGTCAACTCTATTTTCTTACCCCCTGCGGCTTGACATGCCCCCTTTTCAATCACCCCCCCGGTTAACGGAGCACGGGCAACAATAAACTTGAGACCTGCAGGTCTGGGCAGACTGCTAAATATTAACTGAACAGCTCTTGCACGAGGCATGCTCTGATAGATAAATGCAGAGACATGTACTTAAAGTAAGGGCTGAAGCGCACCTCGCGCAAAAGTGCACAAACTCGAGGGTTATTACCATCCTACCACAGAATTGTGTACAAGCAATGGGGAGCCTACATGGAGGGAACTACGGGGCAGTTCAGCCTCCTCTCATTACCCTTGCCTCATACTTGACAGTGATTTTTTTTGCCCCCTTAGAAATGTTAACTAGACATGTTATATTAGTAGAAATCACTTTAAGAAAAGCGCCTCCAGCCGATCAGACATGCTGGATGATGGTTAACATGTTGGATGTTAGGGAATGTATGCTCTCACCATGTTGGGGAGGTGCAGAGCTGGGTGGGACGGGTTATGTTCCAAGTTTATTTCATAGATATGGGAAGTGCCGCACTATTATATGTTGTTCAAGTATTGGTATGCGCATCAGTTATGTTGATGGTACGGAATGTGGAATACAGAAACAAGCCCATAGGAACAGAAACATGTGTGATATTTGGATCTTACCCTGCTGGTCCTGCCACTGTGATATTACTTCAGAGTTAACATGACTTCAGTTAAATTCCTAACATGTAATGTTAGGGGAGTGACAAGGTCAAAAGGACCCCTGCCCTAGCTTTCCTTAAATTGCAAAAAGCTGATGTCATACCATTGGTGGAAACTCATATTACAGGCAACCTGCAGGTGGCTCTGAAGCGACCCTGGGTGGGATGGGTATACCACAGCACACACAAACCAATCCAGGGGAGTATCAATACTTATAGCGAAAAAAAACCCCTGTTTGAATTGATAGCTTTGGAATCGGACAAACAGGGAAGATTTTTGTTCGTTCATTGTTCGTCCCATCCATAGGTGGGGATCCTTTTTTGGTGCTGGCATGTTATGTTCCTCCCCCATTCTCATCAGAGGTGATTACAAGGGGACTGGTGTACATGGCTCAGAATCCAACGGTCCCGGCGGTGTGGATGGGGGATTTTAACATGACCATGAGCCCAGCGCTGGACAGACCAGTGCGGGGACGGGTCTCACACTAATACACCACAACAAACCAGGCTAAGCCGTATACTGACTGATGTCTGGAGACAGCAGAACCCAAACACAAGAGCATATATGTGTCACTCTATTGGCCACAATACGATGTCCAAGATTTCTTATTAGTGTCCAATATATTACTGCCCAAGGTTACGGGTTCAGGGTTCGCTCCTAGGGCCCTCTCTGACCACTCCCCATGCTGGATGACTGTCTCCTTATTGGGATCCTCCACCACGCACATATGGAGACTTAATCCATTCTGGTTCTTAATCATACCTGATCTTGAAGCTATTGCAGGGAAATTGAAGTTTTTCCTTGATGACAAACGTACCTTATCTACTAGGGACATGGATTGGGACGCATTTAAAGAGCAGGCGCGTAGAATCATTATCAAAGATAAATAGATTCAAACAGTCCTCTAAACTCATTTTGCAGATGTCGTTGGACAAGCTGCAAGAATTGGATACAGCATATAGTGTAGACCTCAGCTCTGCCAACCTTCAAAGGGTTAAACTGCAAGCCCGGTTAGTTACACAACTGCATATAGAGAAAGCCAGACAACAAGTGTTCTTCTGTAAACAGCGTGTGTTTGAGCAAGGGGAATGAGCAGGGAAACTGCTCGCGTACCTAGCCCATTTCAATGACAAACCACCGGTGGTGGTCTCCCTGACCACACCACAGGGCGATATCACTACTGACCAACCCCCTCATGTACGTTTGAAGAATCACACTGACACCATTGTTCAGCTTGAATGAATCTTCCTTTTTATTGCTTGGACGTATGGCTTCCTTTATAGTAGAACATGAGTCATTGTTTGCAAAAGCATCATCACACTCGTAGTCCATGTTGTCAATCATGGATTGGGCGATCCTTATCTAAGGTTCTTATCTGGCCAGATCCATCCAGGTTTATGTTGTCAGCTTGAGTACTCCGATTTCACTCGATGGGAGGGAGGTTTTCTAGTGACCGTATTGAGTAAGATGATTTAGCATGTATCTTGACATAATAGAAAAAATCATTTGTTAAAGGTATTAAACAATCCATAACAGTCCCCCCTTGAAATGTCTATTTCCTATTCTGTCCCTAGTAGGTGGTCTAACGCATCTGTCCTCATGTGCCTTGGAACTTTTTCTTGCTGTACGTTAGACGGGTGATGGCTGGCCCATCACCCCCCTTGCCACAGTCTTTGCACATGTGGAAGTCAGATGCTATCCCTATGGCTGAATGATCTTATAATTTGTAGATATGGGGAGGGACTGTAATGGGACATAGGGCTTCTCATGGTCCTCATCTTCTGCGTCCCGGTGCATCATCACTGGGGTCGCTTGGTCAACTGTTTTGCCTATGAATTTCTTTACACACGGGATAACACAACATACTATAATAGCTAGAAAGATCAAAATAACTAGTATTACAGTACCTATCCGGGCCAAGGTCTTCTGCCAACCACCCAAACCACTGGTCCCATGGCTGATCTATACCTGAATTCTTCTCCAGCTCTACTGATAATCTTTCCAACTTTTTTATGGCCAGGGTGACCTTACCATTTGGACCAGTGTTGTCAGGGATGTATGTACTGCATGTCCCTGTACCTTCTATCGTTTTACAAACACCCCCCTTCTCCGCTAAAATCATGTCCAAGGCCATCCTATTCTGAAATGTCATGTAAGATGTGGGGGCTAATTGGTCAGCAATCCTCTGTAGGGCATCTCTGGTGTAATTTACAAACCGCTGCTGGTTGTAATATATGTAATTTATCCAGTCTACATTTTTGTTGACAGTGATTATGGGAATCAGAGACTCAAAACCTGCCTTTACTTGGTCTCGGGCTTTAAACTCACCTGGGGCTCCCCTTGGGACCCCTATGGCATCTGTATACACATGTGGATCAAAACTTCCCTCAGGAGCACTCCTCTTTTTCCTACAGTTGGGTGACGATTCGGGATGTGGGGGAGATGGGTCATATGGGAGGATGTGGAGGGGCATAATGACCCTTGCCAGGGTCCATTCCAGATCCCTCCTAGCCTTGTCCTAACTTTCAGATCCCCCCTAGCCTTGTCCTAACTTTCAGATCCCCAGAGATCCAATACACATCACCAAGGGACTGGACCTGGTTCTGTACCTGGCTTTCCAAAACATTACTGTAGGTAGAGCAGTAACCTTCTGTGAAATTACCCAGGAACCTCCCTTTTCCTTGATAATTTGAGTGACCGGTATAGTTTCCTGGGTAAATGGTGATGCCTTCACTTGGCCTTGGGGTTTTGGTAACTATGGGGTACTTCTTTTTCCACTCTTCACAGGATGAGTGGTTTGTTGTTGCATTAGTGAACAGGCTAAGGAAGCACTCCTCGCTTTCTTTGGGTATCGTCAGTGGAACAGTACCCAGGTGTGGCCTAGCACTACCACAAACATAGCAGTTGGTCTTATTATGTCTGTCTGCACTGTACCTCATCCATTCTAACCACAGATTGGTGTCACAAAAGCCAGTCTCTGCACCTATGGTGTCCTCAAAGGTGGGATTTGCCACCGCTACCATATTGCCTAGGGTGCAGATGGAGGGTCTGAGAGGGTTAACGATTGGCTGAGTCGATTACCCGTCTGTTGAATTATGCATGTCCTTTAGTTGGAACTTTCCCAACAGCCCTCCCATAACCCCTGACATCCATGTTCCTAACACATATATACCGGTGTCACCGGGGCTAGGGTTCTCTATAGTTAGGGTAAGGGGCATGTTGTAGCCTGTTCTCCCAGTGGATAGGCATGTACTTGGTTTTAGCAGGGTCATCCTTTTTAACAAGAATTTCCCATTCTTATCTGTTCTATTCAGTGCACTCTGTGGTTTGTACCCTCAGTCTGCTCCTGTATTCCACCCCACTGACCCCCAATAGTCACAGTTCTGTCCCCAGTAACTATCTGTGACACATATATAGGTGGATGCATACTCAGGTCCGCGCCCAAGAGTGTTATACCAGTTACATTGCCAGGAAACATCTAAGGGACATATATTGCAGTAATCAAAGGCGAAAGTGGCCACGTGTGTGTTGGATGAGTTGTACCAAAATTGTGTGATACCCTCTTTTTTTATGATGGCCACTTGTTGAGCGCCCACCAAAAAAGGATATGTAGCACTGTCATCGTGGTGTAGGCTGGAACTTGTCTTCAGGGTTTGGAACCTTCTTGCAGTGAGAAGCGTGGATCCAGGAGTTCTTTCCTGCGACCTTAACGGAGGTGGCAGTAGTTATCAGAACCTGGAATGGTCCGTCCAATCTTGGTTCCAGTGAGTGTTTTCTTATAAACTTTTTTATTAGTGCCCAGTCTCCGGGCAGCAGCCTGTGTTGGAGTCTGGGTCTGGAATGGAAGAAAACACTTGTGCATGGATATGGGTTAATTCACGAGACAATGCGGTCACATAATTAGTCAATACATCAGACTGTAGTTGTAACTGTTGTAACTGGGAAATAACACCCAAGCCTGGGGGCTGACCCGAACAAAATCTTGTATGAGATAGAGAGTGTTCCCCCTTGAGGTGTATCTGACACTGAACAGGGCAATAGGTAAACTCTCTGGCCAGCTCATGTCTGTTTCTTCTGACATTTTTAGCATTCTAGATTTAATGGTACCCTTTAATCTTTCTACCTTACCACTGCTCTGGGGGTTATAGGGCGTGTGGAATGCTAAAGTGACTCCTAGGGTAAACCAGATATCTTTTGTGACTGAGACCATGAAAGCCGGACCTTGGTAATTCTCTATGACCTCTGGGACTGCATACTATTTCAGTCAGCAATTTCTTGGCTGTCATGTTGGTGACCAGGTATGTGTCTGGCCATTCCGAGAACATGTCTACGATCACCAAAGCTTATTCGAATCTTCCACTCTTTGGCATTTGAATGTGGTCAATCTGGATACTCTGGAATGGATACAAAAGTTTTGCGAGATGTTTCCGCTGGACCTTGTCTATCCGTCCGGGGTTGCATTTGGCGCAGATGGTACAAGACTTGCAATAATTATTGTTGAGGGTGGTTATGCCAGGTGCCATGTAATATTTAATGATAAGTGAGTTCATGAGATTTTTAGACAGATGTGCTGCTCCATGGGCCCACTGGACTACTGCTGGATATAGATTCAGGGGTAGAAACGTTTTTTTATTAACTTTGAGCAGTCCATCTTTCTATGCTGCTCCTTTCTTTATCCAGGTTTCCCGTTCTTGACTGGCAGCGTCTTGCTGCTCCTTAAGGTGGGTTTTATCGACGGGGAGGCTTTGACTTCTAGTTTGCACTGCGAGTATGGGATTCTCCACTACTTCTACCACTTCCTGTCGTTTGCTGCTGGCTGCTTGTTTGGCTGCCAAGTCTGCCAGGTGATTCTCTTTAGCCTCATCGGTTGTCGGTTTACCATGTCATCTTTAGAATGGCCACTTGGGTGGGTAGGAGGAGGGCATCCATGAGATCTTTGATTGCAGTGCTGTGTTTCACCGGTGTGCCAGCTGCAGTAAGGAAGCCTCTAGCCTTCCAGATAACTCCGAAATCATGGGCCACCCCGAATGCATACCTTGAATCTGTGTGGATGTGTACTGTCTTTCCTTTGGCTAACTTACATGCTGTGGTGAGGGCTTGAAGTTCTGCTTCTTGGGCCAAAATAGAGGAGGGTAGTGCTTCAGCTTACAAAACCGTGTCCGTTGTCGTTACTGCATACCCGGTGTGGTATCTTCCGCCATCATCAGCATACCGTGAGGCATCCACAAAGATGATCATATCCGGACTGGGCAATGGTGTCTCGGAGACCGTGGGGAGGTGAAGTTTCCATTTTCATGACTTCAAAACAGTCATAGTCTTTGTCATTAGGGTTGGGGTCCACTGTTATTACCTCTGGAAGTGGGAGAAGTGTAGAGCAATTGAGGATTGTACAGCGCATCAGGGTGATGTTATCAGGCAAGAGGAGGGAGCACTGTAAGCGAAGGTGTCTTGCAGATGAGAGGTGTTTGGGTTGTACTTAGTTCAGTATAGCAGCTATGTCATGGGGGGCGAGTAGAATCAGGTGGTGACCCAGGATGATGTCTGCAGTTTTGTCCAGAAGTGCTTGAGCTTCGAATACTGCACGCGGACATGAGGGTCCTCCTTTCACCACTGGGTCCAGTTGGCAAGAGTAGTAGCCAATGGGGCGGAGGCGCAAGCCATGTGATTGTGTTAGCACTCCTGTTGCGTGGCCTTGTCTTTCAGATACAAACAATTTGAATGTTTGCTCATAGTCGGGCAACCCAAGGGCCGGGGCACTGGATATCACATCCTTCAGTTTATTAAAGTTCTCGGTTGCCAGTGCAGTCATCTCAAAAGGTTCTGTTTTCAATGCTTCGTAGAGGGGTTGCATCAACAGAGACGCAGCTTGGATCCATGCTCTACAGTAGGATATTAGGCCCAGAAATGCGTGTAGGGATTTGGAACCTTGGGGTAGGGGTATGTTCTTCACAGCTTGTACTCTTGGACACCTTGCACCCCTGGCTGGCCAGAAACACGAGTAGGCTTTCTGACTTGCCCTCTGCGGTGGGGAGGTTGTCTGCACACAGGAGAAGGTCATCCACATATTGCAGCAGCGTTATGTCGGTGTTTTCTTCTTGCCATGCACTCAGGATTGTAGCCATTGCTTTGGCAAATTGGGTGGGGGAGTTCTGTGCCCCTTGGGGCATAACTGTCCAGGTGTACTATTGATTATTGTGGGTGTAGGCAAGAAGGTACTGACAAGAAGGGTGTAGGGGTACACTGAAGAATGCGTTTGCAAGGTCTACCACCGTGAAGAATTTTGCTGATGGTGGCACACCAGCCAGCAGTGTGTGTGGATTGGGGACCATGGGTGTTTCCAAAATGGCTGCCTCGTTTACAGCCCTCAGGTCCTGGATCATCCTGTACTTGATTGGTTCCCCTTTTTGACTTTTCTTTTTGACCAGGAATAGGGGTATATTGCACGGGCTAGTACAAGGGATTAGGGCGCCGTTCTTGACCAAGGCTTCTATTTGAGAGGAAATAGCCTCGGTTTGTGAGGGCTTTAGTGGATATTGTGGTTTCCTGGGCAGGGGTGTTCCTGGTTTCAGCTTGATGTACACTGGTGGGACATCTAGATGTCTAATGTCTTCCGCCCCCTTTGACCAAAATTCGTCTGGGATTCTTCTTAAGACTTCTAGGGGGATTTGGCTAGTGGCTAGTGGGGTAATCTGTAGGGTCATCAGGAGTGGGATGGAGCACAAGGCCGATTGATCCTCAGTAGTAAGGGGGGTAGAGATGCTGATCGTACCTTCTGGTGTGAAGGTGATGGAGGCTTGCAAGCAGGATAGGACATCTGCTCCTAAAAGTTTCAGGGGGCAGGTGGGGGGGGGGGGACCACAAACCTGGCAAGTAGGTCCTTGTAAGTGTCGACTTGTAGGGGTTTGGTTAATGGTTGGGATTTAGGTGAGCCATCCACACCCACACATGAAATGTCTGTCTGATAAGTAGGAAGTGTCCGGTAGATCTTGAGCCCGTATCACGCTTCTGGCTGCGCCTGTGTCAATTAGGAAGGTAGTGGGGTGACCTTCAATTGGGATGGTCACCTTTGCCAATGGGCTGTTTGTGTTTGAGGACACGGTCATTAGGTGGGATGACACAGGTTTGCCCATATCCTAGCGGAGGAGGTCCAGATGGTCGTCTTTAGGGGCAAGTTTTCTTGGGATCGGGGTAGACTGATCACCTTCTGGGCCCCATTGGGGCCTTTGTCGTCTGGGTGCTGTGCTCTTTCTTAAAGTGTCCCTGGCGTTCACAGTTAAAGCAGAGGCGCAGGGGTCTCTGCTGGGGAGGCAGGTATTGGGTGTCAGAGGCCATCATGAGAGGAGTTATTTTCTTGCTATTCTGACTGGATTCTAGCCCCTTTGCTACCAGTAAAAGTGAGTCTAGGGCAATCATACGATATTCGGGTCGAGATGCCAACAACCCCTTTTTTATGGAGTCTTTAAGGCCTGTGACAAACGCTGCTGAGAGCATTTGTGCATGTGCCTTCATGTGCACATTAAAACCTAGGTCAATGAATGTCTGCACTAACCTGGCATGGTATTTCTTAACAGTTTCTGTCTTATCCTGTGTTATGTCTTGTAAAGTTGTGGCCTGGTCTGCCACCTTGTTCTTAGTCCAATTATGTAATTGGTCGCAGAATTCTAGGCCTGATTCATAGTCAGTGTCGTTAAATGTTCTACCTTCTTTCAAATTTTTCTCCATGATAGGCCAGTAGGCGTCACCTGCTTTCGTGCGGCAGAGGTTTTACAGGTCCCTCCAAGCCACAGCATAGGTATGCTGTATTTGTATTATGCTGCGATAAAAGGGCGTTGGCTGCTTTTCCGGGTCAGGCAGGTTATTTACCAATGACATTACTTGGGGTGGGGTAAAGGTAACGTACATTATTGGGGCACCTTCAGCTGCTTTAATGCCCCTCATCACTACGGGGGCTGGCGGGTGTTGAACTTGGGGTCAGCCACTGCAGGGGTCTTGGGGGTCGGGCTCATCTGGGTATCCTGGCCACTGGGATTCATGTGTGTTTTGGTAATAGTGGGCACTGGGAGCTTGGTTACTGTTATGGCGAGTATTCTGAGTAATGTGTCCAGCCAGGTCTTGGGCTAAGGGTATGGGCTGCGGCCCAGGCCCTGACGCATAGGGGAATAGCTGTTGGGGTATCAGGACAGACGGGGAAGGTGTCTGGAGGGGACCTGGCTGGTTGGGGATGTTTGCAGCAGGTGGTGTGCCAATGAACGGATTCTGTGTTGTGGGCAAGACACCAATTGCACTGTCTGGGAGCTGGGCCATTCCTCCGGCTGCAATCTACCCCCTGGAGGAATGGTGATGCTACAGATCTGTGCCAATTTTTTCGCTTTCCTGACATAATTCCCCCCCTCTCTCTCCGTGACTAAGTCACATGCAAGTTTTCCTTTCTCTGGCCTAACCAATTTCTGCCCCATTATTTTCAGTCTTGATGACTGGGATATTTATGTGTCTGCTCAGGATTTTAGATGGGTCACGAGGTTGCCTTGGATACTGAAAGGGTCTGGCAATTCCTCTATTCGTCACCTGGTCCTGGTTCAGACTATATCCCAATCTCAAGTTAACAAGGACAAAACGGATAGTAAGACTAGGAGAGGTTTTGTCTACCATGCTTGACTGCCACCTGGGTCGCCCCTGATGCGTCTTCCCAAAACGTAGACTCAGTCATGGGGTCTGCCCGTCCGAGACAGCCACAGAATAAGGGTCGGGTAGTGTGTGACCACTCACTTCCCTCAACAAGACATTTAAGAAGTACAGCAGTTAATATTAAATCATCAGTTTCTTCCCACCATATATTCAACAATGAGATCCTCAACTTTTCACTTTCCTCCGTTTTCTACTAAATCTCCCACTTGTTCATGACATCTTATCGGTTCCTGTCCACTCTCCCTACATTCACTCTCTATAGACCCAATTGACCGTCTAACCTCTTTCAAAAATGCTGAACATCAATCCACAAACAGTTATGACATGACATTTGCACGAATTGTAATAGATGTGTATGTTTTAATTATAATGACTACACAGAATATTTTCCTTCCAAGCTATCTGCGTCCCTGACGCCCCCTTCTGGGTGACGTGCTACACCGCACTATCACCTTTCCAAAAGGAGTTTGTCCACGTCAGCTGGGTCCCTGTGTGTCAATCTCTTTCAACATCATACATCATGTATCACAGATCCATACAACACAATGTTCTTACAGGCTGCAGGTAATCGGAATACAGGTTCATGTAATGGACCCCGGGCAAGTATTACCTGTCTTTGGTGACCTTTGGCAGCCGACACGGACACAAAGACGGATCCACATGGGAGACGGTATATACGAAAAATGATATCTTACCGTATTTTCAGCGGTGATCAGTCTCTGTCCCGCCCGTGTTGGTTCCTCTCGGTGGCCTCTTGGTCGGCTGTCCTCCGGTCACAACCTGAGGCCCCACGTTGGGCTGCCAGATTGTTTTGGATCCAGACAAGTGTCTGTGCAATTATCTGCACCTGGCCTGATTTTCAGATATATATTCATGCACATTTGAAGAATCACACTGACACCTTTGTTCAGCTTGAATGAATCTTCCTTTTTATTGCTTGGACGTATGGCTTCCTTTATAGTAGAACATGAGTCATTGTTTGCAAAAGCATCATCACAATCGTAGTCCGTTTTGTCAATCATGGATTGGGCGATCCTTATCTAAGGTTCTCATCTGACCAGATCCATCCAGGTTTCTGTTGATGTCAGCTTGAGTACTTCGATTTCACACGATGAGAGGGGGGTTTTCTAGTGACCGTATTGAGTAAGGAGATTTAGCATGCATCTTGACATGATAGAAATAGTCATTTGATCAGAGTATTAAACAATCCGTAATAGCGGCAAGGTTCAAAACGTTTTATAGTGAACTGTATAAGACACAGAACGCACATACCCAACAAGACATTAAAAACTATTTACATACTATACAATTCCCCAAACTTAATCCCGAACAAGTACAAATGCTTTAAGCACCTATAACACATAATGACGTCGCAGAGGCACTGTCTCAGTTAGCCAAATCTAAGGTCCCAGGCCTGGATGGCTTGCCCCTAGAATTTTACAATACCTTTACAATACCTTTTCGGAGTTACTTATTCCTAAACTAAAACAACTGTACCAAAACATCTTTGACAAGAGAATACTCCCTCCCTCCATGCAAGAAGCACAAATGGTCCTCCCCAAGCCAGGGAAGAATCCTCACTACTTAGTATGGAAGTATGGGTTTCCTTTTTTTAGCTTCATCCTTTTCCCTGTGAGCTCTCAGAAGTACACCCTTTTTGTTAAAATCAATGCAATTGCTTGTGGGAGGGGATTCACCTCCTTTCCTTCTGTTCTGTTTGATGCGTACTCTGCAGTTTTGACCTGTGAAGTTACCAGATAAAAGGGCTGTGCAGCATACCAGTTAGCTACACAGTGTGCAGATAGAGGCTGCCTGTAAGGCTACCTTCACACTGAGGCGCTTTACAGGCGCTACCGTGCTTAAAATAGCGCCTGTAAAGAGCCTCTCCTGTCTCCCCAGTGTGAAAGCCCGAGGGCTTTCACACTGGAGCGGTGCGCTTGCAGGACGGTAAAAAAAGTCCTGCAAGCCGCATCTTTGCAGTGCTGTAGGAGCGGCTCCTAAAGCGTTCCTGCCCATTGAAAGCAATGGGACAGCACCGGCAAAGCGCCCCGCTAGCGGCCGAATATTGGTGCTAAAACGATGGTAAAGCGGTGCTAAAAATAGCGCCTCTTTCCCGCCGACGCCCCCGCCCGCCCCAGTGTGAAAGTAGCCTTAGAGAATCAATCGGAGCTGGGGGGGAGGAGCTGTGCTGCCTGTGGTCAGACTGTGTGCAATATGGGGATGTGAGAAGGAGCCTAATGGGCACAGCTTCCATGGAGGATGGGAGGCAGGCACAACTGAGATCTTGGGGGGGGGGGGGGGGGATATATACACTATCACACCACAGGTCACACACTTTATGACAACTTTCGCCTAGAGCTCCTTATGAGGTATTTCCTGCTCTCTTAAAAGGAAGACAGGACAGTCTGTACCCAGATTGCTGCCTATTGCTTCCAGTTTTGCACACGTAAAAATTTTAATTTTTGGCAAAAAAAAAAAAAAATGAAAACCCAAGAACATTTATATATTCAGGAAAAAATATGCTAAATTGAATGTTAGTGCAAACACACAATATAATACCCACTTTTTGGTAAAATATGAAAGACGACGTTGCGTTGAGTAAATGGGTACCCAACATGCCAAGTCTTAAAATTGCATGTGCCCGTGATCTTGCACCAAACTATGGTGAACAAAACTACAGTGCACAAAAATCGCCATAGGTGAGGCTTTAACCGCTTGCCGACCGCTTAACGCAGATATACTGCGGCAGAAGGGCTCGTACAGACAAAACCTCGTACCTGTACATTGCCCTTTAAGTGCGCGCGCCCGCAGCAAGCTCCATGAGTCGGGTCGCAGGTCCCGCGGACTCGATCGCCGCGGGGCTACCCGCGATCGCCTCACGGGGAGGAAGAACGGGGAGATGCTGATGTAAAGAGCATCTCCCCGTTCTGCCTAGTGACAGTGTCACTCGATCTCTGCTCCCTGTCATCGGAGCAGAGATCAGTGACGTCACACACACAGCCCATCCCCCTGACAGTTGTAAAACACTCCCTAGTACTGATTTAACCCCTCCCTGCCCCCTAGTGGTTAACCCCTTCACTGCCAGTGTCATTTACACCGGAATCGGTGCATTTTTATAGCACTGATTGCTGTATAAATGACAATGGTCCCAAAAATGTGTCAAAAATGTCCAATGTGTCTGCCATAATGTCGCAGTCATGATAAAAATCGCTGATCGCCGCCATTAAAAAAAAAAAATTATTAATAAAAATGCCATAAAACTATCCCCTATTTTGTAAACGCTATAACTTTTGCGCAAACCGATCAATCACTTATTGCGATTTTTTTTTTACCAAAAATATGTAGAAAAATACGTATCGGCCTAAACTGAGGAAAAAAATTGTTTTTTTATATATTTTTGGGGGATATTTATTATAGCAAAAAGTAAAAAATAATGCGTTTTTTTTTCAAAATTGTCGCTCTATTTTTGTTTATAGTGCAAAAAATAAAAACCGCAGAGGCGATCAAATACTACCAAAAGAAAGCTCTATTTGTGGGAAAAAAAGGACGTCAATTTTGTTTGGGAGCCACGTCGCATGACCACGCAATTGTCAGTTAAAGGGACGCAGTGCCGAATCGCAAAAAGTGCTCTGGTCAGGAAGAGGGTAAATTCTTCCAGGGCTGAAGTGGTTAAAAGCTTTTACAGCTCATTAGTTTAGCGTTAACTCCTCTTGTGCTAGAATTATTTCTCTCACTCTGATGTTCTCACTCTGAAGTTTATTTGAGCGCCCTGGGTGTGCATTTGCGCATATGTGCGGGGCAACAGGGGTTCCAGCAGTTTTTTAAAACTTTTTTTAATCTATTTGTATTTTTAAAACTTTTTTTTATTTATTTTTACCCCGTGTGTTAACATTGGGCAGGTGCCAGGTACTCTTTTTGGAGATGTTAGGGATCTGATCCCAATGTCTAACCTGCCGTTCACACCATCTAACCAAGCGCAAATGCGCTTGGTTAGATGTGTCCTCTGGCTGTACAACCAGGAAATGTTGGATCTGAAACCCGAAGTAACAAAATCGTAGCTTCAAGTTTCATTGTTTACATGTGAGATCAAAGTAATCGATTTGCCCCTGTTTTGCGACTCTCTCCCCCTGAAGCTGATGGTTGTGATCCCGGGCCCCCAGTAAGAGCAGAAAAGCTGGGATCCATGGGGGGAGGGGGGCACTGTCGGCTCTCTGAAAGTGATTGCGTCTGGGGAGCCATCATATCACTTTCAGTTTCAAACTGGGAACCGGCTGAATAAAATACGTACAAGCTGATGGCTGCTACTCAGCTTGTGATTAAAGGTCCACTCTTTGGACATATGTAGTACATCCAAAAAGCTGAACTAGTTAAAAAATCTCATTGTATCAGTGAAAGATATTCCTTCATTCAAAGATTTAGCAGATAGAACATTTTAGGATGCTCTTAAAGTGATACTAAACACACACTGTTTACTTTACATTGTCTCTTCTATTTCTGTGGCACTGCAGTTATGGTGGCACTGGCACTGCAGTTATTTTAAATACAATAAATCATCTAAGTAACTTTTTACTAATCAATATACAGCTGTCACATGACCCAGCTCTTTCCCAGTCTGTCTGCAGGGAAACATAAACAGGAGAAGCTTCTAGTCCTCTGCTGCTGGTCACATGTTCAAAATAAAAAAATAGCCTTTGGAATGCAGAGTAAAAAAATCATCTATAAACCATTTTAAATTGTAGTACAAATATATATTTGAAATCAAATCTTTATTACTTTTTGGCAATAGCATGGTGTGGGCGATTTCTGCCAGTCACAAGCTGTGTTGCACCCCTTCAGCCTGTGTCTTAGAGTAAGGAGGAGGTGAAGCCTGCATCAATCTATATGTAATATCCTAGTTGGTTTGAGAGAAGGGTATGGCGCTGTTCCTTTAAAGGAACTTTTTTGTCCTAAGTATATGCTATATACAGTTCATAAAACTGTCTAAAAATCAAAAACCATACATGGTGCTCCTATTTAGATCATATGTGTCAAGTATCCTATTATGTACGGAATATTATTGCCAGTCCAAGAAAAAATGCAGCAAGCGTGAATGTGCTATGTGCAATTCAAGAAACCAGTGTGAACATCAAAAACCATACATGAAGCTCCTATTTAAATCATTCGTGTCAAGTATCCTTTTAAATATGGAATATTATTCCCAGTGTAGAAAAACCTGCGGTAAACCTGAAGGCAAAAAGGTGAGGGGGGGGGGAGGAGAGAAGGGGAGGGGAGTGAGGTGATTGGAATACAATATATGCAAATTCAATCTAATAAAGTGCACATGTGCAATCAAATATATATATATATATATATATATATATATATATATATATATATATATATATATATATATATATATATATATATATATATATATATATATAAAAAAGTCCTTTTGTTTCGGAACAACTTAATTCACGTGATGTTTGTGCTTTTGATGATAAAATCCCGTGCTCTAAATGTGCAGCAACTCACCAGCTCACTTCACCCCTGCTGGGGTATCAGGCAATCACAGTCTATGCCACTGTGTAGCAATCTCTGGCAGTATCAGGATCGTGGAGTGTCATATAAAAAAAATAGAAGGGGTGCCCATAGTGTAAGATCGTTTAAAAAGTTTATTCAAAAACAAGCAGAGAGGTACTCACAATTTAAAAGCATGTAGTAAGCGAAAAGAGACAAAATACTCGGTTAACCATCAGCTGTTCAGTGTTGTTTGGGAAGCACAGATTAGGCCACGCCCTACGCGTTTCATCATTGGACGTCTACGGGAGCGTGTTTATTTTTTTAATTAAAAAAAAGTATTTTTTCCCAAAAAAGTGCGCTTGTAAGTCCGCTGCGCAAATACGGTGTGACAGAAAGTATTGCACTGACCGCCATTTTATTCTCTAGGGTGTTAGAATAAAAAATATATATAATGTTTGGGGGTTCTAAGTAAAGGGAAGGAGATGAGCGGGCAGTGAAAACAGGTAGAGAAAGCTCCATTAGCATTGATGGATGTCTTGTAATACCAACGGCCACCACCAGAGGGCGCCTGATTGCAGAAGGAACCATAGGACTGCAGTAGGCCGCAAAGCCGCGGCCTCAATTACCGGCGCAGCCGATCGCGTCGGGAGGGGGGGGGGTGTCGAACGGACACAGGATACCCCAGCTGTGCCGCCCCAGGCGCCAGGTCGCTAATTCTAGTCGCAAATGCGACCTCGCGCCCAGGGTTTGTCGAACCCTGCCCTAGAGAATAAAATGGCGGTCATTGCAATACTTTCTGTCATACCGTATTTGCGCAGCGGACTTACAAGCACACTTTTTTGGGAAAAAATACTTTTTTTAATTAAAAAAATAAGAAAACAGTAAAGTTAGCCCAATTTTTTTTATATTTTGAAAGATGATGTTACGCCGAGTAAATTGATTCCCAACATGTCACGCTTCAAAATTTCATCCGCTCGTGGAATGGCGACAAACTTTTACCCTTTAAAATCTCCATAGGTGTTGTTTAAAAAATTCTACATGTTGCATGTTTTGAGTTACAGAGGAGGTCTAGGACTAGAATTATTGCTCTCGCTCTAACGATCGTGGCGATACCTCACGTGTGGTTTGAACACCGCTTTCATATGCGGGTGCTACTCACATATGCGTTCGCTTCTGCAAGCGAGCTCGGCGGGACGGGGCGCATTTAAAAAAATTATTATTTTTTCTTATATATTTTACTTTTTATTTTTTATTTTTACACTGTTTTTAAAAACAAATTAAAATTCTGTCACTTTTATTTCTATTACAAGGGATGGGGCACATTTAATTTTTTTTTTTTTTCTTATTTATTTTAACTTTTATTTTTTCACTGTTCTTTTAAAAAAAAAAAAAAAAGTCACTTTTATTCCTATTAGAAGGAATGTAAAAATCCCTTGTAATAGAAAAAAAGCATGACAGGTCCTCTTAAATATGAGATCTGGGGTCAAAAAGACCTCAGATCTCATATTTACACTAAAATGCATTAAAAAAAAAATTGTCATTTGAAAAAAAAAAAAAAAATGTCCCTTCAAGAGCTATGGGTGGAAGTGACGATTTGACGTCGCTTCCGCCCTGCAATGACTTGGAGATGGGCGGGGGGGCCCATCTTCCTCTCACTTGTCTCCATGTCAGGCCAGGGACAGATCCGGATCGCCTCCGCCGTTACCGACGGCCACGGTAAGCGGTGAAGGGCACTGGAGAGCGGCTGTAGGGGGGCCCCTCTCCTGCCGCCGATAAAAGTGATCTCGCTGCTAATCTGCTGCAGAGACCACTTTTATCTGAAAGAGAACCGCCGGCTCTTGAAGAAGATACCGGGGTTATGGTAGCTAGCTGCTACCATAACAACGGTATTTCTCTTCAAAGACAGGACGTATATAGTCGTCCTGCGCGAAGGAAGTGGTTAATTAAAATGAATTTATTATTTGTCATCTCCCTGCTTGGCCCCTTTCACACGGGCTGTCTGATCAGGTTCGCCTGTCAGTTTTTCAGGCGGACCTGATTGGATCCTTAGCGAGAATATGGTGGTCTTGTGTACCTGCATGGCAGGAAATAAAAGCAGTCACATTAGTTCTAGTCGTCTCTGTGCAAATTTAAGATTGGTTAATTTTTATATTGAAAATAAAGCTTTGTCGGTCGTTTAAAAAAAAAAAAAAAAAAAAACCTGGCTCCTAACTTTTTTAGCTGGCTCCTAGATTCCAAGCAAATTTGTCAAGCCCTGCCGTACATAATAGGATACTTGACACATATGATCTAAATAGGAGCACCATGTATGGTTTTTGATTTTTTTTTTCCCAACAAAGTTTTTTTATTGTGAATCAGAATACATACAAGTCATATTATTTACACATACTTATACATGTATACATTGCAATGTAATTGTACGTAAAATAAAGATGGTTACATACATGAGTGGTCTGTTATACGTTTCTTCTGACGTTCTCTATTGATATTATCATTTAATGTAGGATATGATTATAATACTTTCATTGAGGAGAGGTATTTCTCTGGCGCAAAAGAAATTTACAGTGATCATGAGCAAGTTTCCGAGTCCTGTAGCCATCGATCCC
Source organism: Lithobates septentrionalis (assembly GCA_037952835.1). NCBI lineage: Eukaryota > Metazoa > Chordata > Amphibia > Anura > Ranidae > Lithobates > Lithobates septentrionalis. Next base: position 1,548,970 of record JBBDGP010000780.1, read on the forward strand.
ATATTCTATTGTATTTGTCTGGGCACCCTCTATTGATATATATCACCCGTTTATATGGGAGCGTCCCATTTACCTCTGCTTTCCATTCTTTAGTCTCGGGTGGTACGGGACGCATCCACTTCCTAGCTATTATCTTTCTACATGAGAAAAGGGTCTCCTGTAGAAATACCTTAGTGTATTTTTCCAGTGGGTTCGGGAATACACCTAACAGGCATTGTTTGGGGTCCAGTGTCACAGGTGAGCCCATGTTGTCATGAAGGAAGGTCACTATCTGTTTCCATAGGCCCTGTATCTGTGGGCATGACCAGAGGAGATGGTAGAATGAACACTCTGGGGACTTACACATTGGACACAAAGTTGAGCAGTTGTGTTTGTATCTGGCTACCCTATGCGGGGTTAGATATGTACGGTGTAATATATATAATTGTGTCAACCTGTCTGACAGTTTGGGAGATACTTCTTTACACGTGTCCAATGCTTCTTCCCATTCCTCATCTTCTAGGTCACCCAGATCCCTTTCCCAGCGGGATTTGAGACCGTATGCAATTTTTGTGGCTATTGGGGTAGTAAGCATGTTGTAGAAACAGGAGATTAATTTTTTTGGGTCTGTATCTTTTATGATTGCTATTAGAGGATTGGGGGCTGACTGTAATGGGAGTTGTGGAAATTGTGCCTGCATTGCGTGTCTCAATTGGAGGAATCTGAATACCATATTGCTGGTCAGATGGAATTCCTCTTTAAGGGTGTCAAAACTTTTAAGGGTTCCGTTTGACCAGACATGGTGTAAGTAGAGTATACCCCTCTCTATCCAAGGTCTCGGGTCATGGATGCTGTGGAGCTCTGGTAAGTCTCTGTTACACCATAAGGGAGTGAAGTCGTTGTGTCTGGGTATATTGAGTTTGTTGTTTGCGAGTTCCCAGATGCGTCTGTACTGGTACAGCAGGGATGTTTTGTGTGTGTTACCTTCATTGGTCTTAGTACCCATGGTGATAGCATATATGGAATCTGAGGTTCCTTGGGCCCATTGTGGGCAGAGTAGCATCCGGAATCTTTCACTGTCCACCTTATCTATATGGTAAAGTTGGGAGAGTTGGGACGCAATATAGTAGTGATTAAGGTCTGGAAGTGCTGTGCCTCCCATGTCTGTTGGATTTTTGAGGGTTTACCATGCAATCTTGTGTCTATTTTTCCCCCACACAAAGGGTTTGAGAAGGGACTCCATTATTTTAAAGTGTTTTAGAGGTATGTATGTTGGGGCATGCCAGAGTATATATAATATTTTAGGGAGTAGTATCATTTTTATAAGATTGATGCGGCCCCATACTCCTAAGGGTAGTCTAGTCCACGACTGTGTTTTAGTTTTAATAAGGGAATATAGTGGTTTAATGTTGAGTGTTATATAGTCTGCTGAATTTTTGGAGGTATTTATTCCTAGGTATTTAATTGTGTCTACTCTTTGTAATGGTAGGGTGGCTTGGAATTCCGTGAGTGGGAAGGTGTCTATTGGTAAAACTTGGGATTTCCCCCAATTTATTTTGAGGCCCGAGAATTTCCCAGAGCGTTCAATTGTCTGAAGAGCCCGGTGGAGGGAAGGACCTGGGTCCGCCAGATAAAGTAATGTGTCATCAGCGTACATGCTGATTTTTTCTGTGAGGGTTCCAGTTTTTAATCCTATGATCTCTGGGTCTGTCCGAATAGAAATAGCCAGTGGTTCCGCAGCCAGAGCATACAGTAGTGGGGACAATGGGCAGCCCTGTCTCGTGCCTCTGTGGAGGTCAAACTTCTGAGACGGCCATCCATTTGCCACCACTCTGGCCGTGGGGTTCTGGTATAGTAATTGTACCCATTGAATGAAGTTTGGACCAAAGCCATATCGTTCGAGACAGCACCAGAGATATCCCCACTCAACCGAATCGAAAGCCTTGGCTGTATCAAGGGTGACTATCACTCTTGTGCCTACATTCTCATGTGTAGCCTGCAGGTTTATAAATAATTTCCGTAGGTTAAAGGAAGTGTTACGTCCCGGCATAAAACCTGCCTGGTCAGCATGTATAAGGTTGAGTATCACTTGATTGAGTCGCATGGCTAGAATTTTGGCCAGAATCTTGATATCAGCCTGTAGTAATGAGATAGGGCGGTAGGATTCCGGGTGACCCAATTCCTTGCCAGGTTTAGGTATCAAGACAATTGTGGCCTCACCCATGGAGGTTGGGAGGGTGGATTGTTTAAACATGACATTTTAGAGGGTAAGCAATTTGGGGGTGATTATTTCATTGTAATGTGAGTAAAATTCTATGGGTAACCCATCTGAGCCAGGGGATTTAGATTTGGCAAAACTCGCAATTGCGGTGTCTATTTCTTCCTTAGTGAGAGGGGCCTCTAGAAGCTCCCTTTGTTCAACCGTAAGTTGAGGGAATGCTACTCCTTCCAAAAAGGGAGTCATATCGTCTGGTCCCTCTTGGGTCCTAGAATTGTATAAGTCCATAAAGAACTCCCTAAACTTAGATGATACAACAGGAGGATCTGTGATTTTTTGCCCCTCTGGGCTCTGAAGTGCAATTACCACTGGGGGTTTATCCTCATTTCGAGCTAGAAACGCCAGGAGTTTTCCAGCTCTCTCTCCCTGCTCAAAATACTTCTGTTTGGCAAAAAATAATTTCTGTCTTGCTTTTTCGTATTGGAGTTGGTTCATGATCCTAGATTGTAGTTTTAAGAGGGAGGCGTTAGCTTGGGATGGGTCAGTTTGATATGTGTGTTCTGTGCGTGAGAATTCAGTCTCCGCCTTCTCATATATATCTGTTGAGTTTGTTTTGATCCTGTTGATGCGAGTTATTAGGGTAGCCCTGGCGTGTATTTTAAAAGTTTCCCATACTATCAGGAAAGAGGCAGAGTTTGTGTTTTCTCGGAAGAAGGTCTCCCATTCGGCTGACAAGTCGTCATCTTCTGGCAACAGTGTCAGCCAGAACGGATTAAGGCGCCATGAAGTTGGTGGTTTATCTATGTGGAAGGTGAGGGTGATCCAGTATGGAGCGTGATCCGAGAGCAGTCTAGGACCAAACTCTGTCTCAAGGAGACGTGCTAACAGATTTTGGGATATAAAAATAAAGTCAATTCTTGACATAGTATTGTATGTTGCTGAGAAGCAGGAGTATTTACGCGTGTGCGGGTGTTTATGCCTCCAGGTGTCTATCAAGTGAAAGGGTGAGAAAAGCCTGGCAAGTTTAGTATCTCTGGGAGGGTTTGTAGCAAGTGGAGTTGGTCTCAGTCTGTCTAGTTCTTCATTAAGTGTACTATTAAAATCTCCCATCCATATTGTTTGAGCTGTTGGGTATTTTGCTATAAAGGAGATTCCCTCTAGTAGTATGGAGGTAGAAAATGGGGGAGGGACATAGACAGCCAGGATCAAGAAGGGTTCCCCGTGTAATTTAGCGGATATAAATATATATCTACCTTGTGGGTCAGTGTGCAGCTCACATAATTCAAAATGCACTGTTTTTGCGATAAGTACCGAGACACCTCTTGAGTGTGTTGTGTGGGTCGAGTGGAATGCCCAACCCACCCACGGGCGACGGAGTGTCATCTGAAGTCTACCCTCTATGTGGGTCTCAACCAGAGTCACCACATCCGCTCTTTGCTTTTTAAGAAATGCGAGAGCTGCCGCCCGCTTAATTTTGTCCCGCAATCCCCTCACATTCCATGTAAGGAACTTCAATGATAGTCTAGGCATTGTTGTTTGTGACTATATATTAGTGTGCTACTGTAGCCTTTAGCCCCATTGTGGGGGGGTGGTGTAGAATGGTTAAACAGAAGGGATGGGTGATATAACATATTGCATTTGTCCAGTAGACACCTGATAGATCTGGGACATGTTAGTGTTGTAGACGTAGCAGTTAAAGTGCACACAATTAAGTTCAATTTTTCAGCTTCCCTTCTCCGCTCCCCCCTCCCAGTAGTGTCCCCCACCCAGTCAATGCTAGCCTGCATCAGTAACAGATTTTTCTTTATGTTTTTGCATCTGGCAGCATAATAAAAGAAGAAATAATACAAGGGCAGTAAATAAAATGGGATGGACTTCTGTGCACCCAGCCTGAGGCTCCCCTTGCTTAGATGGAACAAAACAGAAAGTATCAGGCTCTCAATACATCTGCGATATAACATGCTATGGGTAGCAAATGAACACCAGATAGACATAGGATATAGCATTGTCATACACATGTAAACCGGAGCACGTGTAGTTGAATCCAGCTTTTGAGTTCCCCCCCCCCTCTCCCCCCCCTGAAACGTATTCTCTCCAATTGGTCTCGGTGTGCATGCATGACAATACTTTCCCTGTGGACCCGGACTTGACACTATATTGAAGGGTAACATATTTATATAGACACGGGAATTGTAGTAGAATATGTTTTTTTGGTCTCAATCTACACCCTTCTTTCCTTAATAGGAGGAAATTAAAAAGGGTTAGATTCTTTCTGGTCATGTGATGTAACTCACTGCATACAGCATCTGAACACCAGTGAAACATAAGGTATGCCAGCGCTGTGCGCTTGAGCATTAAAACACATATATTGAAATTCAACTTGTAAGTTTCCCCTCCCCCCTCCCTGCTTTGCATCTTCCCCAACTGATGCTAGCTTTCACCCATAACAAAACTTTCTTTGCAGTCTCGGCCCTGACGGCATATTGAGAGAAAAAATAATGAAAGTAAAGTATTTGAAGTAGGATGATTGTCTGTGCACCTCTAAACCTCTCTTTCCATGAAAAAAAAAACACAGAGAGGGCTAACCTCTCTTCACTCAGGTGTGTATCTGGAGTTTGCACATTATCAAGGATGGTGCTGTTGTGGTGTTTTCTTCTTAGGCCGTCAGTTCCAGATTTGCATGGGGGCAGAGTACGCTGCACTCTGCTTGTGGACTGTAGGACTGCAGCAGTCCAGAGCTCCTTTGAAGTGCAAAAAGTAATGAGTGTATTTCGATCACTAAGGGGTTTGTCTCAGGAAAGTTCCAGCATTGTGTATCAGCAATGATCCGCAGAATATAAACTGGATCGAAGCCCACAACAGGGGAGTACATGTATATATTTGTGTAGACACTGTGTCCCTCTACCCCTTCGGCTATCTTCACAATGATAACAACTGGTGAAGTAAATGGGGGTGAGTGTTCAGTGTAGGAGATTGATATTGGGTTGCTGTTGCATCTATTGCAGGGGTGTGCGTGTGGAAGATTAACGTATGATTACATACTCACAGACACCTTAATCCGCCTTTTCCAAGTTGTTTCTGCGTTCCATCCAGGCCATCAGCTCAGCGGGATCTTCAAAAAAGGAAGCACGGCCGTCGTGTTCCACTCGGAGACGCGCTGGAAACAGCATGGCATATTTCATGTTGAGGTTTCTAAGCTTGCGCTTGGCTTCCATGAAATTTTGTCTGCGTCGCTGCACCTCCGCCGAAAAGTCAGGGAACACCGCAATTTTTACGTTGCCTAGGGGGATGTTGCCCCTTTCCCTTGCAAGTCGCAGGGCAGCGTCTCTATCCCTGTAGTTGAGCATTTTGGCTATAAAAGTACGTGGTGGGGCTCCTTGTGGTGGCGGTCTGGCGGGCATGCGGTGAGCTCTTTCAACTGCCAGCATGGGGGAGAAGGCCTCTCTACCGTAAGTCTTGATGAGCAATTGCTCCAGGAAAAGCGTGGGGTCCTTACCTTCAGCCCCCTCTGGCAGTCCAATGAGGCAGAGGTTACATCTCCTGCTTCTGTTCTCAAGGTCTTCTTGCTTGGAGAATAGTTGTTGGATTTGCTGCTTCATGTGGTGCACCTCCGTTCTCATTGGGGGAATGGTGTCCTCCATGTCACTGATGCGGGTTTCAGTTTCTTTAACTCGGTCCCGGAGTTTGTGGAAGTCTTGTCTGATCAAGGATATGTCTACCTTGACTTCTTCTATCTGTGAGGCAAGTGATGTTCTGCAGAGGGTTATGGCTTCCAGCAGCTTATCTGTGTCTCCCGCTGTGCGCTCCTCGCCATGTGCAGCGTCGCCGCCATTTTCCGCCTGGTCCTCCCTGTCCTGGCGGCGGTATTGATCCAACTTAGATGTGGCGGCTTTCTGAGATTTCGATGGCGACATGATGTCCAGATGTTGGGTTATCTGTGGAGCTGGGGACAGGAGCTAATCTTGCTGTGACAGTGTGTGAGGTATTACACCTCCTTTCTCAGTGATATTGGCAGACTGGATCTATGCCCTGTGAGACACAGAGGGCCGTGCAGGTACTGTTTGGAGGGGAATATCAGGACCACAGACTGTGTTGCAGTAGAAGCAGAGGAGGTAGGTGTGCCAAAATGGCCGCCGGTCACAGCATAGAGGTCTAGGCCGCAGTCTATGCCGGTTATGGACGTCAGTCTCCCTGGGCCTCTGATGTTTAAATAGGCCAGTAATCAGGGGAAAGAGTGCAGTCCAGTTCTCCCAGGGGGTTATCCAGCAGCTAGGTACCTGTATAGTGAAGCAGGCTTCAGGCAGGGCCGCAGATGAGGAGGACCAAGATGGCCGCGACCTCCGGTGGTAGGCCGAAGCCGCGGTCTAAATTTAGTATGCCGCCGAGCGGGAGATCGCCGCTCCGTTCGGGCCGTCACGCGTTCCCCCTCCGCAGGAACCAGATGATTCTGCTCCAGGTGTCCCAGGGACACAATCCAGCCGGTTTGTTAGTGCAGGATGTCAAGGATTAATGAAGAAAAGGAGTAATGGACGGAGCTCTGTGTCCACACGTCCTACTCCATGCTGCGTCAGGCCACGCCCCATGGTTTTTGATTTTTAGACAGTTTTATGAACTGTATATAGCATATACGTAGGACAAAAAAGTTCCTTTAAAGGAACAGCGCCATACCCTTCTCTCAAACCAACTAATCTAGCCGTCCCCATATATATGGTGACTGCATTTTGGGAGGCAGCAGTTCCAAACAGGTTATAATTACATATCCATCATCTCCACTGCGCGGGTTTACTATTATTTTTTCCTATATGTAATATCCTGCCTCATTGTATTTAGCGAGTTGGTGGGCATGTAGGAGGGAGGTAGTGGGCTGTCATTTACCACTGTGTATACTGTACACCCACATGTGTGACTGTATAGTTACATGGGCTGCTCAGATGTGATGAGGAAGAAATGTTCAGCATAGAAACTCACTGAAAACTAGCATGTGCAGAGCTACCAACACTGCTCTGCAAAATCCCTGTCTGCATTGGAGACTTGGACAGAAGGGGAGAGGAAAGCAATCAGTTTTCTCCCTCCCTGTCTTTCATGACAGCCACAATGAGGGACCTTGGCTCCTCCCCTTCCTTAGGAAACACTGCGCCAGCCAATACATTTTCACTTCCCCCTGCCGCATTTCAGTTGTTTGTGTTTCCTCCAGTGGGGAGACACTGTTTTGTTTTTGTTTTTTGTTTTTTTTGGGAACCAGGCCTGGCAGTCAGGGAGGCTGTGGCCATTTGAAGACCTGTAAGGGAGACGGGCTCTCTCAGGGACGCGGTGTGGTACATACCCGCCGCACAGTTCGCCACCTCAGCTTCACCGAGTGCGGGAGGAAGAACCAGGGCCCACCATCGCATCCACCGGGTTGTAGCAGGGAGGCAGCTCCACTCCCCCTGTACACGGGTACAGGCCGCAATTGGAACCCAGCGGGGCGGGTGATGTCATTTCCGGCGGAGGGCGGATGCTTCCCTTTTGACCTGCGACTTCAGGTTGCGGGGCTGATAGTGCGCTGGGCGCAGTCTGGAGAGGAGTCAAAAGCGGCACAGGCAGTGTAAGACTCCACAAGCAGCAGCCACCGGTGCAGATCATGTCTGAAGCGGATGCCCTGACAGCGCACAGCGACACTAGCTCCAGCCATCCCCAGGTAAGAGCACTCTGGGGAAGGGTCCTCTCTATCTAGGATTTCCCCCCTCCATGAATGGGTAATGGGGGGGGGGGGGGAGGGTTTCAGATCCTTACTTGTTAAAAGGGTCTAGTACACTCCCCAGGCAATTTTATTTATTTATTTTTTGCATGTATTTCAGAAAGCTATTGAAAAGTCAAGATCCTCACATAGCTCTAAGAGAGAGTGTGCCTCTTGTAGGGACACCCTAGGGGAATCTTGGACAAAAGTATTGTGCAAGGACTGTATAGCGGCTTCAGTAAAAGAACTTTCTTCCACCTTTCAGTCTTTCAAATCTTTGAAGGTTTTCAGCTTCCTACTAATCCCTCACCTGCATCCCAAAGTACAACCCCTCCACAAGCACAGGGCTCTGCATTTTCCCAACCGGCTGCCAGTGCCACAGCAGATGGATCTACTGGGGGCCTCCAGAGAGGAGGCTAGGGAAGAGCCGGATAGTGCCACCCCAGGAGGAATCAGAGGGAGAGGACTGGGACGGGGAGTCCAGGAAACTCTCAAGATATAAACTGTCCCTGGAAGAGGTAGAGGATCTCTTGGGGGCAAGTTATACCACCCTTGGAATTCAGGCGGACAAGAAACCCCTAAAACTCCACGACCAGATGTACAGGGGCTTGGGGGAACAGAAAAATAAGGTTTTCCCAGTCTATGAGGTCCTGGTAGAAATGGTAAAGGAGTGGCAGGAGTATCCTGAGCGGAAACCTTTTTTTCTCCATATCTTTAAAAAGAAGGTTCGCTTTTTCAGAAGATTCATCGTCCATCTGGAATAAGAACCCAAAACTGGACGCTGCCTTCTCCCAGGTCTCCAGACATACAGATCTGGCCTTCGAGGATATAGGGGCTCTGGCAGATATTATGAACAAGAGAATAGATTCCCTCCTAAAGAAGACCTGGGAATCAATTATAGGGAATTTGATGCCGGAAATGGCTGTCATGGTAGTGGCACGTAATCTAGAGCATTGGCTTTAACAAACTCAGGCCTGTATTAACGCGGGAACTGCCAAGGAAACGATATTGTCACCTTTTCCTACTATTTTGCGAGGAGTGGCATATATAGCGGATGCATTCACAGAGTCTATCCGCATGTTGGCCAGGACTGCTGCTCCAGCCAACTCGGCCAGCAGAGCCCTCTTGCTAAAAAGGTGGCCGAGCGATAGTGCCTCTAAGGTTAAACTGCGGCATCCCACTGATGGGAGATCTACTGTTTGGCCCACGTTTAGAAGCTGTGCTAGACCGCACAACGGACAAGAAGAAATCCTTCCTGGGGGAAACATAAACACCCAGTTTAAACAAAGAAGGGGTTTCGTCCACAGAAGCAAAGAGGCCCCCCAAGCCGGAGGGGGAATAGAAAACCTGGGGTCAAAGGGGCAAGGGCAGGGGAGGAGCGATTTTTCGTCCTGAACAGCCCCGAAAAAGCCAATGACCCTCCAAGCACGGTGGGAGGAAGACTGAGGGCCTTCCTCCCACAGTGGAAAGCTGTTTCCTCCAGTCAATTTATCCTGGGGATCATAAGGAGGGGGTATCGCCTAGAATTTACAAGACCACCCCCACAAAGACTCCTCGTCACACACCTTCCCAGGCTCTACTGGGGGCATTAAAGGATCTAGAGGAACAAAACCTGGTTGGCAGAGTTCCAAAAGTGGAGGAAAGGGGGGGGGCTTTTATTCACACCTTTTTGTAGTGAAAAAGCCCTCAGGAAAATTACAGATTGATCCTGAACTCAAGACCCCTGAACCAGTCGATTTCCTACAAGAGTTTCCGTATGGAATCGATCTTTGCAGTCAGAGCCTTGCTACCGCAGAACTGTTACATGGTGTCACTAGATCTCAAGAACGCCTACCTCCACGTCCCAATCGCAGAAGCTTTCCAGAAGTTTCTCCGTCTAGCTTTGAACATAGGAGAAACAATCCATCTACAGTTTCAGGCACTTCCATTCAGACTATCCTCGTCACCCCAAATATTTACAAAGGTCATGGCAGAAGCCATGGCCTTTCTGCAACTCAAAGGAGTCTCAATTATTGCATATCTGGACGACCTACTCCTCTTTGCAGTATCTCCAGAACAGCTAACCACAGATCTGGATCTGAAAAAGGAAACCCTGACAAGGCTGGGGTGGCTGCTGAACCTGAAGAAGTCCAGCTGGATTCCATCTCAGCACATTGCCTACCTAGGGTACCTGCTAGACTCCACTCAGTTGAGAGTTTTTCTCCCGGAAGAAAAGATACAGACATTGAACAAGGCAAAGCCTCTCTCCAAAACAACCAGCAGGTCTCTATAAGGTCAGCAATGTCAACTCTGGGTCTATTAACATCAACTATCCCAGCAGTTCAGTGGGCAGGGCTACATTTTCGGCCCCTGCAAGCCTTTGTCCTAAAAGTGTGGGATCACAGCCAGGAGTCGTTAGACACCGTACTATGCGTTCCTCCTCAGGTAAAAAGATCCCTCTGGTGGTGGAGGAAAATGGTAAACCTGTCGCAGGGATGTCTGTGGCTCATCCCGACCTACAGGGTGGTAACCACAGACGCAAGCAGCAAAGGCTGGGGCGCACACTTGGGAACCCTATTGGCACAGGGCACCTGGAGAGACAAGCTCAAAAGGTCATCCTATTGGAAGGAACTAAAAACCGTTGGGTTGGCACTCAAGGCCTTCAGGAGGGAACTTCAGGGCCACCACATTCAAGTGCGCTCAGACAACTCCTCGGTCATCGCTTATGTAATCAAGCAAGGCGGCACAAGGAGCGGATTCCTGTTAGCCCTAGCAACAGAAGTCCTGAGCCGGGCCGAAGCCAATGCACTCTCCCTATCGGCAGTGTTTCTAAGAGGGGAAAAGAATGTGGTGGGGGACTCAGCAGAAAGCAGCTGAGAGAGGGCGATTGGGTCCTCAACCAGGAAGTCTTCAGCCTTATATCCAAAAGATGGGGACCCCTGGAGGTGGACCGCTTTGCGTCAAGGGACAACGCAAAAACCCTGTTTTTTTTCTCACTAAACAGGTGGGAAAATGCACAAGGGGTAGATGCCCTAACGCAGAGCTGGCGTTTCAAAATATGCTATGCCTTCCCGCCCCTGGTCTTGCTCCCGGCTGTGCTGAGAAAATTTCAGACAGAGAACACCTCTCTGATCTTGGTGACACCACATTGGCCCAACGGGAGTCGGTTCCCGATCCTCAAACGGTTAGCAGTAGAACCTCCTTGGTTCCTACCACTTCGGGAGGATCTTCATTCACAGGGCCCAGTCCTCTGTCCCCAAGTACACTGTTGGAACTTAGCAGCCTGGCTACTGAGGAAGGAATATTAAAAACCAAGGGATTTTCAGAAATGCTGATAGCCACTCTCCTCAATAGCAGAAAGGAGACGCGCCGGATCTACAAAAAGGTCTGGGTTCGTTTTAACGAGTGTTGCATAGGAAACTCCTTCAAGTTGCAGAGCCCTATAGCAGTTTTGGAGTTTTTGCAGTGCGGGGCAGATAAAGGGTTAGCCATTGCTACCCTTAAGAGCCAGGTATCAGCGCTGAGCGCATATTTGGAAAACCTCCAGCCACCATCCCTTGGGTGGTCAGATTTTTCAGAGCTCTAGCAAGACAGAGACCAGTTTAAGGTCCACTCTTCCCCAAGTGGGACATCTCTGGTCTCACAGGCCCTAACGGAGCCACCATTTGAGCCTTTAAAAAATTGTTCACTAAAGGACCTTACAAAAACCGTATTTTTGATTGCAGTCACAACTGCCAGGAGGGTCAGCGAAATAGAGGCTTTATCTGTCAGACCCCCTTTTTGTGTTGTGTTTTTGGATCGGGTAGTTTTTAAAACCGATCCGACATTGTTACCTAAAGTGGCCTCGAAGTATCATAGAAGCCAGGAGATAGTCTTACCCACTTTCTGCCCTAATCCCTAAGGAGAAAGGGAGTTTAAATTTCATATCTTAGATGTAAGGAGATGTTTCTTATCGTACATCACGGGGCACAGAGCCATAGTAGTGGTTATAGGTCACCTTCAGGTGATGGACACTGGCACACCCTAAGACAGGAAGTCCACTCCCTATATAACCCCTCCCACTACTGGAAGTACCTCAGTTTTTTCGCCAGTGTCTAAGGTGTTGGTCACGAGTAAAGATGTGCTGTGCTGAGCTCCACTGGAGCAATCCTTGCTGGGGCTAGCTAGGCTGCCGGATCCATTCAAAGTGTCTTTTCAGGTTCCTGAAGGTTTGGTAACGGAACCCACAAGCTAAACAAGCTTCTTCTCCAGTACCAGGGGCATCGGCCTCCACCGTCAAGTTCAAGAGGTAAACCTCAGAGTCAACCCCAGGGACAAAAGAGGTCCTGGGGAAGGAAACCTACAAAACAAAATACTAAAACCTATTAATGAAGGGGAAGACTTCTGCAGTTCTCAAAGGTCTGGCAGGAAGAGTGTCGAGATGGGTGGCTTCCTCAATAATGCTAGGGTACAAACTAGAGTTCCGAGAGTCCCCGTCACCTCATTTTCTCAGATCAAACGTTCCCAAAAATCCAGAGAAAAAGAAGTCTCTCTTTCAAGCATTGGACCATCTTTTGTCTCAAAAGGTGATACCGGTAGTCCCCATGGAAGAGCAGGGATTATGGTTTTATTCAAACCTTTTCACGGTACCAAAACCAAACGGGGATGTCAGACCCAATTCTAGATCTCAAAAATCGAAACCCGTCTTTGAATATCCGCTCTTTTCGCATGGAATCAATCCAATCAGTAGTCTCCATTCTACAAGGTGGAGAACTTTTAGCGTCAATCGACATCAAGGATGCATACCTCCATGTACCTATTTTTCCCGCTCACCAGAAATATCTACAATTCGAGATAGAAAATCTTAATTTGCAGTTTGTAGCTCTGCCTTTCGAACTAGCTACTGCACCTCAAGTGTTTACAAAGGTCCCTTCTCCCCCTTTAGCCAGATTAAGGGCTCAAGGTATAACAATTCTAGCTTACTTAGACGATCTGCTCTTGATAGAACAGTCGGTAGCCCGCTTAGACTAGAGTTTGGTCGCCACAGTCAGCTACCTGGAGTACCTAGGTTGGATTCTCAACCTAAACAAATCTACCTTAAAACCATCAAGGAGATTGGAATACTTGGGTCTGATCATAGATACAGCTCAGAAAAGGGTGTTCTTGCCCAAGGCAAAGATCAGTTCCATAAGGGGACTGATTCAGGTGGTCAAAGCAAAGAAGAATCCTTCTATTCGACTTTGCGTGAGATTGTTGGGAAAGATGGTGGCTTCATTCAAGGCCGTTCCTTATGCTCCATTTCATTCAGGGCTACTGCAAATCAGTGTCCTATTGACTTGGAACAAGAAGGTCCAAGCTCTAGACTTCCCAATGCGTTTATCCCCAAAGGTGCGCCAAAGCCTCAGTTGGTGGTTGATAGCCAAGAATCTGCAGAAAGGGAAATCTTTCCTACCAGTTACCTAGAAGGTGGTAACAGATGCCAGCCTTCTGGGCTGGGGAGCAGTCCTGGAAAAAGTGTCTGTCCAAGGGAAATGGTCCAAATCAGAAATGACCTTGCCCATCAATATTCTAGAGATTCAGGCAGCACGCCTGGCCCTGAAGGCCTGGACGCTCAGATTACGTAATTATCCTGTCAGGATCCAATCCGACAATGCCACAGCAGTGGCCTATATCAATCACCAAGGGGGCCACTGCCACTACAGAGAGAGGTGAATCGTATCCTAACTTGGGCAGAAAACATCATCATACCTTGCCTATCGGCAGTCTTCATTCCAGGAATAGAGAATTGGCAGGCGGACTACTTGAGTCGCCAGCAGTTGCTCCCGGGAGAATGGTCTCTTCACTCCAACATTTTTCTGGCAATATGTCAAAAATGGGGAATTCCCGACGTGGATATGTTTGCGTCCAGGTTCAACAAAAAGATCGACAATTTTGTGTCAAAGACAAAGGATCCGCTGGCATGCGGAACAGATGCCTTGGTGTTCCCGTGGAATCAGTATTCTCTGGTTTATGCATCCCCTCCTGTTCTGCTTCTGCGACTTCTTCGCAGGGTCAAGCAGGAAGGGAAGGCAGAGATCGTAAAGATGGCAGTAGGGGACCCATGGATGCTACCGCCACGGCAGGACCTTCTCTCGCAAGGTCCAGTATTCCATCCTACCTTACAAACGCTAAATTTAACGGTTTGGCTATTGAGACCCACATTCTGAAAAAGCAGTATCGATCGATCACTGTCACTTACAAAACACTAAACGCATAACTGCAGCGTTCGCAGAGCCAGGCCCGATCCCTGCGATCGCTAACAGTTTTTGTGGTAGCATTTTGGTGAACTGGCAAGCACTAGCCCCAAGCAGCGTCAGGTTAGCGCCAGTACCGCTAACACCCACGCACGCAGCATACGCCTCCCTTAGTGGTATAGTATCTGAACGGATCAATATCTGATCCGATCAGATCTATACTAGCGTCCCCAGCAGTTTAGGGTTCCCAAAAATGCAGTGTTAGCGGGATCAACCCAGATACCTGCTAGCACCTGCGTTTTGCCCCTCCGCCCGGCCCAGCCCAGCCCACCCAAGTGCAGTATCGATCGATCGCTGTCACTTACAAAACACTAAACACATAACTGCAGCGTTTGTAGAGTCAGGCCTGATCCCTGCGATCGCTAACAGTTTTTTTGGTAGCTTTTTATTGAACTGGCAAGCACCAGCGGCCTAGTACACCCCGGTCGTAGTCAAACCAGCACTGCAGTAACACTTGGTGACGTGGCGAGTCCCATAAGTGCAGTTCAAGCTGGTGAGGTGGCAAGCACAAGTAGTGTCCCGCTGCCACCAAGAAGACAAACACAGGCCCGTCGTGCCCATAATGCCCTTCCTGCTGCATTCGCCAATCCTAATTGGGAACCCACCGCTTCTGCAGCACCCAAACTTCCCCCATTCACATCCCCAACCAAATCAGTCGGCTGCATGAGAGGCATTTTCTTTATGTCCTCCCGAGTACCCCTACCCAACTAACCCCCCCAAAAAAGATGTTGTGTCTGCAGCAAGCGCGGATATAGGCGTGACACCCGCTATTATTGTCCCACCTGTCCTGACAATCCTGGTTTTTGCATTGGTGAATGTTTTGAACGCTACCATGCACAAGTTGAGTATTAGCGTAGGGTACAGCATTCCACAGACTAGGCGCACTTTCACAGGGTCTCCCAAAATGCCATCGCATTTTGAGAGACCCGAACCTGGAACCAGTTACAGTTATAAAAGTTACAGTTACAAAAAAAGTGTAAAAAAAAAAAAAAAACACAAACAAAAATATAAAATAAAAAAAAATAGTTGTCGTTTTATTGTTCTCTCTCTCTCTCCTCTCTATTGTTCTGCTCTTTTTTACTGTATTCTATTCTGCAATGTTTTATTGTTATTATGTTTTATCATGTTTGCTTTTCAGGTATGCAATTTTTTATACTTTACCGTTTACTGTGCTTTATTGTTAACCATTTTTTTGTCTTCAGGTATGCCATTCACGACCTTGAGTGGTTATACCAGAATGATGCCTGCAGGTTTAGGTATCATCTTGGTATCATTCTTTTCAGCCAGCGGTCGGCTTTCATGTAAAAGCAATCCTAGCGGCTAATTAGCCTCTAGACTGCTTTTACAAGCAGTGGGAGGGAATGCCCCCCCACCGTCTTCCGTGTTTTTCTCTGGCTCTCCTGTCTCAACAGGGAACCTGAGAATGCAGCCGGTGATTCAGCCAGCTGACCATAGAGCTGATCAGAGACCAGAGTGGCTCCAAACATCTCTATGGCCTAAGAAACCGGAAGCTACGAGCATTTTATGACTTAGATTTCGCCGGATGTAAAAAGCGCCATTGGGAAATTGGGGAAGCATTTTATCACACCGATCTTGGTGTGGTCAGATGCTTTGAGGGCAGAGGAGAAATCTAGGGTCTAATAGACCCCAATTTTTTTCAAAAAAGAGAATCACTACCTATTGCTATCATAGGGGATATTTACATTCCGTGAGATAACAATAAAAATGATTTAAAAAAAAAATGAAAGGAACAGTTTAAAAATAAGATAAAAAAGCAAAAAAAAATAATAAAGAAAAAAAAAAAAAAAAAAACCACTCCTGTCCCCCCTGCTCTCGCGCTAAGGTGAACGCAAGCGTCGGTCTGGCGTCAAATGTAAACAGCAATTGCACCATGCATGTGAGGTATCACCGCGAACGTCAGATCGAGGGCAGTAATTTTAGCAGTAGACCTCCTCTGTAAATCTAAAGTGGTAACCTGTAAAGGCTTTTAAAGGCTTTTAAAAATGTATTTATTTTGTTGCCACTGCACGTTTGTGCGCAATTTTAAAGCATGTCATGTTTGGTATCCATGTACTCGGCCTAAGATCATCTTTTTTATTTCATCAAACATTTGGGCAATATAGTGTGTTTTAGTGCATTAAAATTTAAAAAAAGTGTGTTTTTTCCCCAAAAAATGCGTTTGAAAAATCGCTGTGCAAATACTGTGTGAAAAAAAAAAATGAAACACCCACCATTTTAATCTTTAGGGCATTTGCTTTAAAAAAATAATGTTTGGGGGTTCAAAGTAATTTTCTTGCAAAAAAAAATAATTTTTTCATGTAATCAAAAAGTGTCAGAAAGGGCTTTGTCTTCAAGTGGTTAGAAGAGTGGGTGATGTGTGACATAAGCTTCTAAATGTTGTGCATAAAATGCCAGGAGAGTTCAAACCCCCCCCCCCCAAATGACCCCATTTTGGAACGTAGACACCCCAAGCTATTTGCTGAGAGGCATGTCAAGTCCATGGAATATTTTATATTGTGACACAAGTTGCGGGAAAAAGACAATTTTTTTTTTTTTTTTGCACAAAGTTGTCACTAAATGATATATTGCTCAAACATGCCATGGGAATATGTGAAATTACACCCCAAAATACATTCTGTTGCTTCTCCTGAGTATGGGGATACCACATGTGTGGGACTTTTTGGGAGCCTAGCCGCGCACGGGACCCCGAAAACCAAGCACCGCCTTCAGGCTTTTTAAGGGCGTAAATTTTTGATTTCACTCTTCACTGCCTATCACAGTTTCGGAGGTCATGGAATGCCCAGGTGGCACAAAACCCCCCCAAATGACCCCATTTTGGAAAGTAGACACCCCAAGCTATTTGCTGAGCGGTATAGTGAGTATTTTGCAGACCTCACTTTTTGTCACAAAGTTTTGAAAATTAAAAAAAAGAAAAAAATTTTTTTTTTCTTGTCTTTCTTCATTTTCAAAAACAAATGAGAGCTGCAAAATACTCACCATGCCTCTCAGCAAATAGCTTGGGGTGTGTACTTTCCAAAATGGGGTCATTTGGGGGGGTGGGGGGTTTGCCACCTGGGCATTCCATGGCATCCGAAACTGTGATAGGCAGTGAAGAGTGAAATCAAAAATTTACACCCTTAGAAATCCTGAAGGCGGTGATTGGTTTTCAGGGCCCCGTACGCGGCTAGGTTCCTAAAAAGTCCCACACATGTGGTATCCCCATACTCAGGAGAAGCAGCTAAATGTATTTTGGGGTGCAATTCCACATATGCCCATGGCCTGTGTGAGCAATATATCATTTAGTGACACTTTTGTGCAAAAAAAAAAAAAAAATTTCACTTTCCCACAACTTGTGTCAAAATATAAAATATTCCATGGACTCAACATGCCTCTCAGCAAATAGCTTGGGGTGT
Organism: Lithobates septentrionalis; assembly: GCA_037952835.1. NCBI lineage: Eukaryota > Metazoa > Chordata > Amphibia > Anura > Ranidae > Lithobates > Lithobates septentrionalis. The sequence continues at coordinate 1,566,547 of JBBDGP010000780.1, forward strand.
CTACTTTCCAAAATGGGGTCTTTCTGGGGGGGGGGGGTTATGCCATCTGTGCATTTTATGGCCTTCAAAACTGTGATACGTAGTGAGGAGTAAAATCAAAAATTTACGCCCTTAGAAATCCTGAAGGCAGTGATTGGTTTTCGGGGCCCCGTACGCGGCTAGGCTCCCAAAAAGTCCCACACATGTGGTATCCCCATGCTCAGGAGAAGCAGCTAAATGTATTTTGGGGTGCAATTCCACATATGCCCATGGCCTGTGTGAGCAATATATCATTTAGTGACAACTTTTTGTATTTTTTTTTTGTCATTATTCAATCACTTGGGTCAAAAAAAATGAATATTCAATGGGCTCAACATTCCTCTCAGCAATTTCCTTGGGGTGTCTACTTTCCAAAATGGGGTCATTTGTGGGGGTTTTGTACTGCCCTGCCATTTTAGCACCTCAAGAAACGACATAGGCAGTCATAAATTAAAGGCTGTGTAAATTCCAGAAAATGTACCCTAGTTTGTAGGCGCTATAACTTTTGCGCAAACCAATAAATATATATTTGTTGACATTTTTTTTACCAAAGACTTGTGGTCGAATACATTTTGGCCTAAATGTATGACTAAAATTGAGTTTATTGGATTTTTTTAGAACAAAATGTAGAAAATATCATTTTTTTTCAAAATTTTCGGTCTTTTTCCGTGTATAGCGCAAAAAATAAAAACTGCAGAGGTGATCAAATACCATCAAAAGAAAGCTCTATTTGTGGGAAGAAAAGGACGCAAATTTCGTTTGGGTACAGCATTGCATGACCGCGCAATTAGCAGTTAAAGCGACGCAGTGCCAAATTGTAAAAAGTGCTTTGGTCAGGAAGGGGGCAAACCCTTCCGGGGCTGAAGTGGTTAAAGAGGAGTTCCGACCGCCCCTTTAAAAGTCAGCAGTTACAAACACTGTAGCTTCTAGCGATGTCGGCACCGCAGCCGATGTTTACATTGAGTGTTGCCACCATTGCTGGTAAGGGAACCCAGCCGTGTAGCCTTTCGACTTCTAGGCTCAACACCCCCCCCCCCCCCCCCCCCCCCAAGGTGCCAAATGTGTGTGGGGGGGGGGGGACCAGATGAGCGGAACTCCGCTCTAAAATAAAATTGTGGTTTCAAATGGGTAGAAAATGGTATAATTCAAATCTACAGCCCTTGGTCAAAAGTTTTGAGAATTACACAAATATTAATTTTCACAGTCTGCTGCTTCAGTGTTTTTAGATCTTTTTTTAGATGTTACTATGGCATACTGAAGTATTATTACAAGCATGTCATAGGTGTCAAAGGCTTTTATTCACAATTACATTAAGTGTATGCAAAGAGTCAATATTTGCAGTTTTGACCCTTCTTTTTTTAAGACCTCTGCAACTCGCCCTGGCATGCTGTCAATTAACTTCTGGGCCACATTCTGACTGATAAAAAAAAGGGGAGAGAAAGTGAATTCATGGGTGGGGAACAAGCAAGAGTCAGATTAAATTAATTAAATCCTGTTTAATGAAAAAAGACTCACAATAGACACCAATCCAGAAAATATCCTGAAAACTCAGGTACCATCACCATTAAAAAGACCAAACAGTCATGTGCAGACACAGGTGGCCACCTGTCACAACCAACCGCTCATGGTAAGCATTTGAAGTCATTCAATATAAATAGACATCAGTAATATCAAAACACAAAATATACAAAACATTGCTGGAAGTCCAAATAGCATGGAGGAAGAACAGCAGATGATTGAATGAATGTTGAGTGGTTGTGACAACAGAACTTGATCAGCACTGTATGGTAATGTGGAGGGCAGAACTAGCCACTAAGGAGGGGGGGGAGAATGGTGTTAGAGGGCCGTGATGGAGAGGCCCATGGAAGGATGCATGGATGACTCCGCAACAGCTGCAGGGCACAGGTGTATGTAGGCTGGAAGGTCAGAGCCTCTCTAGGCCGGGGATAGCTCACAAGGCTGCAGACCAGGAGGTATGGATGGAACGTGCAGGCAGCTGAAGTAGGAGAGACGGGGTTGGTAGTAAGGCTGACGCTGTGGGACGGAAGCCAACTAACACACACAGTGAATAACTGGAGATAACTGTCCCGAATCAGGGATACAGAGAGGTAGAATCTCACCCGGTGTTGATTGCCGTCCACGTCAGGGAGGAAAAGTTGAAACTGTCACCGTCTCCTGCTTATGGAGTGCCTTTTAGTAAGTGGTTCGATCCTGTGGGGAGTCATCCGAAGTGTGCCTCAATCATGAGTAGCAAGTAGGCAATAGGAGGGAGTAGACCCACATGGGTACTGCGGATAAAGTCCAGATAGCTGAGGTAACAGTCTCCCCTTCGTCTAGTTTCTGCGGCGGGATTCAAACAACCGCCGGTCTCGCGGGTCAGTGTGATCAGGGCTGATAGGTGGGTCTGTTAGTCAGCAGATACGCTATGAGCAGCGTGATGGCGTCATGCTGACGCGTTTCATCCGTAGATCGGATTTCATCAGAGCATGCGCAGTAGCAGACCTAATCAACTTATATAGTGTTGAGACGGGACCACGTGGGCTTCGGCGTCTCGTTGCCAGAGCTACCACGCTGTTCACTGACAGCCATACACATAGAAGAAACATAAAACATGACTAGCAGAGCGAATCCGTAAAGGCAAACAGGGAGAAAGAGAAAGGGGGGGGGGGAGGGAAAAAAGGGGACAAAAGGGTGGGGGGAAAACACCGTAAATAACAAAGGAAACTGACGAGGGGAAGGAAAGATACAAAGAATGCAGGAAGTAAGAAGAAATGGGATAGGCTAACATGATGGTAATTATTAGCAATGATAATAGAGTGCAGTGAAAGAATTTGAATAATAATAAGGAGATGACTAGAATTTGGGGAATTTAGGTGAAGTACAGAGCCATGAAGTTATCAGTGGGGGCTACAGACAGGAAATTCCGACCATTAGGAGAAGATGTGGAAAAGTAACCACAGGTGTATTTATGGGGTTAAAAATACACCAAGGTTGCACTCATTATTTAACCCATGGGGGTGCATACTGTTGGTGTTGTATATCCACATCTTCTCCTTCTGGTACAGAATCCTGTCAAAATCACCCCTTCTCAGGGGGAGATTAAGCCTATAAATACCTTTAAAAGTAAGCCCCTCGGGGTTGCCCCTGTGTGCTTGCAGAAAATGTAAGGAAATGGGTCGTTCGTCGTCCTTACCCAGAATAGTCTGGATATGTTCGCTCACTCTGACCCTCAGTGGTCTCATAGTTTTCCCCACATAATGTTTCCCACAAGGGCAGGTGAGCATATAGATCACCCTTGTTGTATTGCAGTTAATAAAATTGTTGATTTTGAAAAGTTTTTTGCCCTCAGTCGGAAAATGTGCTTGTACGTTCAACATACTTACACATTGAACAGCGACCACACCTAAACATGCCCTTCAAGGGCGGAAGCTGTGTCAGCCAGTTGGGGGTAGGTGATCTTTGGTACTCAGAGTGAATTAAGCTGTCTTTTAGATTTTTGGAGCGCCGAGCCGTTAGGAGAGGTCTGGTACCTACAATCTTGCCTAAAATAGGCGACTCAGACAAGATGTGCCAGTGTTGATTACCGTATATACTCGAGTATAAGTCGAATTTTTCAGCCCTTTTTTTTGGGCTGAAAGTTTCCCTTCGACTTATACTCGAGTCCGCGCCGTCTGTCTGCATGATCAGCGTGTCATGCAGGCAGACGGCGGCCGGCGTGTGCTGATAATGCACGGAGGCTATTCCAGCTTTCAAAAGCCGCGCCTCCTGCTCTTCTGTAATAGGCTGAACAGCTGTCAGTGTACAGCCTATCACGGACATTCTCTCATCCTCGTCCGTGGTATGAGAATGAGAGAATGTCCGTGATAGGCAGTCAGCGGTCAGCCTATCACAGACGAGAAGGAGGCGCGGCTTTTGAACTGTGGAATGGCCGCCGAACAGTATCATCACACGGCCGCTGTCTGAGGATGGAGATCGCCACAGGAAGGCTACACAGGACACAGGTAGGCTGCACATGCACACAGGACACACATGCACACAGGACACACATGACACACATACACACAGGACACACATGACACACATACACACATGACACACATACACACAGGACACACATGCACACAGGACACACATGTACAGGACACACATGTACAGGACACACACACATGTACAGGACACACATGTACAGGGTACAGGTAGGCTGCACAGGACACAGGGAGGCAGGCAGCTGCAGATGGACATTATTGACCCTCTGCATTTCTCACCCTCGACTTATACTCGGGTCAATAAGTTTTTCCCAGTTTTTTGTGGTAAATTGGGGGTCTCGACTTATACTCGGGACGACTTATACTCGAGTATATACGGTAAGTATGGACCTGACTTGGTCCCAGTGGGCACCAAATTTGGTGATAATCCTTGGAAACCCCTGGGATTCCAGGGGTTTAGGATCCTTTTTCTTCTTCGCAAGAAGTGTTAGCCGATCTGTCTGAGTAGCCCTTCTTCTGGCCTCCCTAATACATGAATGGGAGTAGCCTCTCTCCCTAAATCTATTGTAGAGATCTTTAGACTCAGCGGTGAAATCATCTGGGTCAGAGCAGTTTCTTCGGGCCCTGAGAAATTGGCCTACGGGAATGGCCTTACTCAGAGATTTGGGATGGTCACTCGATGCTAGAAGTAGGGTATTAGCTGCTGTGGGTTTTCTAAAAGTTTTAGTCTTGATCAGGCCGTTATCGATGTAGATAGTTAAATCAAGAAATGAAAGGCTATGGGAATGAAAGGTGTAAGTGAGTCTAATGTTTCTGTCATTAGAGTTTAGCTCGTTCATGAAGGTGTGTAACTCGTGTTCAGAGCCCCCCCAGATCATGAGAACATCATCTATGTACCTCAGCCACGTGACACAGTGGCTGAGGTACAATGACGAAGGGTACACCAGATCCTCCTCCCACATATCAAGGTGTAGGCATGCGTAAGAGGGCGCCCAAGGTGCTCCCATAGAGGTCCCCCTTATTTGCTGGTAAAAGATTCCCAGAAATTGGAAGCAATTATGTTCAAGTAGGAAAGTAAGGATTTCACCTATGAATTCATTATGCTGTCCATGAGATGGGAACCTGCGTTCAAGAAAAAATTGGACTGCACGTAATCCCCAGGAGTGTGGTATTGAGGTTTACAACGATTCAACATCTATCCCCACTAGTAAGGCCCCTGGATTGGTGTCTATTGTGAGTCTTTTTTCATTAAACAGGATTTAATTAATTTAATCTGACTCTTGCTTGTTCCCCACCCATGAATTCACTTTCTCTCCCCTTTTTTTTGTTATATGCTGCATGAATTCTGAGGAACACACCCACTATTGATTGGTGCCAGCAAGTGTCACTAATCTTATGCAGACTTGTATGGATTATACCCTCAGTCTGTTATAAATTATACTCAAATTACAGAGCGTTGTGGTTCTTTTATCTAACCCCCTTTTTTTGCTCACATTCTGACTGATGGCAGCACATTCTTGCATAATCAATGCTTGCCGTTTGTCAGGATTTGTGGGGTTTTTTTTGTTCACCCGCCTCTTGAGGATTAACAACAAGTTCTCAATGGGATTAAGGTCTGGGAAGTTTCCTGGCCATGGGCCCAAAATTTCAATGTTTTGTTCCCCAAGCCACTTGGTTATCACCTTTGCCTTATGGCAAGGTGTTCCATCATGCTGGAAAAGGTATTGTTCATCACCAAACTGTTTTTGGGTGGTTGGGAGAAGTTGCTCTCGGAGGTTATTTTCGTACCATTCCTTATTCATGGCTGCATTCTTAGGCAAAATTGTGAGTAAGCGCACTCCCTTGGCTGAGAAGCGACCCCACACATGAATGGTCTCGGGATGCTTTACTGTTGGCATGACACAGGACTGATGGTAGTGCTCATCTTTTCTTCTCCAGGCAAGGTTTTTTTCAGATGCCCCAAACAATCGGAAAGGGGATTCATCAGACAAAATTACTTTACCCCCACTCTTCAATTGACCAATCCCTGTACCTTTTGCAGAATATCAGTCTGTCCCTGATGTTTTTCCTGGAGAGAAGTGGCTTCTTTGCTGACCTTCTTAACACCAGGCCATCCTCCAAAATTCGTTGCCTCACTGTGCGTGTAGATGCACTCACACCTGCCTGCTGCCATTCCTGAGCAAGCTCTGCACTGGTGGTGCCCCGATCCTGTGGCTGAGTCAACTGTAGGAGACAGTCCTGGCGCTTGCTGGACTTTCTTGGGCGCTCTGAAGCCTTCACAACAATTAAACCTCTCTCCTTGAATTTCTTGATGATCCGATAAATGGTTGATTTAAGTGATATCTTAGTAGCCGCAATATCCTTGCCTGTGAATCCCCTTTTGTGCAAAGCAATGATGACTGCACGTGTTTCCTTGCAGGTAACCATGGTTAACAGAGGAAGAACAATGATTTCAAGCACCACCCTCCTTTTAAAGCTTCCAGTCTGTTATTCTAACTCAATCAGCATTACAGGGTGATTTCCAGCCTTGTCGTCCTCAACACTGATACCTGTGTTAATGAGAGAATCACTGACATGATGTCAGCTGGTCCTTGGTGGCAAGGTAGTAATGCAGTGGAAATTTTTTTGGGGGATTAAGTTAATTTTCATGGCAAAGAGGGACAATTAATTGCAATTCACCTGATCACTTTTCATAACATTCTAGAGTATCTTCTAATTGCCATCATAAAAGCTGAGGCAGAAGACTTTGAGAAATTAATATTTCTGTCATTCTCAAAACATTTGCCTAGGGCTGTATACCCCTTACTGCTTTTTCCAAATGAGCCAAAGTCTTCCCTAATACCCTTACAGTACAGATTAGACATATTCCTTTTTTGTCTGGTATGAACACAGGCATTTCAATTCCAGAGATTACTCTGTGCCTTCTTTTCTGGCCTTCCTACAATTGAGACTTGACCAGAACTTGGTCTTAAATGCTGTTAAGGGATAGGTTTTGGCCTTGTCCATTTGTTTACCATCCTTCTTGTTCATTGCTTGGGGATGTCCAAGGGTCTATGAATATCAAGCCTGTGTCCTGTACTGTCATTAGGATAAAAGGAATATTTACTTGTAAATTCACTATATTTGAGTATAGGACACAGGACACCCTCCCCTGCGTCCCTTTTGTTACTCTGAAATGCTTACTAAAAAACATAGGACTCAGAGCGGGACTCATAGTTGTATAGGGTGTTTGGGGAATTTCCCAGGGGCGTGTCCTCAAAAGCTTTGCCAATGTTCGGTCATCTGAAAGTACCAGCCAGGGTCTATAATTATCAAGTCTGTGTCCTGTACTGTACTCCAAGATATGGGATGTACAAGCAAGTCAAAATTCCTATTTCTTTATCGTACATCATAGGACACAGAGCCTCAAGTAATTACTTGGTAGCTTATGGGCCTACCTTCAGGTGTTGACACTGGTATAACCAATACAAGAAGTTGACTCCCCTATATAACCCCTCCTCCTTCCAGGAGTCCTCAGTTTTTTGGCCAGTGTCTAAGGTGTTGGTCACGAGTAAAGATGTGCTCTGAGGAGCTCCAGGGAGGGATCCATGCTGGATTTAAAAAAACTCCACAACCGGATCCATCCTCGCCACTGAGGCCATAGGATGGTACCTGGGCCTCGCATTGAAGAACGAGGTTTTGCCTGTAAGCTTCTCTTTGAGAGCTGGACCCTAGGAACCAGGACTCTTTTTGGTTTTTCATATTACCTAAAGTTGTTCCTGAGGGGTGCTATACAGGTCCAAAGGAGCGGAACCCCTTTAAAAAGGGCCCCAGTCTTTGAAGGTTTAACTACGTTGCCCGCCGTGATGGGTGAAGGTTGGATCTGTCTGTTAAATCAGCAGTATCCTGCAGCGAGGATAAGGTAAGTGTCAGGTCTCTCACTTACCAGACTGGTGAGTCGTCTTGGGCAGAGGGTAGGCTCCCATACGTATCCGACTCGCGGCCCCTGGTAGAGCAGACAGGAAGCACATGAGTGCGGAGTGGTATGAGAGCCTGTGCAGGAGTCCGGATTCTTGAAGCAGGAAGTCTCCAAACAGCAGATGGTAATCAAAGGCACAGGCAACGGATGCTGAGCAGAAGCTATAGACTGGTCACACACAGGCAGGGTTCGTCAACAGGCGTTCAGCGGAGGTGCAGGAGGAGCAGGCAGAAGCGGGGTCAAACAAGCCGGGGTCAGATGCAGGCGGAAGTCAGGAAAGTCCAAAAGGCAAGCCGGATCGTCAGCAGATCAGAACACAGGAACAAGGAACAGGCAACGGGAACTAGGCACGGTAGCTGTTGATCAGGCAGCACCGATCAGAGGGAGGGGAAAGCCTGAATAGGCTGATTGGCGCCAAACGCCGCGCACGTGTGCGCGCTGTTACGCACAGACGCACGCGCCCGAGCGCGCCCTCGGACAGCGGCGCGCACACCAGCACCGCCAGGCAAACGCATAACAGCACCCATAGGCGGACACGCGCTAACGTGAACGCGCGCGCCTGGGCACCACCGCGTCCGCCATGGCCAGCCGGAACGCCCACACCAGTGCCCATAGAGGCAGGCGCCCGAGCACCCACAGGAACGCGCGCACCAACGTGCCCCGGTGCGCAACGACGCCCAACCAGGTAACCTCTCTGACAGTAAGGGGAGAAGCCTAGGAACTGTAAAAAGTCCACCTATGCCTTTTTCTCCAAAAAATACATATACATTTTATATTTTATATATATATATAACTGTATGCCTTAAAATGTCTCCTACAGGGAGTATATTACACTTGCCTAGTAAGATGCCTTTTTCAGCAGCTCTGTGTCTGGCTATAGCAGTGGGTGTGGTCCCTGCAGCCAGAGGGGAGTTCTTAATTGAACAGATGGTGTTCCTCTTCTGTGGGATCTAAAGGTGTTACAGCAGTAGTTTATGAACATACAAAACCAGCCATTTGCATTTTTTTGTATAAAGTGAAGTCTTCCTTTAAAACTAGGATCTTAACAAACACTGCTAATAAAAATTCCCCTCCCCCTCCCCTCGCCTCCTGGAGAGGTGCGGTAACAGTTGACACTTGTGTGTAATCAGGTTTTCACCTGAGGCTTAACACAGACGCTCTCAGTTCATATGCTGAAGACAGAAGTCTGTCACACTAAGAGACACAGGAGCGCTGGGCATGTAAAGGTGTGTAAACAGGCATTTCCAGCACAGGAAATATTATGGTACTCAGCATCAAAGGTTGCTCCTTATGGTGACATTGTTTTCTTTTGCTAAAACTATTGTTCAGAAATACCATAATTTGTTAAAGTGCCTCTGCTGTTGTGCCTAGCACATTTGATTTCCAGTGTACCACAAAGGTACCAAGGATTCCACCCCCAGGCGCTGGGAACTCCAGTCATGCCTCCACACTGTCATCTTCTCCGGAGATACCTGACATGGCAAGCCAGGGTGAGTCATTGGAAGCAATTGGTGGTGCAACTGCTTCTCACACTTCAACCCCTGTGTATGTGACTGAAGATGCATTCTCCTCTGCCCTGTTGGGCTTAGAAGGAAGATTAGTGGCTTTAATCGCATTCTCCATCCAAGAGAATAGGAAGCATGCTAGATCCCCCTCCCCCCACCTCAAACCCCTTTTTCCAAGGGAACAGTGGGCACAGGATGAGGTGTTATCCTCAGGTGATCACGGGGGAAAACAAGCCAAATTTTCCTCTGTGGAGGAAACAACAGTTGATGAATCTTATGCAACCTCACAATCTGACAGATTGATGGTACAAACTCTTACAGAGATGGTTCATTCCACTTTTTATACTACTCCTAACAGAGTAAGGTGAAAGTCCAGGTCCCTTCTTTGTTTTTTATAAAAAAAAAACCTTTTTACAGCGCTTATTTATGCTTAATGGGATCATCTGGATAAGCATTTTTTCCCTCCAAAGAGTTTCTCAGTTCTCTATCATGGAGGAAAAATTCACAAAGGTTGGAAAGTACCAGCAGTAGACGCTGCGATTTCCAGCATCAAGATGCATAATTGCTTAAGCATCCAACAGATAAGGAGTTGGAATTTTTTTGTTAAAATCCTCCTACCAATGGCGCTATGTTTCGCCATAGATGCCATAAAAGACCCTATCCACTAGGCATCTCGCCTTGCGCTTGTGATAAAACACATGCTTAGGACCCTGTGGTTAACCACTTGACGACCGCCTCACGCCGATGTACGTCGGCAAGGTGGCACGGACAGGCAAAATCACGTACATGTACGTGATTTGCCTTCCGTGGGTGGGGGGTCCGATCAGACCCCCCCCCGGTGCCCGAGGCGGTCGTCTTTTGTCCAGCGGCGATCAGAGGTGAGGGGGAGACCATCCGTTCGTGGCCCCCCCCTCGCGATCGCCGCCGGCCAATCGAATCATTCCTTTGCTGCTGTATGCTAAACAGCAGCAAAGGAAATGATGTCATCTCTCCTCGGCTCGGTAATTTCCGTTCCGGCCCGAGGAGAGAAGACAGGTATGTGAGTGCACAACACACTACACACTCAGTAGAACATGCCAGGCACACTAAACACCCCGATCCCCCCCCCCCCCGATCGCCCCCTGATCCCCCCCCCCGATCACCCCCCCCCCGTCACAAACTGACACCAGCAGTTTGTTTTTTTTTGTTTTGTTTTTTCTGATTACTGCATAGTGTCAGTTTGTGACAGTTACAGTGTTGGGACAGTTACTGTTACCCCCCTTTAGGTCTAGGGTACCCCCCTAACCCCCCCTAATAACGTTTTAACCCCTTGATCACCCCCTGTCACCAGTGTCACTAAGCGATCATTTTTCTGATCGCTGTATTAGTGTCGCTGGTGACGCTAGTTAGGGAGGTAAATATTTAGCTTCGCCGTCAGCGTTTTATAGCGTCAGGGACCCCCATATACTACCTAATAAATGTTTTAACCCCTTGATTGCCCCCTAGTTAACCCTTTCACCACTGATCACCTTATAAGTGTTACGGGTGACGCTGGTTAGTTCGTTTATTTTTTATAGTGTCAGGGCACCCGCCGTTTATTACCGAATAAAGGTTTAGCCCCCTGATCGCCCGGCGGTGATATGCGTCGCCCCAGGCAGCGTCAGATTAGCGCCAGTACCGCTAACACCCACGCACGCAGCATACACCTCCCTTAGTGGTATAGTATCTGTACGGATCAATATCTGATCCGATCAGATCTATACTGGCGTCCCCAGCAGTTTAGGGTTCCCAAAAACGCAGTGTTAGCGGAATCAACCCAGATACCCGCTAGCACCTGCGTTTTGCCCCTCCGCCCAGCCCACCCAAGTGCAGTATCGATCGATCACTGTCACTTACAAAAGACTAAACGCATAACTGCAGCGTTCGCAGAGTCAGGCCTGATCCCTGCGATCGCTAACAGTTTTTTTGGTAGTATTTTGGTGAACTGGCAAGCACCAGCCCCAGGCAGCGTCAGGTTAGCGCCAGTAGTGCTAACACCCACGCACGCAGCATACGCCTCCCTTAGTGGTATAGTATCTGTACGGATCAATATCTGATCCGATCTGATCTATACTAGCGTCCCCAGCAGTTTAGGGTTCCCAAAAACGCAGTGTTAGCGGAATCAGCCCAGATACCTGCTAGCACCTGCGTTTTGCCCCTCCGCCCAGCCCAGCCCACCCAAGTGCAGTATCGATCGATCACTGACACTTACAAAACACTAAATGCATGACTGCAGCGTTCGCAGAGTCAGGCCTGATCCCTGCGATCGCTAACAGTTTTTTTGGTAGTATTTTGGTGAACTGGCAAGCACCAGCCCCAGGCAGCGTCAGGTTAGCGCCAGTACCGCTAACACCCACGCACGCACCGTACACCACCCTTAGTGGTATAGTATCTGAACGGATCAATATCTGATCCGATCAGATCTATACTAGCGTCCCCAGCAGTTTAGGGTTCCCAAAAACGCAGTGTTGGCGGGATCAGCCCAGATACCTGCTAGCACCTGCATTTTGCCCCTCCGCCCGGCCCAGCCCAGCCCACCCAAGTGCAGTATCGATCGATCACTGTCACTTACAAAAGACTAAAACACATAACTGCAGCGTTCGCAGAGTCAGGCCTGATCCCTGCGATCGCCAACAGATTTTTTGGTAGCGTTTTGGTGAACTGGCAAGCGCCAGCGGCCAAGTACACCCCGGTCGTAGTCAAACCAGCACTGCAGTAACACTTGGTGACGTGGCGAGTCCCATAAGTGCAGTTCAAGCTGGTGAGGTGGCAAGCACAAATAGTGTCCCGCTGCCACCAAAAAGACAAACACAGGCCCGTCGTGCCCATAATGCCCTTCCTGCTGCATTCGCCAATCCTAATTGGGAACCCACCGCTTCTGCAGCGCCCGTACTTCCCCCATTCACATCCCCAACCAAATGCAGTCGGCTGCATGAGAGGCATTTTCTTTATGTCCTCCCGAGTACCCCTACCCAGCGAACCCCCCCAAAAAAGATGTCGTGTCTGCAGCAAGCGCGGATATAGGCGTGACACCCACTATTATTGTCCCTCCTGTCCTGACAATCCTGGTCTTTGCATTGGTGAATGTTTTGAACGCTACTATGCACTAGTTGAGTATTAGCGTAGGATACAGCATTCCACAGACTAGGCGCACTTTCACAGGGTCTCCCAAGATGCCATCGCATTTTGAGAGACCCGAACCTAGAACCGGTTACAGTTATAAAAGTTGGTTACAAAAAAAGTGTAAAAAAAAATAAATAAATATATAAAATAAAGAAAAATAGTTGTCGTTTTATTGTTCTCTTTCTCTCTATTCTCTCTATTGTTCTGCTCTTTTTTACTGTATTCTATTCTGCAATGTTTTATTGTTATTATGTTTTATCATGTTTGCTTTTCAGGTATGCAATTTTTTGTACTTTACCGTTTACTGTGCTTTATTGTTAACCATTTTTTTGTCTTCAGGTACGCCATTCACAACTTTGAGTGGTTATACCAGAATGATGCCTGCAGGTTTAGGTATCATCTTGGTATCATTCTTTTCAGCCAGCGGTCGGCTTTCATGTAAAAGCAATCCTAGCGGCTAATTAGCCTCTAGACTGCTTTTACAAGCCGTGGGAGGGAATGCCCCCCCCCCCCACCGTCTTCCGTGTTTTTCTCTGGCTCTCCTGTCTCAACAGGGAACCTGAAAATGCAGCCGGTGATTCAGCCAGCTGACCATAGAGCTGATCAGAGACCAGAGTGGCTCCAAACATCTCTATGGCCTAAGAAACCGGAAGCTACGAGCATTTTATGACTTAGATTTCGCCGGATGTAAATAGCGCCATTGGGAAATTGGGGAAGCATTTTATCACACCGATCTTGGTGTGGTCAGATGCTTTGAGGGCAGAGGAGAGATCTAGGGTCTAATAGACCCCAATTTTTTCAAAAAAAGAGTACCTGTCACTACCTATTGCTATCATAGGGGATATTTACATTCCCCGAGATAACAATAAAAATGATTAAAAAAAAATAAAAATGAAAGGAACAGTTTAAAAATAAGATAAAAAAGCAAAAAAATAATAAAGAAAAAAAAAAAATAAAAGCACCCCTGTCGCCCCCTGCTCTCGCGCTAAGGCGAACGCAAGCGGCGGTCTGTCGTCAAACGTAAACAGCAATTGCACCATGCATGTGAGGTATCACCGCGAAGGTTAGATCGAGGGCAGTAATTTTTGCAGTAGACCTCCTCTGTAAATCTAAAGTGGTAACCTGTAAAGGCTTTTAAAGGCTTTTAAAAATGTATTTATTTTGTTGCCACTGCACGTTTGTGCGCAATTGTAAAGCATGTCATGTTTGGTATCCATGTACTCGGCCTAAGATCATCTTTTTTTATTTCATCAAACATTTGGGCAATATAGTGTGTTTTAGTGCATTAAAATTTAAAAAAGTGTGTTTTTTCCCCAAAATATGCGTTTGAAAAATCGCTGCGCAAATACTGTGTGAAAAAAAAATGAAACACCCACCATTTTAATCTGTAGGGCATTTGCTTTAAAAAAAATATATAATGTTTGGGGGTTCAAAGTAATTTTCTTGCAAAAAAAAAAAACTTTTTCATGTAAACAATAAGTGTCAGAAAGGGCTTTGTCTTCAAGTGGTTAGAAGAGTGGGTGATGTGTGACATAAGCTTCTAAATGTTGTGCATAAAATGCCAGGACAGTTCAAAACCCCCCCAAATGACCCCATTTTGGAAAGTAGACACCCCAAGCTATTTGCTGAGAGGCATGTCGAGTCCATGGAATATTTTATATTGCGACACAAGTTGCGGGAAAGAGACAAATTTTTTTTTTTTTTGCACAAAATTGTCACTAAATGATATATTGCTCAAACATACCATGGGAATATGTGAAATTACACCCCAAAATACATTCTGCTGCTTCTCCTGAGTACGGGGATACCACATGTGTGAGACTTTTTGGGAGCCTAGCCGCGTACGGAACCCCGAAAACCAAGCACCGCCTTCAGGCTTTCTAAGGGCGTGAATTTTTGATTTCTCTCTTGACTGCTTATCACAGTTTCGGAGGCCATGGAATGCCCAGGTGGCACAAAACCCCCCCAAATGACCCCATTTTGGAAAGTAGACACCCAAAGCTATTTGCTGAGAGGTATAGTGAGTATTTTGCAGACCTCACTTTTTGTCACAAAGTTTTGAAAATTGAAAAAAGAAAAAAAAAAAAGTTTTTTCTTGTCTTTCTTCATTTTCAAAAACAAATGAGAGCTGCAAAATACTCACCATGCCTCTCAGCAAATAGCTTGGGGTGTCTACTTTCCAAAATGGGGTCATTTGGGGTGGTTTTGTGCCACCTGGGCATTCCATGGCTTCCGAAACTCTGATAGGCAGTGAAGAGTGAAATCAAAAATTTTCACCCTTAGAAATCCTGAAGGCGGTGATTGGTTTTCGGGGTCCCGTGCACGGCTAGGCTCCCAAAAAGTCCCACACATGTGGTATCCCCGTACTCAGGAGAAGTAGCTAAATGTATTTTGGGGTGCAATTCCACATATGCCCATGGCCTGTGTGAGCAATATATCATCTAGTGACAACTTTGTGCAAAAAAAAAAAAAAAAAATGTGTCACTTTCCCGCAACTTGTGTCAAAATATAAAATATTCCATGGACTCAATATGCCTCTCTGGAAATAGCTTGGGGTGTCTACTTTCCAAAATGGGGTCATTTGGGGGGGTTTTGTGCCACCTGGGCATTCCATGGCCTCCGAAACTGTGATAGGCAGTAAAGAGTGAAATCATAAATTTACACCCTTAGAAATCCTGAAGGCGGTGATTGGTTTTCGGGGCCCCGTACGCGGCTAGGCTCCCAAAAAGTCCCACACATGTGGTATCCCCATATTCAGGAGAAGCAGCAGAATGTATTTTGGGGTGCAATTCCACATAGGCCCATGGCCTTTGTGAGCAATATATCATTTAGTGACAACTTTTTGTAAATTTTTTTTTTTTTTTTGTCATTATTCAATCACTTGGGACAAAAAAAATACATATTCAATGGGTTCAACATGCCTCTCAGCAATTTCCTTGGGGTGTCTACTTTCCAAAATGGGGTCATTTGGGGGGGTTTTGTACTGCCCTGCCATTTTAGCACCTCAAGAAATGACATAGGCAGTCATAAACTAAAAGCTGTGTAAATTACAGAAAATGTACCCTAGTTTGTAGACGCTATAACTTTTGCGCAAACCAATAAATATACGCTTATTGACATTTTTTTTACCAAAGACATGTGGCCGAATACATTTTGGCCTAAATGTATGACTAAAATTGAGTTTATTGGATTTTTTTTATAACAAAAAGTAGAAAATATCATTTTTTTTCAAAATTTTCGGTCTTTTTCCATTTATAGCGCAAAAAATAAAAACCGCAGAGGTGATCAAATACCATCAAAAGAAAGCTCTATTTGTGGGAAGAAAAGGACGCAAATTTCGTTTGGGTACAGCATTGCATGACCGCGCAATTAGCAGTTAAAGCGACGCAGTGCCAAATTGGAAAAAGACCTCTGGTCCTTAGGCAGCATAATGGTCCGGGGCTCAAGTGGTTAAAAGGGTTGGTCAGCCTAAGCATCTTGCAAAAAAGGGTGTCTGACTAGTTTCCCTTTTCATTGGGGAAGGTTTGGTGAAATACATCCAAATGATTTCTAGCAGTAAAGCTCTTTTGTCCAGTAGAAGGTTAAAAATGTCCTTTTATTTAAAGTGAAGCCACAACAGCTCACAGGTTAAGTACTCTGATGGCCAGTGCAGCCATGGGAGTCTTCCTGACAGACATGGGTTCAGATCCACATGTCAGCGTTCACTAGTGAAGGAGCCGCTCCTCACAGGTTAACTACTCTGACGGCCAGCGTAGCCATGGGAGGCTTCCTGAAAGACGTGGGACCTCGTCCTCACGTTGGCTCCTTGTGACCTTGGACAAGTCACTTAAATAGATTCCTTCCCCTGCGCAGGGGCAGCTGCCTCTAGGCAGCGGTGATGGCCTCCACCGTCAGACTCTAGGGCATGAATTCCAAGAAATACTGTTCAGAACTGTGCGACTTCAAGGTAGTCTCTGCACTACTTTGGTACCACTTTGATGCAACTTGAGGTCCATAAACCTCTAGAATACACAGGCATTGTTTCCTGTCGCATCAAAATCGCGCCCCAACGTATTCTCGGCGGCAAAGGATCATAGTAAAATCACGCAACTTTGGGGTTGCAATAGTGGAAACTGAGCCTAAGAGGAGAAAATATTCAGCCCCTGTATACATGATTGAAGATGCGTTTTTCCTCCGCCCTGCAGGGCCTAGAAGGAAAATTAGCGACTTTAGTCGCATCCGCTATCCAAGGATGGGAAGCGTGTTAGATTCCCTCCCCCACCTGAGATCCCTTATCAAGGGAACAGTGGGTAGAGGATGAAGGATTACCCTTAGGTAATCTGGAAGAAAGGCAAACTGAGTACTCCTCTGCAGAGGAGACAACTAGAGTTGAACTTTTTTTCAGCCTCGCAATCTGAGAAATTGCTGGTACAAACCTCTTAAAGAGATGATTTGTGCCTATTTCAAGCTACCTCTAGTAGAGTCAGATGATAGTTCTGTTTTTTCTTAAGTTCCTTGGAACCTTCACTGCCTTTTTCATGCATTTCCTGTACATGTACAGAGCCACGCAGAAATTCATCAGATCCATTCTAGATCTAAAAAAATCGAAATCAGTTCCTGAAGATCCGCTCCTTTCTATGGAGTCGATCAAGTCAATAGTTTCTATCATGCAAGGAGGAAAACTTCTAGCGCCTATCTGCATCAGGGACGCATATCTGCATGTCCATATATTTCCCGCTCACCAAAGGTTTCTGCGGTTCAAAGTAGAACAGCAGCATTTCAGTTTATAGCCTTGCTCTTCAGGCTAACTACAGCACCTCGAGTGTTCACAAAGGTGCTAGCCCCACCTGTAGCCAGGTCAAGGGCACAGGGCTTAAACAGTCTTGGCATACCTAGACGATCTATTGCTAATAGACCAATCGCTGTTCGGAGTAAGGTGTACGCATTACAACCAGTTACCTGGAAAGGTCTGGGTTGCATTCTCAACCTAGTAAAATGCCCATTAAAATCGCTAAAAAAGGGCTGCAGTATTTGGGTCTGATTATAGATACAGCCCAGAAAAAGGGTCTTCTTGCCCAGAGAAAAAAAAAAAAAAAAACACTCTATAAAAGAGTTGGTGCGGATGGTCAGGTTAAAAGGAGGTCCCTCCATTCACCTTTGCATGAGGTTGTTAGAAAGGATGGTGGCTTCATTCGAAGCAGCTCCCTTTGCCCAGTACCATTCGAGACTGTTGCAAAACAGTATTCTATTTTCTTGGAACAAAACGATCCAAGTTTTGGACTTGCCAATGCGGCTGTCCCCAAGGGTGTCCCAAAGCCTCAATTGGTGGTTACTAAAGAATGTCCTAAAGGGTAAATCCTTCAGACCACTTATCTGGAAAGTGGTAATGACAGAGAAGACAACTGTCCAAGGAAAGTGTTCAAGAACCGAAAGAGCCTTGCCCATCAACATCCTAGCGATTCGGGCAGTGCGTCTGGCTCTAAAAGCCTAGACTTCCAGGTTAAGGGATTGTCCCAACAGGATCCAATCCGTCAATGCCACAGCTGTTGCCTATATCAATCACCAAAAGGGGCATCAGGAATCTCTCAGTGCAGAGAGAAGTGAACCATATTCTAACTTGGGCAGAAAGAAATATTCCGTGCCCATTGGCAGTCTTCATTCCGGGAATAAAGAATTGGCACGCGCACTACATGTGCCGCCAGCAGATTATTCCCAGGGGAATGGTCTATTCACCCCGACATGTTTCGGGCTGTTTGTCAAGGATGGGGGACTCCGGATGTAGATCTTCTAGAATCCAGTGCAACATAAAGTTAGTCAATTTTGTGTCCATAACAAAGGATCCATTCGCATGCAGAACAGATGCGTTGATGATACTGTGAGATCAGCTTTTACTGATCTATGCATTTCCCCCTATTCAGTTGCTGCCTTGACTTCTTTGCAGGATCAAGCTTGGAAAGAAAACCGGTAATTCTGGCAGCACCAGCATGGCCCAGAAGGTCATGGTATGCAGAGGTCGTAAAGATGACAGTGGAGGATCTGTGGTCCCTTCCACTAAGGCCAGACCTGCTCTCACAGGGGCCGATATTCTATCCTACTTTACGAATGCTAAATTTAACAGCCTGGCTATTGAGACCCACATTCTGAAAAGACGTGGGCTTTCCAGGGCAGTTATTTCTACTTTAATGCTAGGAAGCCAGCTTCTAGAGCTATATATTATAGAGTTTGGAAAACTTATGTTTCCTGGTGTGAATCCAAGGGTTGGCACCCTCGGAGATATATTATAGGCAGAATTCTTGCCTTTCTACAAGTAGGCGTAGAGATAAAGTTGGCCCTGAGTACTATTAAGGGCCAAGTCTCAGCCTTATCAATTTTATTTCAAAGACCACTTGCTACGCATTCTTTAGCCCGGGGTTTCATGCGAGGAGTGATGCGGATTAATCCGCCAGTTAAATCACCCTTAAGCCCTTGGGACTTGAATTTAGTTTTGTCAGTGTTACAAAAACCGCCATTCGAACCATTACAGCATGTTCCCTTAGTCCTTCTGACTAGGAAGCTGATATTTTTGGTTGCTATATCCTCAGCAAGGAGGGTTTCAGAATTGGCTGCTCTTTCCTGTAAAGAGCCATATTTGGTTATTCATGAGGACAGAGTGGTGTTGGGCCCTCGTCCAGGTTTTTTACCAAAAGTGGTCTCAGGTTTCCACCTGAACCAAGATATTGTCCTGCCGTTTTTTTCCAAAACCATGTTGGTTATTCATGAGGACAGAGTGGTGTCACGCCCTCGTCTAGGCTTTTTGCCAAAAGTGGTTTCAGGCTTTCATCTGAATGAAGATATTGTCCTGACATCGTTTTTTCCAAAACCATGTTCCAAAGAAGAAAAGTCACTACATTGTCTTGATGTGGTGAGAGCAGTGAAGATCTATTTAAAGAAAACTTCTCAGATTCGTAAGACTAATGTCTTATTTATTCTGCCAGAGGTTCCTAAAAAAGGACAGGCAGAGTCAAAATCCACTGTGGCTAAGTGGATTCGGCAGGTTATAATTCAAACTTATGATTTAAAGGGAAAGATTCCCCCTTTTCAAGTTAAGGTGCACTCTGCCAGAGCGGTTGGTGCTTCTTGGGCAGTGCGTCACCAGGCCTCCATGTCTCAGATCTGCAAGGCCGTGACTTGGTCTTCAGTGCATACATTTACAAAATGTTATCAAGTAGATGTAAGATGGAATGAGGATATCGCCTTCGGGCGCAGTGTGCTGCAGGCAGCAGTATAATTCCTCAAGGTCTGGGGGTGCCCTGCGGGTTGTGTCTCCCTCCCCTCAAGTAGCATTGCTATGGGACATCCCACCAAGTAATTACTTGAGGCTCTGTGTCCTATGATGTACGATAAAGAAAATAGGATTTTTAAAACAGCTTACCTGTAAAATCCTTTTCTTGGAGTACATCATAGGACACAGAGCTCCCGCCCCTCTGTTTTTGGGGTGAGAGTATATTGCTTATATTGCTTGGCTACAAAAATTGAGGACTCCTGGAAGGAGGAGGGGCTTTATAGGGGAGTCAACTTCCTGTATTGGTTATACCAGTGTCAACACCTGAAGGTAGGCCCATAACCCACCAAGTAATTACTTGAGGCTCTGTGTCCTATCATGTACTCCAAGAAAAGGATTTTACAGGTAAGCTGTTTTAAAAATCCTATTTTTTTCCTCCACTTTTAATGTGGCTGTTCTCCAAATGCTCTGATATTTTTCCTCTGTCAAAAACTTACTTGTAATTAAACTGGCTGCTTAGCAAATTTGGCCAATCTTGTATTTGTGTGTGTTTGAGTGTTGTATCTTGTCAGCCATCAATGAAAGCAGCAAGGAACTCCCTTCGAATGTGCTTATCTTAGTTTTAGAGTACAGGACACAGGCAAAGTATTCATACACCATGGGTTTTAGGTGTGTACCTTCAGGTGATTGGACACTGGCAAAGCTTTAGAGAACACACCCCCTGGGTTCCTCCCCTATAACCCCCCTATTTAATTTTGTTCTACTGTATGAAGGTGATGGATCTTTTCTCCTTTTCTGAGACAATCAACCTTAGCATAACTAGTTTATTTTTCAATGAAGCCCTCACTGTCTTCTAATGCAAGCACAGAAACTGTATCTGGATCAGTGTAATTTCAGTAAAGCCTTGGGAGCTGTACCCGGACCCTGTGCTGTGGGGACAGCCTATATATTTTACTTTTGGCACTGGCTCCCTCATAGGTGCTTGCCTTGGCACTTGGTGCAATGCGTAAGTAGCCACAGGGTGCTATACAGGTCCAGAATCATGGTCCATCGCTATGGAACCCAGTCCCTGAAGACCCCTTCGGGGTACTCTCACCATGACAGGCAAAGACTGGTCTTTTATTTACAGTCCACCATCATGGACTGGTAAGACAGGGTTGCCCTGTATCTCTGACAATTACTGTAAAAACAGGGCTACATTTGGATTAGACTTAACTTACAGTGTAAACTTTTTTAAACTGGCACTAAAATTCAATCACACTCAGGTGGATGACCAGATGTTACATCACACCACTGGTTGTACACTTTACCGCCACTTCCATTTAGAGCCCTTATAAGGTAGGTAACATCTTCCGGAATGTCAGTCAGTGCAAAATTGCAGGCCATTATTTGCTCTGCTGAAGGCCCGTACAGCACTCCACCTCAGAATGACCATGCATCCCTTGTACTGGAGGCTTCAACATCGATGTCAGCATTCAATTCTATTTCAGGCATGCAACAAACTGCCTTTTTGACTAAGATTATAGGCTTAAATGAGTTGTAAAGGCAGAAGGTTTGTTATCTTAATGCATTAAGATAAAAAACCTGTGTGTAACAGCCTCACCAGCACCCCCCAATTACCTACCTGAGCTCCTCTCTCCAGCAATGTCCACGATCCCCTCAGCCATCCAGTACACTCCTCCTGAATGGCTGAGACAGAGCAGCGGCACTTTTGGCTCCTGTGGCTGTCAATCAAAGTCAACCAGCCAGCCAATCAGGGGAGAGAGGGGGCAGGGCCAGGTCAGGGCTCCGTGTCTGAATGGATACACGGAGTACTGACTCGGCTTGGGTGACAACCTGTAACAAGCTGCTGGCTGAGGGGGCACTGAAAGGAGGGAGGGGCTAGGAGCAGCAAAGAGGGACCCAAGAAGAGAAGGATCTGGGCTGCTCAGTGCAAAACCAACTGCACAGAGCAGGTAAGTATAACATGTTTGTTGTTTAAAAAAAAAAAAAAGCGTGCGTTTACAATCACTTTAATACTGCCATCTTTGTCTCTGGCCCAAAAACGCTACGCCTCTTTTTCTGTCTCTCAACTGGAGTCAGATCTCGATATACTAATTCTGGAGGATGCAAAGAGAATGCAGACACAGAAGGGAATGAAGGGGGTAATTGAGGTAGTATTTGAGAATTTTTCCCCAGGTTGTCACTGTATTGAAGAGGGAGCTTCCCGCGACATGCTTTCTAATTTTGAAAAGCTCATTGTCCGCCTTGGCATGTAACTACCTGACTCTCTTCCATCACGCCATGCTACTTTTGGTACAAAGAGGCATGCAAAATGCTGTAAATCATTCCGTGTTCCAGAACAGATCGACTGTGCCATCTGTGACAACTGGTTTACTACAAGATTTTTTTTCACTCCCAAAATCTTTGAACTCTATCCAGTGGAAAGAATTTAAAAAGTGGGCTAGTTCTGTCTTAAACAAACCTCTCACTGTTCCTATTGAAGATGTTCCTTCTTTCAAAGATTCTGCAGATTGAAAATTTGAGATGCCCTTAAAGGCTCTCTATTCCTCCAGGCCCAGGCCTGTAACCAGATCGCACTGTAATTTCAGTCAGTCTGCAGCTTAACTGGACTAGGTTAGTCAACAGTCAACATGATTCAGGATCGTGCTGCTACAGTACAATTACAGCAATTGCCTTCTGCTCTGCTCTTGTGTGTGGATGCCCTAGAACAGGGATCCTCAAACTACGGCCCTCCAGCTGTTGCGGAACTACACATCACATGAGGCATTGTAAAACTCTGACATTCACAGACATGACTAGGCATGATGGGAATTGTAGTTCCTGAACAACTGGAGGGCCGTAGTTTGAAGACCCCTGCCCTAGAACATGTCATGAGACAAATTTCCTGAATAGTGCCAATCTCCATTCACATGCACAGAATCCCTTGGCTAAAAGCTTGGTCAGCTGAAGTAACCTGTATAACTTTCCAAGGAAAATGTCTGTTTAGTTAGGCACTTGACCAATGCATCGTAGACGCCACAGATGGGGTGCACAGGAGGCGCTAACTCCTTTAAATGCAAAGTATCTGTCAGCTCTAACCAGACTTCAACTTCTAAACCTAAGTTCAGCCCTTCCTTCCAGGCGAGGCTTGGTCCAACAAGGTCAGAAACCCTCCCCCAAAGCCCTCTTCAGAGTGAAGGGTTTCTCCCACTCCTAAGAGTGGAGAGACGTCTGCTCAAGTTTTCCCCTCTCTGGGTCACAGATTTCTCAAATCCTTGGGTTCAGTTGGTCTTAAAGGGATACAAAATAGTGTTCAAAATGCTACCACCCTACCACGTTCTTTCAAAGACTGCTCAAGGACAGTTAGATTTGCAAAATGCCCTGAAAAACCCAGGGGCTTGTTGCACCAGTACTGGTACAAGACGCCGAACAGGGGTATATTTGTCCTATTCTGGATTTAAAATCCCTCAACAAATTCCTTCAAATTTGAAAATTTTGCATGTAATCTGCAATGTCATTAATTTCCTCTGAGACAAAGACAATACATGGCAACCAAGATGTCTACATGCATGTTCTCATTTATACACCTTATCAGCCCTTTCTGAACCTCACGTTGGCAGCCAGCCCTGCTCCTATAGTGTTCACAAAGGGCTTTGCACCTGCTTGTACCTTCTCTGAATTCAAGACAGCCAGGTCACAAGCTATAGACAACCTTCTTCCGAAGGACTGGTCTTTCCTCCAGCTGTCAGAAATGTCCACAGGATAATTCAGATGCTCCCTACCTTCGGCTGGTTGATGAATGTGCATCAGCTCTCTAGCCTTCCCTTTACCTGGAATACTTGGGTCTGGCCCTGGACACATCCCAAGCAAAAGTCTTTCTCCCACAAGAGAAGATTCCTTTACTCAAAGCACCTGTTCGGGAATTGAGATCCAAAAGACATCCCATATTCAGATTCTCCATGAGAGTTCTAGGCCTAATGGTAGCCTCCTTCAAGGCAGTACCAGAACTCTCCAACAAAACATCTTGTCGACTAGGAAAAAGCAGGCGCTTTCTCTTGAAAGAAACATAACCATGGGGAAGTCCTTCCTTCCCTATCAATAGAAAGTAATTACAACATACACAAGTCTATCAGGCTTGGGAGGAGTATTCAAATTCCTAACAGTCCAGGGAAATAGGGTCATTGAGGGAAGCCAAACTCCCCACCAACATCTTGGAGCTCAGAGCTGATAGGTTTGTACAGAAGCTCTGGTTCTCCCTTCTGAACGGACACCAAGTGACAGTACTACAACAGAGGCCTACATCAACCATTAAGGGGGTACCCAGGAGTATGGCTGCCTTAAAGGAAGAAAATCCGATCATCTCTTGAACAGAAACTCACCGTTCTGTGTGGTCCACATCCCACGAGTGGGCAACTGGAAAGCAGATTTTCCTAGCCGCCATCGCCAGGATCAAATAAAATGGGTTCTTCATCCAGATGTCTTCAGTCTAATACGCCATACATTGGGGATTCTGGATGTGGACACCCTAGCCTCCAGATTCAACAACAAACTACCAGAACTAGAAATTCTCTAGCTTCAGATGCCTTGGTTATCCCCTGGTACCAGTCCAGGCTAACTTACGACTTCCCTCCAGTGCAAATTCTACTTTTTCTTGTGAAGAAAATAGAGCAAGAGAGGAAACAGTGATTCAAAGTGCTCGAAACTGTCCCAGGAGAACCTGGTACAAAGACTTAATCAAGCTTCTAGCAGATGACCCCTAGCCTTTTCCCAACAGTCCAGATCTGCTATTCAATGCCTTCTTTGCCATCCCGCTTCTTAGTCTCTGACTTCAATGGCATGGCTAAAGGATAGAGGGGTTTCAGAGTCTATGATTCCTACCTTGCTAAATGCAAGAAAGCCCTTCCCCAGGAAGATATATTACCTGGAAATATTTTTTTGCCTGATGTAAAAAACATGCACTTAAATCCCAGAGATTACTGTGTACCTCTCATTCTGGCCTTCCTACAAACGGATGTTGGCCATAAAATAGCTCTAAATACTTTTAAAGGTCAGGTCTCAACCTTTTCCATTCTTTGTCATTATTCTCACTTGTAAGAACCTTTCTTCAAGCTGTATCTCAAATTAAGTCCCTCTTGTAGCACCCTGTGCTTCCATGGGATCTAAACTTAAAGAAACCACCCTTTGAACTAATTGGTTATATTTCCCTGGAGGATATCTTATGCAAATTAACAATCAAACGGGCAAATTAGCCTGTTTGATGTCACGTCTGCCAGACATGTTTCTGAACTGGTGACCCTTTCCTGTAAAGTGCCTTTCCTGATACCTTACAATTAAAAGGTTGTCTTCTGACCAAGGCCATCATTTCTCCCAAAGGAAAAAATGAGGACATTGGGCTCCATTCACAAAGCTGTATCTTACTGCATCTGAGTATGCGGTAAGATATCGCACAGCGTTTTTCAAAAAGTTTTTTGGCATTCAGTAAAAAAACGCTACTAAAATGCTATGTAGGTTATTTCGTTTTCAAACGTTTTTATTTTTAGGAAAATATAACAATTGGGTGTACAGGCACTGTAGTGACATAAATTACATTGGCTAGAAAGCCCATAACAGAGAAATGATATATCACACTCAGTGCGAACCATATTTCACATAATCATACAGTATGAGCCCAAAAAACCAAAATAATAATAAAAAAATAATAAAGAAAAATAAAGAAAAAAAAAAAAAACAAACAAACAAAAAAAAGAATGAGAAAACATAAAGCAGCTAGTTGTGATAAATGTGTACTTCTAATAAATTAAGTTTACAGTCAGGGAGTACAAAACAATGTGTCTAATATTGTACAGATCAGATATGTTGTGAAGGCCCTGGAATATCCCCTTGTGTGTTGTTAACAAATAGGTTTGATAATTGCATTAAGGGGGGTCAGCTGTGGGTTCTGAGGGATCTTCCAGTCTGTCACTGAGCAGCAGAGCTGTCCAGATGTTCCATTTTCGGTCAAATATAGGCATGGAATCTAGGAGAGTATGGTGTATTCTTTCCATGGATCTGATAGACTCCATATGAGAAATCACCTGTGACCAGGATACTTGGGGCCTCTTCCAGTTCAATGCTATAGCCCACTGAACCGCACTGAAGAGTGTATGGATTAATTTTTGTAGGGGGAGGGGAACATCAGGAAGCTCCGCAAACAGCAGACACATTTGACATGTCAGTGTAAGCGACATTCCGGAGAGAAGCCTTATGAGGGATGTAGTTTTGTGCCAAACGGTGTCTAAGGCCTTACAACTCCAGAACGTATGCAGCAACGTACCCCTGTCCTGGCACCCTCTAAAACAGGTGCCAGAGACCAGGGGATATATCCTGTGAAGACGATCCGGAGTGTAGTACCATCTAGTGTGAAGCTTAAGTACCGTTTCTTTAATTGACACAGAACGAGTGCATTTGTGCATATTGTCTATCATGTCCTGCCAATCTCCGCCAGAGATCTCCTTGGCCATCTCCACCTCCCATGCTGCCATTGCTAAGGATTTTTGTGGGGAGTTGTGATCATTGAGGTAATGATAAAGTACAGAAATGGTCCCCTTATCCCTCGCCTCTTCTCCACATAAATGTTCAAAAGGGGTTTTCGACAATTCCACCTTCCTCTTCATAAAAGTCGTGTAGAAGTGTCGAATTTGCAAGTATTGGTGAAACTCGGATCTGCCCATACCATAAGTCTGCTGCAGGTGAGCGTAGGAACAAAAAGAAGCGTTCTTCAGCAGAGATCCGAGGTTCACCAAGCCCAGTGCAATCCATTTAAGATATGGCAAACTGGAGGAAAAAGCAGGGGGGAATGAGGGTTCTCCCAGAAAAGAGGATAAGAGGGGGACGTCAGAGCGCAGCTGGAACTTTTTGCGGTAAAGGGACCATAGATAAAGTGATTGACCCACTATATTGTTCAGAGGGGTGATGTCTCTGGCGGAGACCGAGCGGGACCAGAGGAGACCGGGGAGGTAGTATGGAGTTACCGATATCCTTTCAAATTGTAGCCATGGCACAGAGGTGGGAATGGTATGCCACTGCGCCATTTGGATTAGCCGAGATGCCAGAAAGTATTTCCATAGATCCGGGCATCCCAAACCTCCCCTTCTCTGGGCTCTATACATTAGTGCACGTCCCATTCGTGGTCTTTTATTTTGCCATATAAACCTGAGCAGGTCCGATTGAACCTTTTTGAAGGACTGATCGAGAGACATATAGAGGAAGGGATCTGAAGAGGAATAGGAGCTTGGGGAGAATGTTCATTTTCACTGCCTGAATTCTCCCTAGAAATGATATGTGGTAGGAGGACCATTGACTTAAAAGGTACTTAACATTGGAAAAAGCTGGGGGGTAGTTCAATGAGTATAGTTGTTTCAGGGAGGGGGCCAATTTAATTCCAAGATATTGTAGAGAGATATGGTTCCAGGAGAATTTAAATTTATCCGTGAGGGTGGTCATTAAGTGTTGCGGGAGGTGAATTGGTAGAGCCGAACACTTGGAGGGGTTGATGCCCAGACCCGATATTTTATAGAAAGCGTCAAGAGAGGACATTAGGTTAGGGAGGGAGATGAGGGGGTCGGAGATGAAAAGCAATACATCGTCTGCGTAAAGGCTAAGTTTGAATTCCTGATCCCCCTTCCTGTAGCCTTTAATGTTTGGGTCATTAGAAATGGATCTAGACAGGGGCTCCATAGCCAGCGCAAACAGAAGCGGAGATAAAGGACATCCCTGTCTAGTGCCGCATCCCAGAGAAAAATAATCTGAGTAACATCCTGGAAGTTTAATTCGGGTTTTTGGGTTATGGTAAAGGGCTTTGAAGCCATGTATAAATGCCCCATTAAAACCAAATTTGGCCAATACCGTATCTAGATACGTCCAGAGGACACTATCAAAAGCCTTGTTTATATCTAAACTCAAAAACAATACTGAGTTTGAGTTCATATGAGCGTCCTGCAGGATATTAGTGGCTAATCGTATATTATCCGTGATCTGCCTCGATGGGATAAATCCGGTTTGATCGGGCGATATCAAGGAAGTAATGACTTTGGCCAGTCTGTCTGCTAGGATCCTGCCGAATATTTTAAGATCATTATTTATAACCGAAATGGGGCGAAAATTTTGGGGGAGGGTATGATCTTTGCCGGGTTTGGGAATAAGGGACATGTTGGCTAGCAACATTTCTGTAGGGAAACTTTGACCTTTGAGTATTTGATTATACATATTAGTAAGTGTGGGGAGCAGGGATTCAGCAAATTTTTTATAGTAAACGGGGGAGAAGCCATCAGGGCCCGGGGCTTTGGAGGGTTTAAGAGAGGAGATAATAGAGGCAATCTCCTCGGATGCGCAGGGGGCATTAAGGGTATCTAATTGCTCCTCCGAGAGACGAGGAAGCGAGAGAGTGTCTAGCCAGGACCGCATAGGGGGAGGGTGTGAAGGGTCCGGGCCAGAAAAAAGTTTTTGATAGAAGGTAGAGAAAATCTGCAGTACTTGTTTAGGATGTGAGGTGAGGTTGCCGTGGTTGTCCTTTAATTTGTAAAGATGGGTCGGTTGGGTAGACTGTTTAAGCTTTCTAGCAAACATCGTGGAAGCAGAGTTACTATATAGGAGGAAGCGCGCTTTGGACCATCTAAGAGATTTCTCGATGTGACCCGACAGTATATCATCTAGGGCTCTGCGTTTTTCGGTAATCTGAAGGATCAACTCTTGTGTAGGGGTCTGAGTGTGTCTATGATATAATTGTTCTAATTCCATGGTGAGTTTGTGGGTGTCCTGTTGTTTTTGTAGTTTTTGGGTCGTGGAAATTTCTATCAGATGGCCCCTCATCACCGCCTTATGGGCTGCCCATAGAGAGATAGGAGAAATGTTCTCTACATTATTAAGCCTAAAGTATTCTTTAAGATGTCCCTCTAACTGAGCCATTATCACTGGATCGGTGAGTAATGCTTCATTAAGGCGCCAGGACCTGGCTACATGTGGGAGGCCTAAACATGAGATATGGGTGGATACAAGGTGATGGTCTGACCAGGGGCAAACGTGTATGTTGGCTGTAGTAGAGTTCACCGTTAAAGAGGGGGTACCAAAAATATAATCTAAGCGGGAGTAACTGTCATGAGGGTGGGAATAGAACGTATATTCCCTAGAGCCGACATTGTGGGCTCTCCAAATATCAATAAGTTGAGAGGATTTTAGGGAATGTTGTAGGGATTTGGGAAAAGCTTTAGATGTGGGGCATGTTCGGCTTCTATCAAGTACTGAGTGGGCCACTAAATTAAAATCCCCACCGATTAACATATGAGGGGAGTGGAACCTATCTAGGATTTGAAAGAATTCTTTAAAGAACGTTGCCTGTGAGGCGTTCGGGGCATATACTGAGGCCATAGTTAGAAGCTTGTTTTGGATAGTACCCTGAACTATCACGAAACGACTGTTGGGGTCTTTATAAATTTTATGAGCCTGAAACATCACTGAATTTTTGATAAAAATGGCCGCCCCTCTAGACCTGGACCCATGGGTAGTGAAATAGCTTTGATTGAATGCCTTGTCAAAGTATGATGGGTGATTATCTCTGGAGAAATGCGTCTCCTGGAGAAAGACCACATCTGCACCAAGAGATTTGTATGTTTTGAAAGCTTTTTTTCTTTTTTGAGGGGTATTAAACCCTTTAACATTATGGGAAATTATTTTAATCCCCATGGTTATTTATAATGAATTTGCTGGGGTCAGTATGGGGTCCAGGCCGAGAGGGAGCAGCCAAACAGCAACTAGGCTTTTTCAGAGGTATAACATAGCTATGGCGCTTAGTCCAGTGGAACCTCTCGCATCCAAACTCTGAGTTAGTAGCACATAAATCACAATGATATTGCCAATTGGTGTGCACAACACAAAAAAAAAGCAAAAGCATAAAATCATAAACATAGAGAAACAAAAGAACTAGAAACCTGAATACTAGGCCAAAAAGTGGCCAAACAAAGCACCGGGGGGTCATGGGGAAAAACATCCCATGGACCCAAAAAAAAGTGTCCATTCGGACCAAGAGGTCCGACACTCTGAGTGGTAGCGTTTGTGTCATCCGTACAGACATAAATTCGGCAGAGGAACCAGCTCTAACATCACTGACCAGACGGGGAGCCAGCCAGTTCTCATTGATAAAGAGTGTAGGGACAATCATACGGGCGCAACCGGGAGTCCGTAATGAGCCGGGAGAGTCCAATCTTCTTTCAGCATGTTGGGAGATGTTCAATTCTCGATATCCTGGAGGAAGAGAGGTAAAAGAAAAAAAAACAAGGGTAGGGGGAAAAAGGAAAAAAAAAAAAAAAAAAAAAAAAAAAAAAGTCCCATTACAAGTGTGTCCTGACGTCAGTCACGGCGTTGTTCTCTGCGGTCTCTTCTAGGTGGAGGGGTTGCCCAAATAGCTGAGTGACGTGGAGTGGAGGGTAGTCTGGGCAGGGAAGCCGCATCAAGGAGGCCCATCTTCACCAGTAATTCTTTTCCCTCTAATAGGGTGGTCACAGTGTAGGTTGTGCCATTGTGAGGCACCTGCAGCTTGAAGGGGAAGCCCCATCGGTATCGAATACTGGCCGTTTGAAGAACAGAGGTAACCTCCTTCATCCTCCTGCGCCTATCCAGGGTGGTAGGAGAGATGTCTGGGTAGATTTGAATCGGGGTACCTTCCAGACGAATATTAGGGGTGTTCCGTGAAGCTCTAAGAATTTCCTCTTTGACCAGGAAGTCCTTAAGGCAGAGTACTATGTCCCTTGGTGGTTTCTCTGGGGGAGGGGGAGGGCGAAGGGCCCTGTGAATCCTGTCACAGGAGAAGGCCGACAGTGGGGAGTCTGGCAGAAGGGATTGGAATATCTTCTGTATCGCAGGTAGTAGATCGGTGACCGATTCAGGCACTCCACGCACCCTAAGATTGTTGCGGCGGTTCCTGTTATCGAGGTCCTCGATGTGAGCTTGGAGCTGTAGGACCGTGTCAGATAGGGACTCATGTTCCTTCCTTAGGTCAAAATACACTAAGGAGAGCTCGTCGTGCTTTGTCTCTAGTAAGTCAGTTCTGCTACCCAGGGCCGCAATCTCCAGGGACAACGTGTTAGTAGACTTGTGGAGCTCTGATTGGAATTTCTGGGCGATCTTATCATACATAAGAGTCAAGCTCTCATCCAGATCTGCTTTAGTCAGTTGGAACGTGTACTCACTGTCTCCCTGGGAGTGCGGTGGTGAGGAAGCTGCTGTAGGAGAATGTGCCTGTGACTGTGTCTTCCGGGCGCCATCTTGGGCCTGCATGCTTCTCTCCTTCTCTCTTAGCAGATAGGTTGTTAAGGATCTTTGGGCCGGTTTTCCACGGCGATTTCTAGTGCCCGTCATGCGCTGAGTGTTCCGCCGGGGGTGCGGGGATAATTTAGGTAGATAACGAAAGTTAATCGCCCCGGGGAAGTGCCGTTAGTCTCCGCGGCTCACGGAGCTCTCAGTCCTTGCTTCCTCCTCGGTTCGCGCCGCGCATGCGCCCCCTGCTATGTAGGTTATTTCATGAGGTCATGCAGTATTTTAGTAGTGAAAACATGTGGTAACCAGTGTATTCCTTACCAGTAGTAAATACTGCGTTGTTAAGGACCGGCAACTGTCATGGTTGTCCCCTGATCTATACCAGAACATTATCCGAGCATGCAGCCCGGCAGGTCAGGAAAGGGGGGGGGGGGCGGACATGCGAGCTTCCCCTCCATACCAGGCCGCATGCCCTTAACATATGGGGGTGTGATTTGGGGCAGGGGGGTTCTTACCCTCATGCCCCAAAGCAACTTGTTCCAGTGTTGATGGAACGGGGGGGGGGGGGGGGGGGTTTGCGGGTGGGGGCTTATCGGAATCTGGTTTTGCCCCCTTGCTGACCAGAGCACTTTTTACAATTTGGCACTGCGTCGCTTTAACTGGTAATTGCGCGGTCATGCAATGCTGTACCCAAACAAAATTTGCGTCCTTTCTTTCCCCCACAAATAGTTTTTATTTTTTGCGCTATACACAAAAAAAGAGCGACAGTTTTGGAAAAAAAAAATATATATTTTTTACTTTTTGCTATAATATTCCCAAAAATGTTTTTAAAAACAACGCGGCCACGCGCATCAGGTCCCCCGCCGTGCAGTGGGCGCGCGCCCTCTGGTGGCTCTTAAAGGAACCCTGTGCGGGGTTTCGCGCAGCGGTGCCATTGTGCCTCAGTATATGTACGCGAGCCGGTCGGGAACTGCTTAACAAGGGGGCTCCCAGATCCTGGAGCCTTCACCCATGTGAATGAGTATGGGGGTGTAGATCCAACATCAACTACGATGCCTGCACCAACACTGCCGACCCAAAAAAAAAAAAAAGCTACACTCCCACTATTTGACAGCTCTGCCGCCACTAAATAAACTTAGGGGCAGTGCCACCCAGTGATGTCACCAGCGGCTCCACCCCCTTATGATGTCACCGACCCAGCATGCCCCAGACGATGTCGGGCGGGCCATACGGATTTTGTGGGGGACCTCTCGCCTTTTTTTTTAAAAAAAAATTGTGGTAATTTTGGCATGGGGGGGGGGTTCCCTCATAATCCATACCAGACCCGAAGGGCCACGTCGTTTTCTTTTCCCCTTAATTTTCATTGCCTGATAAAAAAATGTATTTTACATTCAGCTGATGACTTAATGGTTGTTTAGGATGCGGCAGCCTCCCACTCCTTAACGGCCATTTTTACTGGTTGACGCCAGTGACCGCCTACTCCTTAGCAATCAGTACACTTTCCCTAAATGCCACATGCCTCGATCACTACTTATCACATACATTTCATTTATTTCCTTTCCTGTGAATTGAGTTTAACACCTGTTCATGTGGTATTTACCCAACGTGTTCAGTGTTTTGCGGTAACAAAATGTAGAAAAAGTGAAGTGCTGTGAATACTTTCTCGATTCCCTGAGAAATGCAATCTGTTTCTGAGAGTGGAGCCCATTGTCCTCCCATCCTTATGCTTTTCTCCTAAGCAAGGCTAGTGTTCCCATCGGATAGACATATTCCCTGTTTGTGAGACCTTGCAAGGGTTACCCTGCTTCAAAACCATTGCAGGGTGAATAAAATCATCCAGTGTCCAATTATCTGAAGGGGCGTGCTTATAAGCCAATTTGTATACAAAACAGAAACCAAGGTATTGCGCTACTTAAATTTTTTTTTTCTTTTAACATACGATAGCGGCCAGCATCACCAGTATAGTAACCGTGTAGAAGTGAGTGTAAACAAAAAATATATGCAGTGCTAAGTGACATATAACCTGTATTTTGTGAGTAAAGGGATATATCGCCCTACATAAATTAGTGATGTGTGTACTCATCAGACAAGTGTATAGTGCAGGGCTTGACAAATTTGCTTGGAATCTAGGAGCCAGCTAAAAAAGTTAGGAGCCAGGTTTTTTTTTTTTTTTTTTTTTTAAACGACCGACAGCTTTATTTTTAATATAAAAATTAACCAATCTTAAATTTACACAGAGACGACTAGAACGAATGTGACTGCTTTTATTTCCTGCCATGCAGGGACATAAGACCACCATATCCCCGCTAAGGATCCAATCAGGTCCGCCTGAAAAACTGACAGGCGATCCTGATCAGACAACCCGTGTGAAAGGGGCCAAGCAGAGAGATGACAAATAATAAATTCATTTTAATTAACCACTTCCTTCCCGCAGGACGACTATATACGTCCTGTCTTTGAAGAGAAATACCGTTGTTATGGTAGCAGCTAGCTACCATAACCCCGGTATCTTCTTCAAGAGCCGGCGGTTCTCTTTCAGATAAAAGTGGTCTCTGCAGCAGATTCGCAGCGAGATCACTTTTATCGGCGGCGGGAGAGGGCCACCCCTACCGCCGCACTCCGGTGCCCTTCACCGCTTACCGTGGCTGTCGGTAACGGCGGAGGCGATCCGATCTGTCCCTGGCCTGACATGGAGACGAGTGAGAGGAAGATGGCCCCCC
This sequence comes from Lithobates septentrionalis, assembly GCA_037952835.1. NCBI lineage: Eukaryota > Metazoa > Chordata > Amphibia > Anura > Ranidae > Lithobates > Lithobates septentrionalis. The sequence continues at coordinate 1,600,383 of JBBDGP010000780.1, forward strand.
CCGCCCATCTCCAAGTCATTGCAGGGCGGAAGCGACATCAAATCTTCACTTCCACCCATAGCTCGTAAAAGGGACATTTTATTTATTTTTTTTTCAAATGACAATTTTATTTTTTTTTTTTTTAATGCATTTTAGTGTAAATATGAGATCTGAGGTCTTTTTGACCCCAGATCTCACATTTAAGAGGTCCTATCATGCTTTTTTTCTATTACAAGGGATTTTTACATTCCTTGTAATAGGAATAAAAGTGACTTTTTTTTTTTTTAAAAGAACAGTGAAAAAATAAAAGTTAAAATAAATAAGAATTTTTTTTTTTTTTTAAATGTGCCCCATCCCTTGTAATAGAAATAAAAGTGACACAATTTTTTTTTTTTTTAAACAAACAGTGTAAAAATAAAAAATACAAAGTAAAATATATAAGAAAAAATATATATTTTTTTTAAACGCGCCCCGTCCCGCCGAGCTCGCTTGCAGAAGCAAACGCATATGTGAGTAGCTCCCGCATATGAAAGCGGTGTTCAAACCACACGTGAGGTATCGCCACGATCGTTAGAGCGAGAGCAATAATTCTAGTCCTAGACCTCCTCTGTAACTTAAAACATGCAACCTGTAGAATTTTTTAAACTTCGCCTATGGAGATTTTAAAGGGTAAAAGTTTGTCGCCATTCCACGAGCGGACGAAATTTTGAAGCGTGACATGTTGGGAATCAATTTACTCAGCGTAACATTATCTTTCACAATATAAAAAAAATTGGGCTAACTTTACGGTTTTCTTATTTTTTAATTAAAAAAATATATTTTTTCCCAAAAAAGTGCGCTTGTAAGTCCGCTGCGCAAATACGGTGTGACAGAAAGTATTGCAATGACCGCCATTTTATTCTCTAGGGTGTTAGAATAAAAAATATATATGTTTGGGGGTTCTAAGTAAAGGGAAGGAGATGAGCGGGCAGTGAAAACAGGTAGGGAAAGCTCCATTAGCATTGATGGATGTCTTGTCATACCAACAGCCACCACCAGAGGGCGCCTGATTGCAGAAGGAACCATAGGACTGCAGTAGGCCGTAAAGCCGCGGCCTCAATTACCGGCGCGGCCCATCGCGATCGCGCCGGGAGGGGGGGGGTGTCGAACGGACACAGGATACCCCAGCTGTGCCGCCCCAGGCGCCAGGTCGCTAATTCTAGTCGCAAATGCGACCTGGCGCCCGGGGTTTGTCGAACCCTGGTATAGTGATATTTAAAAATCACAATAAAGCTCATAAAACATAGATAATGTCCACAGGTGTAATGAAAAATCATTGACAGCAACACTGTGTTGTATATGACGAGGAGGAAATCCAATATATGTTGCTACATCGGGTGGGTAATCCTCATACATTCAGACTCCATGTAGAAATGAAGGGGTAAATGTGCTTACCAGAAGGGATGGACACTCTCGCCTTACGGCAGGGTGTCATACGGGCTTACGGATCCACTGATCCTAGGGGTATTCACTGGAGACTCGCTGGAATGTGCCGATGATGGATACCGGTGAGCACATCCGGAACAGCCCCAGAAGCGGGATGGTCTGTAAATCTTCAGATGGATGGATAGATGGATTCCCCTCTTGCAGTACACAGGTGACTAAAAGATGTAGCTCTCACCACCTCAGATAGAATCCATATGAGGAAACAAAGGGAATCTCCACATGGTGCATGAACCAATAAAAGCAGGTTTATTCAAAACCATCAAAAACAGAGCTGATGCTTCAAAGACATCAGGTAAAATGTATAAAATAAGTGATCACAAGTCGAATGGAAAGATAGTTTGCGTGGTAACAGGGTAACAGCATTCAGCAACCCGACATGTTTCGGACTAGTGTCCATCTACAGGGGCATATTTGTATGAATACTGTTCCTATGTCCTGTACTGTACTCCAAGATATGGAATGTACCGGTAAGTCAACATTTCTCAGTATTTCATCCTGCATCATACAATAGTGGATTTGTCATTGAAAGACACAGGATGTCATTCACTTTGAATTATACTGCCACCCACATGAGGGTTGCACACCAGCAAGCAAAAAAAGAAACTGTAAGCAGCCCAGAATAATCCCTCATAACATCAGCATCCCTCATTTTTTGCTAGTGTCCTTGGAGTATGGAGCTCTGAATGGAAAAGCCTAACCTAATTTTGCTACCATTATTTTTTCTTCAGTCATATACATCGTTTCTAAAGCTGGTCCCTAAGTTTTGCCGCTATCTGGCATAGTTCTCCTCAGCCTGTTTTTTTCAGATTGCCACTTCCAGACCCCTGCTTGTCTGGATATTGTGATGCTAGCCTAAAAGTGATCTTCAGACACGGAGTTCCTTGTAAGGTGCTTTCCAGGTCCAGAGCCCAAGAGCCATTTACACTGCCTCAGTGCTTGCCCTGTCTCTGTAGACTTTGAAGAATCAGGAGCTGCATCATTTGCTTGAATCGCTAGACACCTTTAAAATCCCTGCTTTCCACCAGTTTCATGGAAGACGTTGACAATGAACACTTAAATTATCTGCTGGGTGGAGCATAATGCGCATGTATTTTGCACTCTTTCCCCCTCAGTTCAGTGTTTGATGAAGCATCTTCCCACTGCTACTTGGTAAAGGGCCATGTGGAACTGCAGTCTTTGATCTGATCGTGCTGCCCAGCTACAGTGACTTTGGTCACTTCTGTCCATCAGACTCTCACCGGCTACCAGCTTTTTGGGTTTCATTAGTACCTGAGTGGAGATACGAGCAGTCCTGCAGCATTGGCTGCCACCAGTTCACACTATGCTTACAACTCAGGTGTTGCTTGCAGCACACTCACTGATGTGGCCGTCATATGCAGCCCTCTGATCCTAAAGTGTATGCCATCTTTGGAGTCTTCCCTAGCTTCTTCAGATGTGGTGACCTCTTCTGCCCTCTCAGGTCTTTTTTTCTTTTTCTCTTTTTTTTTTTTTTGCCACGTCAGCGAGGTATTTTTCCAGGAAGCATCTTTCATTTATTTAACCACTTGCCGACCGCCTCACGACGATATACGTCGGCAGAATGGCACGGGCAGGCAGAATCACGTACCCGTACGTGATCTGCCTCCCGCGAGCAGGGGGTCCGATTAGGGCCCCCCCCCGGTGGCCGAGGCGGTCGGATTCTGTCCAGCGGCGATCGGAGGTGAGGGGGAGGCCATCCATTCGTGGCCCCCCCCCCCCTCGCGATCGCCGCCGGCCAATGAAATCATTCCTATGCTGCTGTATGGTAAACAGCAGCAAAGTAAATGATGTCATCGCTCCTCAGCTCGGCAGTTTCCGTTCCGGCGCCGAGGAGAGAAGACTGTAATGTGAGTGAAAACACACACACACACAGTAGAACATGCCAGGCACACAAAACACCCCCAATCACCCCTACCCCATCCCCCCCCCCCCCCCCGTCACACTGACACCAAGCAGTTTTTTTTTTCTGATTACTGCATGGTGTCAGTTTGTGACAGTTACTGTGTTAGGGCAGTTACTGTTAGCCCCCTTCAGGTCTAGGGTACCCCCCTAACCCCCCACAATAAAGTTTTAACCCCTTGATCACCCCCTGTCGCCAGTGTCACTAAGCGATAATTTTTCTGATCGCTGTATTAGTGTCGCTGGTGACGCTAGTTAGGGACGTAAATATTTAGGTTCGCCGTCAGCGTTTTATAGCGTCAGGGACCCCCATATACTATCTAATAAATGTTTTAACCCCTTGATTGCCCCCTAGTTAACCCTTTCACCACTGATCACCGTATAACCGTTACGGGTGACGCTGGTTAGTTTAATTTTGATAGTGTCAGGGCACCCGCCGTTTATTACCGAATAAAAGTTTAGCCCCCCGATCGCCCGGCGGTGATATGCGTCGCCCCAGGCAGCGTCAGATTAGCGCCAGTACCGCTAACACCCACGCACGCAGCATACGCCTCCCTCAGTGGTATAGTATCTGAGCGGATCAATATCTGATCCGATCAGATCTATACTAGCGTCCCCAGCAGTTTAGGGTTCCCAAAAACGCAGTGTTAGCGGGATCAGCCCAGATACCTTCTAGCACCTGCGTTTTGCCCCTCCGCCCAGCCCACCCAAGTGCAGTAACAATCGATCACTGTCACTTACAAAACACTTGTGTCATTTTGCATTTTATGGCCTTCAAAACTGTGATAGGTAGTGAGGAGTGAAATCAAAAATTTACGCCCTTAGAAATCCTGAAGGCCCATCCCATGGCCTGTGTAAGCAATATATCAACTTTGTGCAAAAAAAAAAAAAAAAAGTCTGTCACTTTCCCGCAACTTGTGTCAAAATATAAAATATTCCATGGACTCAACATGCCTCTCAGCAAATAGCTTGGGGTGTCTACTTTCCAAAATGGGGTCATTTGGGGGGGGGGGGTTATGCCATCTGGGCATTTTATGGCCTTCAAAACTGTGATAGGTAGTGAGGAGTAAAATCAAAAATTTACGCCCTTAGAAATCCTGAAGGCAGTGATTGGTTTTCGGGGCCCCGTACGCGGCTAGGCTCCCAAAAAGTCCCACACATGTGGTATCCTCGTACTCAGGAGAAGCAGCTGAATGTATTTTGGGGTGCAATTCCACATATGCCTATGGCCTGTGTGAGCAATATATCATTTAGTGACAACTTTTTGTATTTTTTTTTTTTTTTTGTCATTATTCAATCACTTGGGACAAAAAAAATTAATATTCAATGGGCTCAACATGCCTCTCAGCAATTTCCTTGGGGTGTCTACTTTCCAAAATGGGGTCATTTGGGGGGGGTTTGTACTGCCCTGCCATTTTAGCACCTCAAGAAATGACATAGGCAGTCATAAACGAAAAGCTGTGTAAATTCCAGAAAATGTACCCTAGTTTGTAGACGCTATAACTTTTGCGCAAACCAATAAATATACGCTTATTGACATTTTTTTTACCAAAGACATGTGGCCGAATACATTTTGGCCTAAATGTATGACTAAAATTGAGTTTATTGGATTTTTTCTATAACAAAAAGTACAAAATATCATTTTTCAAAATTTTCGCTCTTTTTTCCGTTTATAGCGCAAAAAATAAAAACCGCAGAGGTGATCAAATACCATCAAAAGAAAGCTCTATTTGTGGGAAGAAAAGGACGCAAATTTTGTTTGGGTACAGCATTACATGACCGCGCAATTAGCAGTTAAAGCGACGCAGTGCCAAATTGTAAAAAGTGCTCTGGTCAGGAAGGGGGTAAATCCTTCCGGGGCTGAAGTGGTTAAAATTCAAGTTCATCCCTTCATTTCGTCACATCATAGTGGCAATTTTAATCTGCGTTTTACAAGGCAAGTATAACACAAGCAGATATTTATTACACATGTTTCCCGTTTTAAACCCAACCCGAGACGCCCCCCCCTCCCCTCTCCAACCCCCCCCCCAATCCCTCGACCATACCTCGCTTGTCCCCCCCCCCCCCCTCCCACACCAAACTCCATTTGTCTACACCAGGATCTACTCCCCTAACCCCTTTTTCACCATAAAACGAAGACCAGATCTCTAAGCTAAATAGCCCATATCTCAGCGGCTCTTAGTGAGTCCTTAAAGCGGGAAAAATTTTTTTTTTAGATGTCAGCAGCTGCAAATACTGCAGCTGCTGACTTTTAAAATAAGGTCACTCACCTGTCCCGGGGTCCAGCGATGTCGGCACCCGAGACCATACCATCCCTCGATCCTTGGGTGCTGCCGCCGCCATTCTCAGTGAGGGAATCAGGAAGTGAAGCGTTGCGGCTTCACTTCCCGATTCCCTACTGCGCATGCGCGAGTCGCGCTGCGCTTTCTCAATGGTCCCCGCTATCTCCTGGGACCTGTCTCTTTCCCAGGAGACAGCGGGGGAGTGCGGGAGGGGGCAAGACTCCCACGGGAGTCTATTCCCGGAAGTGGGTGCAGATACCTGTCTTAGATAGGTATCTGCACCCCCCTCCCCCCTGAAAGGTGCCAACTGTGACACCGGAGGGGGGGAGGAATCTAATGAGTGGAAGTTTCACTTTTGGGTGGAACTCCGCTTTAAACTCCACCCATGCCCTCCACTTCATTTCAAAGGCCGCCATTTTCGTCCCTTCGCTGAACCTTAGGTATTCTAGGCTGTGAATATCGTTGATTTTGTTAAACCAGTCCCTCGTCGTGGGTCTTCCTTTCTTTTGCCAATACCTAGGTATAAGACTTTTGGACGCGTCGGTAAGGTGTGGTAGTAACGTTAAGTTTTTGTGGGCATTTCGCTCTTATGGAATAAACATACCCAAGGATTGTCAGGTATGTCGATGCTGGTGATATCTTTAATGATTCCCCTCACTTCCCTCCAAAATATTTTGGTTTCCGGACAGAAACACCAAATATGGGCCATTGACCCTAGTTCCTTGTAGCCCCTCCAGCAAAGTTGCGAAGTTTCATTCTGGCATTTATGTGCACGATCAGGGGTCATGTAAAAATGGAAAATAAAATTAGTGAAACTAAACTGAATAAAATAGTATGGATTCCACCTCACTTAAGAAAATGTAGCATCGAAACACAAGATATCACAAGACACGCACTCAAAATTTGGGACACATTGCACAAAAGGGAGCACTGGGGGTTCAATTCACCTCTAATTCCACTTAAGGATTCAGAATACTTTGCACCGGGGAAGGAGGAGTGGTTTGGCAAGTGGATATTGGAGGAAAATGCCCAACTAAAAGACGTAATGTGCCAGGATAAAATATGCACAATTCAGGAACTTAAACACAGGAAAAATCTGTTAGTCATTAACCACTTCAGCCCCGGAAGGATTTACCCCCTTCCTGACCAGAGCACTTTTTACAATTTGGCACTGCGTCGCTTTAACTGCTAATTGCGCGGTCATGCAATGCTGTACCCAAAATTTTCGTCCTTTTCTTACCACAAATAGAGCTTTCTTTTGATGGTATTTGATCACCTCTGCGGTTTTTATTTTTTGCGCTATAAATGGAAAAAGACCGAAAATTTTGAAAAAAAAATTTTTTCTACTTTTTGTTATAAAAATAAATCCAATAAACTCAATTTTAGTCATACATTTAGGCCAAAATGTATTCGGCCACATGTCTTTGGTAAAAAAAATGTCAATAAGCGTATATTTATTGGTTTGCGCAAAAGTTATAGCGTCTACAAACTAGGGTACATTTTCTGGAATTTACACAGCTTTTATTTTATGACTGCCTATGTCAGTTCTTGAGGTGCTAAAATGGCAGGGCGGTACAAAACCCCCCCAAATGACCCCATTTTGGAAAGTAGACACCCTAAGGAAATTGCTGAGAGGCATGTTGAGCCCATTGAATATTCATTTTTTTTGACCCAAGTGATTGAATGACAAAAAAAAAAAAAATTACAAAAAGTTGTCACTAAATTATATTGCTCACACAGGGTATGGGCATATGTGGAATTGCACCCCAAAATATATTCAGCTGCTTCTCCTGAGTACGAGGATACCACATGTGTGGGACTTTTTGGGAGCCTAGCCGCGTACGGGGCCCCGAAAACCAATCACTGCCTTCAGGATTTCTAAGGGCGTAAATTTTTGATTTTACTCCTCACTACATATCACAGTTTTGAAGGCCATAAAATGCCCAGACGGCATAAACCCCCCCCCCCCCCCCAAATGACCCCATTTTGGAAAGTAGACACCCCAAGCTATTTGCTGAGAGGCATGTTGAGTCCATGGAATATTTTATATTTTGCACAAAGTTGTCACTAAATGATATATTGCTCACAGAGGCCATGGGCATATGTGGAATTGCACCCCAAAATACATTTAGCTGCTTCTCCTGAGCGTGGGGATACCACATGTGTGGGACTTTTTGGGAGCCTAGCCGCGTACGGGGCCCAAAAACCAGTCACCGCCTTCAGGATTTCTAAGGGTGTAAATTTTTGATTTCACTCTTCACTGCCTATCACAGTTTCGGATGCCATGGAATGCCCAGGTGGCACAAACCCCCCCCCCCCCCAAATGACCCTATTTTGGAAAGTAGACACCCCAAGCTATTTGCTGAGAGGCATGGTGAGTATTTTGCAGCTCTCATTTGTTTTTGAAAATGAAGAATGACAAGAAAAAAACATTTTTTTTTCTTTTTTCAATTTTCAAAACTTTGTGACAAAATGTGAGGTCTGCAAAATACTCACTATACCTCTCAGCAAATAGCTTGGGTGTCTACTTTCGAAAATGGGGTCATTTGGGGGGGGTTTGTGCCACCTGGGCATTCCATGGCCTCCGAAACTGTGATAGGCAGTGAAGAGTGAAATCAAAAATTTACGCCCTTTAGAAAGCCTGAAGGCAAAAAGTCTCACACATGTGGTATCCCCGTACTCGGGAGAAGCAACAGAATGTATTTTGGGGTGTAATTTCACATATTCCCATGGCATGTTTGAGCAGTATATCATTTAGTGACAACTTTGTGCAAAAAAAAAAAATTGTCTCTTTCCCGCAACTTGTGTCACAATATAAAATATTCAATGGACTCGGCATGCCTCTCAGCAAATAGCTTGGGGTGTCTACTTTCCAAAATGGGGTCATTTGGGGGGGTTTTGAACTGTCCTGGCATTTTATGCACAACATTTAGAAGCTTATGTCACACATCACCCACTCTTCTAACCACTTGAAGACAAAGCCCTTCCTGACACTTTTTGTTAACATGAAAAAATTATTTTTTGCAATAAAATTACTTTGAACCCCCAATAATTATATATTTTTTTAAAGCAAATGCCCTAAAGATTAAAATGGTGGGGGTTTCATTTTTTTTTTTCACACAGTATTTGCGCAGCGATTTTTCAAACGCATTTTTTGGGGAAAAACCACACTTTTTTAAATTTTAATGCACTAAAACACACTATATTGCCCAAATGTTTAATGAAATAAAAAAAGATGATCTTAGGCCGAGTACATGGATACCAAACATGACATGCTTTAAAATTGCGCACGAACGTGCAGTGGCAACAAAATAAATACATTTTTAAAAGCCTTTAAAAGCCTTTACAGGTTACCACTTTAGATTTACAGAGGAGGTCTAATGCTAAAATTACTGCCCTCGATCTGACCTTCGCAGTGATACCTCACATGCATGGTGTAATTGCTGTTTACATTTGACGCCAGACCGACGCTTGCGTTTACCTTAGCGCGAAAGCAGGGGGGGACAGGGGTGCTTTTTTTTTTTTTTTTAATTTCTTTATTATTTTTTTGCTTTTTTATCTTATTTTTAAACTGTTCCTTTCATATTTATTTTTTAAATCATTTTTATTGTTATCTCAGAGAATGCAAATATCCCCTATGATAGCAATAGGTAGGGACAGGTACTCTTTTTTTGAAAAAATTGGGGTCTATTAGACCCTAGATCTCTCCTCTGCCCTCAAAGCATCTAACCACACCAGGATCGGTGTGATAAAATGCTTTCCCAATTTCCCAATGGCGCTGTTTACATCCGGCGAAATCGAAGTCATGAAATGCTCGTAGCTTCCGGTTTCTTAGGCCATAGAGATGTTTGGAGCCATTCTGGTCTCTGATCAGCTCTATGGTCAGCTGGCTGAATCACCGGCTGCATTCTCAGGTTCCCTGTTGAGACAGGGGAGCCAGAGAAAAACACGGAAGACGGTGGGGCGGGGCATTCCCTCCCACTGCTTGTAAAAGCAGTCTAGAGGCTAATTAGCCGCTAGGATTGCTTTTACATGAAAGCCGACCGCTGGCTGAAAGGAATGATACCAAGATGATACCTAAACCTGCAGGCATCATTCTGGTATAACCACTCAAAGTCGTGAATGGCGTACCTGAAGACAAAAAAATGGTTAACAATAAAGCACAGTAAACGGTAAAGTATAAAAAATTGCATACCTGAAAAGCAATCATGATAAAACATAATAACAATAAAACATTGCAGAATAGAATACAGTAAAAAAAGAGCAGAACAATAGAGAGAATAGAGAGAGAGAGAGAACAATAAAACAACTATTTTTTTTATTTTTTTTTTTGTGTTTTTTTTTTTACACTTTTTTTTGTAACTAACGTTTATAACTGTAACCGGTTCCAGGTTCGGGTCTCTCAAAATGCGATGGCATCTTGGGAGACCCTGTGAAAGTGTGTCCTAGTCTGTGCAATTCTGTACCCTACGCTAATACTCAACTAGTGAATGGTAGCGTTCAAAACATTCACCAATGCAAAGACCAGGATTCTCAGGACAGGAGGGAATATAATAGCGGGTGTCACGCCTATATCCGCGCTTGCTGCAGACACAACATCTTTTTTGGGGGGGTTAGTTGGGTAGGGGTACTCGGGAGGACATAAAGAAAATGCCTCTCATGCAGCTGACTGCATTTGGTTGGGGATGTGAATGGGGGAAGTACGGGTGCTGCAGAAGTGGTGGGTTCCCAATTAGGATTGGCGAATGCAGCAGGAAGGGCATTATGGGCACGACGGGCCTGTGTTTGTCTTCTTGGTGGCAGCGGGACACTACTTGTGCTTGCCACCTCACCAGCTTGAACTGCACTTATGGGACTCGCCACGTCACCAAGTGTTCCTGCAGTGGTGGTTTGACTACGACCGGGGTGTACTAGGCCGCTAGCGCTTGCCAGTTCACCAAAACGCTACCAAAAAAACTGCTAGCGATCGCAGGGATCAGGCCTGACTCTGCGAACGCTGCAGTTATGCGTTTAGTGTTTTGTAAGTGTCAGTGATCGATCGATACTGCACTTGGGTGGGCTGGGCTGGGCCAGGCGGAGGGGCAAAACGCAGGTGCTAGCAGGTACCTGCGTTTTTGGGAACCCTAAACTGCTGGGGACGCTAGTATAGATCTGATCGGATCAGATATTGATCCGTTCAGATACTATACCACTAAGAGAGGTGTATGGTGCATGCGTGGGTGTTAGCGGTACTGGCGCTAACCTGACGCTGCCTGGGGCGACGCATATCACCGCCGAGCGATCAGGGGGCTAAACCTTTATTAGGTAATAAACGGCGGGTGCCCAGACACTATAAAAATAAACGAACTAACCAGCGTCACCTGTAACAGTTATACGGTGATCACTGGTGAAGGGCTTAACTAGGGGGTAATCAAGGGGTTATAACCTTTATTCGGTAGTATATGGGGGTCCCTGACGCTATAAAACGCTGACTGCGAACCTAAATATTTACCTCCCTAACTAGCGTCACCAGTGACACTAATACAGCGATCAGAAAAATGATTGTTTAGTGACACTGGCGACGGGGGGGGTGATCAAGGGGTTAAAACTTGGTTAGGGGGTATTCTAGACCTAAAGGGAGCTAACACTAACTGCCCTACCACACTAACTGTCAAACTGACACCAATGCAGTAATCAGAAAGAAAAAAAAAACTGCTTGGTGTCAGTGTGACAGGGGGGGGGAAGGGGTGATCGGGGGGAGGGGTAAAGGGGGGTGTAAAGTATGCCTGGCATGTTCTACTGTTTGTGTGTGTGTTGTGCACTCACCCAGATGTCTTCTCTCCTCGGCGCCGGAACGGAAAACACCGAGCCGAGGAGAGATGACATCACATCCCCTGCCTCTGTGTACTACACAGAGGCAGGGGAAGATTCTCATTGGCTGGCAGCGATCGCGAGGGGGGGGCCACGAATGGATGGCCTCCCCCTCATCTCTGAACGCTCCCAGACCAAAGCCGACCGCCTCGGGCACCGGGGGGGGGGGGTCCGATCGGACCCCCTGCCGGCGGGAAGGCAATCACGTACCAGGTACGTGATTTTGCCTGCCCGTGCCATTCTGCCGCAGTATATCTGCGTTAGGCGGTCGGCAAGTGGTTAATACATGGCGGTACAACCAACTGAGCCACTTCATATACTCACTCCCGCAGCCAATTAGATCAGCAGGCAACCTACTCCCATTAGAGAAAATCTGCATTGAAAAAAACAGGAGGGGGGGTTCTCTAAGATCTATAAAGCTTTAATAGGGCTGGGGAACATAGAAGTCCCAGCATTCATAGGGACATGGGAGAAGGAACTGGAAAGTAAGCTTACAGATCCAGAAGCATGGCAGATACCGAGGAGAGCAACCGTTACCTCGGTTAACTGTAAAATATTGGAGTTGAACTTTAAGTGTCTGGCCAGCTGAGGTCTTTACTACAGTCATGCAAGACTTTACGGCACAAATCACCCAGTTATTTTCTGACACTGACTGCAGAGACCCCAAGTGTGCTTCTGCGCCCTTTAGATTTTGTATTTGGACTGCCTACAACATTAGCAGCCTCTGAGCCTTCAGCTGCTGAGACTTTACCTGATTCTGAGTAACTCGAGCACGCACTTGACGAGCCTGCCTCCAAGAAATCGGTCTTCTGTACTACTACCAACTCAAGCAACCGTTTCAGCTCTAATTGATGCGGTGTGCAAAATTATGAAACCCAAGGATCAGCCTGGCGCTGTTACCAGTGCTATTGCCACTTTTGGGTCTTTTAGAGCCCCTAAGACTGCAAAATCTTTCCTGATACACCTGTTGTTCCAGATATTACTCTTCCCTTTTTAGCCTTACTTTATTTAAAGAGAACATCATTAGAAAGTGTTCTACCCCCACTTTGCATCTGGCAGTTTTATGCCGTAGAAAAGCAATCGCCCTCCCGAGAAGCATGGACTTGTCCTTAAACTTCAATACAGAGCAGTTTCACCCCCTTCCTGCCCAGGCCAATTTTCAGCGTTCAGTGCTATCACATTTTGAATGACAATTGCACGGATTTGCAACACTGTACCCGAAAAAAAAGCCACAATCTGGCACTTTCGCCGCCTAGGCTGAGACTGGAACGAGCCGGAAAGGGCTTTGATCTAGTCTATTATGTAAAAACACGTAAAGTGACGTCACTTTCGATTTACTCGGCTGCCAGTGGCGCTGGTTTACAAAAAAAATGACAATATTCAGAATCGCCATTTTTGGCGATCTGAATACTTTTAAGTGCAAAGGAGGGTTTTGGGGTCTTTTAGACCCCCGATCCCTCCATAAAGAGTACCTGTCACCAGCTATTACTGTCACAAGAGATGTTTACATCCCTTGTGACAGCAAAAAAAGTCATGATTAGAACTTTTTATTTTTAAAGGGACAATGTAAAAAAATAAATGTAAAGTTTTGTTTTGCTTTTTTTAAAGCGTCCCCATTCCTGCGTGCTCGCACAGCAAAGAAAACGCATGCTTAAGTAGCGCCTGCATATGTAAACGGTGTTAAAATTACATATGTGAGGTATCCCCGCTATCATCAGAGTGCGAGCAATAATTCTAGTAAAAGACCTCCTCTGTAACTCTAACCTGGTAACCGTTAATTTTGGAGATTTTTAAGTACCATAGTTTGTTGCCATTCCACAAGTGCAAATTTTAAAGCATGATATGTTAGGTATTTATTTACTCGGCGTAACATTCTCTTTCACTTTATACAAAAAAAAAATTGGGCTAACTGTTTTATTTTGTTTTTTAGTTAATGAAAGTATTTTTTCCCCAAAAATTGTGTTTTAAAGACTGCTGCACAAATACCGTGTGACATAAAATATTGCAATGATGGCCATTTTATTCTCTAGTGTCTCTGCTAAAAATATATATATATATATAATGTTTGGGGGTTCTAAGTAATTTTCTAGCAAAAAATACGGATTTTAATTTGTAAGCAACAAATGTCAGAAATGGGCTTAGGCATGAAAGGGATAACCTCCTGTTGAGGTAAAAGTCAGCACAGGCTCTGTTGGACAATGTAGCCATGACGGTCCATATGCCAGAATATTTCTTGTCCATGAATAGACCATATCCTTCGGCACAGAGGACCAGGTCTTCCTTGGATTGTTGGCTCAAGAATCCTGTTGTGGCTGGGGGGAATTCCTTTCAATCTTTCAAAATGTATTCAAGATGGATGACAGCCTGTTGGGCTGTGGAGGGAGCTTTAACTCTTTAATTGCAGCTTTTTGGTCTTCCTCAGCCTGGCTTTTGGAGCATGAAATTCAGATCTTGCTGGATTGGATATGCGGTAATAGTCTGGAAGTGACCTTCAGACTCTGGGTTCTGTGTATGTGTCGCTTTACAGCGCCTTGGTTTTGGTCAAAGCTGCGTTGCTACATCCAGAGGTATTGGCATTGTCTCAGCACTTGCCCTCTTTCTGAAAACTCAGTAAATAGGCTGATTGGGCGAGTACTGGAAGCTCCCTCAGTTGCTAGTTCGCCACATGTCTTTAAATGTTAGCTCATTCCCTATTCCAGCTGGTTTACTAAAGAATGGGCTAATGCTGTGTGGCTGAGCGCTGACGACATCTCCTGGTGTTGCTCACACACTCTGTGCTCTTTTCCACCATACAGTGTCGAAGAAATGTCTCCCCACTGCTGTTTCTGTTTGAAAAGAATCACCTGTCGCCTTACTGTTGCCTATGTGCGGTGGGTCTGGTCACCTCTTGTTATCTGACCCACGCCTGCTACTAGCTGTGCGGGTGTTTGAGTGACTGAGCCTATACTTTGCCCTACTGCTACGTGGACACAACATATCTTATTCTAGAGGCGGGGAAAGGGGTGAAAGATGAACAAAGATCACTGTACCGGGGTGCCCCAGCTCACATTGTGTTTGACAGTTCTGACGACTTCTTAGAGTGCACCTACTGATGCCAAAGTCTGCAGCCTGGAGTCATGGTATCTTCTTCTGTTCTTGTAGCCTGTACTTTCCAGGGGGTCCTCTTTGGCTCTGTCAGGTATGGCTGGATCCTCTCCACTCAAAGCTGAGTTTTTTGCATTGATTTTAGGACCCATATTCCCCAGTTATTCCCACAAGTATACTCCAGTGTCCTCTCCTGCAGATTCCATATCTCTCAGGAGACAGAGGAAGAAGGCTGGTCCTAGCCTCCGAATTGGCATTTCCTGCATTTCCTGACAGCCCTTGCGGCTACACATGTCCTGCCAGTGTGAGCACATCATCGGGCGGTGTCCAAGTCCCAAAGCAGCGGTTCTTCCCCTCTATAGTGCCTGGCTGCAGTGGCTCTGGTGTAGCAGCCACAGAGGGAGCTGCACTCTGGTCTTCCACCTCCACAGATGTCCGGACTGTACACTGATTTAAGAGACGCTTTTATCTATTTTTGTTTGTGAGTGCTTCTTTTACATTTTTTTTGATCTGTACAATAAACTTGCTTACTACCCTATGGTCAAATTGGCGCCCCTCTCACTTCTGTTCACAGCTTCGGGGTTCCCAGCCTGTCAGAGCAGGCAGCCTAACTCAGTATGTAGTCAGCTTACCACTAATTAGAAGTTGCCCACAGCCTCCAGATGAATCCTTTAACAAGCTGCCATTTGTATAGCTATCAATTGTATTTTGTTTATTTGTATATATGAACAGCTAGGGCTTATTCACACAGGCTTTCTGCCCGGCGGACTCCGCTTTGCATAGCGGGTAATCGATCCGCTGATCTCCGCTGAGCAGGCGGATGACAGGTACCGAGACTCACTGTGCAGAGACGGACTTGTCAGAGCCCCGCTCTACTCTATGGGGAGATCGGATGAAAACGGGGACCGCCTGTCCGTTTTTATCCGATCCGCCAGACGGATGGAAAATAGGGTTTCCTTCTGTCTGGTTTTCACAGACAGGTTCGGATAGCGGACAGGTCCACTCCATAGGGCTGAATGGCGAAAACTTCCGAAAAACTGACAGGCTAATCTGATCGGAAAGCCTGTGTGAAAGCGGCCTAACTGTTTCCAGCAAGCTGCTACACAGCAACTCTCAGGAGCAGTTTTTCTGCTTCGGTCATTTTATTTCACTTTGACTGGTTTTTATTTTTATTCTTCCTGTGTAATGAGTGCCAGTCATTCATTTTTTTTTTTTTTTTAAGTTTTTGAACACTTTAAATAAAGAATTGGAAGTAAAATGAAATGTAGCTAAACAGAGCTGATGCATATGCCAAATTCATTAAGAATATAATTTTTTAGATTATAATTCTATTTTTAGCTGAATAAACCAAAAGTTTTTGGACTTTAAAATACTTCAATTATTATATTCCGAAAGAGTCATAAATAAAAAGTAGAAAGTTAATTTGGGTCTTGACATATTTTTGTAAGACTGAAACTCTTTTTAATTGCAGCCTTCAGTAGAAAACGTCATCAAGGTGTTTGAGCATGTTGCATGTTATCGTGTTTGGGCAATGGTACCTGGTTTAATGGGTATCTTAAGCAAGGTAAGATATTCTTAAACTCTGTTTTGAAAGCGGGATTATGTAACTATTTATTTGAGAGCAGTACTTTATGTATTCATTTTGCTAGGTGCTGTGTTTACTATCCTAGGTACATTTAACAACATTTTGTTGAGGTAACTGTATTAATAGTAGCGAGATACGGCGGCAAAGTGGTTTGTTCCCGTAAATTGCTGTATGGGTATGTCTGTACCTTTTAAGGGCGATAGCAGGGGCCTGCTGCACAGTGGGGAACCCAATTCGTGTGGCTGGCGGGTGCGATCGTGTAAACACACAAATACCTGTTCTGTCAGGAAAGACGAGACATATCGTTTGTTCCTACTAAGTAGGAACAACGATGTGTCTCTTCCTTTAGTCAGTCCTATCCCCTCACAGTTAGAACACACATTTAACCCCTTGATCGCCCCCTAGTATTAACCCCTTCCCTGCCAGTGACATTTACACAGTAATTTTCTTTCTCGTACATCACGGGACACAGAGCCTCAGTAATTACTGATGGGTTATAGGGTATCACTAGGTGATTGGACACTGGTCACACCCTAGACAGGAAGTTCAACCCCCTATATAACCCCTTCCCTTCCTAGGGATACCTCAGTTTTTTCGCCAGTGTCTTAGGTGTTGGTCACGAATAAGATGTGCTGTGCTGAGCTCCAAAGGAATATCCTACACTGGGGCAAGCCATGCAACCGGATCCATTCAAAGTGCTTTTTCAGGCCAAATTGGATGGTACCCGGGCCTCGTGTCCGAAGAAACGAAGGTGAAGATTGGGTCTGTATAAGAATTTTTTAATTCTAGTAGGTTTTCTCCTTTAAGTAAATATATGCTATGCCGGGGGCGTGGCTTAGCAATGGCCGAGAGAGGACGTGTTTTTTAAGTGCTCCTGATCTCCCCGTTCCATCCCACTACATTGACGGCTTTACCCGGGTAACTGGGAGGCATGATAGCTACCAAAGGATACAGGACAAGATCGACAGCTGGCAACAACCGATCACTCACCCCTTGGAGCGGTATCCAGCGCTACTTCCGAGACTCACAGAGGGTATCGCCGGGCGCCATTGTCTCAGCGCCACATGAACAGCATATGGCAGAGGAGACCGTGCTGGAGCTACCTGGATCCCCTGCTCCATCCACCGCTTCGGATTTCTCTTCAGGAACACCAGCAGCCTTTCATACAGACATGGCTGGCCCGTCACAAGTGCCAAGCAGTATGCCTGATGACCTCCGCGCCATCTTACAAGCCCCCCCTACCAAGACTGACATTGAGGCCCTCCCTACCAAGTCCGACATTGAGACCCTTATCCTCCGTGTGGAGGAAGCACATAGTCGGGATATTCAAGAGGTCAGGGAGGAGCTGCATGCACTCACAGACCGAGTGGACTCCAGGGAAGCCTCGATCTCTTCCCTTACTCACCAGATCTCGGCGCTGGATCGCTCCCAGGAAGCTCAAGCAGCTACAGCCGTAGATCTGCAACTCCATATGGAGGACCGCAGCCGCCGCAACAATGCGGTTGCGGGGCCTCCCTGAGGCCACTGGGGCGGAGGACTTGGCGGCGACAGTAGTGGCCATCTTCCAGAGGGTCCTAGCCGCATTTCCGCCATCCCTTGAGCTAGATCAGGTTCATAGAACCCTCGGTCCCAGACCGGCAGATCAGGATAGACCCAGAGATGTGCTCTGCAGGATCCATCACTACACCCAGAAGGAGCTCATCCTCCGCAAAGCCTGGGAGTGTGGTGATGTGGAATTTGACGGCACCACCATTAAGATTTTACCGGACCTTTCCAGAGCCACACTGCAGAGAAGGGCTATGTTACGACTCGTCTTGGAGCTGGCCAGGAGACAGGGTTGCACTTACCGCTGGGGATACCCCTTGCCGGTAACCTTCTGCAATGACACTGCCTTCTTCACCCTATGCTCCCCGGCGGATCTACCAGATCTCTGCCTTCCTGAGGGTCCCGAACTGGCTCACTATTATCCCTCGCCCCGCATGCCGCCTGGGACCCTCAGGGAACAGGAACCATCAACCTCCACGCCAGCAACCAGGAGAAGACCGCGGGCATCCTCAACTGAAGAAACACGTGAGTCCTGATTGTCCTGCTTGATACCAGTCCCTCCGCTCTTACGGGATCAGTTGAGGACTTGGAGATCCATGCCGGTAACAGTGGGGAGATCTTCTGCAACACCCATCTTTCAGGACATTCACAAGCCCTGCTCATCCCTGCTTGGGATAAATTGCATTATACTCTGATATCCGGACACCAAAGATGTAACCACATACCTAACTATGCCTGCATTGTTATTGCTAGTGGTAGAGACACAGGCCCTGCGGATGTTGAGTGGGTCTCCTCCCTCCCTCCCTATTTTGATCCACCTACTAACACTATCTGATGCTCCGTGTTGCCTCCCCCCGGTTGTTTGGCCGACCTTGGTTGGCAGTTGGGGGGTGGCACTGCTGGGGTGTGAGGTTTTGAATGGTGTTGCATTGAGGGAAGTGGGGTGGACTCGAGTGACGACAGGCTCCTGCCTGACTGGGGACGGTTGGCTCTGTCGCCGCCGACATATCCCGGAAAGACAAGTTCATATACCGGGTGAAGGGAAAGTAGTTCTAACTGTTTGTTCTTTTTTCCATAGCTTTTATGGGGTACTATGGTTACAGTTATTAACATTGTTTTTTTTTTCTAGGCCGAATAAGTGATATATATATGCTTTAATTACAACATAACTTTGGGACTGTACTTATCTACCCTCCTATTTTCTTTCTTTTTATTTGACCTGTCTTTGTAAATTAGCCATCAGTATTCTTCCATTATCATATTATATAACAATCGGGATGGGGGAGAGCGGTTGGTGAGCCCATACGTCGGCTGTTTCTTTCCGTTACCCCACATAGGCCCGCGCTCGATCCCCAGATCTGCTCTGGTGAGCGTTCTATCACCACAGTGCTACATTCTTAAGGCCCATACACACGATAGGACTTTTTGACAACAAACATGCAAATTAGCTGTTTTAAGGCAACATCCTACCGTGTGTACGCTGCATCGGACTAACTTTTTTCGGTTTTCATCGGACAAATGTTGGCTGTGCAAACAGACAAACTTTCCGGCAACAAAAGTCCTATGGTGCAAAATCCTATTGTGTGTACACAAGTCCATAGGACTTTAGTCCAAAGTACAAACACGCATGCTCAGAACCAATGCAAAAGATAGACAACAATATAGAAGTTGACCAAAGGGTGGCGATAAAGAGCTGAAAAAACACGTGATTTGGTGAAAGTTGGCTGAAAAAGTCCTGCTGTGTGTATGCTTAATTCGTTTATGGCCGACGCCCTTTGTACCCGTTAGGGGTGTCCCGATCTCCTACTCTACTTCTCTTTCTTCTCTCATCTTTCTCTTCTCTCATCTTTCTACCTCTCCTTACCACTTCCTCTTCCTTTCTCCCCCCCCCCCCTTCTCCTGACCCCCCCTTACTCCTCCCTTTTTTTTCTCCCAAACAAAACTGGGGCCATGGAGGCAGTGGAAATCCTCTCCCTAAATGCAAAAGACACACTTTAGAGGAGGCAATCTTCCCATACTGAAAAACACATTTTTCCCGAATGTGTACCATTCCACGAATGGGTCCGCCAAATCACGTGGCGTATCCATACTCCTTTAACGATCCATTCCTTGGAAATGTGTGGACGTACAAGCCGATCAGGAGGGACGCCATTTGTTCCTCAGGGGTACGATTGGTGGCATCGAGGTGACCCTAGCAAATCTTTATGTCCCTAACAGTCAACAGGATCATTTCATCACCACGATGTTAGACTTATTGCTTGATTTCTCTAAGGGCCAACTGATACTGGGGGGAGACTTTAATGTTCCCCTTATTCCCTCTGAGGATACCTCCACGGGACATTCCTCAATCGCCCCTGGCATGCGGAAACGCATTGCCCGGTCTTTACATAGGGCACAACTCGTAGATGCTTGGAGAATCCTCCACCCGACTGAAAGGGACTAAACCTTTTATTCATTGCCACATAAGCTGTACCCGAGGATTGACTATTTCCTAATTATTCCTCGATTGGAGCTATTAAATGGTTCGACCATGCCCCGGTTCTATTGTCTTATGCCCTGACTGACTCCCTCACTGCTAGGCCTAGGGCTTGGAGGTTAAATGAAAGTCTTCTACAAGACGAAGAGGTTCTCCAAGACGTAGTTAAGGAGCTGGACTGCTATTTTCGAACCAACGACACCCCTGATAATAACCCGGGCATCGTTTGGGAAGCCCACAAGTCGGTGATCCGTGGGGTATTAATGAAACACGGAGCGCGCATTAAGAGGCGGCACAATACACAGTTGACGTCGCTTCTTGATGACTTAAATCTAGCTGAAGCCCGACACAAACACGCTCAAACTCCCTCCTCAGAGGCGGAGATACTGCTATTACGCTCAAAAATTACTGACCTAATGATGTTCAGGGCTAAGGCAGCAATACAGGTCTGCAGACGGGTTTCATACGAATCAGGTAACAAATGTGGTAAGCTTCTAGCCAGATCCCTGAAAGAGCAAGTGCTTGCAAATTATATACCGCACGTCATAACATCCTCCGGTCCAAAGATCACTCTCCCACGGAATATAGCAGGGGAATTCAAAGATTTTTATCACTATATTATTTTCACTATACAACCTCTCGAAGCCATCAACCCCTCAATCCCACATAGACGACTACTTGATTAAATCATGCCCAAACTGTCCAGGAAGATAGCGAGTTACTTCACGCACCCATCACTTTAGAGGAGATACAGTCGGCGATAGGGGCCACAAAGCTAGGGAAAGCTCCCGGACCAGATGGGTTAACTGCTCAATATTATAAAACTCTACTGCCATCCCTCGGGAACATCTTATGCACAAATTTTTCAACTCCTTAGGCTCCGACGTTGCATTCCCTCGCGACTCTCTCTTGGCACACATCGTGGTGATCCCCAAGGAGGGGAAAGACCCGACAGCATGTGGAAACTATAGGCCAATTTCGCTTCTCAACACGGACCTCAAAATCTTTACGAAAATACTATCCACTAGGATCCAATGTTATCTCCCGTCCTTGATCCATTTAGACCAAGTTGGCTTTGTCCCAACCAGGGAGGCAAGGGACAACACAATTAAAGTCCTTAACCTCCTACACGCGGTCAATAAAGATAAAACTCCCTGTGTTTTCCTAAGCACGGACGCGGAGAAGGCCTTTGACAGGGTGAACTGGCATTTCATGTCTTCCGTTCTAAAGCATATAAGGCTGGGCAACACCATGTTACATTGGATAAACTCGATTTATGCTGAACCCTAAGCTCGTGTCCAAGCCAACGGGGTTCTGTCGGACTCCTTTGAGATCAAGAATGGAACACGTCAGGGTTGCCCATTGTCCCCGCTTCTTTTCGCCCTGTCATCGGAACCTTTCCTGCGCACTGTGTGCGCCAACTCGGACGTCACTGTAGTGTGTATGGGAGAAGCACAGCAGAAGATTGCTGCATATGTGGACGATATGCTGTTCTCACTCACGAATCCAATGATCTCCCTTCCAAACCTCTTAAGAGAATTCACAACATATGGTAGTCTTTCGAACTTGAAGATTAATTTCAACAAGTCCGAGCCATGGGTGTAGGTTTACCCCCGCGCCTTATCACAACTCTCCAATCCAGCTTTAAATTCAAGTGGACGAACACTGCCCTAAGGTATCTGGGTACATATATCCCCCCCAAAATGTCACAGATATTCCACCTGAATTTTCCTCCGCTACTGGCGGTGGTGAGGACGCTGCTCGCCAAGTGGCATACGGGGTTACATTCGTGGTTCGGTAGATGTAATATTCTCAAGATGTGTATTCTTCCTAAATTTCTCTACCTTTTACAAGCTCTCCCGATCCAAATCCCCCACTATATACTTTGACCAGACTAAAGCTCTGTTTTTTGACTTTGTATGGGCACATAGGAGGCCTAGACTTAATAGACGACTACTTATGCTACCCAAACAACACGGAGGCCTAGCAGTTCCGGATATTCGTAAATACCACCAAGCGACTCATTTAACTAGACTGATTGACTGGAATCGTCATCAGCCCACTAAATTATGGTCCCGATTAGAACAATCCCAGTGTAGCATACCTCTGAACAGAGCTCCCTGGTGCTATAACATATTACCAAGAGACATGAAAACCCACCCCCTGATAGGTACGACTCTGCGAACCTGCTTATCCCTCTTTACCAGATCCCGCCTTATTACACCTGATTACCCGCTTTGCCCAATATTGGGAACCCCGCAGTTTGCCCCCGGACACTCGGACCCCATCTTTTGCTCCCTGAGAAGCTCTGGTCGCTTTCAAGCTTCCCATTTTCTTGTGAACGGTAAATGGTTGACCACATCCGAACTAATAAACCCAGACGGACCATTTCGTTTGGATTATTGGAGGGCCTTTCAACTTAGCCATTTCCTCAAATCATTACCTCCCCCTGGGAATTCTGATCAACTCCTAACTACTTATGAGACCTACTGCTCAGAGGAGGGCGTCATGCCACACGCCTTATCGGCTACCTATCAACTGTTGATTACCCCACCTGATGGCCATAAACTGAAATGTTTAGAGATGTGGGAAAGGGTCATGCAATGTACCTTCACAACGCGGGAACAACAAAAAAATCTTCACTTCACACTACAAAATCGTTACTAGATGGTACAATACCCCAGCAAAACTAAAAAAGATTTTCCCGTATACCTCAGATCGCTGCTGGAGATGTCAGGGCGATCGGGGTTCGATCTTCCACATCTTCTGGACGTGCCCTAGGTTGGAGCATTTCTGGAAGACCATACAACACATAATTCTGAAGTTCACTGAACGCCAAATCACGGCTGACCCAGCCTTTTTTCTACTTCATGGCTCCAACATGTCACGTAAGACATACAAAAAGTCACTACTCTGTCACTTACTCGATGCCGCCAAGTCATGCATCCCCTTATGCTGGAAATCCACAAAATCTCCAACCATCAACCAGTGGCTTAGGAAGGTGGAGGACATTAAAAATCTGGAGGATCTAATCCTAACGGCCCGCCATCAGACGGAACAGTTTACTAAAACATGGTCCATTTGGAACATGTTTATTTTCTCGGATGAAGGTAGGGCACTTATGGAAGGGGACACAACTAGATTAGCCTCAGTATAGATTAACGGCGGCACTGAGAGACACGCAGAGGTCAACCCTCCGTGATGTTCTGAGCTCCTAGCCTGAGATGTGCGAGTACGCTGCCTCCATGAGCCCCAATTTTAATTGAAATTAAAATTAAAATTTACATTTCATTTTCATTTTTATCCTTCTTCTATACCCCCCTCACCTTTGCATTTCTACTCCCCTCTCTCACCTACCCCCCACCCCTCTCATCTTTCCCTTCTCACGTTCTTTCATTCTGTTGTTAATGTCTAGGCACACGGAGATTTATAGGTTTCCCCGTGGGCCTACACTACTTTGCTCCTCTAATACACTTGAAGATGGGAAGGGATTCACGGAACCATCCGGGATCCCAAGGAAGAATTACAGAAGCAAGATATTTTTTGTTTTGGCAGAAGATGAGGGTGGTTGCATTTATTAAATCTCTTAAGCCTGGAGATGATAATCACTTTAGACTGGTATAATCTATGGTCCAGGAGTACTTGGACACCCTGTCTACGTCATGTTAAGTTATTAAATTCACCCTTTACCATTGTATCTTTCTTTATTGATGATTAAGGATGCTGTATTCCGTGTGTTTTTTTTTCCCTTTTAATAACAATAAATACAAGATTTGAAAAAAAAAATGTATTCTATGCCTATTGTCGCCACCGGGGGGCTGCCAAGAGCACATACCTTTTCATGCTGTCTGTCTCAGTGTCCACGTTGTACGCTTCTCCAGCCAGACTCCAGGTAGGATGGGTTGGGGGGTTCTCTCCTTAAGGATGTTTCCCTCCATGATTTAGGGCCGGGGTGACCTGTACAAACAGCGGTAGTATACCAGACTACCGCCACCGCCGCCGCTACCACGTTTTCGGCACGTTCCCCATCCACCGGCCCTTCTCTCTCCTCCACCCCAGCCTCCCCTCCATGCTTTTCCTGAGGATCGGAGCCTCGGCTCGTGCGGGAAAGCACACGTTTTTGAAAAAAATGAGGAGGGGGGGGCGGGAGGAGTGATCGGAAGAGGGGGGGGCCGAGCATTAACGCGACGTCCGGCGTGATTAGACGCCCACATCGCTGGCTACACAGGCTATAAAGTGCACTCTCTTTCAGGTGCACACAGCCTATGGAGGGACACAGAACTGACGGGCGCATGTGAGGTGGGACACAGGCATTCTCCCAGGCAGCATTTACTTAAAACACCAGACTGAGCATTGGTAGCAGCGGCAGTTGGTGAACTACATCGCTCAGCAGTCAGTGTTTGTGGTACCTCCACCTTTTGTTGCTTTGCACTATGGGTAGAAGAGGTACAAATACCCCGAAAACCAGAGGCTCTGGGGGATCTCCCTCAGGCTCTGAGGACCCCCCTTCGGAAGCACCTTCCCCCCCCCCTGAAGGACCTGGGATGGGTGGCCAGGGTGAGCCGTCTGGGTCAGGGGCTGCATCTGCTTCTGGCACTTCAGCCCCTGTATACATTACGCAGGAGGTTTTTTCCTCAACCATTAATGGATTAGAGGAAAGACTAATGGCCTTAATCGCATCTTCACTTAGTGGAAGAAAACGCACTAGGTCTCCCTCTGTTATCCAGGACCCTCAAGCAGCGGAACTCTGGGAAAAAGGAGAGGAATCCCTCTCAGAGGATCGGAATGAGACTTATGATTCCTCTTCTGAGGAATCAAGTGGAGAAGGGCCCTCTTCAGCTTCTCAGGATGAGAAGGTGTTAGTGCAAATTCTTGCTGGATTGGCCTGCTCCACATTTAAGTTGCCCGTATCTGAGTCAGTTAAAGAACCCTCCTCTTCTTTGGGTTCACTGAAGCCTCCTCAAACAACACATGCTTTTCCTGTTCATAGTTTGCTAGAAAAGCTCATTTATTCTGAGTGGGATCACCCAGATAAACATTTTTTTCCGCCTAAAAAGTTTTCAACACTTTATCCTATGGAGGAAAAATTTAGAAAAATGTGGGGTATACTGTCAGTTGACGCCGCCATTTCCTCCGTAAATAAAAGTCTGACTTGTCCTGTCGACAATGCTCAGATGCTTAGGGATCCAACTGATAAAAAAATGGAATTACTGTTAAAAAATATTTTTTCCTTAGCAGGTTCAGTAGCTCAACCTGCAGTGTCGGCAATCTGAGTCTGTCAATACTTGAGAGACCATGTTAAACAGGTCCTCAAAGTTTTACCTGAACAGCAAGCCCGGGGCTTGGCCAACCTTCCAGCGGCTTTATGTTTTGCTGTTGACGCAATCAGAGATTCTATCATCCAAACCTCTCGCCTTTCGCTTGGGTTGGTACATATGCATAGAATCTTATGGTTGAAAAATTGGTCAGCCGAGTCACCATGTAAGAAGCTTCTGGCTGGATTTCCATTTCGTGGTGCAAGGCTGTTTGGAGAGGATTTGGACAATTATATCCAAAAAATCTCTAGTGGGAAAAGCACACTCTTACCAGTTAAGAAAAGGAGTAAACATCCCTCTTTTAAACGGGCTCTTTCCCCAGTGCCAGGAGCATCAGCCTCCAGGCAGTCGCGACGGCCTCCTTCGTCAGGCTCAAGAAATTTCAGAGTCGACCCCAGGGACAAAAGAAGTCCTGGGGAAGAAGCCTACTAGACAAGACGCTAAAGCCTCTTTATGAAGGAGCGCCCCCGCTCGCTCGGGTGGGGGGAAGATTGCTACAGTTCTCAAAGCTCTGGCAGGAAGATTTCCAGGACAGATGGGTAGTCTCCACGGTAACTCTAGGTTACAAACTTTAGTTCCGAGCATTCACCTCTTCTCGTTTCCTCAGATCAAAGGTCCCCAGAGATCCAGAGAAAAAACAGTCTCTCCTAGCGTTAGAGCGACTATTGTAGCAAAAGGTCATCGTGGTGGTTCCCACGGAAGAGCAGGGATTGGGGTGTTATTCAAACCGTTTCACGGTTCAAAAACCAAATGCAGATGTCAGACCCATTCTGGATCTAAACCGATTCCTAAAGATTCGATCCTTTTGCATGGAATCAATTCGATCAGTAGTCTCCATCCTACAAGGAGGAGAATTTCTGGCGTCAATAGACATCAAGGATGCGTACCTACATGTACCCATTTTCCCTGCTCATCAAAAGTACTTGCCTTTCGAAGTAGAAAAACGCCACTTTCAGTTTATAGCCCTGCCTTTCGGGCTAGCCACTGGACCTCGGGTGTTTACAAAGATCTTGGCTCCTCCTCTGGCCAGATTAAGGGCCCAGGGTATAACTGTCGTAGCATACCTAGACGACCTGTTCTTTATAGACCGGTCGGTAGCCTGCCTGGACCAGAACTTGGTCACCACAGTCAACTACTTGGAATACCTAGGTTGGATTCTCAACTGGTCTTTTTAAAACCAGTAAGAAGACTAGAGTATTTGGGCCTGGTCATAGACACAAGCCAAGAGAAGGTATTTTTACCTCAGGCATAGATCAGTGCTTTAAAAGAACTCATTCAAGTAGTCAGGACAAAAAAGGGTCCTTCTGTTCGCCTTTGTATGAGGCTGCTAGGAAAGATGGTGGCTTCATTCAAAGCAGTTCCCTATGCTCAGTTTCATTCGAGACTGCTGCAACACAGTATCCTGTCTGCCTGGAACAAGAAAGTGCAGGCATTAGATTTTCCGATGCGTCTGTCTCCTACAGTGCGTCAGAGCCTCAGTTGGTGGTTAATACCCGAAAACCTGCAGAAAGGGAAATCCTTTTTTCCGGTTACCTGGACAGTGGTAACAACGGTTGCCAGTCTTTCGGGTTGGGGAGCAGTTCTGGAACAGTCTGCGGTCCAAGGGGAATGGTCCAAAATCGAGAGGACCTTACCTATCAACATTCTGGAGATCCGTGCGGCGTATCTAGCCCTAAAGGCCTGGACTCTCAGGCTACAGGGTTGCCCTGTCAGGATCCAGTCCGACAATGCCACAGCAGTGGCTTATATCAATCATCAAGGAGGCACAAGGAGTTGTGCAGCTCAGGGAGAAGTAAACCAGATTTTAGTCTGGGCAGAAAAGCATGTGCCATGCATATCGGCAGTTTTCATTCCGGGGATAGAGAACTGGCAGGCGGACTGTTTGAGTTGCCAGCGGTTAGTCCCAGGGGAATGGTCTCTTCACCCCGACGTCTTTTGGGCCATATGCCAAAGAAGGGGTGTTCCAGATGTAGATCTCTTTGCATCCAGATTTAACAAAATGGTCGACAAGTTTGTGGCAAGAACAAAGGATCCTCTTGCATGCGGGACAGATGCGTTGGTGATTCCGTGGCATTGGTACTCACTGATTTACGCATTCCCTCCTATTCTGCTACTGCCACGACTCCTTCGCAGGATCAGGCAGGAAAAGAAGTCAGTACTTCTGGTGGCCCCAGCTTGGCCCAGGAGAACTTGGTATGCAGAAATAGTCAGGATGACAGTGGGTTCCCCGTGGACCCTACCGTCACGTCCAGACCTGTTATCTCAAGGTCCAGTGTTCCATCCTGCCTTACAAACGCTGAATTTGACGGTTTGGCTATTGAAACCCATGTTCTGAAAGATCGTGGGCTTTCAGGTCCTGTGATCTCTACCTTGATCAATGCAAGGAAGCCAGCTTCCAGAGTAATTTATCATAGAGTCTGGAAGACTTATGTATCCTGGTGTGAAGCCAGGGGTTGGCATCCCAGAAAATATGTCATGGGTAGAATTCTTGACTTTCTACAAATGGGAGTAGAAATGAAGCTGGCCTTGAGTACCATCAAGGGCCAGGTCTCAGCCTTATCAGTATTATTTCAACGGCCACTTGCTTCACATTCTTTGGTCCGAAACTTTATGCAGGGGGTGATGCTTCTTAATCCTCCGGTAAAGGCGCCCCTAAACCCCAGGGACTTGAATTTGGTTCTGTCAGTTTTACAAAAACAGCCTTTTGAACCAATACGTCAAATTCCCTTGATCTTGTTGACAAGAAAGTTAATTTTCTCCCTTCGTCTTTCAGGACAGCACCTGGAGAGAGCGCAGCTCCACCCACTTTCCCAGGAAACACTGCAGTCAGTTTCTTTAAAGACCGGACACTTCCACCATGGCCTCAGTTGTAGTGTTTCCTCCGCCATGGTGGAAGCGCTGCAGGGAACCAGGGGTGTGCTGCGCTTTCTCCAGGTGGTGAAAGTATAAGGCATACCGGTTCATTTTGCTTTTTTCCTTCAGAAGACAGCCCAGCATCCTCCCTGACGTGTGGGGGATTCTCCGGCGCCCCCTCCTCTTCATGCTCGACGAGAGCCAGGCTGCGAGGGTCCCGCTCCTACAGACCGGCGGTAGGGCTGTGGAGTAGCGAACGGCGTCTACTCTGCTGTACCGCACGCCTTCCGGGTTCGGATGGCGAGCGCGTCATTTCCGACCGGGGGCGGGGCCTCGAGCAGCGCGACGGGGCTTCCGGTTCCGGCCGCTGGAATGCAGGAGGAAGGGGCGGTCTCTGCGGCTGATGTAATTTCCGGCCCTCACAGCGGTGAGCGGCCCGGGAAAATTAAATAAAAGAGCACAGACGCCGCTGTTGTCCTGTCAGCAATGGAGGACGATCAGACGGCGGTGGCAGGAGCAGGAGCCACACCAATCAGCCAGGCCCAGGTAAGCAGGGACATTGGTCACTGTTATTACTCTATGGGCAGTTGTGATATTTATATATATATATATATATATATATATATATATTTCCCTTCCTTAAAAAAAAAAAAAAAAGAAGGGGGCCTGCAGATCACTTTTCCTGAGTACTAATGGAAGGATAAGTGATTGATTATTTGGTTGAAGGTGGATCTGTGGGGTGATTCACCGGCTGTGGAACAGGACATAGGGGTTAAAGGGTTAAACTTCCTTTGTGGGTTTCTGTGTTCCTTTTATACAGCATGTAAACTGTTTTGGTGAAATATGGTTCAGCAAATGTCTTGTTTTCCCTTGGGATATTGCAGAAGGCTAAAGAAAAGACCAAGCATGTCTCCCCTATTGTTAAAAGGAAATGTCCGTCATGTAAAGGGTTACTGAGGGATTCCTGGACCAAAATATTATGCAAATCATGTATTGCAGACATAGTTAAGAAGGAGACAGCTTCTGCTAGTCCTGCAACTCGGCAAGGGGAATTGCTGAGCTCTTTTAGGAAGGAACTGGCGGACACTTTTGAGTCCTTCAGGTCCTACCTAGATAGGCGCCCAACGGTGCATAGCAGTATGGTGCCGCGTTCTCAATCCTCTGTTTCAGCATCCAGAGGGGGCAGCGACTCTGAGGAGGAAGAATGTAACGCTTTACCAAATTCTGACGAGGAAGCGGAAGAAGAGAATGAAGCTTCTTCTCCTTCTTCTAGGTACAAATTATCCCTTGAGGAGGTGGATGATCTACTAAAGACAATACACACTACCCTTAACATCACAGAGGATAAAACTCAGCTATCCTTACACGATAGGATGTTTCAGGGCCTTGGGGAGGAAAAACACAGGGTTTTTCCTGTACATAAGTTTTTATCAGAAACCATTAAGAAGGAGTGGAAGGATCCAGAAAGAGCCCCTTTCTTTTCTAAATCCCTCAAGCGGAGATTTCCGTTTGACGAGGTTGGCTCGCATATCTGGAACAAAAAACCAAGACTGGACGCAGCGTTTTCCCAGGTATCAAGGAATACTGACCTGGCGTTTGAGGACATGGGTATCCTTAAGGATACCATGGATAAAAAGGCAGACTCCCTATTAAGGAAGGCATGGGATTCATCTTTAGCAAATGTGAAACCTGCCATGGCTTCAACGGTGGTAGCCAGAAATCTGGAACACTGGCTGGAGCAGCTGAAAGCTCACATTGAGGCGGGGACGTCTCGTAAAGATCTGCTAGATACGCTCCCGGTGTTATCAAAGGCGGTAGGGTATATAGCAGATACCTCAGCGGAATCAATCAGAATGTCAGCCAGATCCACAGCTCTGATAAACTCAGCTCGCAGAGCTTTATGGGTCAAGACATGGACAGGGGATACTGCCTCAAAAACAAAATTGTGGTTTACCCTTTGAAGGTGATCTGGTGTTTGGCCCTGGGCTTGAAGCTATACTTGACAGAACAGCTGACAAAAAGAAGGCTTTCCCTATAAAGAAAAAGGTGATTCCGCAAGGCAACAAGAATTTTTGTGCTTTTCGGAAAACCCCAGATACCAAAGAGGCAGGCTATAAAAGGCCTTGGAAATCTCAAAGAGGGAGGGGCAAGTCAGGAGTACTTTTTCGCCCCCCGACCACAAACACAAAAACCCAGTGACTGTCATCCAACTGTGGGAGCAAGGCTACAGACCTTCTTTTTGCAGTGGAAGACTATAACGAACAGCCAGTTTATCCTCAAGACCATTATGGAGGGTTACAGGCTGGAATTTTCTCAACCTCCACCTGTGCGTTTTTACATAACCCAGGCTCCCCGAGACCCAGAAAAGTCCGTAGACTATCAGGTACAAAAAATTCAAAATGGACACAATATTCTCAGTGAAGAGTCTCCTGACCCCAAGCTGTTTTATGGCGTCCATAGACCTGAGAGATGCATACTTACATGTACCAGTAGCATCAACATCTCAGAAGCACCTAAGGTTTGCAATAAAGTTGGGGGAATCAACCCTTCATCTCCAGTTCAGAGCTCTCCCTTTCGGGCTGTCATCCTCTCCGAGGATTTTCACAAAGATCCTGGCAGAGGCCTTAGCCCCACTCAGAGTAGAGGGAGTATCAGTCCTACCCTATCTGGACGATCTACTAATTTTTGCCAAAACAAGGGACCTATTAGTGAGGGATCTGGAAAAGACAATGAGACACTTGGTAAGTCTAGGATGGATAACAAACAAGGAGAAATCAAACTTGATTCCATCACAGACCATACTATTCCTGGGCTATACGATAGATTCCATCCAGGAAAGAATCTTTCTCCCCGAGGA
The DNA here is from genome assembly GCA_037952835.1 of Lithobates septentrionalis. NCBI lineage: Eukaryota > Metazoa > Chordata > Amphibia > Anura > Ranidae > Lithobates > Lithobates septentrionalis. The sequence continues at coordinate 1,631,611 of JBBDGP010000780.1, forward strand.
GAAAATGGAGAAACTTCAAGGGGCGGTAAAGAAGACACAGACAAATATGCCAATCTCCATAAGAGCAGCTATGTCGGTCCTAGGGCTACTCACTGCGACTATACCAGCAGTGCAATGGGCACGTCTACATACAAGGGAGCTCCAGCAGGCAATTTTAATGAATTGGTCCTATGGGGAGTCCCTGGAAAAATTAATAAGAATACCTCCGCAGGTTAAGAGGAAGCTTTGGTGGTGGAGAAATCACTCAAACCTGGACAAGGGTCTACTCTGGGGCTTTCCTTTGGAGAAAAGACTAACAACAGACGCAAGTGCCTGGGGTTGGGGTGCCCACCTGGACGAGCAGATGGCTCAGGGGAGTTGGACAGACTGGGAAGCCGGGAGGTCCTCCAATTGGAGAGAACTAAGGGCTATTCTCCTAGGTCTATGGGCCTTCGAGAAAACAGTCCGGGGCCATCATGTTCAAGTTTTATCGGACAATGCCACAGCGGTGGCATATATATCAAGGCAGGGAGGAACAAGGAGCAGGACTCTGCTATCCTTGGCACTCCAAATTCTAGCCTGGGCAGAAAACAACCTAAAGTCCATAACAGCAATACATCTGAAGGGAGATTTGAACCTTCTAGCAGACTTTCTGAGCAGAGAAAGAATACTAGAAGCAGAATGGAGTCTGAACACAGGAACTTTCCAAAAACTAACAGAAAGATGGGGAGTACCCCAAATAGATCTTTTTGCATCACAGAAGAATACAAAAGTAGAGGCCTTCTTCTCACTAAACAGGCAGGATCAGGCGAAGGGATTGGATGCATTAGCACATCCGTGGAACTTCCAGTTGTGCTACGCTTTTTCCCCCTTTCAGATGATTCCCTTGGTTTTAAAAAAGCTACAAAAAGAGACCACGAGTATGATTCTAGTGGCCCCTTTTTGGCCCAAACGAGCTTGGTTCGGAACAATACAGAGAATGGCGGTGGAACTTTATTGGGCGCTTCCACTGCGGAAGGATCTCCTAACACAGGGTCCCCTTCATCATCCAAATACCCAGCACCTCAGATTGACAGGGTGGTTACTGAGGGGCAGATGTTGAAAGATGAGGGCCTTTCAGATAGGCTGGTCTCTACCCTGCTGAATAGTCGTAAGGAGGTTACCAGGGCCATCTATTTCAAGACGTGGAAGCGATTTAATAGCTGGTGCACGGCTAGGATGCTTTCGCCACAAGAAATTGTTCCAGTATTAGAATTTCTCCATGAGGGAATGGAGATGGGATTAGCAGCTAGCACCCTAAAGGTGCAGGTAGCTGCATTATCGGTTTTCCTTGAGAGACAATTATCTAGGGAGCCGCTCATTATTAGATTTTTCAGGGCATTGGCCAGAGCTAGGCCAATACCTTTTAAGTTTTTTCCTAGATGGGACCTGTCTGTGGTTCTGCAGGGTCTAATCAAAGGGCCTTTTGAACCTCCAGAGGAAGCATCAATCAGGCTATGGTCGTTAAAACTAGTCCTGTTAGTAGCAGTAACTTCAGCTAGGAGAGTAAGCGAGTTACAAGCTCTTTCCATAAGAGAACCCTTTTGTTATATTTTTCCAGACCGGGTAGTGCTAAAAACTGACCCGGGTTTTCTGCCAAAGGTGTCAACAGCATTTCATAGGGCACAAGAGATAATTCTCCCTACTTTTTGTCCTAACCCGTCCAGTGCTAAGGAGAGGTCTTTCCTTTCCCTGGACGTGAGAAGGTGTTTATTACACTATATAGAGATAACAAAAAATTTTAGAAGATCAGATTCTCTCTTTGTTCTCTTCTCTGGTCCACGTAGGGGGTATAGTGCATCCAAAAGCACCATAGGTAGATGGCTAAGAATGGCCATCAGTGAAGCTTATAGAGCTTCAGGGGCAGAGCCCCCTAAGGGGGTAGTGGCCCATTCAACAAGGGCAGTAGCAACGTCCTGGGCAGAGAGGGCAGGGGCTTCCCCGGGTCGGATCTGTAAAGCGGCCACGTGGACAAGTTTCTCCACCTTCACCCGCCACTACAGGTTGGACTTGCTATCAGCAGTAGAACAATCATTCGGCAGGAAGGTCCTGCAGGCGGTGGTCCCACCCTAGAGTAAGTACTCTTTTATCATCTCCAGGTGCTGTCCTGAAAGACGAAGGGAGAAAACCCTAGTTAGACTTACCGGTAACGGTATTTCTACGAGTCTTTCAGGACAGCGCCGATGACCCGCCCTAAATTTTAAGGTTATAAGATGTGTTATTGCTATGTTCTGCTTATCTAATTTCAGCATGGCTGGAGGTACTCATTGAACAACTGAGGCCATGGTGGAAGTGTCCGGTCTTTAAAGAAACTGACTGCAGTGTTTCCTGGGAAAGTGGGTGGAGCTGCGCTCTCTCCAGGTGCTGTCCTGAAAGACTCGTAGAAATACTGTTACCGGTAAGTCTAACTAGGGTTTTTCTGGTAGCCATTTCTTCTGCTAGAAGAGTGTCAGAATTAGCAGCTCTTTCCTGTAAAGAGCCTTATTTAATCTTGCATAAGGATAGAGTGGTATTGCGCCCTCATCCTAGCTTTCTACCAAAAGTGGTTTCAGATTTTCATCTAAACCAAGATATTCTTCCGCCTTCCTTTTTTTTCCAGATCCCTGTTCTACGGAAGAAAGGTCACTACATTCTTTCGATGTAGTAAGAGTAGTCATGGCCTATCTGGAAGCAACTGCTCAAATTCGCAAAACGGATGTTTTGTTCGTACTGCCAGAAGGTCCCAATAGAGGACAGGCAGCGTCAAAATCTACCATTTCTAAATGGATTAGACAAATGAATATTCAAGCTTACGGTTTGAAACAGAAAATTCCACCTTTTCAAATCAAGGCACACTCCACGAGGGCTATTAGTGCTTCTTGGGCGGTGCATCACCGGGCCTCTATGGCTCAAATCTGCAAGGCCGCAACTTGGTCTTCAGTCCATACATTCACCAGATTTTATCAGGTGAATGTAGGAAGGCATGAGAATATCGCCTTTGGGCGTAGTGTGCTGCAGGCAGCGGTACGAGGTCCTCAGGTCTGATTACACCCTACGTTGTGTGGTCCCCTCCCCTCAAATAGCATTGCTCTGGGACATCCCATCAGTAATTACTGAGGCTCTGTGTCCCGTGATGTATGAGAAAGAAAATAGGATTTTTATAACAGCTTACCTGTAAAATCCTTTTCTTTTGAGGTACATCACGGGACACAGGTCCCGTCCCTCTTCTAATACACTTGTATTGCTTTGCTACAAAACTGAGGTTTTTTTGTTTATATCGCAAAAAATAAAAACCGTAGAGGTGATCAAATACCACCAAAAGAAAGCTCTATTTGTGGGAAAAAAAGGACTTTGATTATGTTTGGGTACAGCGTCGCACGACCGCGCAATTGTCAGTTAAAGCGCTGTATCGCAAAAAATGGCCTGGTCATTAAGCAGCCAAGTGGTGGTTAAGTGGTTAAGAACCAAATATACATTTTCCAGATTTCTGCAGTCTAAAATATAATTTAATAACCACCCTATCATTCAACACTTTCAGATTAATTCAGTGCTCCACAGCCCTGCTAGAACAGTTGTTTAGAGAAAAGAAAAAACGCACACCAATACTAAAATCTCATCCCAAGTGCAAATCATGGTGGAGGGGGTATAATGTTGTAGGACATTAACCGCTTGCCGACCGCCTCACGCACATTTACGTCAGCAGAAGGGCTCGTACAGGCAAAATCACGTACCTGTACGTTGCCCTTTAAGAGGCGGCCAGCGGGTGCGCGCGCGCACCCGCGGCAAGCTCCGTGAGTCGGGTCGCGGGTCCCGCGGACTCGATCGCCGCGGGCATACCCGCGATCGCCTCACGGAGAGGACAAACAGGGAGATGCTGTAAACAGCATCTCCCCGTTCTGCCTAGTGACAGTGTCACTCGATCTCTGCTCCCTGTCATCGGAGCAGAGATCAGTGACGTCACAATTACAGCCCATCCCCCTGACAGTAATCACTCCCTAGTACTGATTTAACCCCTCCCCGCCCCCTAGTGGTCAACCCTTTCACTGCCAGTGTCATTTATACAGTAATCAATGCATTTTTATAGCACTGATTGCTGTATAAATGACAATGGTCCCAAAAATGTGTCAAAAATGTCCGATGTGTCTGCCATAATGTCGCAGTCACGATAAAAATCGCTGATCGCCGCCATTTAAAAAAAAAAATTTTTTAATAAAAATGCCAAAAAACTATCCCCTATTTTGTAAATGCTATAACTTTTGCGCAAACCGATCAATAATCGCTTATTGCGATTTTTTTTTCCAGAAATATGTAGAAGAATACGTATCGGCCTAAACTGAGGAAAAAAATAGTTTTTTTATATATTTTTGGGGGATATTTATTATAGCAAAAAGTAAAAAATAATGCGAGTTTTTTTTTCAAAATTGTCGCTCTATTTTTGTTTATAGCGCAAAAAATAAAAACCACAGTGGTTTCAAATACCACCAAAAGAAAGCTCTATTTGTGGGAAAAAAAGGATGTCAATTTTGTTTGGGTGCAACGTCGCACGACCGCGCAATTGTCAGTTAAAGCGACACAGTGCCGAATCGCAAAAAGTGCTCTGGTCAGGAAGGGGGTAAATTCTTCCGGGGCTGAAGTGGTTAAGGGTTTAGACATGGAGTGCTTTGAATCACTGAAATACCAATTTATTCCACTTTTATTAGTAAATCGGTATTAGTAAATTAGTTTAAAAAAATGAAATACTTCATGTTTTAGAATAACCAATACAATTTCTGATGGTTGAATATCTGTTGAAAAACTGGTCTGTGAAGCTGGTATTTTCAACAATCCCCCAAAATTTGCATAAACTGAAATTGTTGTATACAGGAATGAGCTAAACTCCTTTTGCGATATGCGAGTGATAGATGTAGTGAGGAGCCGACAAAGAGGCTTACAAAAAAAGCCGACAGAGGACCCGAGAGAGCCAACAAAGAGGCAAGGGATCACCAACTCCTAGCACATATGATAAAAGCACATCAACCACCAGAGCAGATACATCTGCTCTGATGGTTAATGTGCTTTCATCAACCACATGTCTTTGCTTTATCTCCTCTCTGGGTCTTGACTACATCTATCACTCACAGGTCACAAAAGGAAAGGGTTGTGTCTACAAAGTTTTTTTAGCATCTTTTTTTGGAACACCCCACTCCAGAGGAAGCATACCTGTGAAACGCGTCAAGATATTTTTATCCCTCTACAAGTCACAACTTAAAACTGTGTCATATTATTCGATAGATTCATATATATTTGATGGGCAGTGCTAGTAGCTTGAAACGTAGTCTTGAAACGTATGCCATACACGGTGCAAATAACTTTCCTGCAACCACAGGTTGCAGGAAAGAAATTTGCTCGATTCCCCCATCAACACAGACAGTGTTAATGCGGAAATCCCTCCTGCTGAGCTATTGTATTCTCCCAGCAGGGACAGTGATTATTGCTAGTGGCTATACCAGCCGCTAGTAATAATTGCAACTAAATTCCGGCAGGCCGGTTGTACCCAAGTTGATGGGATATACTACAATTAGGGAGTATGTTAATAATGTACATTTTGTGAATTTTTTACTTTTAAATGTTTCCAATCAGTCTTTTGCTGTGCTGATTAGTCATGAACAACAAACTTGTTTTTATAGATTTATGTGTGTAATTTCTTGGAGTAGGCACCATTAAAGTCCCTCTATTTTCTTTGGACGCCAATCCAGACAGTCATTTTTCTTGTTATAAAGTTTTTGAGATATGGTGCAAGATCATCTACTATTGGATCTTGCCCATAGGTGTGCGCAGCATGTCCCCAAAGCTCAAAAGCACATGCCTTTGTCTGCAGCCTCTGCTGCATGGAGCAGTAAATGAATGGGAAGTGCTCTGTGCTGAGTGGCTTCCTGTTCATTCACAAACTGAAGCATAGTAAAGACAGTTTACTATGCTTCAGTTGTGAATATACACAGTGAGCGTGTGTTCATTAAAAAATAAAGGGACAAATAAATGACACATGTACTAGCCCCTTCCACTGCTCTCCATCCTGAAACCTACCCCGCAGCAGCCTGGGGGAGAGGAGGGAAGCCAGCAGGACTAGGGCGAGGGGGGGCCGGGAAGTAGGGGGAATCGGCAAAATACAAAGTGGTTAGGGTGTGCCCAGGCACACCCCCTGCACACACCTATGGATCTGTCACATTAGTTGATTAATATGAGCCCCAAACCACAGTGGGATCTGACAGAAATGGTAAACGCAGAAGTATAAAATATTTACAATGTTACCGCTATACCACGCATAGATACTAGAAAACATTCTATTTTTCTCTTTAGACTCGGTTCACACAGGGGCGGCACGACTTGCAGGTCGCCTCACCGAGGCGACCTGCACACGACTGCCACGGCGACTTGCAAAAGGACTTCTGTATAGAAGTCTATGCAAGTCGCCCCCAAAGTAGAACAGGAACCTTTTTCTAAGTCGGAGCGACTTGCGTCGCTCCTATTAGAACGGTTCCATTGTACAGAACGGGAGGCGACTTGTCAGGCGACTAGGTCGCCTGACAAGTCGCCCCTATGTGAACCGAGTCTTATGCCCCGTACACACGGTCGGATTTTCCGATGGAAAATGTCCGATCAGAGCGTGTTGTCGGAAATTCCGACCGTGTGTGGGCTCCATCGGACATTTTCCATCGGATTTTCCGACACACAAAGTTGGAGAGCAGGAGATAAAATTTTCCGACAACAAAATCCGGAAATTCCGATCGTGTGTACACAAATCCGACGGACAAAGTGCCACGCATGCTCAGAATAAATAAAGAGATGAAAGCTATTGGCCACTGCCCTGTTTATAGTCCCGACGTACGTGTTTTACGTCACCGCGTTTAGAACGATCGGATTTTCCGACAACTTTGTGCGACCGTGTGTAGACAAAACAAGTTTGAGGCAACATCCGTCGGAAAAAATCCTAGGATTTTGTTGTCGGAATTTACGAACAAAGTCCGACCGTGTGTACGCCCTATAAGTGTGATTTTTCTTTTACATGTTTTTTACACAATGTAATTTTTTCATTTCTTATGTCATTTCATGTCAGAAATTGTCACTATATTGTTTTATTTTATTTTCTTTCTTGACAGTGTCTTGATCTTGGAATGATACTTACATTACCACAAATCAACCATATAATAGAAATCGTGAACCAGCTACCCAATTCAAGAGCCGCTATTACATTCCTGCTATCTGTGAAATCAAAGTGAGTGATTGTTTGCAAATATGCTAGGCATGCACTTTTGTAAATATTTATTGGCACATCTCTGGAAGCACATTAAACATGTGTCTGTGTTTTAACATGAGTCTGGGTAAAATACTCAAAAATTTGACAGGAAAATGTAAGCATTAGGACACAATACAGCATTATTGTGATGTTTTATTTGGTATTTACTAGTCTTTACATGTGTTGGCTGCTGTATCTCTGTCATGTAGGGAAACTTTAAACCTAGGAGAATTTTAAAAACTTTAGGCAATGCTCTTGTAAAAGACAGTTTTTTTTACATACCTGTGCCAGTTCACTTTCATAGAATTCTGGTTTTGTTGCAGAGCAAGCCACCTGGAGAATCTTTTCCACACTTCGAGTGTGTCAGATGCCTACGTACTCTACTGTGCTCTGTGGTCCCTCTTGTTGGCCTTTACAACACTACAGGGCCTAGTAAAGAGAAGATGACATCCTGTTTGCCATCTAGGTTGTAGGAGGCTCCAGAGGAATCTGTTTTAAGACTGATTAATGTTCCACTGGGTGTTTGTTCTTCTGTTTAGACAAGGCAATGTTCACTTAAAATGATAGTAATTTTTTTTTCTTTAAAATAACAAACGTTATAATTACCTTCTCTGTGCAATGGTATTGCACAGAGCATTCCCCATTCTCTTCTTCTTGGGCCCCCTGCCGAGAGCCCCCATAGCAAGCCAGTTGCTTCAGCCCTGGAAGATTTTACCCCCTTCCTGACCAGAGCACTTTAAAATTTGGCACTGCGTCGCTTTAACTGACAATTGCGCAGTCGTTCGACATTGTACCCAAACGAAATTTGTGTCCTTTTTTTTCCCACAAATAGAGCTTTCTTTTGGTTGTATTTGATCACCTCTGCAGTTTTTATTTTTTGCACTATAAACAAAAAAAGTGACAATTTTGAAAAAAAACAATTTTTTACTTTTTGCTATATTAAATATCCCCCATTTAAAAAAAAAAAAAAAAACAAAAAACGAATTTCTTCATCAGTTTAGGCCAACATATACTCTTCTACATATTTTTGGTAAAAAAACAAAAAAAAACGCAAAAAGCGTATATTGATTGGTTTGTGCAAAAGTTATAGCGTCTGCAATCAACGGGAAATATTTATGGCATTTTTATTATTATTTTTTTTTTACTGGTATTGGTGGTTATCTGCAATTTTTAGCGGTATTGCGACGGACAGATCCGGAGACGTTTGACACTTTTTTGTGCACTGATTACTGTGTAAATGTCACTGGCAGGGAAGGGGTTAACACTAGGGGGCGATCAAGGGGTCAATTTTGTGTTCCCTCAGTGTGTTCTTACTGTATGGGGATGTGAGTGACTAGGAGAGGACTACTTAGTAGGAACAAACAATATGTCTCCTCTCCTCTGACAGCACAGGGATTTGTGTGTTTACACACACAAATCCCCGTGCACGCGATTGCATGTGGCTGGTGGCGATCATTGGGTCCCCCGGCATGCAGCGGGTGCACACGCCCTCTGGTGGCCAAAAAAGTGTAGGACGTACCCATATGGGATTTTGCCCAGGAGAGCCATTGTGCAGCAGTATATCTGCGTGACATGGTCGGGGACCGTTTAAAAAAAAAATAAAAAAAAAATATATATATATATATATATATATATATATATATATATATATATATATTTCTTTTCATACATCAGGGGACACAGAGCCATAGTAATTACTATGTGGGTTATAGGCCACCTTTAGGTGATGGACACTGGCACGCCCTAAATTAAGAAGTGCACTCCCTATATAACCCCTCCCACTACTGGGAGTATTCAGTTTTCTTTCTCGCACATCACGCTACATAGAGCCTCAGTAATTACTGATGGGTTATGTAGTATCACAAGGTGATTGGACACTGGTCACACCCTAAACAGGAAGTTTAACCCCCTATATAACCCATCCCCTTACTGGGGATACCTCAGTTTTTTCGCCAGTGTCTTAGGTGTTGGTCAGGAATAAGATGTGCTGTGCTGAGCTCCAAAGGAATATCCTACACTGGGGCAAGCCATGCAACCGGATCCATTCAAAGTGCTTTTTCAGGCCAAATTGGATGGTACCCGGGCCTCGTGTCCGAAGAAACGAGGTTTTAACTGTAACACTTCTCTTTTTAGAGAGCTGGACCCCAGGGATCCAGTATTTGTTTTTTTCAGCCATATCCCTGGCGGGGTGCTTTACGGGGCCAGAACTGTGGATCCTCCTTTTCAAGGGGGCCCCAGTCTCTAAAGGGTTTTTCAAACGGAGCCCACCGTGAGAGGTGAAGATTGGGTCTGTTTAAACAGAACCCTGCAGCTGGATAAGGTAAGAGAGACTCCTCAAGAATTTTTTAATTCTAGTAGGTTTTCTCCTTTAAGTAAATGTATGCTATGCCTATAGTCGCCACCGGGGGCTGCCAAGAGCACATACCTTTTCATGCTTGTACCGTCTGTCTCAGTGTCCAGGCTGTACACTTCTCCAGCCAGGCTTCAGGTAGGATGGGTTGGGGGGTTCTCTCCTTCAGGGATTCTCCCCCCATGGCTTAGGGGGACCGGGGTGAGCCTGAGCAAGCAGCGGTAGTATAATGCGCTACCGCCATTCCTGGCAGGTTCCCATCCACCGGCCCTTCTCTCTCTCCTCCACCCCAGCCTCCCCTCCATGCTTGTCCCGAGGATCGGAGCCTCGGCTCCCGCGGGAAAGCACATGTTTTTGAAAAAAAAACGAGGGGGGGGGGGCGGGAGGGGTGATCGGAGGGGGGGGGTTAACGCGACGTCCGGCGTGTTTAAACGCCCACATCGCTGGCTATACAGGCTATAAAGTGCACTCTCTTTTAGGTGCACACAGCCTATGGAGGGACACAGAGCTGACGGCGCATGTGAGATGGGACACAGGCATTCTCCCAGGCAGAATTTACTTTAAAACACCAGACTGGGTATTGGTAGCAGCGGCAGTTGCTGAACTACATCGCACAGCAGTCAGTGTTTTTTGTGTGATACCTCCACCTTGTTGCTTGGCACTATGGGTAGAAGAGGTACAAATACCCCGAAAACCAGAGGCTCTGGGGGATCTCCCTCAGGCTCTGAGGACCCCCCTTCTGCAGCACCTTCCCCCCCTGAAGGACCTGGGATGGCTGGACAGGGTGAGCCGTCGAAGAAAACGCACTAGGTCTCCCTCTGTTACCCAGGACCCTCAAGCAGAGGAACTCTGGGGAAAAAAGGAGAGGAATCCCTCTCAGAGGATCGGGATGGGACTGATGATTCTTCTTCTGAGGAATCAAGTGGAGAGGGACCCTCTTCAGCTTCTCAGAATGAGAGGGTGTTAGTGCAAATTTTTGCTGGATTGGTCCGCTCCACATTTAAGTTGCCCGTATCTGAGTCAGTTTAACCGCTTCCCGACCGCCCACTGTATATTGACGTCCTGTGTTTTAAAGATGGATATCTCGGTAACGGCAGCAGCTGCTGCCACAACCGAGGTATCCATCTTTAGGGCCGGCGATTCTACACACGATAATGGTGGTCTATGCGGCGGGTTCGCCGCGAGATCACCGTTATCGGCGGCGGGAGAGGTGCCACCCCCCCTCCCGCCGCTCTCCCGCACCCTCCGCCGCTTACCGGAGCCGTCGGTAACGGCGGAGGAGATCGGGTCCTTTCACTTCCTCGGTACTGAGACGAGTGAGGCCAAGATGGCCCCCACCCGTCTCTATACCATGTGACGGCCGGAGCGACGTCATTACGACGGCTCCGCCCACTTCTCTTAAAGGCACAATTTATTTTGTGTCATTTTTTAAACGACTTTTTTTTTTTTTTTTTTTTTTGCATTATAGTCTAAATATGAGATCTGAGGACTTTTTGACCCCAGATCTCATATTTAAGAGGACCTGTCATGCTTTTTTCTATTACAAGGGATGTTTACATTCCTTGTAATAGGAATAAAAGTGATCCAAATTTTTTTTTTTTAAAAAACAGTGAAAAAATAAATAAAATAAAGTAAAATAAATAATTAAAAAAAAAAAAAAATTTTTTAAAGCGCCCTGTCCCGACGAGCTCGCGCGCAGAAGCGAACGCATACGTGAGTAGCGCCCGCATATGAAAACGGTGGTCAAACCACACATGTGAGGTATCGCCGCGACCGGTAGAGTGAGAGCAATAATTCTAGCCCTAGACCTCCTCTGTAACGCAAAACATGCAATCTGTAGAATTTTTTAAACGTCGCCTATGGAGATTTTTAAGGGTAAAAGTTTGACGCCATTCCACGAGCGGGCGCAATTTTAAAGCGTGACATGATGGGTATCAATTTACTTGGCGTAACATTATATTTCACAATATAAAAAAAAATTGGGCTAACTTTACTGTTGTCTTATTTTTTTTTTCAAAAAAGTGAATTTTTTCCAAAAAAAGTGCGCTTAGAAGACCGCTGCGCAAATACGGTGCAAAAAAAAGTATTGCAATGACCGCCATTTTATTCTCTAGGGTGTTAGAAAAAAAACAATATATAATGTTTGGGGGTTCTAAGTAATTTTCTAGCAAAAAAACCTGTTTTAAACTCTTAAACACCTAAAATCCAAAACGAGGCTGGTTTTGAAGTGGTTAAAGAACCCTCCTCTTCTTTGGGTTCACTGAAACCTCCTCAAACAACACTTGTTTTTTCTGTTCATAGTTTACTAGAAAAGCTCATTTATTCTGAGTGGATTCACCCAGATAAACATTTTTTTCCGCCTAAAAAGTTTTCAACACTTTATCCTATGGAGGAAAAATTTAGAAAAATGTGGGGTATACCGGCAGTTGACGCCGCCATTTCCTCCGTAAATAAAAGCCTGACCTGTCCTGTCGACAACGCTCAGATGCTTAGGGATCCAACTGATAAAAAAATGGAATTCCTGTTAAAAACTATTTTTTCCTTGGCAGGTTCAGTAGCTCAACCTGCAGTGGCAGCAATTGGAGTCTGTCAATACTTGAGATACCATGTTAAACAGGTCCATAAAGTTTTACCTTAACAGCAAGCCCAGGGGTTGGCTAACCTTCCAGCGGCTTTATGTTTTGCTGTCGACGCAATCAGAGATTCTATCATCCAAACCTCTTGCCTTTCGCTTGGGTTGGTGCATATGCGTAGAATCTTATGGTTGGAAAATTGGTCAGCTGAATCACCATGTAAGAAGCTTCTGGCTGGATTTCCATTTCATGGTGCAAGGCTGTTTGGAGAGGATTTGGACAATTATATCCAAAAGATCTCTAATGGGAAAAGCACTCTCTTACCAGTTAAGAAAAGGAGTAAACGTCCCTCTTTTAAACGGGCTCTTTCCCCAGTGCCAGGAGCATCAGCCTCCAGGCAGTCACGACGGCCTCCTCTGTCAGGCTCAAGAAATTTCAGAGTCGACCCCAGGGACAAAAGAAGTCCTGGGGGAAGAAGCCTACTAGACAAGACGCTAAAGCCTTTATGAAGGAGCGTCCCCGCTCGCTCGGGTGGGGGGAAGACTGCTACAGTTCTCAAAGCTCTGGCAGGAAGATTTCCAGGACAAATGGGTGATCTCCATGGTAACTAGGTTACAAACTGGAGTTCCGAGGCAGTCCCCTCTCCTCGTTTCCTCAGATCAAAAGTCCCCAGAGATCCAGAGAAAAAGGAGTTTCTCCTTCTAGCATTGGAGCGACTATTGTGGCAAAAAGTCATTGTGGTGGTTCCCTCGGAAGAGCAGGGATTGGGGTTTTATTCAACCCTTTTCACGGTTCCAAAACCAAATGGAGATGTCAGACCCATTCTGGATTTAAAGGATCTAAACCGATTCCTAAAGATTCGATCCTTTCACATGGAATCAATTCGATCAGTAGTCTCCATCCTACAAGGAGGAGAACTTCTGGCGTCAATAGACATCAAGGATGCGTACCTGCATGTACACATTTTCCCTGCTTATCAAAAGTACTTGCGTTTCGAAGTAGAAAAACGCCACTTTCAGTTTATAGCCCTGCCTTTCGGGCTAGCCACTGCACCTCGGGTGTTTACAAAGATCTTGGCTCCTCCTCTGGCCAGATTAAGGGCCCAAGGTATAGCAGTAATAGCATACCTAGATGACCTGCTCTTGATAGACCGGTCGGTAGCCTGCCTGGACCAGAACTTGGTCACCACAGTCAACTACTTGGAATACCTAGGTTGGATTCTCAACTTAGAAAAGTCTTCCTTAAAACCAGTAAGAAGACTAGCGTATTTGGGCCTGGTCATAGATACAAGCCAAAAGAAGGTATTTTTACCTCAGGCAAAGATCAGTGCCTTAAAAGAACTGATTCAGGTAGTCAGGACAAAGAAGGGTCCTTCTCTCCGCCTTTGTATGAGGCTGCTGGGAAAGATGGTGGCTTCATTCGAAGCGGTTCCCTATGCTCAGTTTCATTCGAGACTGCTGCAACACAGTATCCTGTCTTTCCAATGCGTCTGTCTCCTACAGTGCGTCAGAGCCTCAGTTGGTTGTTAATACCCGAAAACCTGCAAAAAGGGAAGTCCTTTTTACCGGTTACCTGGACAGTGGTAACAACGGATGCCAGTCTTTCGGGTTGGGGAGCAGTTCTGGAACAGTCTGCGGTCCAAGGGGAATGGTCCAAAATCAAGAGGACCTTACCCATCAACATTTTGGAGATCCGTGCGGCGTATCTAGCCCTAAAGGCCTGGACTCTCAGGCTACAGGGTTGCCCTGTCAGGATCCAGTCCGACAATGCCACAGTAGTGGCTTATATCAATCATCAAGGAGGCATCAGGAGTCGTGAAGCTCAGAGAGAAGTGAACCAGATTTTAGTCTGGGCAGAAAAGCATGTGCCGTGCATATCGGCAGTTTTCATTCCGGGGATAGAGAACTGGCAGGCGGACTATTTGAATCGCCAGCGGTTAATCCCAGGGGAATGGTCTCTTCACCCTGATGTCTTTTGGGCCATATGCCAAAGATGGGGTGTTCCAGATGTAGATCTCTTTGCATCCAGATTCAACAAAAAGATCGACAAGTTTGTGGCAAGAACAAAGGATCCTCTTGCATGCGGGACAGATGCGTTGGTGATTCCGTGGCATCGGTTCTCACCGATTTATGCATTCCCTCCTATTCTGCTACTGCCACGACTCCTTCGCAGGATCAGGCAGGAAAAGAAGTCGGTACTTCTGGTGGCCACAGCTTGGCCCAGGAGAGCTTGGTATGCAGAAATAGTAAGGATGACAGTAGGTTCCCCGTGGACCCTACCGTCATGTCCAGACCTGTTATCTCAAGGTCCAGTGTTCCATCCTGCCTTACAAACGCTAAATTTGACGGTTTGGCTATTGAAACCCACGTTCTGAAGAGTCGTGGGCTTTCAGGTCCTGTGATCTCTACCTTGATCAATGCAAGGAAGCCAACTTCCAGAGTGATTTATCATAGAGTCTGGAAAACTTATGTATCCTGGTGTGAATCCAGGGGTTGGCATCCCAGAAAATATGTAATAGGTGGAATTCTTGACTTTCTACAAATGGGATTAGAGATGAAGCTGGCCTACCATCAAGGGCCAGGTCTCGGCCTTATCAGTATTATTTCAACGGCCACTTGCTTCACATTCTTTGGTCCGAAACTTTATGCGGGGGGTGATGCGTCTTAATCCTCCGGTTAAGGCGTCCCTAAACCCCTGGAACTTAAAGTGGTGTTCCACCCAAAAAAAAAACATACATGAAAAATCCTAAAAAAAAAATACAAAAAAAACATTTGGATATTTTTTTTTTTAACTCGCCTCTAAATGCCTGTTGCTAGGGGGTCCCTCCTAGTCTGCCTCTTTCAGTGCCTGGGCTGGTGACATCACTTCCGTCTAGGCACAGGAAGGGCTCAGCTCTGCTCCCTCCCTCTTGTCAATCATCTGGGACCCATTACAGGTCCCAGGTGACTGAGCGGCCAATTACGGCGCTCGGCGCCGCTCGCGCATGCGCAGTGGGTGCCAGGCTGTGAAGCCACAGCCCGGCGCCCACAGTTGCTATGCCGGCGCCGCCGAACGGAGGGGGAGACGAGCGGGGCTTCGATCCCCCGCATCGCTGGACCCCGGGACAGGTAAGTATTCAATTAAAAGTCAGCAGCTGCAGTATTTGTAGCTGCTGACTTTTAATTTTTTTTTTTTTTTGATGGGCCCTCCTCTTTAAATTTGGTTCTGTCAGTTTTACAGAAACAGCCTTTTGAACCAATACGTCAAATTCCCTTGGTCTTGTTGACAAGAAAGTTAATATTTCTGGTAGCCATTTCTTCTGCTAGAAGAGTGTCAGAATTAGCCGCTCTTTCCTGTAAAGAGCCTTATTTAATCTTGCATAAGGATAGAGTGGTATTGCGCCCTCATCCTAGCTTTCTACCAAAAGTGGTTTCAGATTTTCATCTAAACCAAGATATTGTTCTACCGTCCTTTTTTCCAGATCCCTGTTCTACGGAAGAAAGGTCACTACATTCTTTGGATGGAGTAAGAGCAGTCAAGGCCTATCTGGAAGCAACTGCTCAAATTCGCAAAACGGATGTTTTGTTCGTACTGCCAGAAGCTCCCAACAGAGGACAGGCAGCGTCAAAATCTACCATTTCTAAATGGATTTGACAAATGATTATTCAAGCTTACGGTTTGAAACAGAAAATTCCACCTTTTCAAATCAAGGCACACTCCACGAGGGCTATTAGTGCTTCTTGGGCGGTGCATCACCGGGCCTCTATGGCTCAAATCTGCAAGGCCGCAACCTGGTCTTCAGTCCATACATTCATCAGATTTTATCAGGTGGATGTGGGAAGGCATGAGGATATCGCCTTTGGGCGTAGTGTGCTGCAGGCAGTGGTACGAGGTCCTCAGGTCTGATTACACCCTACGTTGTGTGGTCCCCTCCCCTCAAATAGCATTGCTCTGGGACATCCCATCAGTAATTACTGAGGCTCTGTGTCCCGTAATGTACGAGAAAGAAAATAGGATTTTTATTACAGCTTACATGTAAAATCCTTTTCTTTTGAGGTACATCACGGGACACAGAGGTCCTGCCCCTCTTCTAATACACTTATATTGCTTTGCTACAAAACTGAGGTATCCCCAGTAAGGGGAGGGGTTATATAGGGGGTTAAACTTCCTGTTTAGGGTGTGACCAGTGTCCAATCACCTTGTGATACTACATAACCCATCAGTAATTACTGAGGCTCTGTGCCCCATGATGTACCTCAAAAGAAAAGGATTTTTACAGGTAAGCTGTTATAAAAATCCTATTTTTTCGCTAGTGTCTAAGGTGTTGGTCACGAGTAAAGATGTGCTGTGCTGAGCTCCACTGAAACAATCCTTGCTGGTGCTAGCCATGCTGACCGGATCCATTCAGAGTGTCTTTCAGGCCAGGTTGAATGGTACCTGGGCCTCGTATCCGAAGAAATGAGGTTTTTGCTTGCAAATGCTTCTCTTTCTAGAGAGCTGGACCCTGGGATCCAGTAGTTTTGGTAGTAAGGCCAATAAAGTTTTACTGGCAGGGTGCTGTTGCAGGTCCAGGATTGTGGGATACCTCGAGGTTCCCCTGTTCCTGAAGGTTTTACGGAGCCCACCGTGAAGGGTGAAGATTGGGTCTGATGGTTTACCACAGATAACGCTGCGGCGGGAAAAGGTAAGTGGAGATTTTTGAATTTTTTCATGAAAGTCTCCTTTACCTGAATAATGTTGTCACGCCTATGTGTCACCACTGGGGGCTGTTTTGAGCACTCACCGCCTCATGCTGAAAACAGCCGCTGTGTCAGGAGCGAACACTTCCTCCTTCTCCTCCGGCAAAGCAGATCCTCTGGTAAGAGGGATAACTTGTCTTCCTGTGGGTAGCCCCTGCGCTGGGATTCCCCCCTAGGGGGAGAGTAGAGGCCCAGATTCCGTTAAAAAAAAAAAAACCGCTGCGGCGGCCTGGCGGCTGTTTTAACACCCCCCCGGACAGCTCTGGAAAGATTCAGATGAATCTATAGCCCGCCGCTCGCGCGGGAAAACCCATACTTTTGAAAGGAGGGTGGAGCCGTAAGCAGCGTGGGGGCGAGGGGCTATCGGCGTTCTCCGACGCAAGGGACGCATGGAGGTAGTTTTTAAAAGCACACTGTGTGCTGCTGCAGGCTGTGGAGGGACACAAAAGCAGAGGAGGCTTTTCTCAGGTTGGTAACATAGGTATTTCCTTTGACACATTGTTTTCAGGCTGGGCATTAAATAGCAGCATTTTTATTGCTGGACTATAGCCTAGCAGTGTATGCATTCTTTTGGTAGTGCCTCTGCTTTGTACGTTAGGCTATGAGTGGTAGTGGTTTGATTATTTTACAAACAACCTAAATCCATGTCCAAAAGAATGTCATCCATCTCTGAGAGTGATGCGGTCGGTCAGAATGAGCTGTCAGGGGAGACTGGTGTTGCAGCAGCGTTGAACACTTCAGTCCCTGTATATATATCACACAGGAGGTCTTCTACCATTTCTAGTGGAAAAAGAAGATTGGTGCTATGATCACTTTCCATAGTGGGTTCAATCATAGCAGATCCCCATCCAGTGCTCAGGACCCTCATTTTGAGGTACAAGGGGCAGGTGTTTAGGAAGGTCTTCCAAAGAGACCTGGAAGATACTAATATATCCTCTTCTGAGGATCCTATTATGGAGGGAGTAATCTCACATTTCTGGTACACTCCCTCACTAGATTGGTTCGATTAACCTTTTTGCTGCCTGTAGTGCAGTCTAGTGATGAGCCCACCTGGTTAGGATCACTAACCTTCCACGTTTGGGGACACTTTTCCTATCCATTCAGGGCTAAAAAAGCTGATATATTCCGAATGGGAACACCTGGATAAGCTGTTTTTTTTCCTCCAAAAAAGTGTATCTATAGAGGAAGAATGCTATAAGAAGTGGGAGGTTCCAGAAATTAATGCTGCAATCACCTCTGGGAATAAAAATCTCACTTGTCCGATAGACAATGTGCAAATGATAAAGGATTCAACAGATAAGAAGTTGGAACTTCTGCTTAAGAACAAGCTGTCTCTGGCAGGTTCAGTAGCGCAGCCGATTCTTACGGCAATTGGGGTATCTCAGTCCATAAAGGATCAGTTTGTAGAGATACTTAAGATTCTTCCTGATCAGCAGGCCCAGCAATGGGCTGGCGTATCAGATGCACTATGTTTTACGGTGGATGCAATGATAAATTGCATCATTCAAGCCTCACGGCTTATGCTGGGACTAGTACATACACACAGAGTCCTGTGGCTGGTAAATTGGTCAGCCGAAGCACCATGTAAAAAGCTCCTAGCCAGTTTCCCTTTTCATGGTGAACGGTTATTGGAGACGATCTGGATAAATATATCCAAAGGGTTTCTAATGGGAAAAGTTCTCTTTTGCCAGTAATAGAAGAAGTTCAAACATTTCTCCTTTTAGCGTGCTTCCTCTCAGTACCAGGAGCATCTGCCCCTAGGTAGTCTCGACTGCCTTCACCGTCAAGCTCAAGAGGTAGACCTCAGGGGCAGTCCCAGGGCCAGAAGAGGTCTTGGGGCAGAAAGCTCGACAAAGCAAAATGCTAAGGCCTCCTTATGAAGGAGCACCCCCGCTTGCCCGGGTGGGGGGGAAGGCTTCTGCAATTTTCAAATCTGGCAGGAACAATGTCAGGACAGATGGGCTTCCTCAGTTTCTCTAGGTTACAAACTAGAGTTCCGAGAGTTCCCGTTTCCTCGTTTTCTAAAGTAACAAATGATTACAGAAATCCAGAGGAAAGGAAGTCTCTCTTTTTAGCTCTGGATCATCTTTTATCTCAAGAGGTGATATCAGAGGTTCCCTTAGAGGAACAGAGTTCAGGGTTTTATTCAAACCTTTTTTTCTTACGGTTCCAAAACCAAACGGGGAGGTAAGACCCATTTAGGATCTCAAAGATCTGAACCGTCGCTTAAATATCTGGTCCTTTCGCATGGAGTCAATCCGATCGGTGGTCTCCATTTTGCAAGGAGGAGAGTTCTGGCATCAATCGATATCAAAGATGCATATCTCCACGTACCGATATTTCCCGTTCATCAGAAATTTATACACTTCGAAGTAGAAAATCGCCATTTTCAGTTTGTGGCTCTGCCATTTGGTCTAGCCACTGCACCATGGGTATTCACAAAAATCCTGACACCTCCCTTAGTCAGGTTAACGGTCCTAGCCTATTTAGATGATCTGCTTTTAGTAGATCAATCAGTCTCTGGCCTAAACCAAAGTTTAATCTCTGCTGTAAGCTACCTGGAATGCCTAGGTTGGATACTCATCCTAGAAAAATCCTCCTTAAAACCATCAAGGAGATTACAGTTTCTGGGGCTAGTCATAGATACCATACAAAGAAGGTATTCCTACCCCAGGCAAGAATTGGTTCCATTAAAGAACTGATTCAACTTGTCAAAGCAAAGAGAACTCTTTCCATTCAGATGTGCATGAAATTGTTAAGGAAAATGGTGGCCTGCTTCGAGGCCGTTCCTTATGCGCAGTTTCATTCAAGACTGATACAAACGCTATTCTGTCGGTCTGGAACAAGAAGGTTCAGGCTTTGGTTTTTTTCCAATGCTCTTATCCCCCCAGGTGTGTCTGAGCCTCAATTGGTGGTTAATGTCAGCAACCTCCAAAAGGCGAAATTCTTTTTTTACCAGTATCTTGGAAAATGGTAACAACGGATGCCAGCCTTCTAGGTTGGCAAACAGTGCTGGAAGAAGCTTCTATCCAGGGGAACTGGTCCAAGGACCAGAAAGGACCCTGTCCATCAAAGTTCTAGAAATTAGGGGAAGTACATATGGCCCTGAAGTTCTAGACGCTCAAGCTGCGGAATTGTCCTGTCAGGATTCAATCCGACAGTGCCACGGCTATGGCTTACATCAATCACCAAGGGGGCACGAGAAGTCGTGCAGTCCAAAAAGAAGTGAATCATTTTCTAGCTTGGGCAGAAAGCAACATACCTTGTCTATCAGCAATGTCCATTCCAGGGATAGAGAATTGGCAGGCGGACTATTGATTCGCCAACTATTGTTTCCGGGAGAATGGTCCCTTCACCCCGACATCTTCCTCTCGATATGTCAAGAATGGGGTATTCCGGATATAGATCTGTTCGCGTCCAGATTCAACAACAAAGTCGGCAACTTTGTGTCTAGGATGAAGCATCCGCTAGCGTGCGGAACAGATGCCTTGGTCTTCCCAATAGGATCAGTTTTTTCACTGATCTATGCGTTCCTCCAGTTCTGCTACTTCCACCCCTTCTCCGCAGAATCAAGCATGAAGGGGAAGATGCGATTCTGGTGGTCCTAGTGTGGCCCAGAAGATCTTGGTTTGCCGAGATCATAAAGATGGCAGTAGGAGTCCCTTGGACCCTGCCATTATGGCCAGACCTTCTAGCTCAAGGTCCGGTATTCCATCCTACCTTACAAACGCTAAATTTAACGGTTTTGCTATTGAAACCCACATTCTAAAGGGTCGTGGGTTATCTCTTTCAGTAGTGCCTGCTTTGATTAATGCTAGGAAGCCGGCCTCCAGAGTCATTTACTTTAGAATCTGGAAGGCACATATTTTCTGGTATGGATCCAGGGGTTGGCACCCCAGGAAGTATGTCATAGGTAGGATTCTTGAATTCCTGCATATGGGATTAGAAATGAACCTGGCCCTGAGTACGATCAAGGGCCAGGTTCCGGCCTTATTAATATTTTTTCAACGTCCTCTTGCTTCTCACTCTCTGGTGCGTACTTTTATTCAGGGGGTAACAAGAATTAATCCCCCTGTCAGGGCACCTCTAATTCCTTGGGATTTGAATTTTAGTCTTGTCGGCTTTACAGAATCAGCCTTTTGAACCTATATGGGAAATTCCCTTAGTTCTTTTAAAAAAAAATAGTCTCTTTGGTTGCCATATCTTCTGCCAAGAAGAATATCGGAATTGGCGGCTCTGTCTTGTAAAGAGCCATATTTTTAATCATGCATAAGGATAAGGGGGTATTGCAGCCTGATCCTAAATTTCTACCGAAAGTGATGACCGGTTCTCATTTGAACCAAGATATTATTCTGTCTTTTTTCCCAGAGTCTCGATCTAAGGAAAAGAAGGCACTACATTCCCTTGATGTAGTAAGAGCGGTTAAGGCCTATTTTTAGGAAACTGCTCAGATTCGCAAAAACAAATATTTTGTTTGTACTGCCAGACGGTCCTAAAAGAGAACAAGCAGCATCGAAATCTAATATTTCCAAATGAATTAGTCAAGTAATTGTTCAATTTTATGGTCTGAGGAAGAAAGTTCCTACTTTTCATGTTAAAACGCATTCCACCAGGGCTGTTAGTGCCTCATGGGCGGTGCGTCACCAGGCCTCTATGGCTCAGATCTGCAAGGCCGCAACTTGTTCTTCAGTCCATACATTTACCCAGGGCTTTTTTTCTCAGAGAAAAGGTGCAGGAACCCATGTCCGCCACACACACATACCTGCCAAATGGCATCAAATAGTAGCTCTTCCCTCTGCATACAACCCCCTCTCTCCACTGCCCTTATCTTCCCCCCACTGCCCTCATCTTCTCCCCCCTCCAGCTCCAACATCTGTCATATGTCTTACCTTTGTTGCAATATTAAGCTGAAACACCTATCCGGCTGCAGTACCTCCCAGCATACTATAGTATACTAGAGTCACTTGCAAGGGAGATCATGCAGTAGGAGCATCAACAACTGGTCACCAGGGAAAAAATGGAGACCACAGAGGGTGCAGCCTACCATGCACCCTCTCCTGTCCATGACTGCACTGAACCCTGGGCACCTGTTCTGTATCTCCCTTGTCCCTGTCTGGCACTCAGTGAGATCTGCCCAGGAGATCTGACCTGTGGGAGCTACTGGGAGATAAGCTATCACTTCTAAATGCAGAAGCTGAACTTGAACCAGTGTTACCAAGTAATAGTGGTGAGCAAGGAGCAGAAGACCTGAACCAGAGGTGGTGGAACTGAGGTCCCCCTAGTTCCTGCTGAAAAAAAGCCCTGCATTTACCAGATTCTATCAAATCGATGTAAAAGGTCATGAGGATATTGCCTTTGGGCATAGTGTACTGCAGGCTGCAGTATAAGTCCTCTGGCCTCTTAATGCCCTACTTTTTATTGTGTCTCCCTCCCTTCAGTTGCCATTGCTATGGGACATCCCACATAGTAATTACTATGGCTCTGTGTCCCCTAAAGTATGAAAAGAAAACAGGATTTTTAAAACAGCTTACCTCTAAAATCCTTTTCTTTGAGGTACATCAGGGGACACAGAGGTCCCTCCCTTCGTTGTATACACGTGTATTGCTTGGCTACAAAACCGAATACTCCCAGTAGTGGGAGGGGTTATATAGGGAGTGCACTTCTTAATTTAGGGCGTGGCAGTGTCCATCACCTACAGGTGGCCTATAACCCACATAATAATAATAATTACTGTGGCTCTGTGTCCCCTGATGTACCTCAAAGAAAAGGATTTTACAGGTAAGCTGTTTTAAAAATCCTGTTATTTTCACATGGAAACAAAAAGTGCCAGAAAATGCCCGGTCTTCAAATGGTTAAGATAATCTTTTATTTACTCTGAATTAGCAAATTGAAAGATCCACTTTCAGGGAAATAAAACAGAGATTATTACAAATAAAATGCATTTCTTGCGTTGCATTCACTGGTATTTTATTACTGTTTATTTATAAACAATGTTTTTAATCAAGGATTGAGGAGCATCTTCCAAAGAAGAGTTTGGAGCATTACTTGGAGGCAGCAATGGGTGAAATTGAGGTATATTTTGTTCTTTGTTGTTTACCATTGGGTCACAATGTAAGCATAGCTGTAAAATAACCAAGGGCATCTAATTTCAGCTACTGCATATGCATGTCTTCAGGATTAGTCACCTGAGCTGTTTATAGGATGGGGAGCTATCAGATAGTAGCTCACTGGTGAATCCAGCTGTATTGTGAAGAAATGGCTAGATAGGGTAATGACTATCCAGGAGAGTCTCTCAGGCTTTTTCTGGAATGAGGCTACAGTTCTATGCGACATAATTATTTTTATGAAAGGTGCACTCAAAAAAAAATCTTTTGAACAGCAGTGATAAATGTCCCTGCCATAGTGCCTGAACCTTTCTTGCATATCTACCCTTCCTATGATAGGCTCTTACTCCAGCTGCTACAACAAAGACATAAGAAAGATCTTTCTTTTGTCTGTAACTATTGCAGATGCTAGTGAATTGAAATATGAAGCTCTCACTAGACCCCCTGAGAAACATTGGCGAGTCAGCTGCCCAGCTACCAAAAACGTCATACAAGTTTTAGGTGCGTTGTCTTTGATGTAGTATATATAACCCTAAAATTTTTGTTTGCACCCTCGTAGCGAGATAGTCATTCTATTTGACTTTTGACTACTGTTGCCAGGATTAAAAAAGAGGAAAACAGAAACAGGGGAATCTTTAAATGGGCACACCTGTTCTAGTAACTGTCTTAAGAATAGATTTATTTTACTTTTGAAGAGATTTCCTCTCACTTACTAAAGTTTTTAAAAGACTGGAAGTAAAAGGAAATTCTTGAATGGTAAAAAAAAACTGACCAGTTTTTTAAGCATTCATTACGCTGTCCAAAACAAAGTTGAAATCAGGGAAAATATATATTTAGAATCTTAATCTAATTGTATGGCATATGTAAACTTCCTAGGGAAATCTGCATAGAGTTTTACCTGTAATCGGGAATTAGTGTGTACAGTATGCTCCTTCCAAAACTGGCCCCCCTATCTTGCCAACATTACCTTCTGCTTTTGTTTATTGTAATACTCCCAGTTCTGTTAGTACAACTTGATGGTAGACAATCAGTAGGATTTCTCACCACTTATGATAGTAGGAGCTATAAAGTGTTCTTTGACTATTGGAAGAGCATTAACAACCTGGGGAAGGGTACAGAAAAAATGTCTGCAGTATTTAAGGTCTCAATGAGCACAGTGGCCTCCATCACCCGTAGATGGAAGATGTTTAGAACCACCAGGACTCTTCTTAAGGCCAGTAAACACAATGCAAATTTCGGAAGGGAATTGTCATTTGGTGGCCTTTCGTTTGAAATTCTTACCATTAGTATGCTCCTTTCGACATCCGATTTTTCATTTTTCGTCAGACAAAAGCTGGATGAGCAGACTAGTAAATTTTTGACAAATGACAGCTCAACGTCTGATTTTCGGATGGTCAGTACAGAAATCGGCACACGATAGTCGAAAGTATGATCGGAGCTTGGTCTTGTAAACTACCGTTTGTAATCTAGAATTAATATTTGTGACACAGCAATTGATGAAATGTCGAAATGCAGAACACATTCTCATCTTCTTTAATGGGATTATAATGAAGCTGCTTTGCTGGTGATACTGATGTAGTTATGCCAAACGTATTTTAAAAGGCATTTGTTTTGTAGTGATATAAATAATATTATTATGGTTGTTTGATTTTATGGGGAAGTTACCACAACACCATTATCCCTCAGTTTTTAAGCTCAAAGATACAACTATGTTGGTGTCCCTTGTTAATTTTCCATTGTGTCTTTAATGTAACTGCCTACTCCCAAACTGTCATTTGAAGATCAGGAACAATCTGAAAATCATGCATCAACGCTCACCAAACTTCTACTAACACGAAAATTAGCAGAAGGGGCCCAAAGGGTGGTGCTCGAGAAATGAATTTCCTCTTTATACTCTCGTAGTACGTCACTACGTTCGTGTTCATCGAACGTCAATTTTCGGATAGTTAGTATGCTAGACAAAATCCTACACACGCGCTTTTGACAATAATCAGACGCTCGGTCGTATGACATTCGAACCGTGTGTACAATGCTTTAGAGCGGGCCGCCCGGCCAAACTGAGCAATCGGGGAGAAGGGCCTTAGTCAGGGAGGTGACAAAGTACCCGATGGTCACTCTGACAGAGCTCCAGCGTTTATCTGTGGAGAGAGGAGAACCTTCCAGAAGAACAAACATTTCTGTAGCACTCCACCGGGCCTGTATGGTAGAGTGGCCTGACAGAAGCAACTCCTCAGTAAAAGGCACATGACAGCCCGCCTGGAGTTTGCCAAAAGCACCTGAAGGACTCTCAGGCCATGAAAAACAAAATTCTCTGGTCTAATGAAACAAAAGTTGAACTCTTTGGCCTGAATGGCAATAATCATGTGTAGAGGCAACCAAGCACCACTCATCACCTAGCCAATACCATCCCTACATTGTAGCATGGTGGTGGCAGCATCATGCTGTGGGGATCTATTTCAGTCGCAGGAACTGGGAGACTAGTCAGGATTTGAGGGAAAGATGAATGCTGCAATGTACAGAGACATTCTTGTTGGAAACCTGCTCCAGAGAGCTCTGGGCCTCAGACTGAGGCGAAGGTTCATCTTCAAACGGGACAATGACCCTAAGTACACAGCCAACATAACAAAGGAATGGCTACAAGACAACTCTGTGAATATCCTTGAGTGGCCCAGCCAGAGCTCAGACTTGAACCCAATTGAACATCTCTGGTGAGATCTCAAACTAACTGCGCACCGACGCTCCCCATCCAACCTGATGGAGCTTGAGATGTCCTGCAAAGAAGAATGGGAGAAACTGCCCAAAAGTAGGTGTGCCAAGCTTTGTAGCATCATACTCAAAAAGACTGTAATTGGTGCCAAGGGTGCTTCAACAAAGTATTGAGCAAAGGCTATGAATACTTATGTACATGTGATTTTTTATTTTTTTTTTCTATTAATACATTTGCAAAGATTTCAAACAAACTTCTTTCACGTTGTCTTTATGGGGTATTGTTTGTACAATTTTGAGGAAAATAATGAATTTAATCAATTTTGGAATAAGGCTGTAACATAACAAAATGTGGAAAAAGTGAATACTATCCGAATGCACTATACTGTGTGTATATATACATAGTGAGAAATATAAATATGTAAAAAGGGTAAATGGCAACTGAAAGTATCATTTAATTATATGCTAAACATAGAAAAGATCACATAAAAATTATAAAAAAACTTCTATATATGTACAGTGCCTTGCAAAATTATTCACCCCCCCCCCCCTGGCTTTTTACCTATTTTGTTAAATTACAGCCTTTAGTTCAATGTTTTTTTAATCTGAATTATATGTGATGGATCAGAACACAATAGTCTAAGTTGGTAAAGTAACATTAGAAAAATATATACATAAAACAATTTTTTCAGAAATAAAAACTGATAATTGGCATGTGCGTATGTATTCACCCCCTTTGTTATGAAGCCAAAAAAAAATTGGTGCAACCAATACCTTCAGAAGTCACATAATTTGTTAAATGATGTCCACCTGTGTGCAATCTAAGTTTCACATAATCTGTCATTACATATACACACCTTTTTGAAAGGCCTCAGAGGCTGCAACACCTAAGCAAGAGGCACCACTAACCAAACACTGCCATGTAGACCAAGGAACTCTCCAAACAAGTAAGGGACAATGTTGTTGAGAAGTACAAGTCAGGGTTAGGTTATAAAAAAATATCCAAATCTTTGATGATCCCTAGGCGCACCATCAAATCTATCATAGCAAAATGAAAAGAATATGGCACAAAAGCAAACCTGCCAAGAGACGGCCGCACACCAAAACTCATGGACCGGGTAAGGAGGGCATTAATCAGAGAGGCAGCACAGAGACCTAAGGTAACCCTGGAGGAGCTGCAGAGTTCCACAGCAGAGACAGGAGTATCTGTACATAGGACGACAATAAGCCGTACGTTCTCTAGAGTCGGGCTTTATGACAGAGTGGTCAGAAGAAAGCCATTACTTTCAGCAAAAAACAAAATGGCACGTTTTGAGTTTGCAAAAAGGCATGTGGGAGACTCCCAAAATATATGGAGGAAGGTGCTCTGGTCTGATGAGACTAAAATTGAACTTTTTGGCCATCAAAGAAAACGCTGTGTCTGGCGCAAACCCATTACAACACCCAAAGAACACCATCCTTTTTCAGCAGTCGGGGCTGGGAAACTGGTCAGGGTTGAGGAAAAGATGGATGGTGCTAAATATAGGGATATTCTTGAGCAAAACCTGTACCACTGTGTGTGTGATTTGAGGCTAGGATGGAGGTTCACCTTCCAGCAGGAAAATTACCCCAAACACACTGCTAAAGCAACACTTGAGTGTTTAAGGGGAAACACATAAATGTGTTGGAATGGCCTAGTCAAAGCCCAGACCTCAATCCAATAGAAAATATGTGGTCAGACTTAAAGATTGCTGTTCACAAGTGCAAACCATCCAACTTGAGGAGCTGAAGCAGTTTTGCAAGGAGGGATGGGCAAAAATCCCAGTGGTAAGATGTGGAAAGCTCATAGAGACTTATCCAAAGTGACTTGGAGCTGTAATAGCCGCAAAAAAATTTGTCTTATTTGTTGTTTGCTTCACAATAAAAATGTTTTTAAAAATCTTCAAAGTTGTGGGCAGGTTCTGTACATTAAATGATGCAAATCCTGAAACAATCCATGTTAATTCCAGTTTGTGAAGCAACTAAACACGAAAAATGCCAAGGGGCGCGAATACTTTTGCAAGGCACTGTATATACATAGATAATCTATAATTGGATGGTACACTTAATTGCTATGTTTTGCATAATTATGTGTTGGTACTCTCAATAAACGATTTTAAACTCCCCTTGCATTTACTGGATACCAGGCGCTCCTTTCTACCTACCTTTCCAAGTTCATATGCGGATACAAACTTAAAAGAGAAGTATGTTTTTTTTTTTTTTAACCCATCATAATTACCTAGGTGGATGCAGCTAGGGGTGCTAAAATTAATCGATGCATCACGATTCGGGTGTCCCCGATGCGGTATCGATGCATAAGGACCAGAAAATCGATTGCGGGTGACGTCATGACGACTAGCCCCGCCCCTCCCGGGAATGCGCTCGGAGCGTATTTTTAAAATTACCTTATTTTAATAAATGCCGTGTTACAATGAATGAAGTGCACCGCTGTATGTGCTTTTTGAAAAATTTTGTCACTTTATACCGAATTTCACAGTAGTACGATACATCCCGCTCATGTGACTCCCAGCCCCCCCCCCGCCTCTCTCCGCTCTCCTCTCACGTCTCCTGAGTCCTGATGTCAGTGGGGAATTCTCAGCCCCTCCCGCTGACTATCGTATCAGAAAGGCAGGCGGGACTGAGAATTCCCCGCTGACGTCAGGACTCAGGAGAGGAGAGTGGAGAGAGGCGGGGGGCCGGGAGTCACATGAGCGGGATGTATTGTACTACTATGAAATTCGGTATGAAGTGACATATTTTTTCAAAAAGCACATACAGTACAGCGGTGCACTTCATTCATTGTAACACAGCATTTATTAAAAGAAAGTAATTTTAAAAACAGTAAGTAGAGTACAAATGTGTACTCTACTTACACCTCACGCTCCGTGCTGACAGGTCCCTGGTTATCCTAATTATAAGATGAAACAATCAGCGCCACAAGTAAGTACCGTATTTATCGGCATATAATACGCACAGGCGTATAACACACACATTCATTTTAAGAGGGAAGTTTCAGGATAAAAAAAACTTAAATTTTAAATAAGGAACTTTGAAGCAAAATAAGGGTCAGTGCCCATCTGCAGCCTCACAAGTGCCATCAATGCAGCCTCACCATTGCAATCAATGCAGCAGCCTCACCATTGCAATCAATGCAGCAGCCTCACCATTGCCATCAGTGCAGCCTGATCGATGCCCATCTGCAGCCCAGAGGGGACAGGGAGAGGGGCGCCGACAGATTACATACAGTGAGAATCTCCTATGATAGACAGAACAGTAGTCCAATGGCGGCCCAGGAGACGGGACTTCCTATTACAAAGGCCGCCAAGTAAACAGGAGATTCTCACTGTATGTAATCTGACGGCGCTCGTCCCGCCCCCCCTCCCTGTCCCCTCCGAGGCAGCTAAAATTGAAGTATTGGCGTATAACACGCACGCACTATTTGCACCTGATTTTCATGGTGAAAAAGTGAGTGTTATACGCCAATAAATACAGTAATATTGTGATGTTTAAATAAGAAAACCTAATAATAAACGTGCACAGCTGCTAAACATTCCAAGTGGTACACCACACTCATTTCAAAATTGTAGTAAATAATAAATGTAGCGCTATGTGTAAAATTATAAATATAAGTGCAAATCTCTAAAATAAATAAATTCTATAAATGAAATGAATAGTCCATAAAATGAAAAAATTAAGAAATAAAACATCAAAAACTCTTCTTGTGATCAGTGTATCCACACAATTCCACCACAGTGATTGTTCGTCCTCAAAAGGAGTGCAGACCACCACCAGTAAAAATGCGCGCTCACCTCCCAGATGAGTCAAAACTCATATGCGGATCTCCCCACAAGCTCTTTTCTCTCACTTCCTCTTCCCAATCAATGGTGGCTAATCCAGATGGCTCTTTTCTTAATGGTAACTCAGCTCATTAATATCCAAAGAAGCAGATCATCTCCCAGCTTGGCTCAAGTTTCCATGAGTTCAGGACATGTAAATAATAAGTATAGAGACCATAGTGTTCTCCGTATACAAATTTATTCAAAGCCCCCAAATAGACAAGTTGCACTTACAAAATAAAAACTTTAAAATCACATAAAAACCTCCAGAGTAGCACCACTGTGTCCACATACACAGTGCTTGGCTGGACGTGACTATCAGCTCCTCCCTTCTATCCTGGTTATCCTGTGCACATTCCACTGTTAACTCCTAGTGTGCTGGAAGGTGCAATCAGGAATGCCAAGGAACTGTCAGCACCAGTGGTGGCCCGTGCATTGTGGGTGGGGGTTAGTGAAGTGATGGCTGCGTTTGACTGGCACAAGTGGCTGCGTTTGACGGGCACAAGTGGCTGCATTTGACGGGCACAAGTGGCTGCGTTTGTCGGGCACAAGTGACTGCGTTTGAGGGACACAGTGGCTGCGTTTGGGCACAAGTAGCTGCGTTTGACGGGCAGTTGGGCACAAATGGCTGCGTTTAATGGGCACAAGTGGCTGCGTTTGATGAGCAGCTGGGCACAGGTGGCTGCGTTTGGGCACAGGTGGCTGCGTTTGACGGGCACAGGTGGCTGCATTTGACGGGCACAAGTGGCTGCGTTTGGCGGGCACAAGTGGCTGCGTTTGGCGGGCACAAGTGGCTGCGTTTGTCCGGCACAAGTGACTGCGTTTGACGGACACAGTGGCTGCGTTTGATGGGCACAAGTAGCTGTGTTTGACGGGCAGTTGGGCACAAATGGCTGCGTTTAATGGGCACAAGTGGCTGCGTTTGATGAGCAGCTGGGCACAGGTGGCTGCGTTTGATGGGCACAGGTGGCTGCGTTTGACGGGCACAGGTGGCTGCATTTGACGGGCACAAGTGGCTGCGTTTGATGGGCACAGTGGCTGCATTTGACGGGCACAAGTGGCTGCATTTGATGGGCACAGTGGCTGTCCACAGCGCTGGCAATACTACTGTGGGCATCCGGCTGTGACAGCTTGCAGCTTCACAGCTGGGTGCGCATGTCTCACTGCGCTTTCCTGCAAATCCGGGCAATCTTTTGGGAACTGTGAAGTGTCCCAGAAGATTGCAGGGTAGAAGGGCCGCCTAGGTGGCCCAAGCGGAAGTGGGAGCTCGTCGGTAATCGTGATGCATCGCGGAATCGAATCGTTGACCAGATAATCGCAATCGAATCGTGAGACCAGTGAAGATGCGCACCCCTAGATGCAGCATTGGTCAGATGTTGCTTCTGTCTCTCGGTGCCTCTGCACTGAAAACCGAGCCATCGAACACAGCCAATGGTTCTGTTTCTCAGCTCCCCGAGCGGAGAGCTGCTGCCTGTCAGTCAGCAGCTCTCCTCTCTGCTCCTCCATTCTCATTGGAGCGATGAGCTGTGGAGGGGCGCACTGCCTCCTTCCTTCAAGCTGAGCACAAATTATTGGAAGTGACTTCTTCCAACCTTCTTACGGTATTGCCCACCAACTACCAGTGACCAATCGAGTCAGTCCAGCGCAATCTCCAACCCTAAAGAGCTATATCCTCTCTGTTCACAGAAGGTAATAGAGGAACCCTTTCATGATTAGACTGTACAGGGCTTGATTACCTCCCACTATCTCCTCTCCAGGTTGCTCATGTCCAGAAACTGACTACAGACAGGAGGGAGAGGAGCGCTGGGGGCGGGGGGAGCACAGACCGGATCTCCTCCAATCTCTCTCCTCTCTGCTGCTGTCACTACTCCTGTAGTGATGAGGGGGATGTGGTGGGATGGGAATTTTTGTGCTACGAAGGTGGGGAGTTTGTGCCAAGAGGGGGATTGGGGGGGGGGGGGGGGATTTAAAGTCTACAGACCACTTAACTCTGTTCTACAATTGGCATTTTAGGGCTTTTACACACCAGGTACAGTGTAGTAACACTTGTGGAATTGCATGTTTTCCGGTACCGCACAAAAATGCGCTGCCTTTTGCTGATGCACGGGGGCACCCCAACGCATACACAAATTGTATATATAAGTTTGCACCCAATAAAAGCATGGTACTGCAGTACCATGCATTTTGATGGTGTAAATGTCACCAGCACACAAAGAATTATTCAAACGGTCCCCCAACCTTTATTCAGCGCTCACAGCATATTTACAAAGGCAGCATTTCGGAGCCACGCAGGTCCCCTTCATCAGGCAAGTGTGTCACTTGCCTGATGAAGAGACACTGCGAGACTCCGAAATGTTGCCCTTGTAAATCTGCTGTGACTGCTGACTAAAGCTTGGAACCTCTTTGGAGAGTCCTCGGTGTGCTCGTGACATATTGTATTTTTAGCTTTAAAATGTCCACGGTTGCAATCCTCGTTGCAGCACCCACTGACACTGAACAGCCTATTCCAGGAACGTGTGCATTGGGAATATTAAAATGTATGCATTTATTTTGATGGAGAGCGATTAAAAAAATACTTGCAGCTTTTTTGCGTGTTTTACAAGCATAGAGCAGTCTATTAAAAAAAAAAAAGCAATACGCAAAAATAGCTTGTGTAGGGGACGAAGCCGGGTTTGAGAGGGTGTGACTGCTTGACACAGGTGCTCCAGTGGGGATCAGCATTCCACAGCGCTGCCTCAACATTATAACACCTGGGCACTGTCAACACACCTCCTACTGACTCCATTGATGTCTAAGACCGCAGTCACCCGCCAGCAGGAGGGTTCAGCACAGCCCAAAAGGCTGACAGACCTCTTCCAGGAGCAGGCAGGATGGTGGACCGAGACAGGGAAGAGGGGATGGCATTAAGCATGCCTCATGCGCCTGCACTACACAGGATGGAGCCTCCATCTCTCAGAGCCCTGAGAACTTGACACCAGTACCCCAAAGAGAGGACAAGGTCTCCTAGAAAAGCCCAGCTGGTGCATCGCCCCCTCTAAAGGTCCAGTAAGTAAGAAACGCCTTGCTTCTACAGAACATGATTCCCCTGCAGCCTTTTCATTCTCACTAATTCATGGATCAGTCCCTTGCCTCAGACCAACCAGCCTCTGAGCATACTATAAAGGAGATGCTCCTTTCATTAAAAAGTGATTACAAGGCTGAGCTTGGTAGGAACCTATCCAAGTTACAAACCCATATTGACCAGGTAGAGAAGAGAGTTGATATAGAGAAGAAAATTGGGGACATTGTTGAAGAACAATAATGATTTAAATAGATGGATTCCAAGAGCACACTACTGACATCCAGTGGCTAAAGAATAAATTTGCCGACCTTGAAGACAGATCAAGGAGGAATCATTTAAAATGTAGCAGTATTCCAGAGACTGTAACACCCTCTGAGCTCATTCTGTATTTACTTTTGTGGGTTCTACTTCCTCTTGAAAACCCTAAGGATTTTGTCATAGACAGCGCTCACAGATTGGCTAAACCTGCATTCTTACCTGATTCCATTCCCAGATACATAATCACAAGAATTCATTTTTTCCATATAAAGAAAGGGCATACCTGGCTGTTCGGAAAATGGGGAAACTTCCAGGTCAAAATTTCTAATCTTTGCAGCTTTATCCAGAGCAACAGTGCAAAAGTTTTGCAACCGTGACCAGCCAACTACGTGACCGTGGAATCTTATACTCCTGGGGTTCTCCCAATGAAACTAATTATAACCCATCAAGGTCACACATATACACTGCGCTTCCCTACTTATGCTGCCAAACTTCCACCCAAATGGGAGTCTAACCACTGTCACAATGTGGAAACCTTCCTCTTCAAAGCCACCCATATCTCAGGGGACTGGTCGGTAGTCAGTAACACTTGACCCTGTCATATAACACACAACGATCCAACATCTGCTATGCCTTGCCCATATTTGAGGCCTACTTTGGAAATCAACATTAGATCCCTCACCGCCGGGTGCCTGTCTTTTCTTGTAAAAAAATGTATCACTTACCGGTTTACTTTGTTTAACCACTTCAGCTCCGGAAGGTTTTACCCTATTCATGACCAGGCCATTTTTTGCTTTTCCGCACATCGCTACTTTAACTGATAATTGCGCGGTAATGCTACGTTGTACCCAAACAAAATTTCTTTGGCGTTATTTGATCTCCTCTGGGTTTTACATTTTTTATTACATAAAAATATATAATATATTTTGAAAAAAATATATATTTTTTTTACTTTCTGCTATAAAACATCTCATTAAAAAAAAAACAAATCTCTTAATGTTTTCTACTACATGTCTTTGGTATAAAAAAAAATCCCAATAAGTGTATATTGATTGCTTTGCGTGAAAGTTGTAGCGTCTAAAAACTATAGGATATGTACAGTATTTCACAAAAGTGAATACACCCCTCACATTTTTGTAAATATTTTATATCTTTTCATGTGACAACACTGAAGAAATTACACTTTGCAACAATGTAAAGTAGTGAGTGTACAGCTTGTAGAACAGTAAATTTGCTGTCCCCTCAAAATAACTCAACACAGCCATTAATGTCTAAACCGCTGGCAGCAAAAGTGAGTACACCCCTAAGTGAAAATGTCCAAATTGGGCCCAAAATGTCAATATCTTGTGTGGCCACCATTCTTTTCCATCACTGCCTTAACCGTCTTGGACATGGAGTTCACCAGAGCTTCACAGGTTGCCACTGCAGTTCTCTTCCACTCCTTCATGATGAGATCACAGAGCTGGTGGATGTTAGAGACCTTGCACTCCCCTCCACCTTCCATTTGAGGATGCCCCACAGATGCTGAATAGGGTTTAGGTCTAGGTCCATCACCTTTACCCTCAGCTTCCTTAGCAAGGCAGTGGTCGTCCTGGAGGTGTGTTTGGGGTCTTTATCATTTTGGAATACTACCCTGTGGCCCAGTTTTCGAAGGGAGGGATCATGCTCTTCTTCAGTATGTCACAGTACATGTTGACATTCATTGTTACCTCAATGAATTGTAGCTCCCCAGTGCCTGCAGCACTCATGCAGCCCCAGACCATGATACTCCCACCACCATGCTTGACTGTAGGCAAGACACACTTGTCTTTGTACTCCTCACCTGGTTGCCGATACACACGCTTGACACCATCTGAACCAAATACGTTTATCTTGGTCTCAGACCACAGGACATGGTTCCAGTATTCCATGTCCTTAGTCTGCTTGTCTTCAGCAAACTGTTTGCATGCTTTCTTGTGCATCATCTGTAGAAGAGGCTTCCTTCTGGGACGACAGCCATGCAGACCAATTTGATGCAATATGCCGCGTATGGTCTGAGCACTGACAGGCTGACCCCCCACCCCTTCAATCTCTGCAGAAATGCTGGCAGCACTTATAGGTCTATTTCCCAAAGACAACCTCTGGATATGACGCTGAGCACGTCCACTCAACTTCTTTGGTCGACCATGGCGAGGCCTGTTCTGAGTGGAACCTGTCCTGTTTAACAGCTGCATGGTCTTCGCCACTGTGCTGCAGCTCAGTTTCAGGGTCTTGGCAATCTTCTTATAGCCTTGGCCATCTTTATGTAAAGCAACAATTCTTTTTTTCAGATCCTCAGAGTTCTTTGCCATGAGGTGCCAAGTTAAACTTCCAGTGACCAGGGTGAGAGCGATGACACCAAATTTAACACACCTGCTCCCCATTCACACCTGAGACCTGATAACACTAATGAGTCATATGACACCCGGGAGGGAAAATGGCTAATTGGGCACAATTTTCAGGATAATTACCACCGCTCTAGGTGATCGGGTTCAAGCTTCCCGTCCTCCGCTGTGTGGATGATTGTGAGAGCCCCAGGTGCCGGCAATTGCTATTCCAATGGTATGTGTGTGATGGAAAAATCTGGACAGCCGCACTCCGGATTGGAAAAGTGAAAAATAAAATCCTCTTTATTGAAAAAGTAATAACATGATTAAAATCCGTACATGGCTTTGTTGGGATAATGCAGCATAACCGCTAACGCGTTTCACGCTCCCATAGAGCGCTTACTCATAGCTGGTTTGTACGAAAGTGATCACCACTTATATACACATAATTTATCTACCACATGACTACATATTGATTATCTGATTTGAAACAGCTGATCGTTAGTCTGTGTGGGATCTTTTTGGCATAGATGTGATTGGATGTGCGTCCTATAGTGGAATCACTAATGAAGACATGAATATATAAATGAAATGTATTCATATTGGCAAATGTCAACATATATAAATAATAAAAAATTCTATTCAAGGTTTTTGAAAAACATGTTTGTTATTTTTCAAAACCACAATAATGAGATGGGTGCTGGAATTTGACGTTCAAACGTATAAATTATCATACGGATAGGCGCAAGTATGGGCAAACTATGTGAGCTGGTGGCTGCGGTATAATGTAAACGGTGTATAGAATGAGAATTGGAATTGGGTCTATATGCATGTGATAAAAAGATGTGCATCCAACACCACTATCAGTGTCTACAAGAAAACACTAAATATGTGTGTATGGTGCATAAATATATGCAAAAATTTTTAACGACATAAAGATAAAAATAATGATGAAAAGCAATTCTTTATATGTGTGTGTATGTGTATATACATGATGATTTCAACTTTCAAAAAACGTGGTGACATATGTGAATTGGAAGCTGGGCAGAAAACTGGCGTCCTGTCGCAATAATGCGACCAAAAGTCTCCTGATTTACAGGAGTCTATGTGTGAATAAATGCTTTTGCTTCAATTCCTACATGTGTGAATATTATTCTTTGCAACATATAAAGGATTGTGAAACTTATCACTCTCTGATAACCCCGCCACTCCAGCTTCACAAAAGTGCTCATTTAAAACCTTGCATCACTCCGTATGGGATGCATTAATCCCAATCAGGTAACAACATTAACGTTGCTGAACGTCTTTCTTTGAAGCAATCACATCTCTCGATGAGTTGTCTTCAAGTGTATGGGCAGAACTATATGAGGTAGATAAAAATGGGACAAAATGCAGTGTTTATGCACCTGTCTCTATTCTTTCTATACATAGTATAATATTGGCAGTGACCATATGACAGGTTCTTCCAATATATGTGTTTATATCAATAGATAATTAACAATCTCACTAAACCAATTACTATGTGAAATAAACAACTGGTCTACCTCTTTGAAGACCACAGCTCTTAAATCAACTCAAAACACATGGGAACTTTGCAAAGAAGGTAATGAACCATGTACACATGTGGTAAAAAACATTTGTGCAAAGTTAGGCTAGCCATACATCATACAATTCTCCCGTGCAACTCTGGTCTAGATTCACCAAAACCATACAATAGGAGGCCAAACCCAAACACCCTCAACCTGCATGCAATCAGGCAGGCCCTTCTGCCACACAGCTGAAGGCAAATCCAAAGAAAATTGAAC
Source organism: Lithobates septentrionalis (assembly GCA_037952835.1). Classification (NCBI taxonomy): domain Eukaryota; kingdom Metazoa; phylum Chordata; class Amphibia; order Anura; family Ranidae; genus Lithobates; species Lithobates septentrionalis. The sequence continues at coordinate 1,668,655 of JBBDGP010000780.1, forward strand.
AAGAAAATTGCATGGTGTATGGCCAGCTTTAGTGTTATGGTCTACCTGCAGCTACCATCAAACAATAATGTCTAATTAGAAACGAGATTCAAGTGACAGTGAATGCAAAAGATATAGTAAATTGTTTCTTTTAAATGGAAACATATATGCATATCACTAGTCATTTGCTCGTATGGATTGGAGTGTGTGTAGCCCAATAAGATGTATCGGTTACTGGGAATATGTGTAAAAAAGGGAACTGATATATTGATATGTGTCCCTATATGTTTTTTTGCTCCATCATCCACCAAAAAAGGAATGTGGATGTGTAATCAAGGAAAAAGTTGTGAGGAAAGGGTTACAGATGTATTACTCGGGGATATAGCTTCAATGTTGTTTTATTCATAGAAATGTGAAACGTCCCACTCAAAGTTTAACCCCCGTGGAATCCTGGTGTCTAACGAGAATATCCAAAGGACTTCTCGTTTGCACAGTAACTGGAATCTGTCACCTCCTCTCACCGGTGTGATGATTTTCTCAATGCCCTGAATAGTTAAACTGGAAGTGTCTTTGTGGTGTGTGTAAACCCAGTGCTTTGATACATTGGTTAAGATCTCCTTCTCAATATTATACAGGTGATCATGTAGCCTGTCTCTGAGACGCCGTGTTGTGCGTCCAACATATTGTACCTGGCAACTGGTGCATGTGATAACATATACCACAAATTTGGTGTTGCAATTAATAAACACGGGGATCGAGAATTCTTTTTGATTGCTGCATGATTTTATGAGTTGACCCGTTTTAATGTACCTGCAGTAATTACAAGTTTTTATTCCACACTTGAAATTGCCTGTGAAATTGAGCCAATTGGATTTTGTTCGGTTGGTTGAGAACAAACTGGGAGACAGTGAACGTCCCAATGTGGGTGCTCTGCGGGATACAACCTTGATCCCTTTAGAAAGGATGTTACTATATATAGGGTCATTATACAAAACAGGAAGGTGTTTCATGATAATTTTCTTGATTGTATTAAATTCTGAGCTGTATGGAGTAGAAAATACCGGGATTCTAGGGGACATGTCCCTTCTCTGTTGAATGTTTCTAGCTGGTTTTTTCTTTACAAGTGAAGGTCTTGGGATGGATCTTACTGTGTTGAGTGCTTTTTGTATTGATGTTTCTTTATAGCCACGAGCTTTAAACCTGTTTGCCATGCTTTTGGCTTCAGCCTCAAAAGCATCAGGAGAGCTACATAGGCGCTTTAACCTTAAAAACTGGCTATATGGAATGCCTCTGATGGTGTGTTTAGGGTGTGCAGAGTCAGCTCTAAGTAGAGTGTTGCCACTGAGAGGTTTTCTGTACAGACTGGATTGAATCGCATCACCGGACCCCACCAGTTGCACATCAAGGAATTCTATGGATCTGGATTGCAGATTTCCCGTAAATTTTAAGTTTAATGAATTGTCATTGAAATATGCCAGCCAGATATCCAAATTAGCTTCTCTATCTGATGTAATAAATGACAGGTCGTCTATAAAGCGACAGAAAAAGACCGTATCTTTGCGGCGGGGACTATTTGGTCCAAAGATGCGGGACCTCTCCCACCAGCCCATATAAATATTGGCCAGTGAGGGGGAAAATTTGGCTCCCATAGAGGCCCCGCATTTCTGGAGAAAATAGTCCCCATCAAACATAAAAAAATTGTGTGTTAAAAGGTACTCCAGGGCTTGTACAATGAACTCTTGTAAAATCAAAGAGAGTTTGCCTGTTTTTCTAAGAAAATAAGTGACTGCCTGGATCCCCAGATGATGTGGGATACTAGAGTACAAACTAGATACATCACAGCTGATCCATCTATAATTGTCTTCCCATTTAATGTCTTGCAGTTTGTTCAATAAATCGTTTGTATCTTTTATGTAACCAGGGAGACTGGTGGCTATTGGCTGTAAATGAGAGTCTACCCACTCTCCTAGGCGTTCATTTAAAGAGCCTATCCCCGCCACTATAGGTTGACCTGTAAGGGGATTTAACCCCTTGTGGATCTTTGGTAGGTGGTGGAATATTGGTGTTATGGGGCATTCTGGAATAAGAAATTCTTTCTCCCTAGGAGTGAATATACCCATTTGTGTGGCTCTATCTATGAGTGTGGAGAGCGTGTTTTTGAAAGCAATAGTGGGGTTGGAGGGTAGTTTCTGGTATGTGTGTGTGTCAGATAGTTGACGCAGAGCTTCTTTTTTGTAGACCTCTACATCTAAAACCGCCACCATACCCCCCTTATCTGCGTTTCTGATGACAATCTGGTCGTCTGCGGAGAGCCTCTTAAAGGCTTGTCTCTCCTTGACGGACAGATTGTCCTGTGTAAATTTCTTTCTGTTGCAGCTGTGAGCCAGGTGTACCAAGTCCCCCTCCACCAGTTTTTGGAATGAGTCAAGATTCTTACCTCTGGCCGCCACCGGATAAAAATCTGATCTACCCCTGGAGATTTCAATATGTACATCCGTGGGATTTAGAGGACAAGGATCTGACTCATGTGCCAAATCAGTTAAATCCTGTAGAGCACAGTTATCAACGAATAGTATGGGTGAAGAAGGGGACTCACCTGTGTCACAGCTGTCTACAGACACATTGGGCTCATCCACTGCACAATCAAAAAAATGTTTGCATATATTTATGCACCATACACACATATTTAGTGTTTTCTTGTAGACACTGATAGTGGTGTTGGATGCACATCTTTTTATCACATGCATATAGACCCTATTCCAATTCTCATTCTATACACCGTTTACATTATACCGCAGCCACCAGCTCACATAGTTTGCCCATACTTGCGCCTATCCGTATGATAATTTATACGTTTGAACGTCAAATTCCAGCACCCATCTCATTATTGTGGTTTTGAAAAATAACAAACATGTTTTTCAAAAACCTTGAATAGAATTTTTTATTATTTATATATGTTGACATTTGCCAATATGAATACATTTCATTTATATATTCATGTCTTCATTAGTGATTCCACTATAGGACGCACATCCAATCACATCTATGCCAAAAAGATCCCACACAGACTAACGATCAGCTGTTTCAAATCAGATAATCAATATGTAGTCATGTGGTAGATAAATTATGTGTATATAAGTGGTGATCACTTTCGTACAAACCAGCTATGAGTAAGCGCTCTATGGGAGCGTGAAACGCGTTAGCGGTTATGCTGCATTATCCCAACAAAGCCATGTACGGATTTTAATCATGTTATTACTTTTTCAATAAAGAGGATTTTATTTTTCACTTTTCCAATCCGGAGTGCGGCTGTCCAGATTTTTCCATCACACACATACCACGGGCACAATTTTCACTTATGTTGCCAGCGGTTTAGACATTAATGGTTGTGTGTTGAGGTATTTTGAGGGGACAGCAAATTTACACGGTTTATACAAGCTGTACACTCACTACTTTACATTGTAGTAAAGTGTCATTTCTTCAGTGTTACATGAAAAGATAGAATAAAATGTTTACAAAAATGTGAGGGGTGTACTCACTTTTGTGAGATACTGTACTGAATTTTTTTTTATACTAGTAAGGGCGGCGATCAATGACTAAGATAGTGTGGCAGGCAATCTGACACTAACTGACGCTGGGGTAAACTAACTGCCACTGACATCACCAGTGGCATTATTACAGTGATCAGTGCTAATAATATGCACTTTCACTGTGCTAATGACACTGGGCAGGAAGGGGTTGACATTTAAAATGATCAAAGGGTTAAATGTATGTCTAACAAGTGTTTGTGTGTACTGTGTCCTGCTTTTACTGGGGATCTAGCGGTTTTCATTCCCTGCTTAGCCAGGGAATGAACAACCAACGAGATCCCCTTTCACTGAACACAGCTCTGTGTTGTTTAGATTCACAGAGCTATGTTTGGGAAAGCTCGGAGCCGATCACTGAGTGCCGGTAGTCAATCATTGGCCAGTACCCGGTGATCGTCATGTGCTGTGACAAATCATAGCACACCTGGACTAGCGACCCCCCCCCCCACCTGGAAATGCAGAGTTGCGTGTATATTTACATGGTTCTGTGCACCCATCCCACACTGTAGCAGTAAACCTACAGTGCGTGGTTGGGGGAAGTGGTTATACTGTTTATATTCTCTTACATGGTCTGGAACTTTTCTGATCTATCCTACAATGTTCCACCTCTTTACAGCATTTGTACCCTCTGAAACCATACAATTGTGTATAACCTTGCGACAGGACATAACCTATAGCTATTGTCAGCAGACACGTGCAGCGCTGCTCCAGGCATCTTTCATGATTTTGACCCTAAAAATTACTTCTCTGATCGCAAAAGGTCTTACTGGTCATTATAAAGGATTCATGATGTGGCAAGAAGCTCTCTCTCAAAAGTGTGACAATTTCTGTGCTAAGGAAACGCACTTGTGTAAAACCAGTCCCCCTAAAGCCTCACACTATAGGTTTCCTTTCTGCTATTTCCCTAATGCAGATAGAATGTCTACACGTCTGCTGGTCTTCTCTTCCCTTCACTTCCGAGTCTCACTGGCTTTGCTGTGGCACCGTGAGCCATTAGCTTCCGCTGCTGTCTATCAAAGCCAGTGATGAGGGAGCGGGGCCAAGTCCCGCTGTCTGTGTCAATGGACACAGCAGCGGGGCTCGGGAGCATGCACACACCAGTGCCCCCATGATGCGGCTTACCATGGGTGCACTGGACATAGAGGAGGAGCCAGGAGCACCAGCGTGAGACCCGATAAGAGAGGGTTTGGGGCCACTCTGTGCAGTGGAATTTAAGGTAAGTATAGAGATGTTTGTTACTTTAAACAACATTAACTTTACAACCACTTTAGTCTGGTTTTAACCAGTTTTTGGACTACTATATATATGGCTGGAAGACAAAGGGCCATTTGAGTCTCATTCAGAACTAATCTGAATCAAGCAGACTGTCGCCTCCAGGAATTTCAATATAAAATTGTGAACTCCCCTGGATAAAAATTTATGCAAGAATTATTGCTTCATGACTAGAGAATACACTCCCACATTTGATTCACCCAGATCAAGTGGGATTGAGCCGCGAAACGTGCAACGGCACTGGATATGCCCTCAACTTATTTTAGTGGGCAGAGCGTAGTCGAGTGCCTTCTCTGCTCCTTTCTTTTGATTTTGGAGAAGGCTTTCAACCAAGTATATTGGCTGTACCTTTCTGCAGTACTTCACACATTTCATAGGCTATATAAACACTGCTATTATAGCCCTATATTCTGCACCATCTGCAAGGGTTTACACTTCACGGGCTCTTTCCCCCTTTTTAATATAACTAACGGAACGTGTCAGGGTTGCCTGCTCTCACCTATTATTTTTGCCCTGGTCATGGAGCCACTTGCACAAACAAATATCTCACATCCAGGCATCTTGGGGCTTCTGTATAAAAGACAGAAAATCTAAAGTCAGACTGTATGTGGACAACAACGTCTTCTCTCTTATTGACCCCTTAACCTCAACTCAAGAACTCAGCAAAGTTCTACAGACATCCTGTCAACTCATCCTATACAAAGTAAACTCGTCTAAGACTTGTTACCTACTGCACTTTCTCCCCATATCAATAATGCAATCACTGCCTCATCCTGCTTCTCCTGGGCTCTCAGCTCTACTATTAAATACCTAGGTATCAAGCTCTCCATACCCTGCTCCTCCTATATATAAAGCGAACTATGAAACTGTACTACTCTCCAAACAACGAACCTCATCCCTCTTGACTGCCCAGGTGTCATAGGCAGGATAAGCAGCAATTACTAAAATGTCAATTCTACCCTCTATACTGTACCACTTTAGAACGTTATCCATCCCACTTTCATCAGTTTATCTACGGAAACTCCAGTCTGAGATCAGTTATTTGTATCTGGGGCAAAAAAGACCAAGATTTAAACCCTCAATCCTATACAGATCCAAGGCAAATGCCAGTGTGGGTGTTCCAAACCTCAAAGCTGACCACCAATCGGTGATTCTAGATAGTCTAAAATTCTGGTGCTCTGCTACTGAACACCATCTCTGGATTATTATTGAACGTTCATTATTGGGACACTCCTTAGAGTAGTTTAGCTGCCACCCAGCTTGGACTCCTTTAACGTATTTCACCGTACCTATCAGCCACTCTCTCTCCACCTGGCAAAACCTCCAATACTTAAAACTGAACACTCTTACACCTGATTTTTTATTTCTTCCTCTCTCCTCTTTGGTGCCCTATACTCCTGATTTTTTGCTACCTGGATTCTGGCATATTAAACTTGGGCCTCCTCTATGATGTCTCTTTGCTGTGCACATTTGAGCACTTGTAAAAGTCATACTTTCTCCCAACCATAGATTTCTACAGTTATCTACGTCTCCGGTCTGTTATGGCAACAATTCTGCAAGAAAGCTTTCAAATCGCTAAAGGCATTCTAAATTTCTTTAACAAACCTCCAACTTATTATAAAGGAAATTCCTTTTTCTACCGCATTCTCACACATAAGCTCTCCTTGGAGTAAACCTCTTCCATGGAAACAAGGGAAGCAGAAATATATCAAGACTTTTGAATGATCACAGTGGCATAAATCAAAATGGCTGATTCTCACATCTATAAAATGTGTTCCTGGAAGACCTTGAAAATACTGCATCACTGGTATTACACCCCAATTAGACTAAAATCAATGCATTTACCTCTCCTGACTGTTGGGGAAACTATGGTTATGCTGGCTTACTGCTACACATCTGGTGGTCCTGCCCCAAAGTACTACCATTCTGGAGATACGTCTTCACTTTCCTACTTAAGACCCCCACAGAATGCAACTCGGCCACGGCTTTTCTTTTACAACCTGAAACTTGGGATTCTATCCACAGACCTTTCATAATTCATGGTTTAATTGCTGCCAGAAAGACCATTGCCACGGCTTTAAAGCAAACAGCTTCTCCTGACAGAATGACCTTCCTCCAAAACCTCAACATGCAAACACAATATGAGATCATGTTTGCCAAAAAATGGAGCACATGCCCGCTTCTGGAAACGGTGGTATACATGGTTGCAGTATCCAGCATGTAGTTGTCTACTTATAGCAATTAAATACTACCCTTTTGTCAGTCTTAATGTTTTAGTTGGTATAAAGAAGAGGTCTTGTAACTTTTTTCCCACAATAAACTCTAATCAGCCCTGTATACCAGGCTGAACCACCTCACTTATTCCTTGTTTATATATTTTTATATTTATCTGACCATGACCACATATTTTGTCTTTTCTCCTTACTGTTTTTTACTTCTTGGGAACATCTACATTCCCTACATTGGTTTTTGTTCTCATTGGCAAACTCCTGATCAATGTATTTGTGCAGAATAACATCTTTTGTTGGTAAACATTGTTTTTGCTTTACTACTGTACAATTTTTGTATACTACTTTCACTTATTTGAAATAAAATATACATTCAAAAAAAATTGCTTGTCCTCGAGCGCATCACCTTGTTAAATTGAGCCCTCAGACTGGTGTGCCTCAAGGATTGTGTACATTTTTAAAGGATACCCAAAATCCAAGGAGCACCTTTGGGCTTGCAAAGAGCATAAATTGTCTAATTTCCTGACTACCTATCATATTTCTTGAGTCCTTGAAGTGCCAGGACAGGAGAAACCCCCACAAAATGACCCCATTTTGGAAACACTCCAAGGTATTTTCTGAAAGACATGATAACTCTTTGAAAATGTCGCTTTTTGCCACAATAATTTTTTGGAAAATGCAGAAAAGAAAATGCAAATGTAGTTTTTTTTTTTCCCCCACAAAGTTGTTTTTTTTAAATATCCTAGCCACATGGGCCAAAAATCAGAATAGACCTCGAAACATATTATCTGCTACTCCTCCCAAATATGGCAATAGTACATGTGTGAGACCTTTTCACAGACTAGCCACATAGAGAGACCCAAAATTCAAGGAGCACCATCAGGTGTTCTAGGGGCATAAATTACACATCTAATATCCTGACAAAAAAACAATATGAGAACCTCTGCGCTGCTAACAAGTGAAGGTGACTGGGTGCTGCAAAATCTAATGGTTTTCACAAATTAACCAGTAATAACAAGTGCATATACAAAGTGATTTCGCGCAAAGCCATAAATATTAGTCAAATAAATACAGTATTAATTAAGGGTGAGTGTATCAAAACATACACAAATACAAATAGAATAGTGAAGGTCCAATATAGTCATAATACTGAATGGCTGTGTATAAACTTCTTGAAAAAATTCTCCAAAAGACAACGTGATGGGAATAAAAAGTCCGGTGGACAAAATGACCGTAATAATCTATTGTGACTATAACATAAAAGATAGTGCAAAGTAATATGTTTAAATCATGGTGAATGGTGACAAATATGTTAAGTCCAAAAAATAGTGAAAAAAGCCGTTCAGGAGTCTTCTCAGTGGATGTGGCAAATTGGAACAGTGACAGCTGGAATATGTGCTCACAGAGCCCTTACCTTAAAAGGCATGGGTAAATGCCTTGAAGATCATAGTGAGTAGATGGTGGTTTGAGATCAGCAGGTTCTTCCGGAAGGTAGATGATAAGTATGGGGCCAGCTCAGGCTCACATCAGAGTCCGGATGGATTTAGAAAAAAAGCACAAAAAAGGAGCCTCCAATCGAGTAGTACCAAAGAGCACTATTTAATAAATAAAAAGCTGTGCGAGACAATGAAAAAATAGCGTACAGCTAACAGGACGGCATACCTAATACATCACTTCTGGTCCGCAACAAAAACAACCGGGTCAAAGGTGTTTCACCTCTGGTTGCGTCTAGTGCATCAATCCTACGCGTTGCGTCACGTACCCCGTGACTTCCTCAGGGAAAAATATCCTGACAACCTACCTCATTTTTGGAGGCCCTTAAACACCAGGACAGTGGAAAAACCCATAAAATGACCACATTTTGGAGAGTAAAAGTTTACACAAAGTTTGTCAATTTATTAGGAGGTTTTTCATACACAGCATGGGCATACTTAGTTTCACCCCAAAACGCATTCTACTACTCATCCTGAATTTGGACAGATTATATATCAGACATTGTATCTTGTGTATCTCACAAGTAAACCAATTGTATCAAAACTACAATGTAGTGTGTACTGTAATAGTTGCTTCTGTATGAGTGGTCAGAGAATGTAGCAAGCCTAGCCTATTGGTTTGTGACTGTCCTCAAGAATGCCATGTCACTGGCTAGGAAGCCTAGCCTACTGGTACATGACTGCCCTCAGGACTGCTATGTCACTGGCTAGGAAGTACAGGAGGCTAAAGAAACAGAGAAAAAAAGAATTCCATAGTCAGCTGGACATGCAGATGGGTCAGTTCAAGCAGCAAGCAGAGACACGGTCATCAAACAGGCAAAGGATTGGACCAAACAGAATGCAGAATCCTGGTTAATAAACAGGCCAGGGTCAGTACAGGTGGCAGGCAGAGGCAACGCTGCATTGGTGTGGGCGGTGATCAGGCTATACTGGCTCTGGTAACACTGTACTGATGTGGTGGTGATCAGGGACACTGTTGATAGCTGCGCTGGCTCTGCTGTAACTAGTGATCAGGAACATCGTTGCTAGTTACACTGGTCTGGTGACATTGTCGCTGGTGTGGCAGTGATTAGTAACAATGTTGATGGCTGTACTGGTCTGGTAATACCGGAACTGGTGTGACGACGATTAGGAACACGGTTGATAGCTTACACTGATCTGGTGACACTAGGATTTGTGTGGGAGCAATAGGGAACACTGTTGCTGGGATACGTCGGTCTAGTAACACTGGGATTGGTGTGGCAGTGTTCAGGAAAACTGTTGGCTGCACTGGTCGGCTATGGCTTCAATCAGGTACATGGTTTCTAGCTACACTGGTGTAGCGACACTGTGACTGGTGTTTGGAGACACTGTGACTGGATGCAATACTAGGGTTCGTTCACACGTGAGGTTGAGGGATGGTAAAACTTCATGGGCATGCATGAGGTAAGGGAGAACATACAGATGCATCCTCCCGAATTGTCAAAGCTCTTTGCCCGGCTGTTTATATGCAGTGGCTAGATAGGAGGGTATTTAATATGTATATTTAGAATGTGTAAACTCATACTAGTATGAGCACATAAACCCTAATCGGCTAGTCTTTAGAATACCTGTGTGAATACTAAGAGTTGTATAAATAACAAATTTACATAGCTATTTGTCCTGTGAAACTGCATGCAAATTCTTTCTGTGCAAATGCTGGCAATACTAGGCTGTTTTCTCTTCAGGTTAGGTGTTCTTTATTCATGAGAATTGCACAATTTAGAAAAAATACTGTATTAGGAGCACTAGATGGATATTCCGATCATAGTAAATAAGTATTTACTAGGATCATCACCTGCATCTAGTGGCCATAAGGCAGTATTCCCAAGCAATTCCTATGATTGAGTAACATCTGACCTGGAGTGAAAATGGTTGAATAACATTTGATGTTGTCGGAAGTCACATTTGGGGACAACTGTAAAGTTTAGTAACACCTTCATTTTCTGTTTTGATGATGATCGTCTCCAGTATAGAGAGGGTGCATCTACACAGTAAGGACACGGTTTCACGTGATATATAGCACTGCAAATGTTTTATTTTATAAATATACTGCTTAGGGTGAGTGTAATCTTAAAATGTTTTATTCTGTCCATTTAACGACTTACCATAAAGTCCATAAGTCATTTGAAATGCCACTTTAGTTTTAATAGAAACTTAGTTTAGTTATATTTTTTTTTCCAGCATTGTAAAGTCAACAGTGACTGGGTGAAACTAGGAACTTTATATGTTAATATCTGTACAGGACGTGAAAATCTAACAGATTTAAAGAACTTTTCACAATGCATTGCTGAAGCTCTAATGAAGGAGTCCATTGATGACAGACCAGACGTTCCTTATTGTGAATTTGCAGACACAAGTAGGTATACATGTAACATTTGCTGACATGGTTGTGGTTTTCCTGTCTGTGTCCCATTAGAGAGATTTTGATTCACTTCCTGGCTTCGAGACCGAACATCAAGTCTTAAAAAAAAAAAAAAAAAAAAAATCTACCAAGTTAAAGGAATACCTCATTGACGGTTGTCCCCAGAACAAGTGTCGCCAGTGAAGGATTTTCCAGTTCTAGGGACAACCGTAACTTTATAATTTCTCCTCATTTTCTATTTTGTTGATAATTGTCACCAGGATAGAAAGTATGAATCTACATAGCAGGGACATGGATATCAGTAAAAGCTTGATAAGAGTTCTAACCTTTCCCCACCCTACCCAAAACTAAAAATGAAAGCTTGATTATACATAAACTTCAATAGTTTGAAGATTTGGCTGCTCAATGTCCAGAGCACTTTTTGCGATACAGCGCTGCGTCGCTTTAACTGTCAACTGCGCGGTCGTTCAACGCTGTACCTAAAAAAAATTGACGTCCTTTTTTTCCCACAAATAGAGCTTTCTTTTGGTGGACTTTTATCATCTCTGCGGTTTTTATTTTTTCCGCTATAAATAAAAAAAAGAGCGACAATTTTGAAAAAAAAAAACAAAACTAATTTTTGTGCTTTTTTGCTATAAAAAATATCCCCAATTTTTTTTTTTTTAAAAAGCGATTTTTTTTTTCTCCGTTTAGGCCAATCTGTATTCTTCTACATTTTTTTGATAATAAAAATCACAATAAGCGTTATTGATTGGTTTGTGCAAAAGTTATAGCGTCTACAAAATAGGGGATAGATTTATGGCATTTTTATTATTATTTTTTTTATTACTAGTATTGGCGGCGATCTGCGATTTTTATCGTGACTGCGACATTATGGCGGACAAATCAGACACTTTTGGGACGATTGACAATTATACAGCAATCATTGCTATAAAAATTCCTTAATTACTGAATAAATGTCACTGGCAGGGAAGGGGTTAACACTAGGGGGCGATCAAAGGGTTAACTGTGTTCCCTGACTGTGTTCCAACTGTAGGGGGAGGGGACTGACTAGGAGATGACAGATCGTGGTTCCTAGCCATTAGGAACTCACGATCTGCATCTCCTCTCCTCTCAGAACCCCCCCCCCCCCGAGTGCAGCAGGCGCACATGCGCGCCTGCTATCCCGCTTAAAGGAGCTAACGTATAGCTAAGACGGCTCGCGGGATCGTTCCGACCTGCCGCAGTAGAATGACGGCGGCTGGTCGGCAAGTGGTTAAAAAAAAAACCTGCCTATGCAGGTAAGGGATGTTTGTAGATTAAAACAAACTTTGCAGCTCCTGACTAAAGTTGAATAAAGCCCTTGCTATAGGTGTAGGCCATATACATACCTTATGAAGCCTGACTGGAATACTCTCAGGACGTTGCTAAGTGAGGCCTAGTCGTCACTGCTCACCCCCCCTCACATACTTTTTCTCTCCCCTGATGTAGTAGCTCTGAGCTCAGCATTTGAGAGCTCACTCCTGTGATGGTGGAGGTTAGCAGTGATGAATAGGTCTCACTTAGCAACATCCTGGAAGTACTTTGCAACATCCTGGGAGGATTCCAGTCAGGTTTCATAAGGTATGTAAATGGCCTACACCTATAGCAAGGGCTTTATTCAACTGTAGTCAGAGCTGCAGTTTGTTTTTAATCTACATATGCCCCTTATGTGTATAGGCAGTTTTGTGGTAATGGTTTTTAAATCCCTTTTAAAAACATCGCTTTTAAAGCGATGGTTTAGTATTTGTTGTCTTATTATAAGCAGGGCTTTTTTTCAGGGGGAACTTGGTGGAACTCAGTTCCACCACCTCTTGCTCAGACCCTTTGGTGCCTGCTCACAACAATCACTTGTAAGCACAGAAGTCTGGTTTCTGTGTTTACAAGTGACTGCTCTGCACTCTGTGTGTAACCCCCATCAACTCTGCACTCTGTATGTAATGCAATCCTGATATTTAATGCCCCTTTAAGAGCCTTCTACTGTTTGTGAAATATGACCACACACACTATTTGATGTGATTTGGAGGGTTTGTATGGGGGGAGGGGTTTTGGGGGGTCGTGGTTGAGTTCCAGCACCTATTGTTTGAGAAAAAAAGCCCTGATTATATTATAAAGTTTTTTATGTTTTTCCAGGAGTTATTTAAGAGTTATTTACCGTATATACTCGACTATATGTCGAGTTTTACAGCACAATTTTTTGTGCTGAAAGTGCCCCCCTCGGCTTATACTCGAGTCAAGCACTTTTCTGCAGCATAAAATGACATTTTCTGAACTGAATTTGGGGCCCCGTATCTCGGGGCCACTTGGTGCTAGGAACCCCAAATTTGGCGTGTAAACCCAGTGCAACTAGCACTACAACATATCCATGGGGTTCCTAGCTCTAAGTCGCCCCGAGATCCGGGGCCCCAAAGTCAGTTCAGAAAATGTCATTCTCTGCTGCAGAAAAGTGCTTGACAGCCACTTGGTTCTAGGAAACACAGCTTTGAATATACTGTAGTGCTGTTTCCACTGGGTTTGCACACCAAATTTGGAGTTCCTAGTACCAAGTGGCCACGAGATATGGGGCCCCAAAGTCGGTCAACTGTGTCCATCTGCAGCAATGTCGTTTTAGGACCCTTTGGGTCCAGAGACCCCAAATTTTGGCTGTAGCTAGGGGGCATCTAGGAACCCTTAACTACCGAGTTTGAAGTTCGGGGGACCTATGGCTGCAAATGGGCACAGTAGGCATGCAAATGGGCACAGTGAGGCTATAAATGGGCATTGTTGACCCTCTTTCACAGTACCTGCGCATTTCTCACCCTAGGCTTATACTCGAGTCAATAAGTTTTCCCAGTTTTTTGTGGTAAAATTAGGTGCCTCGGCTTATATTCGGGTCGACTTATACTCGAGTATATACGGTAATGCATGACAAAGGATTCTCAAAGCAATATGGATTATCTGAAAACAGAGCAGTGCTCTTCTGCTGATAGGCTCGCTCTCATTGAAAATCTGGTAATGCTGTCTGTTAAAGTGTTTATAACCCTAAAAGAAAAAGAAAAAAGAAATCCTGTTCCCTTAAAGCAGCTTAAACATCATGTGCTGTCTAATCTGCCCCTCTCTAAACTGTAAAAAAAGAACCTGGGGGATCGTGCCTGGTCCTGCCCCCCCCCCCCCCGCCCCTGTAAACTAACCACGGTTTATCATGGCTGCTGAGCCCTTACACCGTGGTCTGCTATGACAGGCCTGCTCTGTCCGTCTCTCCCACCTCCCTCCCTTTCTGCCAGCTCCTGTGGCTGTGTCAGCCAACTCTGCCCAACCTCTAAATACCTTTTTTTTTTTTTTTTTTCTCAGGTATATTCAGGCCGGTCACGTGACTCCCGGACGTTCTACGATACAGGGCTACAGTGGGAGGTGCGAGCGCTCAGCTTGGAGGTCACGTGACTCCCGGCCGCTCTGCTACTACGATCCCGGGCTATAGTGGGAGGTGGCGAGCATCCAGCATGGCGGTCATGTGACCTCCCGGATGATGTCAGAGGAAGATTTCGGCCCCTCCTGCTCTAGCCATGGATTGTAGTACCTGAAAAAGGTATTTAGAACCATAGATTTAAACACATATGTATACTGTGAGTTATCGCCGGATAAAGGAGAGGGGCTGCCAGTGGCATTGTTTTGTAAGGTAACAACCACTTTAAGAGATGTGCGATTGCTCTGACCCTCTGGTATATGCAAATTTCAGCATGAGCTCCTGAGCTGTGTCAAGAGGCTTAGTTGTACGTCGCAGTACACGAGTGTGAATTCTGTAGACTAGTTGTGTTTCACCGTCAGATGATTGGACACTGGCAAATAGAGCCTGACACCACACAACATAACTGCTTTCACCCCCTGCATTGCCTCATTGTTTTGCTCATTTCCATCGGTGATGGGCCTATCTATCTGCTTTGATTCATGGATTTCTATTTGAACTCCATTTCTCTGTTGAAGTTTGGTGCTATATAACTGTGACAGATTTCACGATTGAACCCTACAAATGCTTGTATTCCAGGGACAGTCTTTAGACTCTGGTGGAAGAATGAAAATGGGCTTGTTAACTGCAATGGCACTGGAACCTGCATGTGGTGGGCTGTTCTATATGTGGGTTAGCTGATGAGGCATTTTACAGATCCAGGGCCCTGGTCTACTGCAGCAGAGCCCAGTTCTGGAAGACTGGGGGGAAAGGGTGACTTGGGAGACAGAGTGTAGGTGCAATTTTTTCCCCTACCATACCTAGAGAAATGGCAGGTCCCAGCTTGCCGGCTCCACAAAAGAACGCTGTGGGTATCCATTGGTACAGGGCACACTGATTATATGTCCTTGGTTGCTATGTGTGCTCTGAGCATGCACCAGCGTCATATTGAAACTGGGCCATCTCCGTTTAGCACCCCCAGCCAACCAGGACACACTTTGCTGAGTTCAAGCAAAGCATAGGCTGCAACATGACTTGGAACCCCAAAGCCTCCAGGTGGTGAGACCCAGCAAGGCTAACACCCCCATCATCACATTCATACCTTCTTGGTATTAGCGCTAAGAATTGTGAGTATTGTGCCCCCTTAAGGGTCTGGTAAGTTTTGGGGATCGGGACCAGGTGGATATATGTAAGGTTTTACAGATGGGTGACTTTATAAGATCTCTACAGGTGCTATCTTGTGACTTTCCCTTAGCACTCTTTCGGGTTGGATGAAGAAGCAGGGTTAGAGGAACCAGATTCCCTCAAGGTGGAGGAATCCTCTGAAGAGACCAGCGAGGCCTCTGTGTCTTCATCCCACAGTGGTTGTCTGTATAAACTGTCGCTATCAGAACCCCTAGGACCTAAGGTTGAGGTTGGGGTCCCGGAAAGCACCAAAACCATCCTTTCCCTTACATCCTCATACTGAAGAGGATCTGTACAAGGACTAGGCCCATCCAGAAAAAAGGCATTTGTGCCCCTAAACGGTTTTGCACAGCAGTACCCGACTGAACACAGTTTCCGCAAAAAGTGGACAGGCCCTGTTGTAGACCCTGCAGTGTTTTACTTAAATAAGACCCTTACTGTCTTGGTGCATGATGTCCTGGTGTTTAAGGCCCCGTGGACAAAAAATTTGAGTCCCTTTTTAAGACACTCTACACTGGCTAGTGTGGCCATGCAATCTGCCATTGCATCCGTGGGGATTTGTCAGGCTTTGCTTTTATGGGCAAATCATATAGCAGAAGAACCTGGAGCTTTAGGTCAGCCATATAGCAATTGGAGCTCTTCCCTGAAGCATTGCACTTCTGCATGGATGGACTGGGAGATTCTCTCTGGCGACTCTGCTTCTTTCAGTGCACATGAGGGGAGTGCTGTGGCTTTAATGATGGTCAGTTGAGCTCCCTTGCAAAAAGCAGTTGAAACACATGCATTTCAAAGGTGCACACCTCTTTGGCAATGCTCCGTTTGCATATATCCAAAAAAAAAAAAAATAGAGAAAGGAGCACTTTTTTTGCTTTCTAAAGAAGAGGTAGAACCCTACAGTGCAGAAACTGCCTTCATCTGGAAACAAGAATATATTCTTCTCAGAACTTGAGGGCAAAACTGAAAACTTACTTTCTGAAAAAATCGGGAACCCGCCAAGATGGGCAACAAACCACCTTCGAAATGAAGGGACGCCCCTACTTCTACAAGTGAGGCAACTCTTGGTCTTTGTGTTAGTAAAAATCCCAAATATCTTCAATATATGAGGCCATAAAGTTGTGTCCAGTGGCCTTCTCCACGCTTCATGTCATCAAATGCGCTCACTGCACCGACAGCAGATCAGCCTTCTTTGCTGCACTGATCCAGTTGCACTCTGAGTTGCTATTCCAACCTGTTCATGATGCCCAAGTCAAATGCCGATATGGGGCCCATTCTGGACCTGAAGTGTTTGAATAAATTCTTACATATTTAAATGTTCTGTTTGAAGACTGTAAGGCAATTGGTTTCTTCCTTCAGTTGACATCAAGGATTCCTTTCTCCACAGATGTACATTTCCGCTTCCTCAGGACCACCTATAGATTGCGGAGGGGGAGTGTCACTTTTCAGTGTTTGGCTTTACAGTTTGGCCTAGCACTGGCACAGTGATTACAACAGTGCTGCCCCCAGTTTTGGCTCATTGTGAGCCAGGGGCATTCCCATTCTGGGGAATCTGCACAATCTACTGCAGAAACAATTGTAAAGGCCTCAGGGCCAATGTTTCTAATACGGCAAAAGTCCAGCAGGACTTTGGCTGGGTCCTCAAGCTTAAGAAGTTGACCCTGGAGCTGCCATATCAGCTGGAATATCTGGGTCCCGGACATGACCCTGGTACGAGTTTTCCTTCCCAGGAAATGCTTCAGACTGTTCAGTCCAAGGTGTGGGAGTTGAGTTCCCTGGAATGCCCCTTCATCACCTCTGCATGAGGGTGCTGGGGTTGATGGTAGCCTCTTTCAAGTCAGTCCTGTATGCTCAGTTTCAATACTGTTGAAACTCAGTATCCTGACAGTTTGGGACAAAGGGGATCTGTCCTTGGATTGCCCCATGTCTCAGCACCAAAAAACAGATTTTCTCTTCCGTTCATTGATTGACACAGCTTCTCTTCATTCTTTGCAATAGTGTTTTTAGCATCACCGACAGTAGGCAGAAAGAGCACAGCTGTTCGAGTTGGTATAAACCCCCTTTCTGCCATAGGAAAGCCAGTTATTTATTTTTTCTTATTTCTTGGGATTTTTTTTCTTTAGAGGCATTTAAAGGATAAGTATGGCCAAAGATTTTTTGGCTTAGGCTTTGGATCACTGGAGTGCTAAAGCCTGCTGTCAGCTGACATCACTCAGCCCGTCCAAGCTGGGGAAAGATTCTGACTTTACAGTCCATATCTGTGTTACCCTGGCAGACAGCTTCCCCAACTTTGGTGATGTGGCGGGTCTGTCTCCAGAGTGTTGCCCGCTACTTTTGTTTGACTGGTAAGTAGATACCCCCCTTCCCTTAGGTGTAGTGGCAGGCTGGTGGTACTCTATAGGGTGGTCGGTCCTATGGGGTCCTTTCCTTCCAGGCCTAAGGGGTCAGTCTCCATGCCCCCCCCCCTTCAGGGTGGGTGGAATATCTGAGACGTGTATTTGAACTCTTCCTGCATTGTTGCCCTGGTTTCAGCCAGAGGGAGTCCCCTTGTACTTGGGTAGCTTTGTTGAATTGTGCATACCTCTCCCCCCTTCCCTATTTGGTGTGTGTGCCCAGCAGCTGTTGAGGGCACATGGTTCTGATTTCTACCCTGAGTCTTGGGGCTGGGCATGTATCTGTCACTGAGCGATGGGATTCTCCTGGCTGTTTGCCTGGGTCAGGTTTCTTCCTGCAAGGCCCTCAGCGGGTGCACGCTCCCCGAGGCCAGGCTGGCCGGCAGTTTAGGCCGCTGCTTTGCAGTCTACTGGGGCAGGCTGTGGCACCCGCCATATTGCTTAAGGGCATTGCCCTTGTATACGGCCCTTTCTGCCTGAGCTCCCAGTGAACTCTTTTAGTGGGCAGTTGCTGAGTGGGCTGTGACCCCCCCATCTTGCTTAATGATGTTGCCCTTCCGTACTGCCCTTTTCCACCTGGGATCCTGATGCCTTCTTCCGGTAGGCAGTTGCTGAATAGGCTGTGGCCCCTGTCATCTTACCTTTGGACACTTGCCCTTCTATGCCACTGCTGCCTGGCATCCTTCTCTGGTGGGGAGGGGCAATAGTGGGCAGGTACTGGGCAAGCTTTTTGTCCTTTGGCATTTGCCCAGCTACCCTGTCGGCTTTTAGAAAGCTTTTCTTTATCGTGCATCACGGGACACAGAGCACCATAATAATGACTATGTGGGTTATACGCTTTAGGTGAATGGACACTGGCAACCAATAATAAGACTGTTCCTCCCATATAACCCCTCCTACACAGGAAGTTCCTCAGTTTTTTCGCCAGTGTCTTGAAGGTGATGGTCATGGCTGTTGAAGCTCTTCAGTTTCTTCAAAGAAATGTCCCACTGAGGACGTTATAATCAGATCCATTCGGATGGCTTACTAAGCTAAAGTGGATGGTACCCGAACCTCGGTTTAAGAACGAGGTGTTGCTTGTAATGTGTCCTTTATAGGCGCTGGACCCTTGTTAAAGTTGGTATTCCTGGTCAATCTTGCCCAAGGAAACCATAAAGGGTGCTTTACAGGTCCAGGGGTGTGGACCCCAATATGGGGGACCCGGTCCCTGAAGGTCCTTAGAGGCGCTACCCGCCGTGATGGGGGAAGATTGGGCCTGGCAAGACAGGCCCTGCTGCTTGGGATGGTGAGTACTCCCTTTAGGGCCTTTTTATATATATATATATATATATATATATAATGTGTGTGGATTTCCCCTTGTAAAACTTCTAGTGTAAGCCTTGAGCCTGTGCCAGGATTACAGAGGCCGGTTTGGTGCGCATTTTTTAAATTTTTGCGTGCACACCGCGTAGGCGTCACCGGCGTGCGAGTGCGCCGCCGCTATCTGCGTCACAGGTGCGCCGCGAGCGTCAGGACGGCGCATGCGGTAGGCGGGTCGCCGATCGCTGATGTGCGCGCTCGCTCTCATGCTAGTACTTATAAGCATGGAGCTCCTGGCGTGCGAATGGTGGGCACGTGAGCCTGGTGGTTTTGGACACAGCGATGACAGGTTTAAATCTAGTTGTGGGGAGTACTCCTGTTTAGTTTCCTTGTGTGTAAGCAATGTCTTCCAAGGAACAGGGAACAAGGCAAGCACAGGGGTAAAAGTCCCTCCACAAAAGACAGGAGACCAACCCCATGCTGATGCAGGCTCAGTTTCTCCTGAAGGACCTGCAGGTTCTGACCTGGCTGAGCCATTGCATTTGTCAGGCATAGTAGCCACTACTAGTGTACCTGCCTCGGCTTATGTTACAAAGGATGATTTGGCATCTGCCTTAGCGGGTCTTGAAGGCAAAATAGCTGGCATGATTGCCTCTGTAAAACAGAGGGGAAGGAAGCGTAA
This sequence comes from Lithobates septentrionalis, assembly GCA_037952835.1. Lineage (NCBI taxonomy): Eukaryota > Metazoa > Chordata > Amphibia > Anura > Ranidae > Lithobates > Lithobates septentrionalis. The sequence continues at coordinate 1,688,589 of JBBDGP010000780.1, forward strand.
TAGATCTCCCTCCCCCGGGCCTGGGACAAATGGTGAGTCACTAGAGCCCCAGGACTCTTATAGCCAGTTGGGTCCAGGTAACCTGGATCCAGAATGGGCAGAGGATCCAGAGGAGGTGGTCATGAAGGACCAGGAGGTAGGAGAGGCTGAAGATTCCTCAGCTGAGGACTCTGACTCTGAGGAGCCAAATTCAGCCTCTTATTGCCAAAAATTGTTTATCCAATCTCTAATGGAGATGGTACAAATTGGGTTTGTTACCCCCGGTTCTGGAGTCTGCACTCTCTTGTTCCACTCTGGGATCTTTGCGACATAAATTTCCCAAGCCTTTCCTTGCATCCGTTACTGGAGCAGGTGATTTATGCGAACTGGGAGCATCCTGACAGGATATACTTACCTCCCAAAAGGTTTTCTGTTTTATACCCTATGGAGGAGAAGTTTAGGAGGAAATGGAGCACACCTTTGGTAGACGCTGCCATATCTTCCGTGAATAAAAACTTAACCTGTCCAGTGGATAATGACCAGGTTTTCAAGGATCCGGCTGATAAAAAGCTAGAGTCCTTGGTGAAGGCCTCATTCTCGGTTGCCAGTGCAGCAGTTCAACCTGCTATTGCAGCCATTGAGATTTGTCAGTCCTTAAAGGATTGCTTTAAGAGGATAGTAAAGAACATACCAGGCCTGGAGGAATCTGCTGAGGAACTATCAGAGATGCCTCATGCCTTGTGTTTTGCGGTAGACGCTTTAAAAGACTCTATCCAACAGATATCTCGTTTTGCGTTACTATCAGTTCATATGCGCCGAGTATTGTGGCTAAAGAACTGGTCTGCTGAGACGCCATGTAAAAGGCTGCTTTTCCATTTCATGGAGAGCGCCTGTTTGGCGAAGATCTGGATAAATATATCCAAAAGATCTCTGGAGGAAAGAGCGCTCTGCTTCCTATTAAGAAGAAGGTGAAGCAGCCCTCTTATAAAATTCCTAATCCTCCAGGGCCTGGTGCCTCTTCCCCTAAGCGTTATCAACGGCCTCAGCCGTCTGGGCTTAAAAGACCACAGGGTCAGAAAAAACCCTGGGCCCAAAAGCCACCCAAGCCCAACTCCAAGTCTACCTTGTGAAGGGGCGCCCCCGCTCTCACGGATGGGGGGCAGGCTTCGGCTGTTTGGGGAGGCCTAGGAAGAACTGGTTCAAGACAGATGGGTCATTTCCACTGTAAAGAACGGTTACAGAATAGAGTTCCGGGAGGTTCCCCCGAACCGCTTTCTACACTCGAGTCCCGGCGGATCCAGAGAAAAGAGGTTGCCTACTCCTAGCTTTACACCATCTGCTGATGCAGGGAGTAATTGTAAAGGTCCCGCACGAGGAAAGATTCAAGGGGTTTTACTCAAACCTATTCACCGTGCCGAAACCATTCTGGACCTCAAGGCTCTCAACTTCTTTGTAGACATCCGATCTTTCCGCATGGAGTCGGTTTGTTCAGTAATAAGGTCCCTGAGAAAGGGAGACTATTTGGCATCCATAGATATCAAGGATGCGTACCTTCACGTGCCGATCTTCGGTCCACACCAAAGGTTCCTACGCTTCGCTGTAGAGGGCAGTCATTTCCAGTTTGTGGCACTGCCATTCGGTCTAGCCACGGCCCCCAGGGTCTTCACAAAGGTTCTGGCCCCAGTATTGGCTTCCCTAAGATCTCAAGGAGTCTCCATAATAGGATACCTGGACGTTCTACTTCTAAGGGAATGCTCTCGCCCTACACTAGTTCTAAACGTGTCAAGTACAGTGCGGGTCTTACAACACCTAGGTTGGGTACTAAATTTGGACAAGTCATCTCTTTGTCCGACCCAAACCTTAGTGTATCTGGGTCTGGTCCAAGAAAAAGTGTCTCTTCCGCCCTTAAAGGTCACCTCCATAGTGGAACTTGTACAGAAGGTGAAAAAAGAACAACACCTTCTGTTCGGCTGTGCATGAGGTTATTGGGCAAGATGGTGTCATCTTTTAGCGCAGTGCCATATGCACAGTTCCACTCCAGAGTGTTCCAGAACAGTATCCTGAAAGCCTGGGACAAGTCTGCTCGAACCTTGGATCAACCAATGGTTCTATCTCCACAGGTTCTATGGAACCTCTCTTGGTGGTTAAGAACCAGCAACTTAAGAAGAGGGAAGTCTTTCCCACCAGTAGCCTGGAGAGTGGTGACCACGGACGCCAGTCTTCTCGGCTGGGGAGCAGTCCTAGAGGAAGCGTCTGTCCAGGGAGTATGGTCCCATACAGAAAGGACTCTGCCTATCAATCTACTGGAGATTCGGGCAGCCCGTCTGGCCCTGCGATTCTGAACGTCCAGATTGCAGGGTTTTCCGGTCAGAGTTCAGTCCGACAATTCCACAGTAGTGGCGTATATCAACCACGAGGGAGGTACCAGGAGTCGGGCAGCCCAAAGGGAAGTAAATCATATACTAACCTGGGCAGAAAAACATGTTCCGTTTCTGTCGGCAGTGTTTATCCCGGGGGTGGACAATTGGCTGGCGGATTTCCTGAGTCGCCAGAAATTGTTACCAGGGGAATGGTCCCTGCATCCCGAGGTTTTTCTACAGATCTGCCAATACTGGGGGACCCCAGATGTGGATCTGCTGGCATCCAGATTCAATGCCAAACTGGACAGGTTTGTGTCCAGGACCAAGGATCCGCTTGCTGTCGGGATAGACGCATTAGTGGTTCCTTGGGATCAGTATTCTCTGATATATGCCTTCCCTCAGATCCAAATTCTGCCGCACTTACTACGCAGAATACGGGAGGAACGGAAGCTGGTGATCTTAGTGGCCCAGGAGAACATGGTACTTGAAGATTGTGAAGTTGGCAGTAGGAGATCCGTTGGTTCTTCCTTGCCGCCCAGACCTGTTGTCTTAAGGGCCCATATTCCATCCTTCTTTACGGTTGCTGAATTTGATGGCCTGGCTATTGAGACCAGACTATTGAAAGACAGTGGTATCATGGGTTCAGTCTTGTCCACTTTGATAAACGCTAGAAAGTCAGTTTCTAGAGCTATCTATTATAGAGTCTGGAAGTCATACATTTCTTGGTGTGAGAAAAGAAAATGGAACCCTCGTAGGTATACGATTGGAAGGGTGCTCGCCTTTCTCCAAACAGGAGTAGACTTGCAGCTTGCTTTAGGGACAATCAAGGGATTTCGGCCTTATTGTTTTTTTTCCAAAGACCAATTGCATCCCATTCTTTGGTGCAAACCTTTGTCAAGGGAGTAACACACCTGAGGCCACCGCTTAAACCACCTTTATGTCCTTGGGACCTACATTTGGTACTGTCAGCCTTACAGAGTCAGCCCTTTGAACCTATTAGGCATATCCCTTTTGTCCTATTGACCAGTAAATTAGTTTTATTAGTGGCTATAACATCGGCTAGAAGGGTGTCAGAATTATCCTCCCTTTCGTGCAAAGAATCTTTTATGGTTCTTCATCAGGACAGAGTGGTCATGCCCCCTCGTCCGGATTTTCTACCGAAGGTAGTTTCCAAATTTCATTTGAATCAGGATATCATTTTACCTTCCTTTTTTTCCAAATCCTAAAACTAGGGAGGAAAGGTCGCTTCACTCACTGGATATGGTGAGAGCGATAAAGGTTTACTTGGAAATGTCAGCTCCCTTTCGGAAAACTGACTTTTTGTCTTGCCTGAGGGTCCTAAAAGAGGACAGCCGGCAACAAGTTCATCTATATCCAGGTGGATTCGCCAGACTATTGTCCAGGCGTATGGATTAAAGCGCAGGGTTCCACCCCGGGATTTAAAAGCACACTCCACTAGAGGAGTTAGTGCATCATGGGCAGTACGCCAGCAGGTGTCTATGGCTCAGGTTTGCAAAGCAGCCGTTTGGTCTTCAGTTCATACGTTCACCAGGTTTTACCAGGTGGATGTGAGATCTCAAAATGAGACGTTTTTGGCCACAGCGTGTTGCAGGCTGCTGTATAATCTCAGATCCATTGTGTCTAGGGATGATGTGCCCCCCCCCCCCCCCCCTCAGATGCATTGCTTTAGGACATCCCACATAGTCATTATTATGGTGCTCTGTGTCCCGAGATGTACGATAAAGAAAAATGGATTTTTAAAACAGCTTACCTGTAAAATCCTTTTCTTGGAGTACATCACGGGACACAGCGGTTCCTCCCCTCTTTTTCTGGGATCGTCATGGCTTGCTACAAAACTGAGGCACTTCCTGTGTAGGAGGGGTTATATGGGAGGAACCATCTTACTATTGGTTGCCAGTGTCCAATCACCTAAAGGTAAGCGTATAACCCACATAGTCATTATTATGGTGCTCTGTGTCCCGTGATGTACTCCAAGAAAAGGATTTTACAGGTAAGCTGTTTTAAAAATCCATTTTTCTGCCGCGCTCTGTATGGAGCTAGGGGTGCAGATACTGTCACAAAAAAGCAAACATTTCCCAGCACACTTACCATGTTAAAAATGGAGGGATTTGTTGCACACATTTGCAAATATATGTGGAAGCCGCTGTGCCCACATTGAGGCTCCTCTGTATGCTGCCGCCCTAAGTATAGTCTTGCGAGTCTCCAAGATGGAGCTAACTATAGTCTTGCGAGTCTCCAAGATGGAGCATATATATCAGTGGATAAATCAAGGGCAAGTTTGCCTGGATGGAGCCCACTCCTCCTTAAAGGCATAGGGACACATTGGACGCCCAGCAAGAATGTACTGTGCCTGCTGTCCCTCTCAGTTGTGGGGTGGGTGGATACTTTTTGTTGATGTCACACCCATTGTATGCTTCTGTCACAAGGGCCACATACCTGATGTGAGACCGAAGTAGTGGGGAGGCCTCCCTTGCACCTCGAGCCCTTAAAGCCTCTGGAGATGGAAACAGAGACTTGGTGGACACCGAGTGGCAGGGGTGCGGAGCACCGCGCAAGCCTTAGTCCGAGATCCGAGCCGAGGTCAAGTCCAGTTGGGCAACGAAGCATAAAAGGGTTATTCAGAAGAAGAATGGTCGAGATCCAAGCCGGGGTCGGTTCCAATATGGCAGCTGTTTACAAAAGGGGCAAAGAAGTAGAATGATTAAGGTACAAATCCGAGGTCAATGGCAAGCAGCAATCAAGAGTAGTCAAAAAGGTTTCCAGGTCACAACAGGTTCAGACAGATCACACACTAGCACAGAAACAAGGGGGGGCTGAAGATTATCCAGCAATTTGGCAGTGTCTGGGCTGGGCTTATATAGGGAAGTTTGAGGTCACTTCCTGTTTGCCTCCTGGGCATTTTCCCGCCTTTTTCCATCAGGTTGATGTCACTTCCTGTGCGCCTCCTGGGTATTTTCCTGCTATTTTCCATCAGGTTGAGGTCACTTCCTGTGCGCGTCCTGGGCATTTTCCTGTCCTTTTCCATCAAGTATTATGCGCAGGTGCGCGTTGGCTCCCTGAGGCGTCTTTGGCACATGCTCAGTTGGCACGGATTTCCTCTTGCGGGAACGCGCCATTGGAGCAGTAAGCCGGTGACTTTTACAGCTTGTCCTGTGCTGCAGGTCATATCTTCTGGCGATGGGAAGGTTGGCCGCCTGTTGTGTTCAACAGACACTGATCCAGTCCTAGATGTGGTGAGTATCCATGTCCCTGTCTACCCCTTTTTGGAGTCCTATTGCCAGTGACCTCTTCTGACCCTCCTAATTGGGACTTCTATGGTGATATTTGCAGCCCTCATTTCCTACATTTGCAGGATGCGGCTGCTGCCACTCTTGCGGTAAAGAAAAAAGTTGCAGGTGGCTGTACTCACTATCTTTGTGTGGGAAACGCTCGATGCTGCAGATATGTCAGACTACAGAGTACACAGCTGTCCCCTTTGTGATGCGCCCTAACCCACTCGTTTCGCTAAGGTCTGTTTATCCCACCTATTGTGATAATTAAATTTACAGCCTTGAGAATGTCTGCAGCGCCCTTCTGTAGTCCTGTATTTTGAGGAGGACCTTCTGAGCAGTGGACCTCTCCTCCTGTGGTGGATTCCCCTTTTCTTCTTTTTTTTTTTTAGAGCAAGCCCAGCATTAGCTAGGCATCAAAAAATTATGTGAAACTCATGGTCGTTCCTCTCTACGGAAATCTTTAGTAAAAGGCTAAAGATTTATTCAATCTGAAGAGAAACCAGAGTATTGGATTCCTCATTTCTAACTTGAATTAGACTACCATGATTCTGAAGTATCTGGAAGGCAGAATCGGTCACCCACACGGTTTACGACAGCACTGCGTTTGGAAGTTGGCCGTTGCCTATGTGTCTCAAACGCTTACTGCTTGGACTAAGCAATTATGCCAGAGTCTGGGTAAAGGGCAGGTGTCCCTGGCCCTATTATTTTCCTGCTCTCCGTCTCTGGGGTAGTGCTTCAAGTGGAGTTCCACCCAAAAGTGGAACTTCCGCTTTAAGTACTCCTCTCCCCCTGACATGTCACAATTGGCATGTCATTTTTGGGGGGGGGGCTGGGTACCTGGTTTGGAGTGGGACTTCCTGTCCTACTTCCTCCTTCTGACTCCTGGCCGCCTAGGCGATTCCTCCTCTCCCCCTAGGCGGGCCCTCCCGGCAATGTTCTGGGACACATCACAGGTCCCAAAACAATGCCTGGCCATTGACTGACCACATTGCGGCTTGCGCCCGGCTGTGAAGCTGCAAACTGTCACAGCCAGACGCTTACACTTTCAATGTCGGCGCCGCGAAGAGGAGGGAGAGAGAACTGAGGCTTCGGGCAGCCGCATCACTGGAGCGTGGGACAGGTGAGTGGCTGTTTATTAAGTCAGCAGCTACACTTTTTGTAACTGCTAACTTTTAATAAACTCAAAAACCAGTGGATCTCCGCATTCAGTGAGTTCTTTCGGCTCCAGTGTTGGTCTGCTGGCCTCTAAAAATGCCCTGGTGGACTTGTCTTCCCGGGAAGGATGTCTCTTTGGGACTACCTTGGTTGCCATCATCAAGTTCCTTACCAGTGGGTAAAGAGGCTTTTTCCCTCCCCTGCCTCAAAGGATCCAAGCCTTCACAGGCTCCCGCAGAGGCCACCAGAGAAATTATTTTCTCTCGATCCTTGTCTTTCCCCGTCTCACCTGCAGGCTCTTTATGGGGGTGGCACAGGATCAGTTATTCCAGGCACGGGTTACTCCAGATCCGAAGAGGTTTATAGGGTTATACTTTACCCTTTTTACAGTTCCGATGGAGGAAGGAATTCATCCGATCCTGCACCTTGATGACCTCAAATTGCCCTGTCAGGGTGCAGAAGTTCAAGATGTAATCCGCCCATTTGGTCGTGGCCTCTCATCATCAAGGGGATTTCCTTGCCTTCATTGACCTCTAGGATGCGTACCTGCACATGCGCATCTGTGCTGGGCAAAAACGCCCTTTTACTCTGTGCAGTCAGGTGCACACCTTATCTGATTGTGGCTCTTCACTTCAGCCTGGCCTCCTCTGCTTGGGTTTTTACCATGGTGCTGGCTCCGACCCTTGTGTTGCTGATACAATGGAGGATTACTGTACTTGGCCGCCTGAATCCCCTTCTCCTGTGAGTGGAGACTCGTGCTTCATTAATGGACCCTGGTACCCCGACGTGGTGCAGCTGGTAGCAGACCTTCCTGAGCATCCGCTTCTAAGGTTAGACCTTCTGTCTTAAGGGCCGATCTTCCACCCTGCTTACTGTATCTGGCTTATCAACTTGGTTATTAAAAACCTGGTCCTGGAAGCCAAGGGTTGTTGAGCACTGATTTTTGCCATCCTGTAGGTCCATAATTGTACTACCTAGAAGTATTGTCATTTCACATTTCAGGCTTATATCTGATAGTGTGAGGCTATCCGGGGTCCCTTCACGTGCCTTCTCAGTGGCTGGGAACTTGGCTTTTCTCCAACACAGCATTGAGTGTAAGTTTGTATTGAGTACCATAAGAAGTCAGGTCTCTGTCCTTGTGAACCTGAGGGGTTCGTCCCCCCTGTACATTCTCAGTTGCCACCTTGGGACCTGAACTTCTTTTCAGTAATCCAAAAGCTTCCTTCTGAGAATATTAGTGGAATTCCCATGCTATCTTGGAAGGTCATCTTTTATTTTTATTTTTTTAAATTTAGATCACTTCCGCGCTGCATGTTGGAGATAGTGGCCTTGTCCTGTAAGTCCCCATCTTTGGTCTTACATAGGGATATGGTGAATGTCTGTCTCGTCATTCCTTCCCTCCCAAGGGGTTCTCCAAAAAATCCTGTTATCCTCGAAATGGTGGCCATCCAGCGCAATGCTGGAATCAGAAAAATGCTTTCTCCCTGTGGCATGGATACTACTGATGAGACTATCCAGTTGTCAGAGGTAGCTTGTATGTCAATAAACATCCTTAAGCACTGGACCCCCTGCTCTGTTGATTGCTAGTTAGTGTCCAATCCAATAACGTTATGGCAGTGGCATACATAAATCCCCAGGGCAGTAACAGATGTCAGGCTTCTCTTCGAGAAGTGAAGATCATTCTGATTTGGGTGGAATTCTGTGTTCCAGTTCTGTCCATGCACACATTCCTGGTGTGGAGAATTGACAAGCTGGATTCCTAAGCTGCCATTGACTGGTCCCTCTACCCCGAGGTATTTCACCAAATTTTATCACCACAGACTTGACCACAAAATGGGCAGGTTTGTGTCAAGATTCAGGAATCTTTGGGCTTTCATAGGGGATACCTTCGTCATTCTGTGGAGCTCATTCAACCGGATTCATGCATCCATCCATCCTCGCTCTCTCAAGCTTCTGCTTTGAAGGACAGAGAGAAGGCATTCCAGTGACTCTTATTGCACCAAATTAGCCCATGGGAGTGTGGTTCTAAGATATAGACTTTCAGCTGTCTCTCTGTGGGCCCCACAGGTCCACCCACAACTTCTCTCCGTATCCATCATGCTTCAAGGTCACTGACTTTCACAGCTTGGCTGTTGAAGCCCAAGTCCTGAAGAACAGGGTTCGTGCTGACTCTGTGATTGCCAGAAAACCCTCTAATCGTAGGATTTACCCCTTCACATGGAATCCCAGGAAATAATCCAAAGCACCGGTGTTATTCTTGCTTCAGTCTGGACCGGACAAGTCTATAGTCCTGAAGGCTATAAAAGTCCTCAGATTTCTACCTGGGTGGTGCTCTTTCAGAAACAGTTGGCTTCCTACTCCTTGGTCAGGGCCTTTGTACAAAGTGTGGGTGACATTGTTCCATCAGTTCACTCCCTGCTAACCCTGTGGGACCTCAGTCTTGTGATGTCGGTCCATCAGAGGCCACGTTTTGAACCTATTACGGATATTTCTCTGAATCTTCTATCATGCAACGTTGCTTTTTTCATTGCTATTACCTCGATTAGGAGGGTGTCTGAGCTTGTAGCTTTGTCCTTTTCTTGAACTTCAGACACCACATAATTTCTTCCTGCCTAGGTGGTCTTGGCATTTTATTTCAATCAGGACATAGTATTGCCTTTCTTTCATACAGCTCCAAAACACTGTAAGATTGCTCACCACTGCCTGAATGTGGTAAGGGTTTGTGAGTCTTCCTTGCAGTCACAGCCTCAATTCAACAATCTGAGTTGCTTGTGTTGTCTGAAGGCTTCCAAAAGGGACAGGATGCCTCTTGATCCACAGTTGCTTGGTAGATTTGAAAAATCATTGCTCAGGCATATAGTCCAAAAGATAGGGTTCCCCCTTTCTCAGGTCAGTAGTGGCTGGCTGGTCTTCTGCTCATACATTCACTAAGTGTATTTTCAGGCCTCAGTGGACACTGGCCTCAGTGGGAGAGTCCTACAGGTGACCCTGTAAGGGTCATGTCCTTAAGATAAGATTTATTGTCATTGTAGAAAAAAAATTCACAATGAAATTACATTTCTACTCCACACATTATTCATACATCACAATTATTAACCATGCATTTATCACACAGGATTTAATTACACCAAAAAAATATATATATAAGTGTCCCTGTATTATAAAAGTATAAAAAGTGTCCTCATAATAAAAGCTAAACAAGACAATAAAATAAGACTATGTGACCTCTTTCATTTCATTCCTGTATTGATAGCTTTAATAGCCCTTTGAAAGCAGCTCTCTTTAAATCTATTTGTCCTTGTTTTAATCACCCGAAAGCATCTCCCAGATGGCAATAATTCAAATAAATGGCAACCAGGATGAGTCTGGTCTCACTATTTTTCCTGCTCTACAAAGGCAACGAGTATCATATATTTCCTCTAGAGAAACAAGTTCACACCCTACAATTTTCTGCGCTGTTCGAACCACTTTCTTTAGAGCATTTTTATCTGCCTGCGTACAACTAGGATACCAAACTAGAATACAATACGTTGATGTACTCTCAATGGCAGAGTGATAAAAGGTCTCTAGTACCTTCCTTCCCAAGCCATTCTTCCTAAGGAGTCGCAAAAAATATATAAATGCTGTTGCAATTTCTTAATAATGGCTTTAACGTTGATTGTCCACAATACGTTTTTTCAGAAATGCATGTTTCTTTGTTTTCCTCGTGTTTAGGATCAGGTTATTCGCTGTACAACATTCCAATATCCTATCAACCTCTCTCTTGTATTGCTCCTCATCGTCTCCAGTGATACAACCGATTACGGTAGTGTCATCGGCAAACTTAACTATACTATTGGTCTCATAATAGGGGGTGCAGTCATATGTGTACAGCGCACAGAAAGGGACTTAACACACAACTCTGCGGTGATCCAGTACTTATCTCTCACTTGGAAGAAACGAACTTATCCAATTTGACCACCTGTGAGCGATGGACCAAAAAATCCCTTATCCAAAAACAAGGGTGGCAAATCCAATTTTTGCATTTTTTTCAACCAACCGATCTGGAATGATGGTAATAAAGGCAGAGCTGTAAACTATAAACAACATCCTTATGTAGTTTCCGGAATGCCCCAGATGACTAAGTGCCCCATGCATTGCTAAAGCTATCGCATCTTCTGTGCTTCTATTTGCCCTATACGCAAACGGATAAGGATCTAAACTACCCGGTAATCTAGTTTTGATATCTTTCAAGACCAACCTCTCAAAGCACGTCATTAGTACTGAGGTCAGTGCTATTGGTCTATAAACGTCTAAACTTCCCACAGTTGACTTTTTGATATTTAAATAATAGTGGCCGATTTTTAAACATGCCGGAACAGCAGATGATAGTGATCAATTAAAGATCTTGACAAAGGCTCCAGCTAATTGATCAGCACAGGCCTTAACTACTCACCCTGGGATTCCATCTGGACCTGATGATTTCCTCGTATTTATACGTATTCTTCCTCTTGTTGGGGTAAACATATTGCTGCTGTTGGGTTAGTTAGCCGTTTGCTGTTTCTCACCCCTTACGTGATTGCTTTTGGAACTCCCAACAGTCTAAGATTTAATCCTCCTGTGTCCTGTGATGTACGATTAAGAAAACAGGATTCATGACTTACTTGTGAAATTCCTTTCTTTAAGTACATGACATTCTCCACTGATATCACTCCAATTTTTCTTGCTGAGTTTTTATGCTAGGTGGTGTCAAGCTTTGCTATTTACCAGTGTTAAATCTAGTAGTCTAATAATTAACTTTCCTGTGTCCATTGATGTGTTCCAGGAAAAGAATTTTGCAGGTAAGTACAAAATCCCTTTTCCTTCATTTTTTAATACTTTTCAGGTTTTTCAGTCATACAAAAAAAAAATTAAATTAAGTCACACACAAGAGAACATGACCACATTTGAATATGGTTTTTCATGGTACAAATTATATTATTACCCTAAACCTAACCTATTTGGATGACTGTTAAAAAATTATACCCAGAAACATTCGAAAGAAAGATAAAAACTGGTAGGTAGTGACTCCCCACACACAAAAGGAGGGGGGGCAGATCGAAAGAGGTGGAAAAAAAGTGGCGGTAATGTCTATATGCTACTGTCCCTGAGAGCCATCAGGTGCCATCCATTCTGTTCTGACCTGCAACAGACAACCTAATCTCACAGAAAATGTGAGCCTAACGTGGTTGTAAAGGCAGAAGTTTTTTATTTTAATGCATTTTATGCATTAAGATAAAAAACCTTCTGTGTGCAGCAGACCCCCTAATACTTATCTGAGCCCATCTCGATCCAGCGATGTGTTTACACACACAAATCCCCGTATTGTTTTTTTTTTTTTCAGGTGATCAAATACCACCAAAAGAAAGCTCTATTTGTGGGGGATAAAAGGACGTAAATTTTGTTTGGGTACAGCGTCACACGACCGCGCAATTGTCAGTTAAAGCGTCGCAGTGCTGTAGCGCAAAAAAATGGCCTGGTCAATAAAGCAGAGGTCCGCCCACCACTGCAAAAACCCGAGTGCACGAGGCAATGCACTGCAAATATGTTACCTTACACCATTAAATCGAATTCAAACCTCTTCACGTGCATTAAAACACCTGGGTGTGAATGAATCCTTAATCTAGTGGTAGATGGGTAACCTGGTATATGAGGCTCGTAGAGATCACAGCGATTTACCTATTTACAGTTATGAACCAAAATGTCCTAATGCCAAATGTGTTTTGTTTACAGTATTCAAACACCCCCAGCTTAATGAAGTGCACAAAACTATTGTGGGAAGAATTGGAATTTCAGTCATGTTCTTCTATTACAGGAAAGAACTTTGGCTAAAGGTATGAAATATGACAAATATATTTTGACAGTGTTTATATTTGACATAGAGTATTGTTTCATTTCTCATACAAATAAAGATGTACCCTTTAACAATATGTGTTGTTTGGCCTTCTAGGTTTTTATTCTTATTGTCTTGAAATGTAATTCGGGAATGAGAATTGCAGTAAACATCAGCGCACGTTTCCATTCCATAAATCCATTCTCCAGCAGCTGCATATGTATTTTTACCCCTAAGGTACCACTATTTGCATCTGCTTTTTGCTTTAGTCTCTTGGGCACCAGTGACCAGGACACATGTTTTGATTAGGCTCCCAGTGAGAAGTTAGAGACAAGTCAAGTTTAGGGCCCTTTCACATTGATGCACTTTTGCCGCACTGGACCGCCCCTTGCAGGACAAAAGTGCATCCAGAATTATTTGCCTTTAAATCCTATGAGACTTTTCACATCACTGTGCTGGGATTTCACCTTCAATTGAAGTCAATAGGAAACTCACACAGGGTTGGTTTTTAGGTGCGTTTTTGATTTCACTATGTTGGTTAGGGAGTGGGCATGTGCCACTGTATTTAACCAGTGAATAGCTGACTGTTAAGGAGCCGGCACATGCTGGCTTTTATAACAATCAGCGGGGATGTAAACAGTGACCCCCCGCACAGCCTTCTGCCCCTTAGATACTCACCAGTAGCTGTTGATCTGAACCGGCCTTCCCTTACCTCCTCCTCTCAGATTCTGAGAGCCGATGCTCCCTGCTGCCCCACCCTGTGTCTCTGTTTCCTCCCCCTCTGGTGGTAGCATCGCTCCTGCACAAGAGACGCTTGAGCATGCTGACCTACTGCATTATCACTAGTTGTTAAGGACGCCAGCGGTTTCTTGCTCCTTAACAACCAATGAATAGCTGGTTGTTAAAGGGTAAGTTCACCTTTTACAGAAAAATCTGTAAGGTGAACTTACATTGAACGCCCTCCTCATCCCCATCGGTCCCGCTGACCTGGAGTCCGGTGATCACCCGCTCTGACACATGGGAGCTTTACCGGTCCTGGGGCTTCAAAATCCCCTCGGCTAAATCTCCTAAACGTACCTTATAAACGTACGTATAGGAGGCATTTTAATTGGTCGGTGCTGTCACATGGGTGGGGCCGACCAATCAGAACCCACGTAGCCCATCCTGTCAGCGGGGGAGAAGAAGAGAGAAAGCTTTGGGGATTTTAAGTAGCCGGACCGGTAAAGCGGCTATACAATGTGTCAGAGCGGGTGATTGCCGGACTCCAGATCAGCGGGACCGGGTGCGATGGGGGAGGGGGTCCAGTGTAAGTTCACTTTACAGATTTTCTGTAAAGGTGAATTTACACTTTAAAGAGGAGCTCCGGTCATTTTTTTGTTAAGTCAGCAGGTACAAAAACTGTAGCTATTGACTTTTAATAAACAGAAACTCCCCTGTCCCAGGATCCAGCGATGTGCTCACCCGAGCTGTCCCTTCCCTCTGTCTTCTGTCTCAGGCGCCGGCATCTCAACTTTGGGCACCTAGCCGTGACAGCTTCTGGCTTCGCTGCCGGGTGCCCACTTCACATGCATGAGGTGTGCTATGCATTGTGAATGGTTTTGCAGTCTTCTGTGACATTTTCCAGAAGACTGCAAGGAGGGAGGGGGAGAGAACTTCCGCTCAGATCACCTAGACAAAACCAGGTACTAAACCCCCCCCCCAAAAAAAAATTTGTGAACAGGAAGGGTGGAGGAAGCCTTAAAGCAGAACTTCCCCTTTTGTGTGGGGCTCTGCTTTAAGGAACCAGTACCCAACAGCATCCTTAACAAGCTATTCACACACATGGGCTGTAATGCAATGCTTTTAAAATGCACTATGCATTTTTAAAAATGCATAGTGTGTTTTAGAAGATCTGCAGTGTGAAAGCAGCCTTAGATTGCTGTGCGCATCCCCTTTTAGAGTGATTCACCCTATTTGCCCTGGAGAGCATTGTAATTGGGAATGAAAGTAAGGCAAAGTCCAAAATTTTGAGTAGAATTGGAAGGGGAATAGAGGGTTAATTTTTCAGTGGGAACTTGCTCGGTGACAGTTGTCTAAGAGGGGATTTTCCTCATTTTGGAAAGATTTCTTATTTACTCCTGCTGTAGCTATAAGGCAGGATGTGAGGAAAAGTCACCCCAGTGAGACACAGATGCTAACAAAAAAAGAGACCAGGGTTTAAACATTTTCTTATTTTATCCAAATTAAAAAAACAAAGTTTTAGCTTTAGATATATGTTAAAAGTCTCCATAGGGAACAAAGCTAAACACCAATGGTTTCTGCTAATATATAAATACTATTGAGTTTATAAATTAAAAAAAATCAAAAATATTGCCAAGCTTCTCCCTCCTAGTGTTTTAAAATAAATTTGAAAAATTTGTATACACAGCTCTCGCTCTCCAATAGCTTTTCCATAGACAGATATATCAACAATGACACTTTCATCTTCCATCATTTCTAATAAAATACCTTCTATATCCACTATAGACAAGGTTGCTAAACTACTTGCTAACGTCCATCTTACCACCTGTCCTCTGGATCCTGTTCCCTCGCAAATGCTACGTTCACCCTCTGGCTCTATTCTACATTCTAACCCACATATTCAATCTCCCTCTCTTCTGGCATCTTCCCCAACTCTCTAAAACATGCACTAATCAGCCCCATACTTAAAAAGCTCTCACTGGACCCATCCATTCTTAACAACCTACACCCCATCTCCTTGCTTCCCTTTTTATCCAAAATCCTTGAACGTCTGGTCTACAACCAACTGAGCGACCACCTTGCTGATAATAGCCTTCTTGATCCCTTTCAGTCTGGATTTCATCCTCAACACTCCACAGAAGCTGCTCTCCGATAACTAATAAACGATCTACTAACGGCCAAAACCAATGGACACTACTCTGTACTCCTACTCCTGGACCTCTTTGCTGCCTTCTTTTTTTTTTTAAATATACATTTTTATTAATTTTCAAAAATACAGACAACAAACAAAAATGAATACTTGCAGCAATTAAAGAAACTATATACATAGAAAACAAAACACACAAAAAAAACAAACAAACCCCACATAGATACATTCATACATTGGTCATACCTGGTTCCTATGCCAGTTTAATTTTAGAGAAAGGTGTCATCCCGTGTTGCATATGTACACCTAGAGCCCAATAACTAATGGAGAGATTGCAAAGAGTCGTATTCCTCTAGGAGGCTATTGAGGCTGTAGAGGGGTCCGTGAGCCATTTGGACCAAACCTTTTCATATTTGAGGAGACAACCCCTATTTATATATGTTTCTTTGTATAATGGTAAGCTATTATTAATGAGTTGTTTCCACAAAGTCAACGATGGGGGGGGTGGTTTTCTTCCAGCTGAGAGCTATAGAGCTATGGCTTTACGAGCATAGAACAAAAGCAGCCCCACCAGAGTGCGCCCTGCTGTCGTAGGAATAAATTGCTCTGTCAGACCTAGAATACATATTGGCATTGATCGTTGCAGTGGGATATATGTTATTTTGAATATAAAAGCTAGTATTTCTTCCAAATACCTTATGATAGCTGGACAAGTCCAGAATATATGGGTAAAGTCTCCAGGAATCTCCCCACATCGCCAACAGCCAGGAGCAGAGTCTGAATTAATTTTATTTAACATATGGGGGGTGTAATATGCCCTGTGGACTATCTTAAACTGAATAAGTCTGTCTCTCAAGGAGACGAGAGAGTTGAAGGGAGAGTCCCATATATTATCCCAATCATCCTCATTAAGTTCAGGGATATCCTTAGACCATTTTGATCTTAATTTCTCTAAATCATGGAGAGAGGCAGTTGTTAAATGAAGATACAATTTAGATGCGGCATTCTTTGTGCAATCCAACCTAAGAAGCTTCTCTAAGGCAGATTGGACTAGTTGTAGAGGAGAGCCAGAGAATTGAAGGCATGGGAGAGTTGAAGGAAACTAAAAGAATATGACTGAGGGATATTGAAATCGGAGATTAATTGGGAAAAAGAAATCAAAGATTTATCCAAAATGATCTGTCACTGTTTTTATCTTAAAATTAGTCCAAGCATAGGGGTCGGGTAGTGAATAGAAATGCTCCAGAGTGGGATTTAACCAGAGGGGAGCATTAGGTGATATTGCCTGTAGGGGATATCGCTCAATTTTGAGGCCCTCTCCCCATACACATAGCGTGGTAAGCATAGATGGTGTCAATGAATATGGAGCACGAGGGCCCCCGAAAGATCAAAAATTTCAGCGCCTCTAGGGATCCCAGCACTGCTGCTTTTACCTGAGTAGCGGAATTTGAGGTATCTGGGTTAAGCCACCAGGCCGTAGTTACTAGCTGAGAAGCCAAGTTATATTTATGGAAATCTGGACATGCCAGGCCACCTTGGGAGGTCGGGCGTACCAATGTTGCCCAGCTATACCTAGGGGGCTTTGATCTCCATATGAATGCTGAGAAAATACGATGTAGCCTTGCAAAGAAAGATTTAGGGATCCACTGGGGAGAGTGTCGAAATAAATATGTGAATTTAGGTAATACATTCATTTTTATTAAATTTATGCGTCCTAACAATGAAAGGGGTAATGACTCCCATGCCTTCAGCCGTTGTTGTCTCCTGGATCACAGGTGTTAAATTTAGGGATATATAGTCTGAAACCTGTCTGGAAACCACTACCCCTAGATATTTAAAATTCTCCACCCATCTTAGGGGGGTATCCATATCAGCAGTAGCACGAGCCGCAAAGTCTATAGGAAATAAAAGTGACTTTTCCCAGTTTACTTTAAGGCCTGTGACTGCGGAGAAAGAATTGAGGACCTGTAGGGCCCCCCTAAGTGATGGTCCTGCATCATTAAGAAAGAGTAGGTCGTCAGCATACAAGGCGACCCTTGCCTCCAGCCAGCCAACACGCAATCCCTTAACATGAAGGGAAGTACGGAGAGCCTCCGCCAGCAGTTCCATCGCTATGGCGAAAAGGGCTGGAGAGAGGGGGCAGCCCTGTTGAGTACCCCTTGACAGAGAAAAAGACTGATAAGCTACCTCCCAACTTGATAGCTGAGGTGGGGTTTTGATAAATTATCTGTATCCATTTATTAAAGATCAGGGGGAACCCCATCCTTCTAAGGACCTCCCAAAGAAAAGGCCATTCGATAGTATCAAAGGCCTTTTCAATATCTAAGGAGGCCACCACCCTAGTACCTTCATTCAAATGCTTTGCATGTATATTAGTAAACAAACGTCTCAAATTTACATCGGTTGACCTGTTGGCCATGAAGCCAGTTTGATCAATATCTACAACAGATGGTAATAGTGGCTGTAGTCTGATGGTAAGTAATTTAGTCAAAATTTTAAAATCTGTATTAAGTAGGGCAATTGGCCTATAGGAGGCACACAATGAGGGATCTTTTAGATCTTTATGAATTAGTATAACATGGGCATGGCTCATAGAAGTTGGAAGGGCTCCATCTGTCACACATTGAGAATAAAGTTGTGCTAGCTTGGGAGCCAATATATTCCCATGTGTCTTGTAAAACTCTATGAGTAAGCCATCCGGACCCGGAGACTTCCCCCGCGGAAATGATTCGATTGCTCTCAGTACCTCCTCCTCTCTGCTGCCTTTGATATGGTTGACCACCCCCTCCTCAAAAAAAACTCCACGCCTTCGGTCTCCTTGACTGTACACTTCGCTGGTTCTCCTCCTACTTATCCAACCGCACCTTTAGTGTTCCTTACAATTCTACTTCCTCCTCTCCTTTTCATTTCTCTGTTGGGGTCTCCCAAGGTTCTGTTCTGGACCTCTCCTATTTTCAATCTACACCTCCTCCCTGGGTCAGCTGATAGCCTCCAATGGCTTCCAATACCACCTCTACGCTGACGACACCCAAATCTATTTCTCTACCGCTCGGCTCACTCCCTCCGTCTCCTCACGTATCACTATGCCCCTTTCCCTTCCCCTGATCTCTCTGTCATATTGATGGCACAACTATAAGCCCATCCCCACAAGCCAAGGTCCTAGGTGTAGTCTGGACTCTGAACTCTCCTTTAACCCTTTCATGACTAAGCCTATTTTTGAAATTTGGTGTTTACAAGTTAAAATCCATATTTTTTGCTAGAAAATTACTTAGAACCCCCAAACATTATATATATATATTTTTTTTAACAGAGAATCTAGAGAATAAAATGGAGATTGTTGCAATATTTTATATCACAGGGTATTTGTGCAGCGGTGTTTTAAACGCAAATTTTTGGGAAAAGGGACACTTTCATGAATTTTAAAAAATCCAAACAGTAAAGTTACCCCAATTTGTTTGTATAATGTGAAAAATGATGTTACGCCGAGTAAATAGATACCAAACATGTCACGCTTTATAATTGCACGCACTCGTGGAATGGCGACAAACTACGGTACCTAAGAATTTCCATAGGTGACGCTTTAAATTTTTTTTACGGTTACCAGGTTAGAGTTACAGAGGAGGTCTAGTACTAGAATTATTGCTGTCGCTCTGACGATCGCGGCGATACCTCACATGTGTGATTTGAACACCGTTTACATATGCGGTTGCGACTTCTGTATGCGTTTTCTTTGCTGCGAGAGCTCGCGGGGACGGGGGCGCTTTAAGAAAAAAAAAATTCTTATTTATTTTATTTAATTATATATTTATAAATTGTGTTTAAAAAAAAAAAATTTTGATGACTTTTACTGCTGTCACAAGCAATGTAAACATGCCTTGTGACAGTAATATGTGGTGATAGGTACTCTTTATGGAGGGATCGGGGGTCTAAAAGACCCCCGATCCCTCCTTTGCACTTCAAAGTATTCCGATCGCCGAAAACAGCGATTCTGAATACTGTGTATTTTTTTTTAAATCGGCGCCATTGGCAGCCGAGTAAACGGGAAGTGACGTCGCTTCTGCGTTTACAATAAGAAAGGCTGGAAGGAAGCCGCCCACAGCTTCATTCCAGCCCGCCCCCAGCCGCCGGAGGCAGCCGATTGGCCACCGGGCCACCCGATCGAACAGGAGGCCCGGTAAGAGCGGTGGGAGGTAGCGGGAGAGGGGACGCCCTCTCCTCCGGTATAACAGCCGAGCGGCTTTTAGCCGCATCGGTTGTTATATTCGAATAGCCGATCGCCGGCTCTAAACAACGGTACCGGGATGATGCCTGCAGCTGCGCGGGCATCATCCCGGTATAACCCCCGAAAGCCGAGTACGCACATCTGCGTACGCTCGGCGGGAAGGGGTTAAAGCGGAGTTCCACCCTGAAAACTTTTTTCACAGTCTTTAATTAATAATAAAAACATTTGGAGTCAAATTTTTTTTATACTTACCAAAAGTGCCCTGTTGCTAGGTGGTGGCTCCTAACCTGCCACTTCTGGCTCTGCGGTGCTCCGCATCACTTTCTCCATCGCCTATGCTTCCTGGGAAATGTGAGTCATCATTTCCCAGGAGTCGGTGGGCAGGACCGTGTGAAAAAATTGTGTTATTTCCTGACAGGAAATGGCGCAATTTAAGGCGGATCTATCTATGTTGCCATAACAATGGGGCGGGACCTCCCTCCGTCGCCGCCCGTTGTTTTGGCAACTCACTAAACAATCGGCACTACTGCCACTGGAGCATCGCGCATGCGTGAGATCGCGAGGTGCATGCTGGTTACCCAGCATGCACCTCTCGATTGGTTATCCAGGAAGAGGTTGGGCTTCATATGCCCACACTCATCATGGCAACGGCCAGGAGAGGGTCAGCTAAATCGTAAGATTAAAAAAAATATATGATTACTATCCACTAGCTTATACACACATAGTTTATGTGTGTTTATTAATGCAGTGTGAGTGGATGCCTGCAAAAAAAAAAAAAAATGTTTTGGTGGCCGGAACTGCGCTTTAAGCCCCTAACTCCCTTCTCATTGGCTTACCTCTACATAGTCTAACCCCCCTTAGTCCATCATGAATGCTGCTGCCAGGCTCATCCACCTTTCCAATCACTCTGTGTCTGCTACTCCTCTCTGTCAATCCCTCCACTTGCTTCCACTCACCCAACAAAATAAATTCAGAATACAACTATTTACAAAGCCATCCACAACTTAGCCCCCAGCTATATAACTAGCCTAGTCTCTAAATACCAACCTATTCGTTCTCTTCGTTCCTCTCAAGACCTCCTGCTCTCTAGCTCCCTCGTCATCGCCTCCAGAACTTTTCCAGAGCCTCTCCAATCCTATGGAACGCCTTACCCCAATCTGTCCGATTTATCTCCTACTCTGTAAGCTTTTAGACGATCTCTGAAAACACTTCTCTTCAGAGAAGCCTATCCTACACACACCTAACAACTATATTTTCATTTTCTCCATCAGCTCATCCCCCACAGTTATTACCTTTTGTTCCTCTTGACCCTCCCTTCTAGATTGTAAGCTCTAATGAGCAGGGCCCTCTTGAATTGATTTGTATTGTAATTGTACTGTCTTGTCCCCATGTTGTAAAGTGCTGCGTAAACTGTTGGCGCTATATAAATGCTGAATAACATCAATAATATTCCAAGAAAAATATAGGAAAACAGCCTGACCTTTATCATAAATGTCTCATTAAAAACAATTCTCTGCCCGCTTTCTTTGGGGTGCCTGTAATCAGAATAGTTTTATATATATATATATATATATATATATATATATATATATATTTTTTTTTTATTTGCAGTAGTTTCTTTTTCTATGTCATAACTGGGTTCAGAAACAGCTGTTCAAGAAAATAACATTTGTGTTTATAAATAAACTGTTGGCAGTTTTTTAATACTTTTCATTTTATAGATCTTAACTGCAATATTTTACTAACCTAATTTGCAGGAAAATGGGAACTGGGGGCACTAACTGATTGCTTTATACACTATTGCGGTGCAAACATCAGCTATTAAAACCATTCAGCATACTGTTATGCTTGGAGACCCACAATTTTAACCTCTTCCCGCCCTAGGTACACCATATGACGTCCTTGACTTTGCGGGGTATATCTGGATGATGCCTGCAGCTACAGACATCATTCAGATATTAGCTTTTTCAGCCAGCGATTCTCTACACCATAAGGATGTCATAGCAGCTGTTCTGCCACTTGATCGTTCTTACGGGCGGCGAGAGGAGACACCCTCCCACCGCCCTCCAGTGTTTCTACCGACTCACCGCTTCCATCGGCGAGTCAGAGACAGGATCCGCCGGCCCTGGATGGTAACCATAGAGTCTCTATGATCGTTCGGAGGCCGGGCGCTATGTTATGATATCATCATTCAAACGAATGGCGCTGCCTCGGCTGGGAAGCTGAGATCGTTTTTTAATTTTTTATTTCAGGCTTCCCAGCCTAGAGGTGAGATGTGGGGTCTTATTGACCCCATATCTCACTGTAAAGAGGACTGATCATGCCATATTCCTATTACAAGGGATGTTTACATTCCTTGTAATAGGAATAAAAGTGATCAAATTTTATTTTATTTTTTTAAAAGTGTCAAACCAAAAAAAAAAGTAAATTTAACAATAAAAAAATAAATAAATAAAAAATTTAAAGCACCCCTGTCCCTGTGTGGTCGCACGCAAAAGCGAACGCATATGTAAGTTCCACCCACATATGAAAACGGTGTTCAAACCACACATGTGAGGTATCGCTGCGAACGTTATAGCGAGAGCAATAATTCTAGCCCTAGACCTCCTCTGTAACTCAAAACATGTAACCAGTAAAAAATTATAAAGTGTCGCCTACGGGGATTTTTAAGTACCGAAGTTTGGCGCCATTCCACAAGCGGGTGCAATTGTGAAGCGTGACATGCTTGGTATCTATTTATTCAGCGTAACGTCATCTTTCACATTATGCAGAAAAACTGGGCTAACTTTAATGTTTTTTTTGTTTTTTTAAAGCATGTAACTTTTTTTTCCCCAAAAAAAAGTGTTCCAAAAATTGCTGCGCAAATACCGTGCGAGATAAACGACCGCCATTGTATTCTCTAGGGTCTTTGCTAAAAAAACACATATAATGTTTGGGGGTTCTATGTAATTTTTTAGCAAAAAAATTATGAATTTTACATGTAGGAGAGAAATATCAGAATTGGCCTGGATGGGAAGTTGTTAAGGAAACTAAATAAAAACCATCTAGTGCATCCCCATTTTAATAACTTTGAGAAGAAAATACAATTAAAGCAGATGTAACCCTTTTTGCTGCAGTCCAATCTCCCCCCAGCACCCCCCCACATGTTAAAATCCCGATTTCTTTCCAGTCCATTGGGGCGACACAAAGAGTCTTCTTAAGGCGGAAGGTTTTTTACCTAAATTCATTCTATGCATTTAGATAAAAAATACCTTCTGGGTGCAGCTCCCCAGTCTCCCTTATATTTACCTGAGAGCCATCTCGATCCAGCAATGTGTATGAGTGCATCGGCTCTCCCCGTTCTCACTCTCCTCATTATCTCACACAGCAGTGGGAGACATTGGCTCCTGTCAATCAGGACCCGGGCCACGCTCTGTATTGCTACATCTCAGCTATCCCAGAAGAGTGTTAACCAACTCTTATCGCTATAGTGCACATTCATCAGAAGCTGGAAGTGTTTGTGCGCACACGCAGGAATCCCCCGCTTGTCTCTGCCAGCTCAAAAATGCCTGGAAGAGACCAGAGCATCTGCGCACAAGCAAAGTTTTTTTACACCTGGCATAGAGGAGGGGCAGGGGGAAGTAATCTAAGAGTGGTTAAGTTCCACTTTAAAGACAACTGTTTTGCTCAGGCCCTTTTGGACAACATGACCAATTCACCTATTACTATGTACCAGAGCACTAAGCAGGAATCAGACTCTGGAGTTGATAAAGTCTTTCCTCCCTATCTTTTGAAGCATCCTCACATTGTATGAAGTGCTGGGCACAGTGTCGGTGCAGAGGTCTTGTTCATCTTAGGAGTCTTGTCTTCTGGTCAACATCCCGGATAAGGCTTTCAATTGAAAGTTGCATGTGTGTACATCAGAAAGGAACCAGAGATCTTCCTGTTGCAAAAGAAGTAAATTATATCTTGTCCTGAGCAGAAAGTCACGTTCCAGCTTTGTCAGCCATGTACATTCCAGGCATTGACATTTGGCAGGTGGACTTGCAAAGCCGGCAGTGTCTGGCTCCAGGGAGAGTGGTCCCTACACCTGCATGTGTTCTGTACCTGTGTCATGGGCAAGGGTGACCAGATGTGGACCTCCTGGCCTTCACGTTCAACAGCTGTCTGGACGGGTTTATCTCCCAGTACAGGGATCCACTAGCAATGCATAGTCTGTGGGATCAGAACTACCTGATCTATGCCTTTCTTCCCCTGAAACTTCTTCTAGATCTGCTGCGCGTGATCAAGCTGGAGAACATTGCAGTGATTCTTATAGCTCTGCTCGCCCATTGGAATATGGTATGTCGATATAGGAAGAATTGCTGTGGGCTCTACTGGATTATCAAGATCTTCTATCCGAAGAATCGATTACGCCATCTGCTTCATGGTTGCTGGCTTTAACAGCATGGCTGTTGGAGCCCAGCTTCTAAAGGAACAGGGGCATCCCGGAGCCTGTGATTCCTACGATGCTAAAAGTTAGGAACTTTACTTCTCACAAGGTCTATCAGACATGGTAGGCATAGACACCAAGGGTCAGGTTTTGTCTTTTCTATTCTGCATCAGAGATCATTGGCCTCTCACTCTTTGACACAGACCTGTTTCCCTATGACTCCAAGGCATCTGAATCTGGTTCTCCCTGCTGTTTAAGCTTATTGGATATTTTCCTCTCTGTTTGCTGTATGCATCACCTCTGTGAAACAAGCATCTAAACTGGTAGCTTTATCCCGTAGTTCATTAAATGGAATTTTCCCTCAATTATCTGAGTGTGCTTGGGGCTATGAGAATCTACCTTCCAGGCACTTCCTCTTTCAGGAAGACTGATTATTTTTCTGTTATCTAGAAGGACCACTTAAGGGTGCACTAGCTTTTCACTTCACCATCTCTAGATAGCCCAGTCAGGCCATTATCCAAGTCTATGGTTTCATGGATTGGGTTCATCCTTTCCTACAAAGACACGTACTACTAGATCTGTGAGTGCCTAATGGGCTTTTCAGGATTAAGCAACTGTTCCCAGATTAGCAAGACTGCCACTGGTGCTTCTGTTCACATGTTCTCTACATCAGTGGTCATCAACCCTGTCCTCAGGGCCCACTAACAGGCCAGGTTTGCAAGATAACTGAAATACATGACAGGTGATATAATTTGCTGCTCAGTGATTGCAGCATTCTAGTCTGCATCTCCCCAAGGTAATACATAAATCCTGGCCTGTTAGTGGGCCCTGAGGACAGGGTTGATGACCACTGCTCTACATTATACCAGGTGAATTTTGCAACCTCATGTCATTTCAGCTTCAGTTGTAAGGTCCTTCAGCCCGTTCTGTGAGCTTCAGACTGTCTCCAGTTCTCTGTTGTCTTTTTTATGGCCTGTTGGCAATTGTTTGCTGTGTTGCTTACCACCCAATTTGATTGATTTTGGATATCCTGAAGGTTTAAAGTTCTAAAGGCAGAATGTGTCAGCCGTTCACATTCCGGGCGTAGGAAACTGGCAAGCAGATTACGTCAGCCGTCAGTTGTTGGATCACGGGGAGTGGTCCATGCATCCGGAAGTGTTTTGTCTCATTTGCCCGCGATGGGATGGGGCACGCCGGACGTGGATCTTCTGGCCTCTTGTTTCAATTGGAAGGTGGAGAGATTTGTAGCCAGAACAAAGGATACCTTGGCGGAGGCGTCAGACGCGCTGGTGGCTCCATGGGGGCATTATCAGCTCATATATGCCTTCCTTCCTCTCAAACTACTTCCCCGGCTGCTGCGCAGGATAGAGGCCGAGGGAATTCCGTTAATTCTAGTTGCTCCAGACTGGCCTTGGCGATCTTGGTACGCCGACGTAATATGGATGGTGGCGGACGTCCCCTGGCGGCTGCCGGTGCGGGAGGACCTGTCCCAGGGGCCAATATTTCACCCTGCTTTACCGTTTCTGGTTTTACCGACATGGATATTGAAAGCCAGGTATTAAGAGACCGGGGGTTGTCGGCTTCGGTGATTCCCACTATGTTACTTTCGGCTGAATCTGTGTCACGGGAGTGCAGAAATAACTGCACTCCTATGGCCCAGAAAAGAAGTAGGGCCTAAAAAGCTTTGGCCATACTTCTCTTTTAACCACATGCCGACCGGGCCATAGCTGAAAGACGGCCACAGCGCGGTTGGCTTATCCTGGGAGGGCATCCATGGAAGTCCTCCCAGAATACTGCTCTCGCGCGCCCCCTGGGGCGCGCACCTGAGAACTTCCGTGACCCCCTAATCGCGGCTGTTTACCATGTGATCGCTCCTTCAAATGACGGAGCGATCACATGTAAACAAACCGGCGTCATGTCATGACGCCGGTTCCTCCCTCCCCTCTGTGTACCGATCGTTACAGAGGAGAAGGAGCGGGGGAGGGATCGAATGGTAGCAGCGTTGTGGGCTGCATCTGTAGTGCCCACAACGCTGCTCTGTGACATATACAGTCACATCCCTCCATGCTCAGCCATCCCTCCATACTATAATACCCTACAATACTCTGCAATACCCCACAATACTCTGCACTACTCCGCAACACCCCACAATACTCTGCAATACCCCACAATGCTCTGCAATACCCCACAATACTCTGCAATACTCTGCACTACTCTGCAACACCCCACAATACTCTGCAATACCCCACAATGCTCTGCAATACCCCACAATGCTCTGCACTACTCCGTAACACCCCGCAATACTCTGCAATACCCCGCAATACTCTGCAATACCCCACAATACTCTGCAATACCCCACAATACTCTGCAATACCCCGCAATACTCTGCACTACTCCGCAACACCCCACAATACTCTGCAATACTCTTTAATACTCTGCACTACTCCGCAGCACCCCGCCATACTCTGCACTACTCCGCAACACCCCGCAATACTCTGCACTACTCCGCAACACCCCGCAATACTCTGCACTACTCCGCAACACCCGGCAATACTCTGCACTAGTCCGCAACACCCCGCAATACTCTGCACTACTCCGCAACACTCTGCAACACCCCGCAATACTCTGCACTACTCCGCAACACCCCGCAATACTCTGCACTACTCCGCAACACCCCGCAATACTCTGCACTACTCCGCAACACCCCGCAATACTCTGCACTACTCCGCAACACCCCGCAATACTCTGCACTACTCCGCAACACCCCGCAATACTCTGCACTACTCCGCAACACCCCGCAATACTCTGCACTACTCCGCAACACCCTGCAATACTCTGCACTACTCCGCATTACTCTGTACTACTCCGCAACACCCCGCAATACTCTGCAACACCCCACAATACTCTGCAACACCCCGCAATACTCTGCAACACCCCGCAATACTCTGCAACACCCCACAATACTCTGCAACACCCCGCAATACTCTGCAACACCCCGCAATACTCTGCAATACCCAGTCATATTCTGCAATACCCAGCCATACTCTGCAATACCCTGCCATACTCTGCAATACCCTGCCATACTCAGTCATACTCGGCGATACCCAGCCATGCGCAGCCATACCCAGCCATGCGCAGCCATGCGCAGCCATGCGCAGCCATGCGCGGCCATACCCTGCCATGCGCGGCCATACCCTGCCATGCGCGGCCATACCCTGCCATGCGCAGCCATACCCAGCCATGCGCAGCCATACCCGACCATGCGCAGCCATGCTCGGCCATATTCAGCTGTACTCGGCCTCTGTATGTGGCCAGGCTGTGGAAGTCTCACACATGGGGTATTGCCGTACTCAGGAGTAGGAGAATCTATTTTGGGGTGTCATTTTTGGTATGTACATGCTATGTGTTAGAAATATTGTATAAATGGACAACTTTGTGTTAAAAAAAAATGTGTTTTAACCACTTTCCGCCCGCTGGCCATCATACGACGTCCTTGACTTTGTGCGGGGATATCTGAATGATGACTGCAGCTACAGGCATCATTCAGATATCAGCTTTTTCAGCCGGCGATTCCCTACACCATAGGAACGATCATGGCGGCTGTTCCACTGCTTGATCGTTCTTATGGGAGGCGAGAGGGGACCCCCCCCCCCCCCCTTCCGGTGCTTCTACTGTCTCACCGCTACAATCGAAGCCAGGATGGTTTTTTTTTTTTTTATTATTTCAGGCTTCCCAGCCTAGAGGTGAGATGTGGGGTCTTATTGACCCCATATCTCACTGTGAAGAGGACCTGTCATGCCATATTCCTATTACAAGTAATGTTTACATTCCTTGTAATAGGAATAAAAGTGATCAAAAAAATATTTTTTTGGGAAAAAAGTGTCAAACTAAAATAAAATAAAATGAACAATAAAAAAAAAAAAATTTAAAGCGCCCCTGTCCGTGTACTCGCATGCAGAAGCAAATACACACGTAAGTCCCGCCCACATATGAAAACAGTGTTCAAACCACACATGTGAGGTATCGGTGCGAACGTTAGAGCGAGAGCAATAATTTTGGCCATAGACCTCCTCTGTAACTCAAAACATGTAACCAGTAAAAAAATTTAAAGCGTCGCCTATGGGGATTTTTAAGTAGAGAAGTTTGGTGCCGTTCCACGAGCGTGTGCAATTTTGAAGGGTGACATGTTAGGTATCTATTTACTCAGTGTAACTTCATCTTTCACATTATGCAAAAACATTGGGCCAACTTTACTGTTTTGTTTTTTTTAAAGCACAAAACAGTTTTTTTTCCCAAAAAAAAGCGTTCAAAAAATTGCTGCGCAAATACCGTGCAAGATAAAAAGTTGCAACAACCGCCATTGTATTCTCTAGGGTCTTTGCTAAAAAAAAACATTTATATAATGTTTTGGGGTTCTATGTAATTTTCTAGCAAATAAATGATGATTTTTACATGTAGGAGAGAAATGTCAGAATTGGCCTGGGTGCTCCAGAACGCCTGGAGGTTCTCCCTGCATGTTGGGCCTCTGTATGTGGCCAAGCTGTGAAAAAGTCTCACACATGTGGTATCGCCATACTCAGGAGTAATAGCAGAATGTGTTTTGGGGTGTAATTTGTGGTATGCATATGCGGTGTGTGAGAAATAACCTGCTAATATGAAATTTTTGTGGGAAAAAAAAAAGAAAAAAAAATCTTGATTTTGCAAAGAATCGTGGGAAAAAAATGACAACTTCAAAAAAACTCACCATGCCTCTTACTAAATACCTTGGAATGTCTTCTTTCCAAAAAGGGGTCATTTGGGGGGTATTTGTACTTTTCTGGCATGTTAGGGTCTCAAGAATATAGATAGGCCGTCAGTAATTCAGGTGTGATCAATTTTCAGATATTGGCACCATAGCTTTTGGACTCTATAACTTTCATAAAGACCAAATAATTTACACCGATTTGTACGTATTTTTACCAAAGATATGTAGCAGTATAAATTGTGGCCAAAATTTACAAAGAAAAATTACTAAATTTGCTAAATTTTATAACAGAAACAAAGAAAATTTCATTTTTTTACCGAATTTTCAGTCTTTTTTCTTTTATAGCGCAAAAAATAAAAAACCCAACGGTGATTAAATACCACCAAAAGAAAGCTCTATTTGTGTGAAAAAAAGGACAAAATTTTCATATGGGTACAGTGTTGCATGACTGAGTAATTGTCATTCAAAATGTGAGAGCACCGAAAGCTGAAAATTGGTCTGGTTAGGAAGGGGGTTTAAGTGCCCAGTTGTCAAGTGGTTAATATTTTTGCACATAAACACAATATATTGCCAATTTATGGTAAAATATAGAAGGTGAGATCCCCGTTTCTGTATGTAGCCACACCCAATACATGCTTTTATGTATAGGGAGGGATTCTTTTTTTAATTTTTTTTTATTTTTTTTTTCTTGATTTGACTTTGACTTTAAAGCTATTACTGACAGACCCCGAAGACGTCTATGGCCCCAAATGAAGCTGGTTAAGCACAGATCATGCTTGGTCAGCTTCATCTCCAGTCACATCAGGCAGCGAATGACGGCTCTGAACCTGGAAATAATGCAGGAAAACGAGGGGAAAGAACAAAGGAAGCGCCACCTAAGTGCAGTATTAAAGCTGTGTTTTTTATGGCACAATATACAAGAACACTCACAAGAAGTAGGGCTCATCTATGTGTATCATCCTGGGAACTCCTCGGATCCGGAAATGGTTCCTGGTGCGTGCTGTTAGGGTAGCAGGTCCTCAGTGCGTCCTGTGGCCACAGGAGAAGAGCCGGAACCAGCGTGGAGCACACGGAAGTGACGTCACGGGTCACAGGGACACATCCGATGGAGCTGATCACGCTAACAGGCCTGTTAGTGTCTTTTCCGTCCTGTGATTAGCTCCTCTGGATGTGACCTGTGACGTCACTTCCGTGTGCTCCACTTCAATTTACTTCAATCAAGATTCCTTACTACAATGCTGCCCGTGCTAGTCACTACATAGCAACAGATAAATATATACCTTTCTTAAGGCAAAATTTAAAATGCTGCATCTGAAACCACCTGGACTTGCTGAGCTAGCTAGTGTGGCATGTGACTTTTAGGCCCTGGGTTTTGCCTTGTGTTTCGAGACCTGCTTGTACTGGTAAAAGTTGCAGAGTGCGTTCCAGTCCAGAGCCGTGAATGGCCTCAGCTCTTGCCTTAAATACTCACTGTTAGTTAACACCAGTCAGGCTGAAGCATCAGGAGCTTACCCTGCTATTGCATTGTTAGGCATCATTCAAAATTCGCACTTTGGAAAGGGTTAATAAAGAGGCACTGGGCGCTGACTTAATTGACTAGCTGGAGTGTTGTGTTCCTGCGCTACACGCTGTCTCCCACCGTTCACTGTAGAGCAGGGGTCTCAAACTGGTGGCCCTCCAGCTGTTGCGAAACTACAAGTCCCATGAGGCATTGCAAGGCTGACAGTTACAAACATGACTCCCGCAGGCAGAGACATGATGGGACTTGTAGTTTTGCAACAGCTGGAGGGCCGCCAGTTTGAGACCCCTGCTGTAGAGGAAGCACAATTACGGTGCTCTTCCTGCCATGTAAGCACCACATGGAGCTCCGGTCCATTCCTGCCACCCACCTTCTGTAACCTGGTCACCTCTGTTCATCCGACCCTGCCTGGGTTTGAGAGTACATGAAGCTTTGCCTGATACTTTGGGTCCCATTGACTCACATCCACGCAGGCGCAACTTTCTGCACATGGACATGGCAGTCCTGCTGCTATGAGTGACCCAAGCCCATATTCAAATGGCTATGGGGCATCTTCTTAATATGTGAAAAAATAATTCTGCACACAAACTCGATTCATCTGCAAGGAAATTGTGAATAAATCACTACAAAGGATATGTGAAAATGTGTTGCTGTATTCTACCTCGTACAATATAACACAAGTGCATAATAAAGTTATATAAATAAATTATATACATATATTGTATGATGTGCTGGGAATCTACATTGGTAAATGTAGGATCACAATAGATGATGGTAACACAAAAAGTGGCAAGAATGTGTAATCAAAACTATATATAATAAGTGACCACAAAAGTGTTGTTGTTCATATTTCTGAAAGTACAGAACTATGTTATTGACCAAAAGGTGAGAGAATCACACTAAATGTGAAATCAAAGTTAAAAAACAAAAATTGTGTAAAACAAATAGGAAATGGAAAAAATAGGATCAACCAGAACAAGGTGAATGGTCCTAAAAATCACATAAATGCACTAATACAAACATGAGTGAAATAAATGGGATAGACAGTACCGCATGTCTATCATATCCAACTTAAAATATATATTGCATGACATATGGGTATAGCGTAATAAGCTTATAGTCCATATACAGAGTGTGGACTCATAAAGGTGCAGATATAACGCTGTTGGTACTCCAAACTTTCGTAAATGCTTCTACAGCAGTGTTAGAGACATATCAGCGTGCAGGATATTATCTTCTCCAAACATAAGTTCAAGCAAATAAAAATACGATGCCCTTACCGGAGGTGGTGGACTCACAGGCCGTTGGCGGTGAGTCAGATAAGGTTGTACCGTCAAGCGGTGAAGTTAATCCGGTTCCAATCGAGCAGATAAACTTGGTAGGGAAGGAGAGCCTTAAAGTTCATACGCCCCTGGAGGAGATGAATTGAGCCCGGACTTCCTATTGACCCAGTTTCCTATCCAGGGATCGGCTTGGATCATCCACCGAGTTCCGCTCAATCTACGACGATCCTCCTAGTGTGACAAGGAAAAAAGAAAAAAGCCTCCACATGGTGTAAATCTGTTGCAAATGGAAAATTTATTGATATAAAAGATGTAAAAGATATTTCCAACAGGTGATAAAAAATGGGCGGTAAAAATTTGGTTGAATTGAACTAGACAGCGCAGTAAAAGGTAGCTGGGGTAGCAAAATAGACTGACGCGTTTCGTCCTCTAAGACTTCTGCTGGGGTATAAAAGCATCTCTGGAGCTCAGCCACAGTGATCTTTGGGTTCTTCTTTACCTCTCTCACCAAGGCTCTTCTCCCCCGCTCAGTTTTCCGGACAGCCAGCTCTAGGAAGGGTTCTGGTCGTCCCAAACGTCTTCCATTTAAGTATTATGGAGGCCACTGTGCTCTTAGGAACCTTAAGTGCAGCAGAATTTTTTTGTAATCTTGGCCAGATCTGTGCCTTGCCACAATTCTGTCTCTGAGCTCTTCAGGCAGTTCCTATGACCTCATAGGAACTCATTTGCTCTGACATGCACTGTGAGCTGTAAGGTCTTGTATAGACAGGTGTGTGGCTTTCCTAATCAAGTCAAATCAGTATAATCAAACACAGCTGGACTCAAATGAAGGTGTAGAACCATCTCAAGGATGATCAGAAAAAATGGACAGCACCTGAGTTAAATATATGAGTGTCACAGCAAAGGGTCTGAATACTTAGGACCATGTGATATTTCAGTTTTTCTTTTTTAATAAATTGGCAAAAATGTCAACAATTCTGTTTTTCTGTCAATATGGGGTGCTGTGTGTACATTAATGAGGGAAAAAAATGAACTTAAATGATTTTAGCAAATGGCTGCAATATAACAAAGTGAAAAATTTACGGGGGGCCGGAATACTTCCCGTCCCCACTGTAAATGTCATGCCTAAATGTCACCACCAGGGGCTGTAAAGAGCACATACCTTTTTAATGCTTTCCATATCTCGCTTTGTGTCAGCAGAAGCTGCAGCCTTCCTCCAGCTAAGCAGTCCTAAGCCTCCGGTAAGATGTTGGAGGGGGGGGGTTTGCAAAACATCCCCCACCTGTGCAGGGTTTTCACTTCTCCAGAGGGAGTCCAGGATGGTCGGCGGTATGCCGCTCCGCTCCTTCTGCTGCTTTGAAACAGCGACAGCTCTCCTGCTCTTCCTCCTCTCCACCACCCCAACCCACCCGCCGATCCGGTTGGATCGGAGGCCCGAGCGCGGTTAATGGCCTTTTTTGAAAAGGGGGGGTAAAGACAGGAGGCATGGCTTAGTGCGGCGATGGCGTGCTTCAACGTCCTCAGCACAGGTCTGCATTAGTTATGAAGTCTCCATTGCCAGGCTTCATTTTGGCTGTTGGAGGGACGTGAGAGCAGATGGGGGCATGTAATTGTGGTGACACAGGCATTCACGAAGGCACGTTTACTTAGCACCAGGCTGAAGCATTAATAGCAGCGGCAGTGCTGGACTATTACTCAGCAGTGGGTGCGTTTTTTTTTCTGGCAGTACCTTTGCGTTTGTACTTACGACTATGCCTGGCAGAAGGGAAGGGGTAAACACCTCATAAAGGGGGCCCAAGGGTGTCACCTTCAGGCTCTGGAGACCCTAATCTTGCCTCTGCAATACCATCCTCCCCTGAAAGACCTGGGGTGGCTGGTCAGGGTGAGCCATTGGGTCCATCAAGTGTTGCAATTGTGTTGCAACTGACCGAGAGGTCAGTTGGGGAAGATCCCTCTTCAGCTTCACAATCTGAGAAATTGCTAGTGAAATCTCTTATAGAAGCTCCCCTCACTGAATCAGCTGAAAAGCTTACTTCTTTGAGTTCGCTAAAAGCCTCAAGCTTTGCGCGCCTTTCCTGTCCATTCATTACTGGAACAGCTTGTGTATCCTGAGTGGGATCACCCAGATAAGCATGTTTTTTTTCTCCTAAAAAGTTCAGTACTTTATCCCATAGGAGGAGAAAAATCACTAAAAAGGTGGGGTATACCAGCAATTGACGCTGCCATACCCTCTGTGAATAAAAGTTTGACTTATCCGGTAGACAACACTTAAGTGCTTAGAGATCCAACTGATTGGAATTCCTGTTAAGCACTTGGGGTATGTCAGTCCTTAAAGGACCAGTTGAGACAGGTGTTCAAAGTTATCCCTGATCAGCAGGCCTAGGATTTAGCCAAGCTGCCAGGCTCTTTGTTTGCAATTGATGCTATGAGAGATTCTATTCTTCAGGCCTCACGGACTGGTGCATATGTATAGAATCTTATGGTTGAAAAATTGGTCAGCCAAAGCGCCATACTAAAAACTCCCGGCTGGTTTTTCCTTTCCGCGGTGAATGGCTGTTTGAGGATGATTTGATCAAATACATCCAAAAAAGGACCCTTTTGCCAGTTAAGAAAAGGATTAAACGTCCCTCATTTAAACGGGCTCCTTCTCCAGGGCCAGGGGCATCAGCCTCCAAGCAGTCCCGAGAGCCTTCACCGCTGGGTTCAAAAAGTAGACCTCCGGGTCAATCCCAGGGACAGTACAAGTCCTAGGGAAGGAATCCTACAAACAGAATGCTAAAGCCTCTTTGTGAAGGGGCGCCCCCGCTCGCTCGAGTAGGGGGGAAGACTTCTGCAGTTCTCGAGGGTCTGGCAAGAAGAGTTTCCAGACAGATGGGTGATTTCCACAATAACTCTAGGTTACACTGGAGTTCCGAGAGTTCCTGTCTGCTTGTTTTTTCTCAGGTCAGATGTCCTAAAGATCCAGAGAAAAAGAAGTCTCTCTTTCAAGCATTAGATCGGCTTTTTTTCTTAAAAAGTGATCATGGTGGTCCCCATGAAAGAACAGGGATTGCGGTTTTATTTAAACCTTTTCACCGTGCCAAAACCAAATGGAGAGGTCAAAACCCATTCTATATCTTAAAGATCTAAATTGATTCCTGAAAATCCTTTTTTTTTCGCATAGAATCAATCCAAGCGGTCTCTCTATCCTGCAAGGAGGAGGACTTATGGCATTTCGAGGTCTAGCTACTGCACCCCGGGTGTTTACAAAGGTTCTGGCCCCTCGTCTAGTCAGTTTAAGGGCTCAAGGTATAACAATTATAGCAAACCTAGACGACCTGCTCTTGATAGACCGGTCGGTAGCCCTCTTAGACCAAAGTATGGTCACCACAGTCAACTACCTAGAATACCTAGGTTGGATTCTCAACCTAGAAAAATCTTCCTTAAAACCTTCAAGGAGGTTAGAGTACTTGGGTCTGATCATAGATGCAGCCCAGAAAAGGGTATTCTTGCTCCAGGCAAAGATCGGCTCCATAAAGGAGCAGATTCAGGTGATCAGAGCAAAGAAGAATGCTTCTATTCGGCTTTGCATGAGGTTATTGGGAAAGATGGTGGCTTCATTCAAAGCCATTCCTTACGCTCAGTTTCATTCCAGACTGCTGCAAAACAGTATCCTATCGGCTTGGAACAAGAAGGTCCAAGCTCTAGATTTCCCAATGTGTCTGTCTCCAAAGGTGCCTCAGTTGGTGGTGGATAACCGAAAATCTCCAGAAAGGAAAATCCTTCTTACCAGTTACCTGGAAGGTGGTAACAACAGATACCAGCCTTTCGGGTTGGGGAGCAGTCCTGGAAGAGGCGACTGTCCAAGGGAAATGGTCCAGAACCAAAAGGACCTTGCCCATCAACATTCTAGAGATTCGGGCAGCGTGCTTGGCCCTGAAGGCCTGGATATTCAGGTTGCAGAATTGTCCTGTCAGGATCCAATCCGACAATGCCACGGCAGTGGCCTTTATCAATCACCAGGGGGGCACAAGAAGTCATGCGGCCCAGAGAGGAGTGAATCGTATCCTAACTTGGGCAGAAAACCATCTACCTTACCTATTGTCAGTCTTGATTCCAGGAATAGAAAATTGGCAGGCAGACTACTTGAGTCGGCAGCAGTTGTTCCCGGGAGAATGGCCCCTTCACCCCGATATCTTCCTGGCAATATGCCGGAGATGAGGGATCCTGCACATAGACCCGTTTGCATCCAGGTTCAACAAAAAGATCGACAACTTTGTGTCAAGAACAAGGATCCGCTATTATGCGGAACAGCTGCCTTGGTGGCCCCGTGGGATCAGTTTTCACTGGTTTATGCATTCCCGCCTATTCTAATGCTTCCACGACTTCTTCGCAGAATCAAGCAGGAAGGGAAGTCAGTGATTCTTGTGGCCTCGGCGTGGCCCAGAAGATCTTGGTATGCAGAGATCATAAAGATGGCAGTAGGGGACCTATGGGACCCTACCACCACGTCCTGACCTACTCACGCAAGGTCTAGTATTCTATCCTACCTTACAAACGCTAAAATGTAACGGTTTGGCTATTGAGACCCACATTCTGAAGAGGCATGGGCTGTCAGGATAAGTTGTATCTACCTTGATATTAGTGCAAGGAAACCGGCCTCCAGAGTCATATATTATAGAGTCTGGAAGGCATTTGTTTCCTGGTGGGAATCCAGGGGTTGGCATCCCAGAAAGTATGTCATAGGTAGAATCCTTGCCTTTCTACAAATGGGGTTAGAGATGAAGCTGGCCTTGAGTACTATCAAAGGCCAGGTCTCGGCCTTAACGGTATTGTTTCAACGACCACTTGCTGAGAAATTCTTTGGTGCGTAGCTTTATACAGGGGTAACGCGGCTTAATCCACCGGTTAGGTCACCCCTGAACCCTTGGGACTTTGATTTAGTTCTGTCAGCATTACAGAAACAGCCTTTTGAGCCGATACGACATATTCTCTTGGTCTTTTTGACAAGGCAGCTAGTTTTTCTGGTAGCCATGTCTTCGGCAAGAAGGGTATCAGAGTTGGCTGCTCTTACTTGTAAAGAGCTATATTCAATTATTCACAAGGGTAAGGTGGTATTGCGTCCTCATCCTAGCTTTCTATCGACGGTAGTGTCAGTTTTTCATCTAAACCAGAATATTGTTCTACCTTAATTTTTTCCAGAACCCTGTTCTACGGAAGGAAAGTCTCGCTACATTCTCTTGATGTAGTGAGAGCAGTCAAAGTCTACTTGAAAGCGACTGCTCAGATTCGAAAAACGGATGTTTTGTTTGTGTTGCCTGAAGGTCCTAGAAAAGGACAGGCGCATCGAAATCTGCTATTTTTAAGTGGATTCTGCAAGTAATTGTTCAAGCTTATGGTTTGAGGAAGAAGATTCCACATTTTCAAATCAAAGCGCACTCCACCAGGGCTGATTAGTGCTTCATGGGCAGTGCATCACCATGGCTCAAATCTGCAAGGCCGCAACTTGGTCTTCAGTCCATACATTCACCAGATTCTATCAGGTGGATGTAAAAAGACATGAGAATATCTCCTTTGGGCGCAGTGTGCTGCAGGCAGCAGTATATGTCCTCAAGTCTGATAACGCCCTACATTTGTGTCTCCCTCCCCTCAGATAGCATTGCTCTGGGACATCCCACATAGTAACTACTATGGCTCTGTGTCCCGTGATGTACAATAAAGAAAATAGTATTTTTATAACTGTAAAATCCTCTTCTTGGAGTACATCACGGGACACAGAGGTCCCTCCCCTCTTTGGATACACGTATATTGCTTTGCTACAAAAACTCCCAATAATGGGAGGGGTTATATAGGGAGTGAACTTCCTGTCTTAGGGTGTGCCAGTGTCCATCACCTAAAGGTGGCTTATATAACCCACATAGTAACTACAATGGCTAGGTGTCCCGTGATGTACTCCAAGAAAAGGATTTTACAGGTAAGCTGTTATAAAAATCCTATTTTTTCAGACAACGCTCTCTCCTGCCATCATATCAGTATTACAAGGGGTCATTTCCAGCCTTATTGGTACTCTACCCCGACATATAGGCTCACACCCTCCAGTCTTAGGTCTTTCTGATCCTCTACAGCTGCAAAGGTTTTTCTGCTACATCTGCCATTCAATGTATTTATGTTGGACTGGAAGTACCTTCAGGTGTCCTGGGCCCCACCTGATTGTGTGTTAAATCGGTTTTTCTTTAAAAGGGGATTTTTTTAAGCAATGGTCTGTATCCACTGTAGTTCCACCAGTGACTCACCTTAATAAAACTACTAGACTGCTAGAGGGCATGCTTACCCCCTAAGGATTTCAAGGACCGTCAGTTAGAATGTCTCCCTGCATCCCATTTTGATCTGGAATGCCCTCTGTCCTGTGTTGTCAGTAACTTTAATCTGTCAAACCGTGACAGCATTGATCCCTCAAAAAGGATCTCTTCAACGCCAAGATAAACCCAGTTTTAATTGCATGCGTAGAACAGATATCTGAAGCGTTATGCTTCAGTTACGATGGCTTGTTACAAAATCGAATGTCCCACATCAGTCTTCTGTCCATGAAATTGCACAGGGCACTCTAATAAGCTTACTGCGAGAGGGGGTGCCCACACTGCAAAGACTGTGGGGGAGGAGGTTTATTGTAATCCCTGGATCGTCCTTGGGTAGCTTGTCTGACATTCAGGTGCAGAAAGTGACCTATTTGGCTTACAGAATCGTTCTTTATCTCTGGTGCACCCTTCAGCTGCTTCTTCCGATCTCTCCTAGACTATTGCACCTTCTCCCTGTCTTCTGGGGTTTCTCCCACCCCTGGGCCTCTTTCTCAAGTCTACGTGTGAACTTGGTCCCTGGAGCTGGGTCTCATGTGGACCACCACCCCTCCTCTCAAAGTTGTTCCCTGTCCTTGGGACCGGAAAAGCCCTTTATGGTACCCCTCAGCTCCTCTCCTCTCCAGAGTTACTCCCTGACCTCGTAGGTCGACCAGGACCTGCTCTGACTGGTGATGTGTTCTGATGACCTGATGTCAGTTATGACAAAGGTATTGGGTGGAGCTAAAGATCTGATATTGAGCATGCTGGAGCGGCTGTGCGATCATACTTTTGATGCCTGTTCGCTTTCTTTTCTTTGTGCATATATACTGTATCTCACAAAAGTGAGTATACCCCTCACATTTTTGTAAATATTTTATTATATCTTTTCATGACAACACTGAAGAAATGATACGTTGCTGCAATGTAAAGTAGTGAGTGTACAGCTTGTACAACAGTGTAAATGTGCTGTCCCCTCAAAATAACAACACACAGCGATTAATATCTAAACCACTGGCAACAAAAGTGAGTACACCCCTAAGTGAAAATGTCCAAATTGGGCCCAATTAGCCATTTTCCCTCCCCTGTGTCATGTGACTCATTCGTGATACAAGGTCTCAGCAGGTGTGAATAGGGAGCAGGTGTGTTAAATTTAGTGTTATCGCTCTCACCCTCTCATACTGGTCACTGGAAGTTCAACATGGCACCTCATGGCAAAGAACTCTGAGGATCTGAAAAAAAGAATTGTTGCTTTACATAAAGATGCCCTAGGCTATAAGAAGATTGCCAAGACCCTGAAACTGAGCTGCAGCACTGTGGCCAAGACCATACAGTGGTTTAACAGGACAGGTTCCACTCAGAACAGGCCTCGACATGGTCGACCAAAGAAGTTGAGTGTACATGCTCAGTCACATACCCAGAGGTTGTTTTTGGGAAATAGACGTATGAGTGCTGCCAGCACTGCTGCAGAGGTTGAAGGGGTTGGGGGGTCAGCCTGTAAGTGCTCAGACCATACGCGGCACACTGCATCAAATTGGTCTGCATGGCTGTCGTCCCAGAAGGAAGCCTCTTCTACAGATGATGAATAAGGAAGCACGCAAACAGTTTGCTGAAGACAAGCAGACTAAGGACATGACATACTGGAACCATGGCCTGCGGTCTGACGAGACAAAGATAAACGTATTTGATTCAGATGATGTCAAGCGTGTGTAGTGGCAACCAGGTGACGAGTACAAAGACAAGTGTGTCTTGCCTACAGTCAAGCATGGTGGTGGGAGTGTCATGGTCTGGTGCAGCATGAGTGCTGCTGACACTTGGGAGCTACAGTTCATTTAGGGAACCATGAATACCAACGTGTACTGTGACATACTGGAGCCGAGCATGATCCCCTCCCTTCTCAGACTAGGCCGCTGGGAAGTATTCCAACACAATGACCCCAAGCACACCTCGAAGATGACCACTGCCTTGCTAAAGGGTTAAGGTGATGGACTAGCCAAGCATGTCTCCAGACCTAAACTCTATTGAGCATCTGTGGGGCATCTTCAAATGGAAGGTGGAGGGGTGCAAGGTCTTTTAACATCCACCAGCTCCGTGAAGTCATCATGGAGGAGTGGAAGAGGACTCCAGTGGCAACCTGTGAAGCTCTGGTGAACTCCATGCCCAAGAGGGTTAAGGCAGTGCTGGAAAATAATGGTGACCACACAAAATATTGACACTTTGGGCCCAATTTGGACGTTTTCACTTTGGAGTGTACTCCCTTTATTTGCCAGCGGTTTAGACATTAATGGCTGTGTGAGTTATTTTGAGGGGACAGCAGATTTACACTGTTATACAAGCTGTACATTCACTACTTTACATTGTAGCAAAGTGTAATTTCTTCAGTGTTCTCACATAAAAAGATATGATATAAAATATTTACAAAAATGTAAGGGGTGTACTCACTTTTGTGAGATACTGTATAAAGTCCTTAAAAATATTAGGTGAAAAACCGTGTCCATGCAAAAAGTAAAAACAGCTTAATCCACAAAGATGGAATATCCCACAGTTGTGCGTTTTCACAGTGGTGTTTGTATTCAGTCCGCTCCCCTTGTGCTCAAAAACCCTCCAGAAGTAATCTAATTTCTTGCAAAAAAGAGAAATACAGGGTACTCACATTTTTACTGGTGCTTCCACCACACCAGTCTACAAACAGCTTAGAAAAACTGTGTTAGGGAACGCCTCTCCCGCTCCACACAAGCCTCGCAAACTCTCCTAATGGTAATCATCTCCACGCTAGTTCCTGGTGTCGCAATCGTCCGTGCCCCCCCCTACAAGTGCCGCCACAGGGTTATGTGTCTTCCTCAGGGGTATTTCTTTTAGACGTGTGGGCTGTCACAACTGTTTGTGCCTAGATTTTCCTGAAGAATATGGGCGCCGCCATTTTGTTGTGGTCTGTTTTTAGTTAACCACTTCCTTACCGGGCCAATTTTGACATTTCTCTCTTCCTGTAAAAATCATAATTATTTAGCTAGAAAATTACATAGAACCCCCAAATATTATATATGTTTTTTTAGCAAAAACCCTAGAGAATACAATGGCGGTTGTTACAACTTTTTATCTCACACGGTATTTGCGCAGGAATTTTTCGAACGCGTTTTTTTGGGGAAAAAAACAGTTTTGTGTTTTAAAAAAAAACAAAACAGTAAAGTAAGCCCAATGTTTTTGCATATTGTGAAAGATGAAGTTACGCCGAGTAAATAGATACCTAACATGTCCCGCTTCAAAATTGCACACGCTCGTAGAATGGCGCCAATGTTCGGTACTTAAAAATCCCCATAGGCGACGCTTGAAATTTTTTTACTGGTTACATGTTTTGAGTTACAGAGGAGGTCTAGTGACAAAATTATTGCTCTCGCTCCAACGTTCGCGGCGATACCTCACATATATGGTTTGAACACCGTTTTCATATGTGGGCGGGACTTACGTATGCGTTCACTTCTGCGTGCGAGCACACGGGGACAGCGGCGCTTTAAAAAAATTTTTTTTTTTTTTTTATTGATAATTATATATATATATATATATTTTTTTTTACACTTTTTTGAAAAAAAAATTTTGATCACTTTTATTCCTATTACAAGGAATGTAAACATCCCTTGTAATAGGAATATAACATGACAGGTCCTCTTAACCACTTGACGACCGCTCACTGTATATGTACGTCATGTTTTTGAAGATGGATATCTCGGTAACGGCAGCAGCTGCTGCCACAACCGAGGTATCCATCTTTACAGTGAGCGGTTCTGTACACGATAACGGTGGTCTCTGCGGCGGGTTCGCCGCGAGATCACCGTTATCGGCGGCGGGAGAGGTGCCACCCCCCCTCCCGCCGCTCTCCCGCGCCCTCCGCTGCTTACCGGAGCCGTCGGTAGCGGCGGAGGAGATCGGGACCTGTCACTGCCGAGGTACTGAGATGAGTGAGGCCAAGATGGCCCCCACCCGTCTCTATACCACGTGACGGCCGGAGCGACGTCGTTATGACGGCTCCGCCCACTTCTCTTAAAGGCACAATTTTTTGTGTCATTTTTTTAAACGACTTTTTTTTTTTTTTTTTTTTTTTTGCATTTTAGTCTAAATATGAGATCTGAGGACTTTTTGACCCCAGATCTCATATTTAAGAGGACCTGTCATGTTTTTTTCTGTTACAAGGGATGTTTACATTCCTTGTAATAGGAATAAAAGTGATCCAAAAATTTTTTTTTTAAAACAGTGAAAAAATAAATAAAATAAAGTAAAATAAATAATAATAAAAAAAAAAAAAATTTTTAAAGTGCCCTGTCCCGACGAGCTCGCGCGCATAAGCGAACGCATACGTGAGTAGCGCCCGCATATGAAAACGGTGGTCAAACCACACATGTGAGGTATCGCCGCGACCGGTAGAGCGAGAGCAATAATTCTAGCCCTAGACCTCCTCTGTAACGCAAAACATGCAACCTGTAGAATTTTTTAAACGTCGCCTATGGAGATTTTTAAGGGTAAAAGTTTGACGCTATTCCACGAGCGGGCGCAATTTTGAAGCGTGACATGTTGGGTATCAATTTACTTGGCGTAACATTATATTTCACAATATAAAAAAAAATTGGGCTAACTTTACTGTTGTCTTATTTTCTTATTCAAAAAAGTGAATTTTTTCCAAAAAAAGTGCGCTTATAAGACCGCTGCGCAAATACGGTGCAAAAAAAAGTATTGCAATGACCGCCATTATATTCTCTAGGGTGTTAGAAAAAAAACCATATATAATGTTTGGGGGTTCTAAGTAATTTTCTAGCAAAAAAACCTGTTTTAAACATGTAAACACCTAAAATCCAAAATGAGGCTGGTCCTTAAGTGGTTAATAGTGAGATATGGGGTCAATAAGACCCCATATCTCACCACTAGGCTGGGAAGCCTGAAATAAAAAATAAAAATAAAACGATCGCCGCTTCCAAGCCGAAGCGGCGCCGTTTTTTTGAATGGAGAGGCCGGGCGCGACGTCATAACATCGCGCCCGGCCTCCGACGATCATAGAGACTCCGGGGACCATCTGGTCTGCCGGAAATCTCTATGATCTACATCCGGCGCCGGCGGATCCGCTCTCCGCCTCACCGATCGTAACGGTGAGTCGGAACAAGCACCGGAGGGCGGCGGGAGGGGGGGGACGTCCCCTCTCGCCTCCCATAGGAACGATCAAGCGGCGGAACGGCCGCTATGATCGTTCCTATGGTGTAGAGATTCGCCGGCTGAAACCGGCAATATCAGAATGATGTCTGTAACTATAGGCATCATTCAGATATACCCGCCCAAAGCCCAGGACGTCATATGACGCCCGTGGGCAGGAAGTGGTTAATCATACAGATTGCTGAATAGTGTGTTTTTATACATTTTAAACGGACAATAATTGTAATAATTATAATTGGGCTTGTGTGATCCAAGAGGCATTCCCACCTTGTATGCATGATAAACAATAAAAAAGAATAAATTAATAAAATTACAGACACCACTCCTATTAACTCCCCTATATGTGCCCACTATATAATCCAATATATGAGAGGGCAGTATATGGGACTTAGGAGTAACTTCACATATATGGAGGAGTTTGAAGTGCAATCTAATAGACTTACAGGAATGTTTAGAGGTATATGAGAAGGAGTTCCTGGACAGAGAAATAGGACAAATAGGACAAATGGATAGGGAATCTTTAATCACTGATAAAGGCCCAAGGGAGGTAAAAGGGGATATTGGTAGTACACTGATCCTTGATTATAATATCCAGTTTAAGGCCATTAAACAAATTATTAATAAGTATTGGCAGGTTTTACAACAAGATAAGGTTAATGGGCAAGTGTTGCAGGATAGGCCTAGATTTGTGTATAAAAAAAGCCCCTAATCTTAGGAATAAGGTTGTCAGGAATGTGGTTGAGCCACCTGAAATAACCAATTTGAGCATCGGGTATATAAAGGCGTTCCACAGTTGCGGTCGCTGTTATAGTTGTGTTAGGGACCCTAATAACATTAGAAAAAGGAAAACTTTTGTCAACCCCTGCATGTCTAAATCCCTTTACTATCAGGGACTTTATATTGTGTGATACAAAAGGGTTTGTCTATGCTCTCAAATGCCCTTGCAATCTGTTATATATCGGGAGAACAAAGAGACCGCTAAAGAAGA
This sequence comes from Lithobates septentrionalis, assembly GCA_037952835.1. Taxonomy (NCBI): domain Eukaryota; kingdom Metazoa; phylum Chordata; class Amphibia; order Anura; family Ranidae; genus Lithobates; species Lithobates septentrionalis. Next base: position 1,732,764 of record JBBDGP010000780.1, read on the forward strand.
GAATAGAGGAGCATTTTAGGAATATTGGGAAGGGGTGTAATAAACATCATTTGTATGTGCACTCTAGGGATGTACATAATAAGAATTATAGAGGACTACAATTTTGAGGTTTAGACGCCCCTAAGAAACATTGGAGAGGTGGCAACTTTGTCCGTGAGCTCAGCAAAAGGGAGTCTTGGTGGATTTACCAGTTGGGACCTTTAATGCCAGGGGGTTTGAATAAAGGTTTTGTTTCATTAGCAATCAGTAAGTCCCCTTTCACACTTATACGACTTGTCCCACGATTTTGTACTGCAAAATCGTATGACAAGTCATTCTCCATGATTCTCAATGACTACCATTCATTTTGGCACGACTTTAACCACTTCAGCCCCGGAACATTTTACCCCCTTCCTGACCAGAGCACTTTTTACAATTCGGCACTGCGTCGCTTTAACTGCTAATTGCGCAGTCATGCAATGCTGTACCCAAATGAAATTTGCGTCCTTTTCTTCCCACAAATAGAGCTTTCTTTTGATGGTATTTGATCACCTCTGCCGTTTTTATTTTTTGCGCTATAAACGGAAAAGGACCGAAAATTTTGAAAAAAAATGATATTTTCTACTTTTTGTTATAAAAAAAATCCAATAAACTAAATTTTAGTCATACATTTAGGCCAAAATGTATTCGGCCACATGTCTTTGGTAAAAAAAATGTCAATAAGCGTATATTTATTGGTTTGCGCAAAAGTTATAGCGTCTACAAACTAGGGTACATTTTCTGTAATTTACACAGCTTTTAGTTTATGACTGCCTATGTCATTTCTTGAGGTGCTAAAATGGCAGGGCAGTACAAAACCCCCCCAAATGACCCCATTTTGGAAAGTAGACACCCCAAGGAAATTGCTGAGAGGCATGTTGAACCCATTGAATATTTATTTTTTTTGTCCCAAGTGATTGAATAATGACAAAAAAAAAAAAAAATTTACAAAAAGTTGTCACTAAATGATATATTGCTCACACAGGCCATAGGCATATGTGGAATTGCACCCCAAAATACATTTAGCTGCTTCTCCGGAGTATGGGGATACCACATGTGTGGGACTTTTTGGGAGCCTAGCCGCGTACGGGGCCACGAAAACCAAGCACCGCCTTCAGGATTTCTAAGGGCATAAATTTTTGATTTCACGCCTCACTACCTATCACAGTTTTGAAGGCCATAAAATGCCCAGGTGGCACAAAACCCCCCCAAATGACCCCATTTTGGAAAGTAGACACCCCAAGCTATTTGCTGAGAGGCATGGTGAGTATTTTGCAGCTCTCATTTGTTTTTGAAAATGAAGAAAGACCAGAAAAAAAAAATTTTTTTTTCTTTTTTCAATTTTCAAAACTTTGTGACAAAAAGTGAGGTCTGCAAAATACTCACTATACCTCTCAGCAAATAGCTTGGGGTGTCTACTTTCCAAAATGGGGTCATTTTGGGGGGTTTTGTGCCACCTGGGCATTCCATGGCCTCCGAAACTGTGATAGGCAGTGAAGAGTGAAATCAAAAATTTACGCCCTTAGAAAGCCTGAAGGCGGTGCTTGGTTTTCGGGGTCCCATGCGCAGCTAGGCTCCCAAAAAGTCCCACACATGTGGTATCCCCGTACTCAGGAGAAGCAGCAGAATGTATTTTGGGGTGTAATTTCACATATCCCCATGGCATGTTTGAGCAATATATCATTTAGTGACAACTTTGTGCAAAAAAAAAAAAAAAAAATTTGTCTCTTTCCCGCAACTTGTGTCGCAATATAAAATATTCCATGGACTCGACATGCCTCTCAGCAAATAGCTTGGGGTGTCTACTTTCCAAAATGGGGTCATTTGGGGGGGTTTTGAACTGTCCTGGCATTTTATGCACAACATTTAGAAGCTTATGTCACACATCACCCACTCTTCTAACCACTTGAAGGCAAAACCCTTTCTGACACTTTTTGATTACGTGAAAAAATTATTTTTTTTTGCAAGAAAATTACTTTGAACCCCCAAACATTATATATTTTTTTTAAAGCAAATGCCCTACAGATTAAAATGGTGAGTGTTTCATTTTTTTTTTCACACAGTATTTGCGCAGCGATTTTTCAAACGCATTTTTTGTGGAAAAAACACACTTTTTTAAATTTTAATGCACTAAAACACACTATATTGCCCAAATGTTTGATGGAATAAAAAAGATGATCTTAAGCCGAGTACATGGATACCAAACATGACATGCTTTAAAATTGCGCACAAACGTGCAGTGGCAACAAAATTAATACATTTTTAAAAGCCTTTACAGGTTACCACTTTAGATTTACAGAGGAGGTCTACTGCTAAAAATACTGCCCTCGATCTGACCTTCGCGGTGATACCTCACATGCATGGTGCAATTGCTGTTTACATTTGACGCCAGACCGACGCTTGCGTTCGCCTTAGCGCGAGAGCAGGGGGGACAGGGGTGCTTTTTTTTTTTTTTTTTTTTTTTTTCTTTATTATTTTTTTGCTTTTTTATCTTATTTTTAAACTGTTCCTTTCATTTTTTTTTTTTAAATCATTTTTATTGTTATCTTAGGGAATGTAAATATCCCCTATGATAGCAATAGGTAGTGACAGGTACTCTTTTTTGAAAAAATTGGGGTCTATTAGACCCTAGATCTCTCCTCTGCCCTCAAAGCATCTGACCACACCAAGATCGGTGTGATAAAATGCTTCCCCAATTTCCCAATGGCGCTGTTTACATCCGGCGAAATCTAAGTCATAAAATGCTCGTAGCTTCCGGTTTCTTAGGCCATAGAGATGTTTGGAGCCACTCTGGTCTCTGATCAGCTCTATGGTCAGCTGGCTGAATCACCGGCTGCATTCTCAGGTTTCCTGTTGAGACAGGAGAGCCAGAGAAAAACACGGAAGACGGTGGGGGGGGGGCATTCCCTCCCACTGCTTGTAAAAGCAGTCTAGAGGCTAATTAGCCGCTAGGATTGCTTTTACATGAAAGCCGACCGCTGGCTGAAAAGAATGATACCAAGATGATACCTAAACCTGCAGGCATCATTCTGGTATAACCACTCAAAGTCGTGAATGGTGTACCTGAAGACCAAACAATGGTTAACAATAAAGCACAGTAAACGGTAAAGTATAAAAAATTGCATACCTGAAAAGCAAACATGATAAAACATAATAACAATAAAACATTGCAGAATAGAATACAGTAAAAAAGAGCAGAACAATAGAGAGAGAATAGAGAGAGAGAATAAAACAACAACTATTTTTTTTTATTTTTGTTTGTGTTTTTTTTGCAAACTTGTAACTTTTATAACTGTAACCGGTTCCAGGTTCGGGTCTCTCAAAATGCGATGGCATCTTGGGAGACCCTGTGAAAGTGTGCCTAGTCTGTGGAATGCTGTACCCTACGCTAATACTCAACTAGTGAATGGTAGCGTTCAAAACATTCACCAATGCAAAGACCAGGATTGTCAGGACAGGAGGGACAATAATAGCGGGTGTCACGCCTATATCCGCGCTTGCTGCAGACACAACATCTTTTTGGGGGGGTTTGTTGGGTAGGGGTACTCGGGAGGACATAAAATGCCTCTCATGCAGCCGACTGCATTTGGTTGGGGATGTGAATGGGGGAAGTACGGGCGCTGCAGAAGTGGTGGGTTCCCAATTAGGATTGGCGAATGCAGCAGGAAGGGCACTATGGGCACGACGGGCCTGTGTTTGTCTTTTTGGTGGCAGCGGGACACTACTTGTGCTTGCCACCTCACCAGCTTGAACTGCACTTATGGGACTCGCCACGTCACCAAGTGTTACTGCAGTGCTGGTTTGACTACGACCGGGGTGTACTAGGCCGCTGGCGCTTGCCAGTTCACCAAAACGCTACCAAAAAAACTGTTAGCAATCGCAGGGATCAGGCCTGACTCTGCGAACGCTGCAGTTATGCGTTTAGTGTTCTGTAAGTGACAGTGATCGATCGATACTGCACTTGGGTGGGCTGGGCTGGGCCAGGCGGAGGGGCAAAACGCAGGTGCTAGTAGGTATCTGGGCTGATCCCGCTAACACTGTGTTTTTGGGAACCCTAAACTGCTGGGGACGCCAGTATAGATCTGATCGGATCAGGTATTGATCCGTTCAGATACTATACCACTAAGGGAGGTGTACGGTGCGTGCGTGGGTGTTAGCGGTACTGGCGCTAACCTGACGCTGCCTGGGGCTGGTGCTTACCAGTTCACCAAAACGCTACCAAAAAAACTGTTAGCGATCGCAGGGATCAGGCCTGACTCTGTGAACGCTGCAGTTATGCGTTTAGTGTTCTGTAAGTGACAGTGATCGATCGATACTGCACTTGGGTGGGCTGGGCTGGGCTGGGCGGAGGGGAAAAACGCAGGTGCTAGCAGGTATCTGGGCTGATCCCGCTAACACTGCGTTTTTGGGAACCCTAAACTGCTGGGGACGCTAGTATAGATCTGATCGGATCAGATATTGATCCGTTCAGATACTATACCACTAAGGGAGGCGTATGCCACGTGCGTGGGTGTTAGCGGTACTGGCGCTAATCTGACGCTGCCTGGGGCGATGCATATCACCGCCGGGCGATCAGGGGGCTAAACCTTTATTCGGTAATAAACGGCGGGTGCCCTGACACTATAAAAAATAAACAAACTAACCAGCGTCAACCGTAACGGTTATACGGTGATCAGTGGTGAAAGGGTTAACTAGGGGGCAATCAAGGGGTTAAAACATTTATTAGGTAGTATATGGGGGTCCCTGACGCTATAAAACGCTGACAGCGAACCTAAATATTTACCTCACTAACTAGCGGAACCAGTGACACTAATACAGCGATCAGAAAAATGATCGCTTAGTGACACTGGTGACGGGGGGTGATCAAGGGGTTAAAACTTTATTTAGGGGGGTACCCTAGACCTACAGGGGGCTAACCCTAATTGTCCTAACACTGTAACTGTCACAAACTGACACTATGCAGTAATCAGAAAAAAAAAAACCTGCTTGGTGTCAGTTTGTGACGGGGGGGGGGTGATTGGGGGGCGATCGGGGGGGGATCGGGGTGTTTAGTGTGCCTGGCATGTTCTACTGTGTTGTGTGTGTGTTGTGCACTTACTTACATGTCTTCTCTCCTCGGGCCGGAACGGAAACTCCCGAGCCGAGGAGAGATGACATCACATCCTCTGCCTCTGTGTACTATACAGAGGCAGAGGATGTTTCTCATTGGCTGGGAGCGATCGCGAGGGGGGGGCCACGATCGGATGGCCTCCCCCTCGTCTCTCACTTCTCCCAGCCAAAAGCCGACCGCCGCTGGCACCGGGGGGGGTCCGATCGGACCCCCCGCCCGCGGGAAGGCAATCACGTACCAGGTACGTGATTTTGCCTGCCCGTGCCATTCTGCTCACGTATATAGGCGTGAGGCGGTCGGCAAGTGGTTAAGTCGTGCCTGCACTACTTTGGTCCAACTTCCATGCGAGTTGATGTCCATAGACCTCAATGTTAAACCCTCAAGTAGCATGCAAATCGTACCTGAATAATAAAGACACGATTTCAGTACGACTTTGTAAGCACAAGCTGAGAATGGTTAATACCAAAGTTGTGGCAAAGTCGTACAAAGTAGTACTGCTCCCAAATTGCGGCAAAATCGTGGTTAAATCGCGCGACTTTGAAGTCGCACAAGTGTGAAAGGGGCCTAAGGGATGGGTGGTGAGAGGTGGGTGGTTTTTAACATAATTTTTATATAATTGATATTATGCAACTTGTAATGAGGGTTCTTAATATGGGGTAGCTTATGGCCTCGGGTTTAGGCTTTTGTAGACTATCTGATATTTCACAACATTATATTTTTGGTTTCAATTCATTAACTTTTTTATCTAAGTATATATTTTTTATTGTTAATTTCTCATTTTCATTTTTATTTCTATATTTTTTTTTATTATATTTTTGTTTTTTATTATATAATATTTTTTATTATTTCATTCCTATGTTTATTCAATAATAAATTTTGTTATACATTTTTTGTGTGTGGTTGTCGGGATTCCCATATATTTGATTATATAGTGGGAACATATAGTGGAGTTAATAGGAGCGATGTATGTAATTTTATTAATATATTATTTGTCTTTGTTTATCATGCATACGAGGGGAGAATGCCTCTTGGATCACACAAGCCCAATTATAATCGTCCGTTTGTTGTAAGGTAATAATCCTTTTGCTTAATTTTTAAAACACAGTATTCAGCAATCTGTATGAATAACTAAACATACATATATTTCAAGAAAATGGCGTCCGTCGTTGTAAATAGATTGATAGCCCGCACGTCCAATAAAAATCCCCCTGAGGAAAACACATGACCCTGTGTCGACACATGTAGGGATTGGGCACGGACGATTACCACACCAGGAACTACTGTGGAGCTGGTTACCTTTAGGAGTGCTTGCGAGGCTTGTGTGGAGCCGGAGGTGTTTCCTATCACAGGTTTTCTAAGTTGTTTGTAGACTGGTGCGCTGGAGGCATCAGTATAATGTGAGTACCCTGCATTTCTCTTTTTTGCAATAAATACATTTTTAAACGTTATAAGCACTATTAGTTTTTCTCTATATGGGCCACCTGGGAGCAAGGAGTGGAGAGGAGATCTGGAGTTGCCATGGTGTAGCCCTCGAGAGGCTAAAAAGCTGTTTTTGACTCTACTTAGTTGTAGTGGTCGCCAGGGGCGGCCCGTCCATAAGGAGCGCCCGAGCGCCGCCCCTATATGCAATGGATAGTATCCGCGGCCACCCACTTGTCATACGTCCCTTTCGGGACACGTGGCGCATGAATTACAGCAGCCAGGGTTCTTCTTTTGAAGCACCTGATCAGAGCCAGAGGTGCTAATAGGCTTCAAAATAGAGTGGGCGCGGGACGCAGAGAGTGCGACTAAAGCCCACCCAGGTGTGTTGCAACAGCGAATGAACATTCGCTGTTGCAACACTGATCCTCCCCCGGCCAATCGGGAAGCGGGTCTGATACCCGTCACCCGATTGGCTGAAAGGACAGGTTGATCCTATTGGATGCCTAGGAGCAGGGGAGGAGACGCACGATGGAAGCGAGGAGGAGAAGAGCCAATGCCTGGATGCCCGATCCCCGCTGCTGCTCCTCGGATGCCCACCGCCTAGATGGGGTAAGTGCCGCAGGGGGGGTTTTACTCCTGGAGGGGGGGCACCTGTGCTGATATACATCTGCACTATTTTCCAGCACGGAAGCAGTGGATTGAGTACATGCACCACTGTGAAATGCACAACTGTGGGTTATTCCATCTTTGTGGATTAAGTTTTTAATTTTTGCATGGGCACTGTTTTTCACCTTAATATTTTTAACCACTTGCCGACCGCGCTATAGCCGAATGACGGCTGCAGCGTGGTCGGATAACTCTGGGAGGGCGTACTATGACATCCTCCCAGAATCCCGCTCTTGCGCACCCGAGAACATCCGTGACAACCTGAACCTGGCGCATCACGGTAAACGGCCGCTGATAGCGGCCGTTTACCATCTGATCGCTCCGGTTCCTCTCTCCCCTCTCTGTACAGATCTGTACAGGGAGAGGGGGAGAGATCAGTGGCAGCAGCGCTGTGGGCTGGGTGTGTAGTGCCCACAGCGCTGATATGTGCCCATTGCAGCCAGCCATCCATGCTCAGCATACCCATCCATACTCAGCATACTCATTTATCCATCCATGCTCAGCCATCCATACTCGGCATACTCATCCATCTATCCATACTCCGCATACTCATCCATCCATTCATGCTCAGCCATCCATACTCAGCATACTCATCAATCCATCAATGCTCAGCCATCCATACTCAGCATTCTCATCCATCCATCCTCAGCATACTCATTCATCCATCCATGCTCAGCCATCCATACTCTGCATACTCAGCCATCCATACTCAGCATACCCATCCATACTCGGCATACTCACCCATCCATACTCAGCCATCCATACTCAGCATACTCATCCATACTCGGCATACTCATCCATCCATCCTCATCCATGCTCAGCATACTCATCCATCCATACTCCGCATACTCATCCATCCATGCTCAGCCATCCATACTGAGCATACTCATCCATACTCAGCATACTCATTCATCCATCCATGCTTAACCATCCATGCTCAGCATACCCATCTATGCTCAGCATACTCATCCATTAATACTCATCCATCCAAACTCAGCATACTCATCCATCCATCCATGCTCACCCATCCATACTCAGCCATCCATGCTCAGTATACCCATCCATACTCATCCATCCATACTCAGCATACTCATCCATACTCAGGATACTCATCCATCCATGCTCACCCATCCATACTCATCCATCCATACTCACCCATCCATACTCAGCCGTCCATACTCGGCATACCCATCCATACTCGGCATACTCATCCATGTTCAGCCATCTATACTCGGCATACTCATCCATCCATCCATGCTCAGCCATCCATATTCGGCATACTCATCCATCCATCCTCAGCAATACTCAACCATCCATCCATGCTCAGCCATCCCATTCACCCCATCCATACTTTGCCATACTCATCCATACCCAGCCATCCCAGCTATACTCAGCCGTACCCGGCCATACTCAGCCATACTCATTCATGCTCAGCCATCCCCATCCACGGCTCATCCATCCCCATTCATGCTCATCCATGCCACATCAGTTATCATCCATGCCACATCCATGTCACTACAGTGCCTCACAAAAGTGTAATAGGTAGTCAAATTAGATTTGAAATGTATGCCCCTAGAACACCTGATGGTGCTCCCTGCATGTTGGTCCTCTGTATGTGGCCACGCTGTGTTAAAGTCTCACACATGTGGTATCGCCGTACTCAGTAGGAGAATCTATTTTGGGGTGTAATTTTTGGTATGTACGTGCTAATTGTTAGAAACATTGTGTAAATGCACAACGTTGTGTAAAAAAAAATGCGTTTTCATTTTCTTTACATGTATTCCAAAAACTTGTAGAAAAAAAGGACATATTCAAAAGACTCGATATGCCTCATAGATTATACATTGGGTTGTTTTCTTTCCAAAATGGGGTCATTTTTGCGGCGTTTCCATTGTTCTGGTTCTCCAGGTCCTTCAAAAGTGTAAGAGGTAGTCAAGAAATTATATATGTAATTTATGCTCCAAGAACGCCTGATGGCGCTCCCTGCATGTTGGGCCTCTGTATGTGGCCACGGTGTGTAAAAGTCTCACACGTGGTATTGCCATATTCAGGAGGAATAGTAGAATGTGTTTTGGGGTGTAATTTGTGCTATGCATATGCTGTGTGTGAGAAATAACCTGCAAATATAACAATTTTGTGAAAAAATAAATAAATAAATCTTGATTTTGCAAAGAATTGTGGGAAAAAATTACAAATTCAAAAAACTTACTATGCCTCTTACTAAATACCTCTACTTTCCAAAAATTTGGGGGGTATTTGTACTTTCCTGGCTTGTTAGGGTCTCAAGAAATGAGATAGGCCGTCAGTACTTCAGGTGTGATCAATTTTCAGAGATTGGCACCATAGCTTGTGGACTCTATAACTCACAAAGACCAAATAATATACACCGATTTGGGTTATTTTTACCAAAGATATGTAGCGGTATAAATTTTGGCCAAAATATATGAAGAAAAATTACTAATTTGCAACATTTTATAACAGAAACAAAGAAAAATGCATTTTTTTTACAGAATTTTCTGTCTTTTTTTTTTTTTTTTTATACCACAAAAAATAAAAAACTGAGTAATTGTCATTCAAAATGTGAGAGCACCGAAAGTTGAAAATTGGTCTGGTTAGGAAGGGGGTTTAAGTGCCCAGTGGTCAAGTGGTTAGAGACTTTATATATTTTGGTTTTTGGTAACATATATTCAATGTATGATTTTATTGGATTATTCATTTTCACAGGACATATGTACAGGGGGTCCCCGGGTTACAAACAAGTTAGGGACTATAGGTTTGTTCTTAAGTCGAATCTGTTTGTAAGTCGGAACAGGTACATTTTTTAAGTGTAGCTCCAGCCAAAAAAACTATTTTTAAGCTTTTTGGATAGCATAGGGAAGGGTTAACACCGCTGTAACATTTGTTTTGCTGTGTGTGTCCCTGTTCAGAATATTTCACCTCACTTTCTGTCCCAATGACAATGGATTTTGAAAATTTTGGGTTGTTGTGGAAACAAGCCTTGGTGATAAAGCATCAGTGGAGGTACCTTTTCCCCATAATAGCTCTTACAGGAGAGAATTTCCCTTCCTAGGGGTAGATTTCCTCTCACTTCCTGTTGTCTGCCTCCGTTTGTAAGTAGGAGTCGTTTGTAAGTCGGATGTTTGTAACTAGGTGACCCCCTGTACATTAAATTTATAATAAGGTGTGTTTTTGATATTTTAGCGCTACACGTTTTGCTTATGATTAACGTATATAACCTCTTATAACTTTGAGGTCTCAACATTTGGTAAGAGGCGTGTTATCCTTAGTGGTGGAAGTTATTGATACTGAAGGTGTTTCTCACTTGCTGTGGCAGCATCCAGTAAATTGCACTATTCGTTTTAATGGACTTTGCACTGATCACCGATTTAGGTGCTTTACCACACTATAGGTTTTCAATTTTTATTATGACAAATTTGCACTGAGTTTTATTGGTTCGTTTGAATTTTGATGTCTTTATAGGACCAATGATCATGTGTTCTTGAAGGCATACAGTGGGACAAAAAAGTATTTAGTCAGCCACCAATTGTGCAAGTTCTCCCACTTAAAAAGAAGAGAGGTCTGTAATTGTCATCATAGAAAAAATCAAACATAAAAAAATCTATTATTCTCTCTTGTTCTGTAGTAGAAATTGCATTAAGATGTATGCAATATCAAGTACTGCGGCAATTCAAATTGACTGATCAGACTGGAACAGCTGAGGAGGGGGAGGAGCTGCTGACCAAGATGGCCGCTTAGAGTGACCGAGAGTCGGACATGCCGACATTCTGATAAGCAAGACATGCTAAGAAGCAGGCACGCTGGAAAGCTGATATGCTGGCAAAAGGACAAGCAGACAAACTGACAAGCTGATACGCTATAGGCATTGAAGGAAACATTTCTTACATACATGCCTGGTGAGAGGTCGATGGCTCCGGGGTTATCCTATTGAATCCGCCCGCCGGGAGACAGCTGAGCGGGAGCGGAAGTAGGAGTGGAGAAAGGACCGGCGAACAGAGCAGCAACTCTCGCGGGAAGCAGGAGATCCGAAAGTGCCGGCGGAGAATGAGCCTGTGGGGTGCCAGGATCGCTTCCAGGGGCAGAGCCAGGAGACAGCGGGCGCGGCCGGGCGGGAGCCTCTGCGAGTCTGCGGAAGCGGACTGCGGGGACACCTGGCACGGACGCCCTCTCCGGCGGAAAGCTTCGGGAGCTGAGCGGCAGGGATCAGGCAGACCAGGTGGAATCAGGAATACCCGGAGAGAAGCCAGAAGCCGTAAACGGTAAAGAGTATAACTCCATTTAACCTCAGAATCTCAGAGAGAACAGGTATGCGAGTGGAAATTTATTTTTAATGTCTACAAACTCTGGTAATAAAATACTCAGAAGGACTGAAATAACGAAAGAAAGAAAGATAAACAAGTAGAGGAAAGAAGAGCTTACCAATCTTAGATCCAGAATCATGCACTAAAATTGTCTGTTACTGGTGGGATAAACAAAGTTAAAAAGAGACTGTCAAGGGCCATTAAAGAACTATAAGGAAACTAGTCCTCTTTTAGTCCCCCCCGACCCTGTATACCATTTAATAAGTATATTAAAAAAGGGGAAGGGAGAAGAAAAGGGAAGGGGAAGGGAGAGGAAGAAAAAAGAAAAGGGAAAGAGAGGAAGAAATGGCACCCAAGAAAGGCAGCAAAACACCGCAAAATCAAATAAATAAAAAAGATAAGGTAGAGGTTAAGAATAAAAACACTACAGGGGCACAACCACTACAAACAACTGATATTAAGGAATTCTTCCAACAGTTACAACTACAATCCCCCCATGTAACACAGGAATTACAAACATCACAGGAACTGTCGGGTCTGGCAGAATCATCGGTAACTTCTAGATCATCTGGGGAGGAACAAACAAGCCACCCTAGAAATAGCTCACCAATTGATAAAATAACAAACAAACAAACAGAGGAGGATAAAGAAAAATGGGACATTAGGGCGTACATTCGATCGCTCCCAACTAGGGCGGACATGGATCAATATATACATAGGTTGGAGGAATCATATAAATTGGAGATACAAGAACTAAAAACAACTACCAAAAATACACAAGAAAAAATAGACACAATAGATAAGCAAGTCTCAAAAACAGAGCAAGACCTGAAAAGGATAGAGGAAAAGATTCAGAAGCAAGAAAGACAACTTAAACAAGTAATAAACAACTTAGACGAACAAGAGAATAGAAATAGAAGATCAAATATAAGAATTAGAGGATTGAAAGAAGAAGTAAGCTCAAAAGAACTTATAACAACATTACAGAAAATCTTTCAGGAAATTGCCCAAGATATAGATATAAAAGATCTAATTATCGATCGGGCACACAGAGCTACAGGGATAAGGAAGCCAGATTTAAAAAAGCCTCGAGACATTATCTGTAAGTTGCATTTTGCCCACATAAAGGATAAAATCATGATGGCGGCCCGGCAAAATAAAAATATTCAATATGATGGAGAGCCCCTATTACTTTTCCAAGATCTATCGAAATTTACGCTGGATCGTAGAAGAGCGTTAAGGCCCCTGGTGGAGCAATTAATTAAAAACAACCTTCAATATAGATGGAAATTCCCATTTCAACTGCAAGTTCGGAAAGAGGGTCGTATTATTTCATTCAGAGACTTGGAAGATTTGCCGGAGTTTTTGGACATCCTTAAAACCCCGGAAATAGCATTACCGGACTGGCCCATTCCGTACATACAGTAGACTTAAAAGAAGGGAGGGAGGAAGAAAAGGAAGGGGAAAAAAAAGAGAAATGACGTAAAAGGAGTGGGGACTGGGGGATTGGAGGGGGAGGGGTAGGTTGGGGGGAGAGGGGGGAATGAAGGGAAGAACAAGGTTTATTATTCTTGATTATATATAAATTTAATCCTTTTTTTTTTTTTTTTTTTTTTTTTGTTTGTAATAATAATGAATGGGATGAAGCACTAATGAAATAGTGGATGCACTGAGGTATCACAGAATTCAAAAGGATGGATTTATTTACTTATTTTTCACAATACAAAAAGGGAATTAGCAATATATGGGCTCAGGTACAATGGAAACTCACTAAATTTTTTATTTTAATTATTATTTTTTTTTTTTTCTAACATTTATTATGGTTGATTATAAAGGACTAAGAGGTAATATTATTTTGATGGTTTATATACTGGGATAATGAATGAAAGGTATTCACAGGGTAATGTACTTATGCACTTATAAATCCCTATAAATTTATCAATTTAAAAAATTAGTGCTTAATGGTAGAGAATCTGAGACATTCTTAACTTTAATTATCTAGAACTAAATAATAGATACAGAAACGATAACAATAGGGATAGGTACAAAGAAAATATAGCATACATTGTGGCATCACTGAATTTAAATTGATGGATTATTCGGATTTTTTATTTATTATTTATTTTCTGTGGTCAATAATAAGATATAAGGATAAATGTTAAGGGAATGGTTTATGCACTATGGTATCACTGTATTTAAATTGATGATTATTTGGTATCTTTTTTTTTTTTGGGTTGTAATAATAATGTATGGGATGAAGCACTAATGAAACAGCGGATGCACTGAGGTATCACTGAATTTAAAATGAGGTATTTATGTATTATAAAAAGGGAATTAGCAATGAATGGGCTCACGCACAAGGGTAACTGATGAAGGGAAGAAAAAGAAAAAAAAAAGGGGAATTTTTTTTTTTTTTTTTTTTTTTTTTTTTTAACATTTATTATGGTTGATTATAAAGGATTAAGAGGTAAAATTTAATTTGATGCCTCATATACTGGGATAATGAGTGAAAGGTATTCACAGGGAAATGCACTTATGCACTTATAAATCCTTATAAATTTATCAATTTAAAAAGTAGTGCTTAATGGTAGAGAATCTGAGATACTCCTAACTTTAATTATCTAGAACTAAATAATAGATACAGAAACGATAACAATAGGGATAGGTATAAAGAAAATATAGCATACACTGTGGCATTACTGAATTTAAATTGATGGATTATTCGGATTTTTTATTTATTATTTATTTTCTGTGGTCAATAATAAGATATAAGGATAAATGTTAAAAGAATGGCTTATGCACTGTGGTATCACAGTATTTAAATTGATGGAGTATTTGGTACCTTTTTTTTTAAAAAAAAAAAAAAAAAAAGGGGAAGTAACAATTTATTGGTTAATGCACAGTGGTAATACGGAATTTATATTGATTTGATTTTTTTTTTTTTTTTTCTCTTTGTGGTTGATTATAGATGATTAAGAGGAAATATTAATTTGTTGGTTTATACACTGTGACAATGAGGGAAAGGTATTCACAGGGAAATGCACTTATAAATCCTTATAAATTTAACAATCTAAAAGATGACGCTTTATGGTAGGGAATTTGAGATATTCCTAACCTTAATTATCTAGAACTAAATAATGGACATAGAAGCGATAATAATAGGGACAGGTATAAGTAAAATACAGCAGGGTAAGGAATGAAATATTTTTTTTTTTTTTTTTTTTTTTTTTTGTGTTGGGGTAAAATTGAGCAAAGTAGAAAGGAAAAGGCTAAAGTACGGATTTTATGGATTTTTCGCATATGAGTAATTTAATCATCTAAGATGAAATAATAAGCATTGAAGGGGTTTTTTTTTTATTTTATTTTTTTTTTTTTTCTTCTCCATCCCCCTTTTTCTTCATTGAGTAGGTTGAGAAAACAGATGATCTTAATATAGGGGTAATAGCAGTTAAAAAGTAATAAAACGGAAAAATATTGAAAGTAGATAGACCGTAAAAAAGAGGAAAAGTAGTAAAGAAAGAAGAAGGGAAAGAGAAAGGGCTAAACTAGCAATCAAAACAAGGCATGTGGACGACGATCGGCGCGGCAAGTCGTGGTCAGCAGGCTCAAAACCCCTTAAAATAGGGAGCTTACTAAAAATAGTAAGATAGACTTTATTTATCTAAGTCAAATAGAAGTAGGGTAGATTGAGTGCGTGGGGTGCGTGAGTGTGTTTGTTTTTTAAAAAAAATTTTTTTTTTTTCTTCTCTTTATGGGGGAGGGGGGATTAAATTTTGCTCCTTTAATGCAAGAGGCCTTAACTCTCCTAATAAAAGAAATCAAATTTTAAATTTTTTCAATAAACAAAAAGTGGATATTATACTCTTCCAAGAGACTCATTTTCGTTCAAATCACATACCAAAACTTAATAACCGATATTACAACAACTGGATACATGATACATTTGCCTATTCTAAATCAAAAGGGGTATCTATTGCCTTCCATAAGAATGTACCTTACCAAATAACACAAAAATATATGGGTAATGATGGTAGATCCCTGGTGATAAAGGTGACGATATACGGGAAGATTTTTACAATCATTAACTTGTATTTACCAAATTACGATCAGATAAGGACAGGGATAAGGGCCCTAAATAGTAGCATGGAAAAGGCAGAAGGCACAGTGATCATGGGCGGGGATTTTAATTTTGTTATGGACATAAAAATTGATACAACTAATACCCAAGCGTATAGAAATAAGAGCCAATTAGAGGAATTTAAGGGGTTATTAGAGAAATATCATATGGTGGATATTTGGAGAGCCCAGCATCAAACTGAAAAAAACTACTCATATTATTCGAACATACACGATTCCTATCATAGGATAGATTATTTTTTTATTAACCATTCAGGAATGTTATTGACTCCATCATCGGATATAGGGGGGTTCTTATGGTCAGACCATGCCCCGGTGTTTTTGGAAATCAGGGTAATAGAGCAAGTAAAAACAAAAGGGAATTGGAGATTAAATGATAACCTGTTGAAAGACAAAGAGTGTATAGAGGATATACGCAAAACAATAAAGGATTTTGCAGAAATTCATGAGAAGGATGAAACATCAATGCCCATGCAATGGGAAACATTAAAATGCGTAATAAGGGGGACACTTATTAAGCATGGATCAAGATTGAAAAAAAATAAGGACCAAAAAAAATCTCAGTTGATAAAAGATATAGAGGAACTGGACAAAGAACATAAGCAGAATCTAAAACCATCAGACAAAATAAAGATAAAAGAGAAAAGAATGGAATTACAATCCTTGCTGGATGAGGAATCCCTTAGGATTAGTGATCGTAGGAGGGCACAATGGTATCAGTATGGGAACAAGACAGGAAAAATGCTCGCTAAAACACTAAAGGAACAACAGACCCTACCTTCTATAAGTAAAATATTAAAAACAGATGGGGAATATACATATGAGCCAAAAGAAATAATGGAAGAATTTCATGCATACTACTCCAATCTATATAATAAAACATCACAGAGGAGCAAAGGGAGGGATTGGAATAGAGAGAAAATGAAAGAATATATAGAAGAAACAGCCCTTCCTAGATTCCCGAAAGAGATATACGAGGTAATGGAAAATGATATCTCGGTAGAAGAGATTCAACAAGTGATTAAAGAACTAGTCCCGGGAAAAAGTCCAGGGCCCGATGGATACACCACCAGATTCTATAAGAATTTTCAAGAAATAATTGCCCCTATATTGGGAAAAACATATAATTCTATATCTGATAAACAAGGTTTTGTACCACAAAGCACAGAGGCTCATATTACCTTGATTCCAAAAGCAGAAAAGGACCATACGCTATGTAAAAACTATAGGCCAATTTCTTTAACTAATATAGACATACGTATATATTCTAAATTTATTGCGAATAGAATAACACCAATCCTACCTAACTTTATAAAATTAGATCAAGCCAGATTTACAAAAGGGAGAGAAACTAAGGATAACATTATAAAAACTTGTACATTGATGGAATTTGCTCAAAGAACAGCTATTGAAACGTGTATGCTGGCCGTGGATGCAGAAAAGGCATTCGATAGGATAGGGTGGAGTTTTCTAGAAGAAACACTAAAACAACTTGGTATGGGCCCGAAAATGCGTAATAGGATAGCGGCCCTGTACTCCAACCCAAAAGCAAAAGTGAGAGTAAATGGCATGTTATCAAAGGACATAAAAATATCAAATGGCACCCGCCAGGGGTGTCCTCTGTCCCCCTTGTTGTTTGTACTTACAATGGAACATCTAATCACTGCAATCAGAAATAATAAAGAAATTAGAGGGATAAAGGTGGGAGAGAAAGAATATAAAATAGCGGCGTATGCGGATGATCTATTAATATACATAACCAATCCCAGTATAACTATACCAAATCTAATGAAAGAATTTAAGAGATTTGGGGAATTAAGCAATTTCAAAATAAATTATGATAAATCAGAGATATTGAATATATCAGTAAGTAAAGAGGGTCTCTCACGATTGCAAAATGACTTCCCATTTAAATGGAAGCAAAACGTAATAAAATATTTGGGAATCCTTATAACAAAAGATTTAAAACAACTACAAGGGATGAATTATGAAAAAGCAATTCGAGACGCCATTAAATTATTACAGAAATATGACAGAATGACATACTCATGGACGAGAAGTGTTAATATTGTGAAAATGGATATTCTGCCAAAGCTTTTGTATACTTTCCAAACGATACCGCTGGAACCCCCAAGAAAATTGATGAAGGAGTTAAGAAAAGCGATAGTCGAATTTATATGGGCGCACAAAACTCCCCGGATAAAAAGGGAGAATCTAATAAGGAAAAAAATGAATGGGGGGCTTGCGCTACCAGATTGCATGAAATATTTACAGGCAGCATCACTGACCAGCATAGTAGACTGGTACCATAACAGAGAAAACAAGCAGTGGGTCAGTATAGAAGAGGAAATAATAGGGCCCCAATTAAAAGTCCTTCCATGGTTGGAACCCCACCTAAGACCTAAAAGAAGCGAGCTGACACTTTTCGTAAGTGCTACGTTAAAGGTATGGGACGGTATAATGAAAGAAGGGAAGCTTTCCACAATACTGGGACCGATGACCCCAATGTTTTATAACCCGGAATTCCCTATAGCAATGATGAGTAAAAATTTCCTAAAATGGAATAGATCGAAAGATATAAGATTAGCCCAGGTCCTTGAGAATGGGAAAATACCTACACTAAGGGAAATGGGAGAGGGGAATAAAAATAAATGGCTGCAGCACCAACAATTACAGGCCTTTATAGAACCAAAAATAGCCAGGTTAAACAGACCATTGACCAGATTTGAAAAATTGTTGCTGGGAGAACAGGCCCCGATCAAGAATTTATCGAAGATATATGACGAACTAATCCCGAATAGCCCCCTTAAAGAATTAACGAGCATAAGGAAATGGGAAGCAGTAATGGGAAGACCCTTATCGGAAGGAGAATGGGAAAAGATTTTCAAAATTATACATAGAACAACTACATCAAATAAATATCAAGAGAGAAATTATAAAATTGTAATGAGGTGGTATAGAAGTCCTGTCACCTTAAATTCAATTAACAAAAGAAATACAGATCTTTGCTGGAGATGTAAAATAGAAAAGGGAACAATGGAACATATATGGTACGAATGTCATCGAGTGAAAGAATTCTGGAACAAGATATACGAGATCTATCATAGGATATCGGGAGTAGAGATAACCCCGAGTATGGAAATTTCATTACGGTCTTTGTTACCAAAGTCAATAAAGGCAATGAAAAAAGACATCATTCATTATATGACATCAGCAGCAAGAACAATAATAGCAAAAAACTGGAAAAAAACAGAGAAACCAGCTATAACAGATTGGATATGTGAAATGAATGAAATACAATATATGGAAGAGCAAATTAGAGAGGAAGGGCATATAACAAACCAATTACCTGAAATCTGGCAAAAATGGGAAGAGTTTCGGTCATCGCAAGAAATATCAGAATTTATATAAGGAAGGAGGAAAGGAAAGGGAAATTTTTTTTTTTTTTTCTTCCCGTATGTATGAGAAGATATGGATGGGGGAGGGGGGGAGGGTAAGGGCGAGGAGGAAATGGGGGTTTAATGTTGAATTATGTAGATGTTTAAAGCCTGTTAAGTAAAAAAATTTTATGTATTAGGAGTAAGAAAAACATGCTGTATAATGTTATGGTTAAATGGAATGGTATGATATTTGTGATTGTTTTAAATGAAATGGAAAACTTAATAAAATGAGATTGAAATCAAGATGTATGCAATATGTATTGTCAGTGTCTCCCAGTGTTAGTTCTACTTGCGGCTCGCTCATATAAGTGAATCGGCACTGGTGAAGGACCACTGGTAGTGAAAAGCTGTAGATGTGGAGAGGTGTGGAGAGGTGTTCGCCATGCAAAGATATTTCCACCAGCGAGGGCCCCTGGGGTATGCGCAGACTTGTTTGGTTGGTGGGGATATGTTCACTCTACGAAGATATTATCGGTTTGATACCTATCTCCTTTTGCGGAGTGATGTACGCTTGTGTCTTTCTATGTGTATGATCACCATGTGGAAAGGCCTTAGCGTGTCCCTGCAGATAGCCTTGCGTCCATAGGAACGGTAGTATAATCCGGCTATGCATTGTTCTCTGAACAATGCAGAATAAGGATTCACGCCAATAGTACAAGCGGAAATGTGTGTGTGAGCTTGGTCGGAACAGCGTTCACGATTTCTTTTGGCGTCAATATCACTACACGTGGGTTTTTTAAATGTAGAAGCACAGTTTTCAAGTACAAACGGCGGGAAATTGTGCACACTGTTCAGCACAGACATGACCAGACACTTCCCTAGTCAATGTTCTGTTTGAATATACACACGTGTTTTCATTGATTGCATTTTGTATAACACCTACTATTTGAAGGAATGCATGGGCTTGATTGGCTGAACTGAATAGTCACCAACTCTCTTTTTTTACCCCTGTTCTAAGTCCTATTAATAAACGGAGCTCCCATTGTCACCCAGGACTGTCTGAGGAGTTTCCAATGTAAGAACAACCGCTGTGCCTGTACTACTTGGTAAACACGAGTGCACTCAATTGCATTATCCAAAAGAGCTGAAAAGTGCGCTTATTGGCGCAAGCGAAGTTGATTGCTCAAAGCGTATAATAATTTCCACAACAGTTCATACATGAACGTGGATACATCTGTAGCTCAACAAGTTCTGGATCTTCTGTTGTACCTCAAATCAGGCAAATTGTGATGTTTTGGGGCGTTTTGAGTCTTCTAGAATTACATTGGAGCACACAAAAACTTACAATATCCACTATTTGTCGAACATTTATGCATTATTTTTTTTTAAGTTGATATCTCCACACAGCAACAACAATGTCACAAAGGATGCTGTTCACTGTTGGCTAATACAAAAATGGCGGAAGCACAAGCACTATAGCAAGACGCACAAAAATGCAATGCTCAGATGTGACTGCAGCCCAAGATATGTTCGGATCAGGTTTTCCTGGTTTCTGATGTTGATGACTGTCGTCCATTGGGGGACCCTCTTTTGAGGGATGTCTCTTACCCATCTTTTTCTGGCCCATTTAAGCCCCTTCTCGTTGTGGGATTTGTTTCTATGCAGCCCAACGGGTCTGTCTCAATCAAACAGATAGTCCTGGGTGCTTTCTTCAGCCTTTTCAGGTGACTGGAATGGTTTCTTCTTCCCATATCCGGCAGCCTTGTTCTCTGGAGAACCACCATCCCTGGGGCTACTCTCTGGCTCGTTAGAACAGATTTTTATTTACACATCAAGGGGATCCCGCATTGGGCAGGTTGCCTAGCTCAGAGTCTGGTGGACACCATCTAGATATTACCATACCTTCATTACCAAGGAGGAGTAGGAGTCCTTCATTCACCAATTTAATCTGGTCCTTGCTCTTAGCGATGCAGAGAGTTTGTCTGGCTCACAATGTTTCCCTTTAAGGACAACGCCTTGGAAGCGGGTACTTCTTAACTGATAGTTTCTGGAGATAATTGCTGGAGAGCCCTGTGTCTGTGGATTGTCAGCTGGCAGACTAGTCTCCCTCTGTGGATATCTTCACTGGAGACAGAGTATGTCTTGTTAACATGTTCTTCAATTGCTTTTAGCAGTACTGCTAAGATTCCTGTCCCTTGCTCCATGACATCGAACGCTGCACGGGATCTGAGGAATCAGAAACTTTATAGTTTGTCAGAGTTAGGCAGTACTTCAGCAGGATCCATCTGGGGAGTCCCTAGCACTTTTAGTGGGCTGTGGTACTTTTACTGATACTAGGCTTTTTGTAGTGAGATCAGTTGTCAGGTCAGACAACCCCTTTAGTCATAGCTTTTCCTTCCTTTTGATTCTAGAGGATTAGGGGTGCAAAGGAAATTGGGTCTTCCTATGTAGATTGGCTGGTCTTCTCACCTAGACCTATTCCTTTCTGATATTTGTTTTGTTTTTTTTCTAGGGATTTTCTGCTTTTTTTTTTTTATTATTGACCTCTTCTGTTCTCATGAAATAGTTATGGTTTCACCAGTTTTAGGCTTTGTTTTTTTATTTTCAATTTCCATGCCCCTATCATGAGGAGTCATTCCCTCTGGTGGGGCTCTTTTCCTTTTTGATCTTGCTCATTAGGTTGATTCTTCGTGTCCTCTCTCTGATCATGTTGGCAAGTTTCCTTTTGATAAGGAGCTTCTCTTCATCCAGTCTAGAATTGTGTCTTAGTCCTTCAGGCACTCTTGAACTAGTGTTCTTTTGTTGGGTCTTTTAGCAGTTGTTGCTGTCACTCGCTCCTCAGTTGGACTGCTTTTGGATGTCCCAACACTATCTGAATTTCTGTGTCTCTCAATGTACTCCCAGTGATTTTTTTTTTTGTCGTAGTCTATTGGGGGAGACAGGTCCATTTCCTCTGTTTTTCTGTTAATGCTCTTGGTACTGCTTGCTCTAAACCAAGGCATGCCAGGCATAAGTGAGCCTATCCTGGGGCTGTTCTACAATATCTGAATTCTTGTGTCTGTTGAAGGACTCAAAAAAAAAAAAAAAACGTATTTTACGGTGAGTGCAAAAAACTATTATAATTTTGGATATGGTATTGTAATATAGAACGTGTTAATCTTTAAACCTGTAGCTCCCATTAACCACTTAAGAACCTGAAGGATTTGCCCCCTTAATGACCAGGCCATTTTTTGCGATACAGCACTGCGTCGCTTTAACTGACAATTGCGCGGTCGTGCAACGTTGTACCCAAACAAAATTTATGCCCTTTTTCTCCCACAAATAGTGCTTTCTTTTGGTGGTATTTGATCACCTCTACGGTTTTTATTTTTTGAGCTATAAACAAAAAAAAGCGACAATTTTGAAAAAAAACACTAATTTTTTGCTATAATAAATATCCAAAAAAAAAAATTTCTTCATCAGTTTAGGCCAATATGTTCTCTTCTAAAAAAAAATGTTGGTAAAAAAAATTGCAATAAGCGTATAATGATTGGTTTGCGCAAAAGTTATAGCGTCTACAAAATAGGGGATAGATTTATGTCATTTTTATTATTTTTTTTTTTTTTACTAGCAATGGCGGCAATCTGTGATTTTTAGCAGGACTGCGACATTGCGTCGGACACTTTTGACACTTTTCTGGGACCAGTGACATTTATTCAGCAATCAGTGTTATAAATAGCCACTGATTACTGTATAAATGTCACTGGCAGCCCCCTCCCACTGCTCTCCGGTGCTTCTACCGACTCAACGCTTCCATCGGTGAGTCAGAGACAGGATCCGCCGGCCCCAGATGTTTACCATAGAGATTTCTGGCGGACCAGATGGTCGCCGGAGTCCCGATGATCATTCGGAGGCCGGGCGTGACGTCATAACGGCCTCTGCATTGAAACAAACGGCGCCGCCTTGACTGGGAAGCCAAGATCTTTTTTTTTTATTATTATTTCAGGCCTTATTGACCCCATATCTCACTGTAAAGAGGACGGATCATGTATGAATGTGAGCTAGGGACCTTAGATTGTAAGCTCCTTGAGGGTAGGGACTGATGTGAATGTACAATGTATATATGAAGCGCTGCGTAAATTGACGGCGCTATATAAATACCTGAAATAAATAAATTAAATAAATAAATGCCATATTCCTAATACAAGGGATGTTTACATTCCTTGTAATAGGAATAAAAGTGATCAAAAATTTTTTTTTTTTAAGAAAGTGTCAAACAAAGAAAAAAAAAAAAGTAAAATTACAATAAAAATTTAAAGCGCCCCTGTCCCCGTGTGCTCGCACGCTAAAGCGAATTGGATTTACTGTTTTTTGTTTTTGTTTTTTAACGCACAAAACTGTTTTTTTTTGTTTGTTTATTTTTTTTAATTGCTGCGCAATACCGTGCGAGATAAAGTTTCAATGACCGCCATTGTATTCTCTAGGGTCTTTGCTTAAAAAACATAATCTTTGGGGGTTCTATGTAATTTTCTAGCAAAAAAATTATGATTTTTACATGTAGGAGAGAAATGTCAGAATTGGCCTGGGTGGCAAGTGGTTAAAGAAAAGAATACAATCACACATGGTGGGGGTTCACTGATGTTTTAGGATTGCTTTGCTGCTTTAGGCACTGGATGTCTTGACCGTGTGCATGGCATTATGAAATCTGAAGACTACCAAAGAATGTTGGTGTGCAATGTCGGGCCCAGTGTCAGAAAGTTGGGTCTCCATCAGAGGTCATGGGTCTTACAGCAGGACAGTGATCCACAGCACATGTCAAAAAACACCTAGAAATGGTTTAAGACCGCGCTGGAGATTACTGAACTGGCCAGCAATGAGTCCAGACCTAAATCCCATAGAGCATTGTGGAGAGATCTCAAAACAGGAGTTGGGAAAAAGGACCCTTCCAATCTGAGAAACCTGGAGCAATTGGCAAAAGAAGAGTGGTCCAAAATTCCAGCAGAATTGATGGTTACAGGAAGAGATTGATTTCATTATTTTTTCCAAGGGGTGTGGTACCAAATATTAAATTGGGGGTGCCAACAATTTTGTCCAGTCCATTCTTGTAGATTTGCTTGGAATGTGTCAGATTTATGCTTTTTGTTTCTCCACTTTTTTGTGTTTCACACCAATACAAACAAAAGAAATGAACAAGAGAATGCCTAAACATTTGTAATTGCAACAATTCTTTGAGCGAAGTGGTGCATTATCTGACAGAAATGGAGGGGTGCCAATATTTTTGCCCATAACTGTAAACAGGTACAACTTATGTAGGAGGATTAGTTTGATCTGTGTATCACCTGAGGATATTCACTTTATTGTGTATACAGCAGGTAAAATAAGTATTGAACACGTCACCATTTTTCTAGGTAAATACATTTCTAAAGGTGTTATTGATATTAAAAAAATTTTACCACATGTCGGTAACAACCCATGCAAGCCAGAAGAAACCAAAACAAATAAGTTCAGAAATTAATTTATGTGTCATAAAATGGAATGACACAGGGAAAAAGTATTAAACACTCTAACTGAAATTTACTTCGTACAAAATCCTTTGCTGGTAATGACCGCTTCAAGACGCCTTCTGTATGGAGAAACTAGTCCCATGCATTGCTCAGATGCGATTTTGGCCCATTCTTCCACACAAACAGTCTTCAAATCTTGAAGTTTCCGTGGGCCTCTTCTATGAACTCTAATCTTAAGTTCTTTCAATAGATTTTCTATTGGATTCAAGTCAGATGATTGGCTGAGCCATCAAGCACCTTTATTTTTTTCCTTTGAAACCAATTGAGGCTCCTTGGCTTTGTGTTTGGGATCATTGTCTTGCTGAAATGTCCACTCTCGTTTTGAAGCTGTTTTTTTTTTTTTTTGTAAAGTTTTACAACCACTTTAAAATCAGACCTAGTGATTCTACCATGAAGGTCAACATTCAGTTACTTTCTATAGGGAAACCGTTTTCTCGACACTGTCTCTCCTGTGTTGTCACCCTATCACATGTGTCTCTAGTGGAAACTGCAAGTGGACAACCATGGTCCGCTATTGTAAAAATCAGTAAGCAGGTTCAGATCTGTAGACCAGGAGCAGCGGAAAGACTGGAGAAGAGCAGCACCACATCAATTCAACAACCGATTTAAAAAAAAGTACCACAATACAGGGCTTTAGCAAGCTGTGATTTAGTTGGGGTTTATAGAGCCTAATATGTGGTTCATGCTTTTTTTTTCTCTGCCAGGTTTGTTATTTTACAGAGACCCATCACCACATGAGGGAGACCGTGTGGGAACATTTCTGTTCATATGTACTGATGCGTCTTTTTTATTGACCATGTTTACATGCATAATAAATTAGGGGTAAACAATCTTTACATTTTCCTGTTTGGAAGTTGCTCTCTTTGCTCCCTGACCTACGGGCACTGAGCGGAATTCAGGTCCTTTATGCCACACATGTTTAAGATACTGTTTGTGATTTTGTTCTTGTAAACTTAAAAACTGTATTTTGGTAGCTTCCAAAGAATGTTTAAGTGACAACTTGAGATGTGTGAGTAATAATTAAAGCTGTACCAGGTCACACAGGTGAGAGGTAAGAGCGAATTCTTCCCCCTTAATATTTTATAAATGGCAAGTCCTAGATGGTATACAATTAGACACCTTAACATAACATGGATCTACATACAATAATGGTCATAGGCATAACACTTTTACAAGCCATAGGCTGGATTCTCACTGTTTCTTGCATGTTACCATGCAATATACACACACATTTTGATGCACTATATTGACAGTAAATACCCAGTACACTTATTGCCCGTTTAAACCTCTAAATACATAGACTACTGTGCCATGTGGTCAGTATGTAGATTAAACTACAAATGCTGCTTTTAACGCAAACATTTTCTGAAAGTCATTTGTAAAGTTTCATTTTAAGGTGCATTGCAAATCTAGTACATTTTAATGTTTTTTCTTTGGAAGGGAAGAAGAGTGCTGTACAAATTCCATGAGCTGAAGATTAATTACAAAGTGTTAAAAGGGATCGCTGGTCGTGAAATTGCTGCCTCACGATGTGCAATTGTAAACGTTGCTGTGGAGATTTTTCTTATGGGTGGAAGACTAAACAGTGCAGTGCAGACATTGAGAGGTAAAAAAAAAATGAATTTCAAGGTTTTTTTTAGAATGTGTTATGCACCACATTACATATAACTGATTTGCACAAGATCATCCCTCAGTTCAAAATTTTGAGCTAATACTGGGTATCTGGAGAAAAAGTAAACTGACTTGTTATAATGGCTTTGGGATATTTTTAAAATGTTATAGCTTACATGTTTTTAAAGATGAAGTTTAGGTATGTCACTTTAGTCCAGCTTGGACCAATGTAAGTAATGTGATCTTGGGGGATTTTTAAAGGATAAGTAAGGATAAGCTCTTTTGGCTATACTTCTCCTGTGGGTCACAGGAGTGCACTTAGTTCTGCTCTCCTGTGACCCAAATTCAGCCCATAGCAGGCTAACGTCACAGAACTGGTCCAGGCTCTGCAGAGATCCCGACAGTAATGTCAGGATCTGCACAAATGCCTGACCAGTAGCTGGCTCAGCCTCCCAGCGCACTGCTGAGAGCATCAGCCAGCCACTCCCGTCCCCTACACAGCCCAGCGCTCACAGTCTGACCAGAGAACTGAGTGATCAGTGGTCTTTGATCGCTCAGTTCTCAGTGTAGAGGTGGCAGGGAAAGCTGCCGCATCGGACTGATGCTGCAGCTACATAGGTGAGTATGAATGTATTTTATTTTTTAATCTCCCACTTCTCTTTTAACTCGGTGGTAGTAGCAGTTTTAGTGAGATTCTGCCAGTGTGAGCTTTGCTTTAGGGCTTTTCGGCCCACTTTTATAAAACACCAAAAACACAGAAAACCTGCCCGCACAGGGGTTTCCATCATTAGAGTGAGTAACACAAAAATAATGCCAAGCCACCTTTCCCCCACTTCAGCAGCACCAATGCTCTTTTCACTGGTCCCTCGGACAGTTTAACCTAGCTTTCCTGGCTCTCTGGGTTTTCCTGGCTCACTCAGCCGGTAGTTACAGCATCCGGCTGCATGGGCCCACTCCCTGGCCTTGCAAAAGTGAATCTCCTGGCACCCCAGGGCTCTCTCACTCCTCCGAGACCTCCAGATTTCCTCACCTAGTCGTCTCAGCTCAAGTCCTCCAGGCTATTTGTCTCCACTCGCCCAGCCCTATGGAATGCAATGCCCAAGCTTATCATTATATAAGGGCTGTGCTTACCTACACTCACATCCAGCTGAACACTGGGTTGAAGATTTCTTTCCTCCAAAAAAGCCTCAATGTAGCCTGATCAATGGCATCCTCAATGCTGAGAAATACAGGCAGATACCTATCCATCATGCCATACCATCAGGGAGGTGTGTGATTGGCCTAAAATTTATTGTGCTGCAGGACAACTCCAAACT
The DNA here is from genome assembly GCA_037952835.1 of Lithobates septentrionalis. Lineage (NCBI taxonomy): Eukaryota > Metazoa > Chordata > Amphibia > Anura > Ranidae > Lithobates > Lithobates septentrionalis. The sequence goes on from JBBDGP010000780.1 coordinate 1,760,286, forward strand.
TATATCCAATGATATTAAAGAAGAACAATGAGTCCTATAATTGATGGTTTGGCCTCCACAGAGCCCTGATCTCAAAATCATTGAGTCTGTGTCTGGGATTACTTGAAGAGACGGAAGGATTTGAAGTGGATGTAAACTCTGTTCATGAAATTTGACCTGGGCACATATATCTAGTATGTACTTATCTCTCTCCAAAGCCCTAAGTCTTGTGTTTGTCTTTATGCTGCTCGTTATGTTATCAGCATGATAACTTTTGACAAGTTCTCCGAAACAGGAGATAAAAACAGCTAGAAATTTGTGTCGGGTGGGTGTGCTATAAATAGATTAGCAGAGAGCTGGTCTATTCACAGCACAGCTCTGCACATTCCTTCCTTCCTCTGCCTATGTGGAGGGATGTTGGGTGTGCATTTCCTCCAATCAGCTGTCATACAGTGTATGCCAAGACTTCACTCCCACAGCTGAAACAGGTAGAAAAAAAATCTAACATGATGTGCACTTTCTAAACAGTATATAAATCCAAAGACAGCAGATATACAAATAACTTATATAGGGAGATTTGTTTAATCTTTGTATCATCTGAGGCTATTCACTTCACTGGGTGTAGGAGAGGGTTTACATCCACTTTAAGGCCCCTTTCACACTTATACGACTTCAAAGTCGCTCGATTTTACCGCGATTTCGCGGCCCCGATTCGACCGCGATTTGGGAGCAGTACTACTTTGTACGACTTTGCCACGTTTTTGGCATTAACAAATGAAAACATACAGTAGTTGGTATGAATCATAAGGGGGAACTCCACGCCAAGTTTTAAATAAAAAAAACTGGCGTGGGTTCCCCCCCAGGGGCATACCAGACCCCTAGGTCTGGTATGGATTGTAAGGGGAACCCCCTACGCCGAAAAATCGGCGTGGGGGTCCCCCCAAAATCCATATCAGACCCTTATCCGAGCACGCAGCCCGGCCGGTCAGGAATGGGGGGGGGACGAGCGAGCGCCCCCCCCCCTCCTGGACCGTACCAGGCCGCATGCCCTCAACATGGGGGGTGGGTGCTTTAGGGCATGGGGGGCACCCTGCCGGGCCCCCCCACCCCAAAGCACCTTGTCCCCATGTTGATGAGGACAAGGGCCTCTTCCTGACAACCCTGGCCGTTGGTTGTCGGGGTCTGCGGGCGGGGGGCTTATCGGAATCCGGGAGCCCCCTTTAATAAGGGAGCCCCAAGATCCCGGCCCCCCACCCTATGTGAATGAGTATGGGGTACATGGTACCCCTACCCATTCACCTAGGGAAAAAAGCGTCAATAAAAAACACAGTACACAGGTATTTAAAATAATTTATTAGGCAGCTCCGGGATCTTCTTCCGACTTCGGGGGTCCTCTTCCGACTTCGGGGGTCTCTCCGGCGTCTCCTCCCGGTGTCCTGATCTTCTGCAGGCTCCTCCACTTTCTTCTGCAGCTCAATTGCTAGCGGTGGTCCGGACTTCTGCCTTCTTCTTTTCTTCCAGAGACGTTGACACGACGCTCTCTCCAGCTGCAATGGTCTCTGAACGCTCCGCAACGGACTTATATAGGCGGTGACCCCGCCCCCTTATGAGGTCACAGTCCCTGGGCATGCTGGGACTGTGTCGTTTTAGGAGGCGTGGTCACCGGGTGATGACCACGCCCCCTTATGACGGCACAGTCCCAGCATGCCCCGGGACAGTGACCTCATAAGGGGGCGGGGTCACCGCCTATATAAGTCCGTTGCGGAGCGGTCAGTGACCATTCCAGCTGGAGAGAGCGTCGTGTCAACGTCTCTGGAAGTAAGGCAGAAGTCCGGACCACCGCTAGCAATTGAGCTGCAGAAGAAATCGGAGGAGCCGGCAGAAGATCAGGACACCGGGAGGAGACGCCGGAGAGACCCCCGAAGTCGGAAGAGGACCCCCGAAGTCGGAAGAAGATCCCGGAGCTGCCTAATAAATTATTTTAAATACCTGTGTACTGTGTTTTTTATTGATGCTTTTTTCCCTAGGTGAATGGGTAGGGGTACCATGTACCCCATACTCATTCACATAGGGTGGGGGGCCAGGATCTGGGGGCTCCCTTATTAAAGGGGGCTCCCGGATTCCGATAAGCCCCCCGCCCGCAGACCCCGACAACCAACGGCCAGGGTTGTCGGGAAGAGGCCCTTGTCCTCATCAACATGGGGACAAGGTGCTTTGGGGTGGGGGGGCCCGGCAGGGTGCCCCCCATGCCCTAAAGCACCCACCCCCCCATGTTGAGGGCATGCGGCCTGGTACGGTCCAGGAGGGGGCGGGCGCTCGCTCGTCCCCACCCCCATTCCTGACCGGCCGGGCTGCGTGCTCGGATAAGGGTCTGGTATGGATTTTGGGGGGGACCCCACGCCGATTTTTCGGCGTAGGGGGTTCCCCTTAGATCCATACCAGACCTAAGGGCCTGGTATGCCCCTGGGGGGGAACCCACGCCGGTTTTTTCATTTAAAACTTGGCGTGGAGTTCCCCCTCTGGATTCATACCAGACAGCTGTCAGCACTGCCTGTCGCTCATCGGGAAAGGAAAAAAAAGTTTTCCTTTCCCGATCAGCGAGCCAGGCTTGTGCTTACAAAGTCGTACTGAAGTCGTGTCTATATTATTCAGGCACGACTTGCATGCTACTTCAGGGTTTAACATTGAGGTCTATGGAGTACAACTCACATACAAGTTGGACCAAAGTAGTGCAGGGACTACTTTCAAGTCGGCACGACTTAAAGTCGTGCCAATATGAATGGTAGTCATTGAAAATCATGGAGAATGACTTGTCATACGATTTTGCAGTACAAAATCGTGGGACAAGTCGTATAAGTGTGAAAGGGGCCTAAGTCAGCCTACGTCCACAGAAGATCTGTGGTTAGTTCTCCAAGATGTTTGGAACAATCTACCTGTTAAGGTCCTTCAAACACTGTTCACAAGTGTACATAGAAGAATTGATGCTGTTTTGTAGGCAAAGGGTGGTCACAGGAAATATTTATTTGGATTTCCCTTCTGTTCATTTACGTTCCATTTTGTTAATTAATAAAAAATAAATGAATAACTCTATGATATTCTATTTCTGAAAGCAACCTTGCTAGTACCGGGTTGGACCCCCCTTTGCCTTCAGAACTGCCATCATTTTTCATGGCATAGATTCAACAAGGTGTTGGAAACATTCTTCAGGGATTTTGGTCCATATTGACATGATAGCATTACGCAGTTGCTGCAGATTTGTTGGCTGCACCTCCATGATCTGAATCTCCCATTCCACCACATCCCAAAGGTGCTCTATTGGATTGAGATCTGGTGACTGTGGAGGCCATTGGAGGACAATGAACTCATTGTCATGTTCAAGAAACCAGTTTGAGATGATTTGAGCTGTGTGACATGGTGCATTATCCTGCTGGAAGTAGCCACCAGAAGGGTACACTGTAGTCATAAAGGGATGGACATGGTCAGCAACAATACTCAGGTAGGCTTAAACGATTCTCAATTGGTACTAAGGGGCCCAAAGTGTGCCAAGAAAATATCCCTCACATTATTTCACCACCACCACCACCAACATGAACCGTTGATACAAGGCTGGATGGATCCATGCTTTCATGTTGTTTACGCCAAATTCTGACCCTACCATCTGAATGTCGCAGACTCATTAGACCAGGTATTTCCAATCTTCTATTGTCCAATTTTGATAAGCCTGTGCCAATTGTAGCCTCTGTTTCCTGTTCTTAGCTGACAGGAGTGACACCCAGTGTGGTCTTCTGCTGCTGTAGCCCATCTGCTTCAAGGTTCTATGTGTTGTGCATTCAGAGATGGTATTCTGCATACCTTAGTTGTAAGGAGTGGTTATTTGAGTTACTGTTGCCTTTCTGTCATCTCGTACCAGTCTGCCCATTCTTCTGACAGCAAAGCATTTTCATCCACACAACTGCCGCTCATATTTTCTCTTTTTTGGACCATTCTCTGTAAACCCTAGAGATGGTTGTGTGTGAATATCGCAATAGATTAACAGCTTTTGAAATATTCAGACCACCCCGCATGGCACCAACACCCATGTCACGTTCAAAGTCACTTAAATCCCCTTTTTTTCCCATTCTGATCAGTTTGAACTTAAGCAAGTCATCTTCACCACCTCCTAGATGCCATTGATTTGCTGATTAGCAATTTGTGTTACCAAAAAATTGAACAGGTGGACCTAATAAAGTGTCAGGTGAGTGTGTGTATATGTGTATAATAAATATATGTGTGTAAAATATATATATATATAGTGGGGACGGAAAGTATTCAGACCCCCTTAAATTTTTCACTCTTTGTTATATTGCAGCCATTTGCTAAAATCATTTAAGTTCATTTTTTTTCCTCATTAATGTACACACAGCACCCCATATTGACAGAAAAACACAGAATTGTTGACATTTTTGTAGATTTATTAAAAAAGAAAAACTGAAATATCACATGGTCCTAAGTATTCAAACCCTTTGCACAGTATTTAGTAGAAGCACCCTTTTGATCTAATGCAGCCATGAGTCTTTTTGGGAAAGATGCAACAAGTTTTTCACACCTGGATTTGGGGATCCTCTGCCATTCCTCCTTGCAGATCCTTTCCAGTTCTGTCAGGTTGGATGGTAAACGTTGGTGGACAGCCATTTTTAGGTCTCTCCAGAGATGCTCAATTGGGTTTAAGTCAGGGCTCTGGCTGGGCCATTCAAGAACAGTCACGGAGTTGTTGTGAAGCCACTCCTTCGTTATTTTAGCTGTGTGCTTAGGGTCATTGTCTTGTTGGAAGGTAAACCTTTGGCCCAGTCTGAGGTCCTGAGAACTCTGGACAAGGTTTTCGTCCAGGATATCCCTGTACTTGGCCGCATTCATCTTTCCCTTGATTGCAACCAGTCGTCCTGTCCCTGCAGCTGAAAAACACCCCCACAGCATGATGCTGCCACCACCATGCTTCACTGTTGGGACTGTATTGGACAGGTGATGAGCAGTGCCTGGTTTTTTCCACACATACCGCTTAGAATTAAGGCCAAAAAGTTCTATCTTGGTCTCATCAGACCAGAGAATCTTATTTGTCACCATCTTGGAGTCTTTCAGGTGTTTTTCGGGTTTTGATGTGTCTTGCACTGAGGAGAGGCTTCCGTCGGGCCACTCGGCCATAAAGCCCCAACTGGTGGAGGGCTGCAGTGATGGTTGACTTTCTACAACTTCCTCCCATCTCCTGACTGCATCTCTGGAGCTCAGCCACAGTGATCTTTGGGTTCTTCTTTACCTCTCTCACCAAGGCTCTTCTCCCCTGATAGCTCAGTTTTTGGCCGGATGACCAGCTCTAGGAAGGGTTCTGGTCATCCCAAATGTCTTCCATTAAAGGATTATGGAGGCACTGTGTCTTTAGGAACCTTAAGTGCAGCAGAAATTTTTTTGTAGCATTGGCCAGATCTGTGCCTTGCCACAATTCTGTTTATGAGCTTCTCAGGCAGTTCCTTTGACCTCATGATTCTCATTTGCTCTGACATGCACTGTGAGCTGTAAGGGCTTATATAAACAGGTGTGTGGCTTTCCTAATCAAGTCCAATCAGTATAATCAAACACAGCTGGACTCAAATGAAGGTGTAGAACAGGGATATGCAATTAGCGGACCTCCAGCTGTTGCAAAACTACAAGTCCCATCATGCCTCTGCCTCTCTGTGTCATGCTTGTGGCTGTCAGAGTCTTGCTATGCCTCATGGGACTTGTAGTTCTGACACAGCTGGAGGTCCGCTAATTGCATATCCCTGGTGTAGAACCATCTCAAAGATGATCAGAAGAAATGGACAGCACCTGAGTTAAATATATGAGTGTCACAGCAAAGGGTCTGAAAACTTAGGACCATGTGATATTTCAGTTTTTCTTTTTTAGTAAATCTGCAAAAATGTCAACAATTCTGTGTTTTTCTGTCAATATGGGGTGCTGTGTGTACATTGAGGAAATACCGTATATACTCGAGTATAAGTCGAATTTTTCAGCACATTTTTTTGTGCTGAAAGTGCCCCCCTCGACTTATACTCGAGTCAAGCACTTTTCTGCAGCAAAAAACTTTCATTTTCCGAACCGATTTTGGGGCCCCGTATCTCAGGGCCACTTGGTGCTAGGAACCCCAAATTTAGTATGCAAACCCAGTGGAACTGGTATCACAACATATCCAAAGCTGAAGTTCCTAGCACTAAGTGGCCTCGAGATACGGGGCCCCAAAATCGGTTCGGAAAATGTCATTCTCTGCTGCAGAAAAGTGCTTGACATTTTCTGAACCGATTTTGGGGCCCCATATCTCAAGGCCAGTTGGTGCTAGGAACCCCAAATTTGGTGTGCAAACCTACCATAACATATCCAAAGCTGGGGTTCTTAGCACCAAGTGGCCCTGAGATACTGGGCCCCAAAACCGGTTCGGAAACTGTCATTCTCTGCTGCAGAAAAGTGCTTGACATTTTCTGAACTGATTTTTGGAGTCCTGTATCTCGGGGCCACTTGGTGTTAGAAACCCCAGATTTGGAAATTTTATGGTGCTAGTTCCTCTGGGTTTGCACACCAAATATGGGGTTCTTAGCACTAAGTGGCCCCAAGATACGGGGCCCCAAATTTGGTCAACTGTGTCCATCTGCAGCAATGTCATTTCGGGACCCTTTGGGTTCAGAGACCCCAAATTTTGGCTGCAGCTAGGGGGCATCTAGGAACCCTTAACTACCGAGTTTTAAGTTCGGGGGACCTATGGCTGCAAATGGGCACAGTGAGGCATGCAAATGGGCAAAGTGATGCTGCAAATGGGCATTGTTGACCCTCTTTTCCACTTACAGTAGCTGTGCATTTCTCACCCTCGTCTTATACTCGGGTCAATAAGTTTTTCCCATTTTTTTGTGGTAAATTAGGGCCTCGACTTATACTCGGAACGACTTATACTCGAGTATATACGGTAAATGAACTTAAATGATTTTAGCAAATGGCTGTAATATAACAAACAGTGAAAAATGTAAGGGGGTCTGAATACTTTCTGTCCCCACTGTATATACAGTTGTGCTCATAACTTTTACATACCAGATTTCTTGGCCATTTTTCAGAGAATATGAATAACACAAAAACTTTTCTTTCACTTATGGTTAGTGTTTGGCTGAAGCCATTTATTATCAATCAACTGTGTTTACTCTTTTTAAATCATAATGGCAACAGAAACTATCCAAATGACCCTGATCAAAAGTTTACATACCCTGGTGATTTTGGCCTGATAACATGCATACAAGTTGACACAAAGGGGTTTGAATGGCTATTAAAGGTAACCATCCTCACCTGTCATCTGTTTGCTTGTAATTAGTGTGTGTGTGTGTAAAAGGTCAATGAGTTTCTGGACTCCTGACGGACCCTTGCATCTCGTCCAGTGCTGCATTGACGTTTCTGAGTCATGGGGAAAGCAAAAGAATTGTCAAAGTATCTGCGGGAAAAGGTAGTTGAACTGTATAAACCAGGAAAGGGATATAAAAAGATATCCAAGGAATTGAGAACGCCAATCGGCAGTGTCCAAGCTCTAATCAAGAAGTGGAAAATGAGGGGTTCTGTTGAAACCAAACCACGGTCAGGTAGATCAACTAAAATTTCAGCCACAACTGCCAGGAAAATTGTTCTGGATGCAAAGAAAACCCTACAAATAACTTTAGGTGAAATACAGGACTCACTGCAAACATGTGGGGTGGCTGTTTCAAGATGCACAATAAGGAGACACTTGCGCTGCATGGTCGAGTCGCCAGAAGAAAGCCATTACTACGCAAATGCCACAAAGTATCCCGCTTACAATACGCCAAACAGCACAGAGACAAGTCTCAAACCTTCTGGCACAAAGTCATTTGAAGTGACAAGACCAAAATTTAGCTTTTTGGCCACAACCATAAACGCTACATTTGGAGGCCTATAATGAAAGGTACACCATTCCTACTGTGAAACACGGAGGTGGATCGCTGATGTTTTGGGGATGTGTGAGCTACAAAGGCACAGGAAATTTGGTCAACATTGATGGCAAGATGAATTCAGTATGTTATCAAAAAATACTAGAAAAACATTTACGGGAAGCTGTGCATGGGACGTACATAGACATTCCAACATGACAATGATCCAAAACACAAGGCCCTGTCTGGCTACAGCAGAATAAAGTGAAGGTTCTGGAGTGGCCATCTCAGTCTCCTGACCTCAATATCATTGAGCCACTCTGGGAGATCTCAAACATGCAGTTCATGCAAGACAGCCCAGGAACTGGAGGCTTTTTGCCAAGAGGAATAGGCAGCTTTAGCATCTGAGAAGATAAAGAGCATCATCCACAAATACAAAAGACTTCAAGCTGTCATTGATGTTAAAGGGGGCAATGCACGGTATTAAGAACTGGGGTATGTAAACTTTTGATCAGGGTCATTTGGGTAGTTTCTGTTGCCATTATGATTTAAAAGTAGTAAACACAGTTGATTGATAATAAATGGCTTCAGCCAAACACTAACCATGAGTGAAAGAAAAACTTTTGTGTTATTCATATTCTTTGAAAAATGGCTAAGAAATCATAAACTCTGCCAGGGTATGTAAACTTATGAGCACAACTGTATGTATGTATGTGTGTATATTTATATATATATATATATATATATATATATATATATATATATATATATATATATATATATATATATATTATAATGTACATTTCATAAAATTAGAATATCATCAAAAAGTTAATTTATTTCAGTAATTCAATTCAAAAAGTGACACGCCTATATTATATATAGATGTGTTACACACAGAGCGATATATTTCAAGCATTTCTTTCTTTTTATTTTGATAATCATGGCTTACAGCTAGTGAAAACCCAAAATTCAGTATCTCAGAAAATTGGAACATTATATAAGATCAAAAAAAAGGATTTTTAATGACAGAAATATTGGTTTACTGAAAAATATGTTCATGTACAGTTATAGTATGCACTCAGTACTTGGTTGGGGCTCCTTTTGCATGAATTGCTGCATCAATGCAGTGTGGCATGGAGGTGATCAGCCTGTGGCATTACTGAGGTGTTTTTGGAAGCCCAGGTTGCTTTGATAGCGGCCTTCAACTCGTCTGCATTGCTGGGTCTGGTGTCCCTCATCTTCCTCTTAACAATACCCCACAGATTCTCTATGGGGTTTAGGTCAGGCGAGTTTTCTGGCCAATCAAGCACAGCAATACCATGATCATTAACCACTTCAGCCCCGGACCATTATGCTGCCTAATGACCAGAGGTCTTTTTCCAATTTGGCACTGCGTCGCTTTAACTGATAATTGCGCGGTCATGCAATGCTGTACCCAAACAAAATTTTCGTCCTTTTCTTCCCACAAATAGAGCTTTCTTTTGATGGTATTTGATCACCTCTACCGTTTTTATTTTTTGCGCTATAAACGGAAAAAGACCGAAAATTTTGAAAAAAAATGATATTTTCTACTTTTTGTTATAAAAGAAATCCAATAAACTCAATTTTAGTCATACATTTAGGCCAAAATGTATTCGGCCACATGTCTTTGGTAAAAAAAATGTCAATAAGCGTATATTTATTGGTTTGCGCAAAAGTTATAGCGTCTACAAACTAGGGTACATTTTCTGGAATTTACACAGCTTTTAGTTTATGACTGCCTATGTCATTTCTTGAGGTGCTAAAATGGCAGGGCAGTACAACCCCCCCCCCCCAAATGACCCCATTTTGGAAAGTAGACACCCCAAGGAAATTGCTGAGAGGCATGTTGAACCCATTGAATATTTATTTTTTTTGTCCCAAGTGATTGAATAATGACAAAAAAAAAATATTTACAAAAAGTTGTCACTAAATGATATATTGCTCACACAGGCCATGGGCCTATGTGGAATTGCACCCCAAAATACATTCAGCTGCTTCTCCTGAGTACGGGGATACCACATGTGTGGGACTTTTTGGGAGCCTAGCCGCGTACGGGGCCCCAAAAACCAATCACCGCCTTCAGGATTTCTAAGGGCGTAAATTTTTGATTTCACTCCTCACTACCTATCACAGCTTTGAAGGCCATAAAATGCCCAGATGGCACAACCCCCCCCCCCCCCCAAATGACCCCATTTTGGAAAGTAGACACCCCAAGCTATTTGCTGAGAGGCATGTTGAGTCCATGGAATATTTTATATTTTGACACAAGTTGCGGGAAAGTGACACTTTATTTATTTTTTTGCACAAAGTTGTCACTAAATGATATATTGCTCACACAGGCCATGGGCATATGTGGAATGGCACCCCAAAATACATTTAGCTGCTTCTCCTGAGTATGGGGATACCACATGTGTGGGACTTTTTGGGAGCCTAGCCGCGTACGGGGCCCCGAAAACCAATCACCGCCCTCAGGATTTCTAAGGGTGTAAATTTTTGATTTCACTCTTCACTGCCTATCACAGTTTCGGAGGCCATGGAATGCCCAGGTGGCACAACCCCCCCGCAAATGACCCCATTTTGGAAAGTAGACACCCCAAGCTATTTGCTGAGAGGCATGGTGAGTATTTTGCAGCTCTCATTTGTTTTTGAAAATGAAGAAAGACAAGAAAAAACTTTATTATTTTTTTTTTTTTTTCAATTTTCAAAACTTTGTGACAAAAAGTGAGGTCTGCAAAATACTCACTATACCTCTCAGCAAATAGCTTGGGGTGTCTACTTTCCAAAATGGGGTCATTTGGAGGGGTTTTGTGCCACCTGGGCATTCCATGGCCTCCGAAACTGTGATAGGCAGTGAAGAGTGAAATCAAAAATTTACGCCCTTAGAAAGCCTGAAGGCGGTGCTTGGTTTTCGGGGTCCCGTACGCAGCTAGGCTCCCAAAAAGTCTCACACATGTGGTATCTCCGTACTCAGGAGAAGCAGCAGAATGTATTTTGGGGTGTAATTTCACATATTCCCATGGCATGTCACAATATAAAATATTCCATGGACTCGACATGACTCTCAACAAATAGCTTGGGGTGTCTACTTTCCAAAATGGGGTCATTTGGGGGGGGGTTTGAACTGTCCTGGCAAATGTTTGATGAAATAAAAAAGATGATCTTAGGCCGAGTACATGGATACCAAACATGACATGCTTTACAATTGCGCACAAACGTGCAGTGGCAACAAAATAAATACATTTTTAAAAGCCTTTACAGGTTACCACTTTAGATTTACAGAGGAGGTCTACTGCTAAAATGACTGTCCTCGATCTGACCTTTGCGGTGATACCTCACATGCATGGTGCGATTGCTGTTTACGTTTGACGACAGGCCGCCGCTCGTGTTCGCCTTAGCGCTAGAGCAGGGGGGGGCAGGGGTGCTTTTTTTTTTTTTTTTTTTCTTTATTATTTTTTGCTTTTTTATGTTATTTTTAAACTGTTCCTTTCATTTTTATTTTTTTTTAATCATTTTTATTGTTATCTCAGGGAATGTAAATATCCCCTATGATAGCAATAGGTAGTGACAGGTACTCTTTTTTGAAAAAAAATTGGGGTCTATTAGACCCTAGATTTCTCCTCTGCCCTCAAAGCATCTGACCACACCAGGACCGGTGTGATAAAATGCTTTCCCAATTTCCCAATGGCGCTGTTTACATCCGGCGAAATTAAGTCATGAAATGCTCGTAGCTTCCGGTTTCTTAGGCCATAGAGATGTTTGGAGCCACTCTGGTCTCTGATCAGCTCTATGGTCAGCTGGCTGAATCACCGGCTGCATTCTCAGGTTCCCTGTTGAGACAGGAGAGCCAGAGAAAAACGGAAGACGGTGGGGGGGTCATTCCCTCCAACAGCTTGTAAAAGCAGTCTAGAGGCTAATTGGCCGCTAGAATTGCTTTTACATGAAAGCCGACCGCTGGCTGAAAAGAATGATACCAAGATGATACCTAAACCTGCAGGCATCATTCTGGTATAACCACTCAAAGTCGTGAATGGCGTACCTGAAGACAAAAAAATGGTTAACAATAAAACACAGTAAACGGTAAAGTATAAAAAATTGCATAGCTGAAAAACAAACATGTTAAACCTAATAACAATAAAACATTGCAGAATAGAATACAGTAAAAAAGAGTAGAACAATAGAGAGAATAGAGAGAGAGAACAATAAAACGACAACTATTTTTTTTTTTTTTTTTTTTTTTATTTATTTATTTTTTACACTTTTTTTGTAACTAACTTTTATAACTGTAACCGGTTCCAGGTTTGGGTCTCTCAAAATGCGATGGCATCTTGGGAGACCCTGTGAAAGTGTGCCTAGTCTGTGCAATGCTGTACCCTACGCTAATACTCAACTAGTGAGTGGTAGCGTTCAAAACATTCACCAATGCAAAGACCAGGATTGTCAGGACAGGAGGGACAATAATAGCGGGTGTCACGCCTATATCCGCGCTTGCTGCAGACACGACATCTTTTTTGGGGGGTTCGTTGGGTAGGGGTACTCGGGAGGACATAAAGAAAATGCCTCTCATGCAGCCGACTGCATTTGGTTGGGGATGTGAATGGGGGAAGTACAGGCGCTGCAGAAGTGGTGAGTTCCCAATTAAGATTGGCGAATGCAGCATGAAGGGCACTATGGGCACGACGGGCCTGTGTTTGTCTTCTTCTTGGTGGCAGCGGGACACTACTTGTGCTTGCCCCCTCACCAGCTTGAACTGCACTTATGGGACTCGCCACGTCACCAAGTATTACTGCAGTGCTGGTTTGACTACGACCGGGGTGTACTAGGCCACTGATGCTTGCCAGTTCACCAAAACGCTACCAAAAAAAACTGTTAGCGATTGCAGGGATCAGGCCTGACTCTGCGAACGCTGCAGTTATGCGTTTAGTGTTTTGTAAGTGACACTGATCGATCGATACTGCTCTTGGGTGGGCTGGGCTGGGCGGAGGGGGCAAAACGCAGGTGCTAGCAGGTATCTGGGCTGATCCCGCTAACACTGCGTTTTTGGGAACCCTAAACTGCTGGGGACGCTAGTATAGATCTGATCGGATCAGATATTGATCCGTTCAGATACTATACCACTAAGGGAGGCGTATGCTACGTGCGTGGGTGTTAGCGCTACTGGCGCTAATCTGACGCTGCTTGGGGCGACGCATATCACCGCCGGGCGAGCAGGGGGCTAAACCTTTATTCAGTAATAAATTGCGGGTGCCCTGACACTATAAAAAATAAACGAACTAACCAGCGTCAACCGTAACGGTTATACGGTGATCAGTGGTGAAAGGGTTAACTAGGGGTCAATCAAGGGGTTAAAACATTTATTAGATAGTATATGGGGGTCCCTGTCGCTATAAAACGCTGACGGCGAACCTAAATATTTACGTCCCTAACTAGCGTCACCAGCGACACTAATACAGCGATCAGAAAAATGATCGCTTAGCGACACTGGCGACAGGGGGTGATCAAGGGGTTAAAACTTTATTAGGGGGGGTACCCTAGACCTAAAGGGGGCTAACCCTAACTGCCCTAACACAGTAACTGTCACAAACTGACACCATGCAGTAATCAGAAAAAAAAAAAAACCTGCTTGGTGTCAGTGTGACAGGGAGGGGTGATTGGGGGGTGATCGGGAAGCGATCGGGGGGGGGATCGGGGGTGTTTTGTGTGCCTGGCATGTTCTACTGTATGTGTGTGTGTTCTGCACTCACATTGATGTCTTCTCTCCTCGGCGCCGGAACGGAAAATACCAAGCCGAGGAGAGATTACATCATTTCCTTTGCTGCTGTTTAGCATACAGCAGCAAAGGAATGTTCTGATTGGCCGGCGGCGATCGGGAGAGGGGGCCATGAACGGATGGCCTCCCCCTCACCTCCGATCGCCGGGGGACAAAAGAGGACCGCCTCGGGCACCGGGAGGGGGGTCCGATCGGACCAGGAGGCAGATCACGTACATTAACGTGATTTTGCCTGCCCGTGCCGCCTTGCCGACTTATATCGGCGTGAGGCGCTCCTTAAGTGGTTAAACCAGGTATTGGTACTTTTGGCAGTGTGGGCAGGTGCCAAGTACTGCTGGAAAATGAAATCAACATCTCCATAAAGCTGATCAGCTGGGGAAAGCATGAAGTGCTCTAGAATTGCCTGGTAGAGGGCTGCGCTGACTTTGGATTTGATAAAACACAGTGGACCAACACAAGATGATGGCGTGGCTCCCCAAATCATAACAGACTGAGGAAAAATTTGCATTTCATTTGGAAATCAAGGTCCCAGAGTCTGGAGGACGAGTAGAGAGGCACAGACTCCAAGTTGCATGAGGTCCAGTGTGAAGTTTCCACAGTGATGATTTGGGGAGCCATGTCATCTGCTGGTGTTGGTCCACTGTGTTTTATCAAGTCCAAAGTCAGCGCAGCCCTCTACCAGGAAATTCTAGCGCACTTCATGCCTCTCTCTGCTGATCAGCTTTATTGAGATGTTGATTTCATTTTCCAGCAGGACTTGGCACCTGCCCACACTGCCAAAAGTACCAATACCTGGTTTAATGATCATGGTATTGCTGTGCTTGATTGGCCAGCAAACTCGCCTGACCTAAACCCCATTGAGAATATGTGGGGTATTATTAAGAGGAAGATGAGGGACACCAGACCCTGCAATGCAGACGAGTTGAATGTCGCTATCAAAGCAACCTGGGCTTCCATAACACCTCAGCAGTTCAACAGGCGGTCTCCATGCCACGCTGCATCGATGCAGTAATTCATGCAAGAGGAGTCCCGATATACTATACTGTACATGGACATACTTTTCAGTAAGCCAACATTTCTGTATTAAAAATCCTTTTTCATTATTGGTCTTATGCGATATTCTGTTTTTCTGAAATGCTGAATTTTGGGTGTTCACTAGCTGTAAGCCATAATCCTCATAATAAAAGGAAAGAAATGCTTGAAATATATCACTCTGTGTGTGACGCATCTATATAAAATATGAGTTTCACTCTTTGAATTGAATTACTGAAATAAATGAACTTTTTGATGATATTCTAATTTTATGAAATGCACGTGTGTGTATGTATGTGTGTGTATGTATATATATGTGTGTGTGTGTATATATATATATAAGCATAGGGGCTTAGAGCTGGGGATGTGTCAGGAGAAATAACAACACACCGATTTTTGCCAAAGAAGAGATGTGCAGGGAGGCATGTCTGCACAAGTCTTGGCCATTAGAGGACAGGCATGCTGTGCTCCCAGCACAGATAGAAAACTGACCACCCTGGAAAAGATGTGCCTACTGTGGTCAGTTTGAAATAGCACACAAATTTCACACAAAGCTAGAAATACAAAGAGAACTGAATACTTTTTAATACAAATACATGGTACAACATATACATACCAGAAATATGAAATGTTGGGGTAACCTACAAGCCTACGAAATGTGTAACAATGTACTACCTCATTCTCCGTATCATCAGCACTGGTAAGGGAATAATCTTATGTAGAGAGGCTGGGCTCTTGTACCAACCGAATAGGAGCTTGAAGCTTGTGTCCAATTGGCAGTACGTTTTTTTTAAATGTCAGCAAAAAAGCCTTGCTTCAGTGCTCTTCTGGGATGCAGTGGCCCATTTCCTTCAAGTCCAGTGTGTAAAAGGGACACTTGAAAAAGCATGCGACAGGAGGATGTTAAAGAGCTGCAAAATCAGATGTTAACATTCTGTTTGTAACATACACAGTTGTTTGAGTTGGAGGTATAAAAATCATTTCCCCTGTCTAGGGACTTCTGTGGTGAGAAGCTCCGTTAGGGGTTTAAGTCCAGAAGAACTGATTCAGTTAGAACTGATTCAATCAGATTGTCAAAGATGGAGAGTCCGTGGGGGCGTGATAGGGGCAGGATGTGTCTTCTCAGAGCTCCTTCTTTCCTCCTGAAATGTATCCGTTTTTGGTACCTTTTTAACCGAACTTACTCGAATTCCACTACCACATAGACAGCGGGGGTGTCAGAGCCTGGGGAAATGCCATCCTCAGCGTCTTAAAAGTACAAGGGGCCGCCTCAGTTGGATCAGCGGCAGCTCCGCTCTCAGCGTGGCATGGACATAAGCTCCGCCTCCACCATTTTCCATCCTGTGTCGTCCTCACAGCATGCCAGGCAGCAGGGCACGAGGATGGAGAAGGCAGCAGGCGTTGCGCTCCAGATCCCCGCCCCAGCCCCCTGACCTGGAGGTGGATACGGTGGCTATCACCAAACTGATCCTGGAAGCTATTGCGCATTGACTATTTGGCATCTGAATGTAATCTCATCAGACATGATTTAGCTAAGATCAGGGGCAGACTTACCACGGCTGAGGATCGTATTTCTGAGGTGGAGGATTCCTCGCACTCCCAGGACTCACAGCTGTCGGAGCTCAGAGATATGGTAAGATCACTCTAACATAGAGCTGAAGACAGACTGAGGAGGAATAACATACGGGTGGTGGGGTTGCCAGAAGGTGCAGAGGGGGCTAAACTGGTATTATTTGCTGAACAGTTCTTTAAAAATCTGCTATCCCTGGGGGACCTCCCACCCACATATGATGTTGAGAGAGCACACCAGGTTGCCACTGGAGCGAGGCCCCCAGGCTCCCCACCGTGGCCTTTCTTGATCAGGTTTCTGAATAGGAAACAGTGACATGCTCCTAGCTGAAGCAAGGAAGCATCAAGATCTAATGTTTGAAAATGCATGCATCGTGCTTTCCTGACTTTTCTGTTGAAACACAAAGAAAACGTCGCTCCTTTACAGATGTCAGGAGAAGGTTCAGAGAAAAGGAAATAAAGTACAGTATGCTGTATTCTGGCCGACTTCAGGTTCAGTACAAGGGCACAGTCAAGTTCTTTGATACCCCGCAAGATGCCTGTGATTGGTTGGATAACAACCCCTAGTGCCAACTTGAGCTTGGTTCTCCCTTGAAGATGTCTTCCAAGTGGCCAACTGGGTTTGGAATCACCTTTTGCTGATGGCGCTAGAACTGGTGCTCTTTCTTATACTGTTACCCTGTACACGGGTTGAGGTGCATTTGGGACTGCATGTTTATCTGCAATTCTCATCTCTCTGCTTCACTTATCCGTCCTGCAGCTAGAAGGTTGCACCGTATCCTGGTATATTGCATGGAGTATCCTGTTGTAGATGCAAGTTTACCACCTAGAACTGCCGAACTTTCAACACCAACAGTTGGATATTCCCAGTTTTTTTGGGGTTTAGGGATCAAGCTGCATACCGGACAGTTTTTTTTTTTTTTAGTTTACAAGTTTCTGGTATAACGGCGGGGGGGGGGGGGGGGGGTTACCAATCAGCTCAATGGTTCATATTTACGTATTGCACCAAGTATTGCTCGAATAAACATGTCATCTTTCAGGTTTACCAATGGATAGCAAACTTAAAGTGGTGTCTTGGAATGTGAAGGGTTTGAATAAGAAATTCAAGAGTGCGGCGGTGTTTCAGTATCTTAAACAAGTTGAGCCACATGTTGTCCTCCTGCAGGAGACTCACCGTGCCGGGGGTAAGATTTTGTCCCTGCGTAAACCCTCGATACAAAGGCCATTTCACTCTACGTTTTCCACCAATGCAGGAGGGGTTTCCATACTAATCAGTAAGGCTGTCCCCTGTACTATTCACCAAGTGTTTTCTGATCTGGGGGGTCGATATGTGGCCGTGGTACTGGACATCTATTATCATAAACTGTTGCTTGTGAACATCTACTTACCTCCTCCTTTCCAAGTGCAATTACTATATGATTTAATGGTTAAGTTAGCACTGTTTGCCAATTTACCTATGATGTTAATGGGTGATTTCAATGCCATTTTAGACCCTTTATTGGATTCATCTAACACGAATAGGCCAGCCTCGGTGGACCTCCGCTGCTGAGCTTCTGTATCAGATCTTGCTGAATTATAGCGTTGGAAACACCCAGGTCCTCAGCTACAATCGACCTGGCGTTTGGCAATGCTCCCCTATTAATGTATGTTCAGGATTCAGATTATTTGGCTGGAGGAATATCGGAACACAACCCACTTTCTGTCACCCTGGCTCTCCCAGTGAGAGGGAAGAGAGGGAGGTTGGAGGTTATCACCTGGCTGGTTACAGGAGGATCAAGTGTCTTCCCAATTACATCAATCCATTGTGACCTATTAGTCTACTAATGCGGACTCGGCTGAGCCAGCAGTGGTATGGGATGCCTTTAAAGCTGTGGTGAGGGGAGAATGTATATCTGCAATTAAATCGATTAGGAAAGACCATAAATTGGAGGGTGAGGTTCTAATAGCCAAAGAAGGGGAATGTGCGAGGGACCATGCCGACTCTCCATCGGATGTTACTTGCACACCTCTGTTGGAGGCGAAGCGTCTTTTGTCCTTACATTTTACGGGACTTGCTCATACTGAAGCTGGGAGGTGGGCAGAGTCTATTTTCTCTCAGGGGGACAAAAAGGGCAAACTTCTGGCCATCTTGGTAGCAGATCAAAAAATAACAGTCAGTGTACCTGTTATGGAGCGCTGGTGGAGATTTGGTTACAGACTCAACCAGTATTCTAGCGGAATTTGTGAGTTACTACTCTTCTCTTTGCACCCCTATACCTTCCTATGACTCTACAGACTTGGATAAGTTGCTGAGTGGTTTGTCCCTTCCTAGGCTATATCAGACTCTGATATGGATCTTCTTGATGCCTATATTTCATCTTTGGAGATTGAGTCAGCTATATTAGCCTTTCTGTCTCAGAAGGCTCCGGAGTCGGACGGCTTACCTGCGGACTTCTATAAACTTTATATGGAATAATTAGCCCCTAGACTCAGTGTGCTGGGGTCTGTCCCCCTAAACGTCTTTTACAATACTCAACGATTTTGCCTCTTTCTCGGGTCTTCGAGTGAACTGGGGCAAGTCATCTTTTCTACCGTTGAGTGTGGATGCAAGGAGGGAAGCGGATACTAACCTTCCTTTACAGTGGGTTTCATCTATCACCTACTTGGGTGTAAAAACCACAGCTAATATCCAGGATTACATGTCTCTAAACTCCAGTTAGTGTCACAGCTTAACCAAAAAAAGAAATTATGGAAGCGGTTACCCCTGTCATTTCATTGGGCATATCAACCTTATCAAAATGAGGATTTTGCCAGTAATATTGTATTTCCTATGACATTCCCCAGTGTGAATCCCCAAAGCATATTTCCAAAAACTGGATAGTATCATTGGGTCTTTTTTGTTGTCTCCCCAGTCACCCTGCATAGGAATTGGGGTACTACAAGAACCCTGGGGACAGAGAGGGTTAGCATTACTAGATTGGCAAAAATACTACCTGGCTGGACAGATGGTTTTTGCTAGACGATGGCTGCTGGCAGATGGGGACTCTTCCACAATCCTGGAGGCGACACAGTTGGGGTCATATGAGAGTCCACGATTAGCATTGTATAGGGTCCCAAAATCCAAATTACAATTAACGCAGTCAATGAAAGCGACTTTTAACCACTTCTTGCCCGGCCTATAGCAAAATGACGGCCGGGCGGTGGTTCAGTTATCCTGACTGGGCGTCATATGCCCAACGGGCGCGCATTGTGGCGATCGGTGGTGTGTCAGCAACACGGCTACACCGATGGAGGCTCTTTACTACGTGATCAGCCGTGTCCAATCATGGCTGATCACGATGTAAACAGGAAGAGCCGCTTTTCCTCACTCGCGTAGACAGAGTAGAGGAGAGCCGATCGGCGGCTCTCCTGTCGGGGGGGTCTGCGCTGATTATTTTTCAGCGCACCCCCCCCGCGGATGCCCACACTGGACCACCAGGGAAGCTGCCAGGCCCACCAGGGAACTGGCAACATTATGGATCGGTACAGACAAGTGATGCCCAGCAATGCCACCCATCTGTGCCACCCATAAGTACCCATTAGTGTCGCCTATGAGTGCCCGTTAGTGCCGTATACCAGTGCCACCTCATTGGTGCCACCTCATCAGTGCAGCCATATCAGTGCCCATCATTGAAGAAGAAAACTTCTTTACAAAAAATTTTAACAGAAACAAAGAAACACTTTTTTTTTTCAAAATTTTCGGTCTTTTTTATTTGTTGCGCAAAAAATAAAAATCGCAGAGGTGATCAAATACCACCAAAAGAAAGCTCTATTTGTGGGAACAAAATGATAAAATATTTGTTTGGGTACAGTGTTGCATGACCGCGTAATTGTCATTCAAGTTGCAACAGCGCTGAAAGCTGAAAATTGGCTTGGGCAGGAAGGTGTATAAGTGCCTGGTATTGAAGTGGTTAAAGATTGGGAAGCAACTACGAACCTGGCATCTCCCAGTTAGAGTTATACCTTCTGCTCCCCTATGGATGAATCCTAATCTTTCTAATTTTTACTCCCTCCTGGATCCCATGATTTGGGCCAGTAGGAGTGTAAAGGTTTTTGGAGACATTACCAGGGAGGGAGAACTCATAACATTCGATCAATTGAAGACTAGGCATGACTTGCCCAATTCATACTTCTTTCGCTATCTTCAATTACGCTATGCATTTCAGGCACAATTCTCCAATCAGAAAGTTGAGGTTCTACCTTCGGCCCTGGAAGACCTTTTATCTGATGAAGATCTGGTTAAGCCGTTATCAGTCACGTATAAACCCTTATTAAAAAAAAAAAAAACACCGCCAGCAGTAGCTAGATGTCAGGAACGGTGGGTGGCAGAAATCCCAGATATTCAGGGGGAGGGTTGGGAGGATATGTGGGATCACCGATTCAAACAATTAGTGTCTGTTAGGGACAGACTGATACAGTTTAAATTCTTACATATGATTTACTATACGCCAGCTAGGCTGGCATGCATTTATCCCTCCTCTACAGAAGAGTGTTGGCGATGTTTCTCTTCCCCAGCTAATGCAGAGCATATTTTTTGGAGTTGTTCACAGATCCAGATTTTCTGGTCAGAGATCACTTCCTGTATCTCTGAGGTTCTTAGTGTTCCAAATGTTTTTAGCAGTTGAACTATGTTAGTTCTAAATGTTGTCGGTCCTGCGAGGCCAATGGGGCGGAGTAGGTATGTTGCCTGCATTGTCCTTTTTGTTTTTGTTGTGTGCATCTGTGCAAAAAGATTAAATAAAAAGAATTTTCAAAAAAAAAGATGGGAGAGTCCGTCCAATACAGGAAACTTATACAGTGGAGACCTGGAGTAAACTCAGGGTTGCCCAGGATAGGTGTGAGAGGGCCAGTGTGCATAAAAATATTATATTTTTTCACTGCAAGGCTTCAGATGTGAAGCCAATAGTGGAGAAAGAGAAGGAGTTTGGTCTGGCCATGTAAAAACCAGTCTAGGATTCCGATGAGAATAGTGGCCATGTAATAAAATTCAAGATGGGGTTAAGCCTGTTCCTCCTGCCTTCCTTTTCACCAAGATGATATGCTGCAGCTGGACTGGTATCAGGAACCATGAATCAGACCGAGACAGAAGTCTAGTTAACCACTTCGCGCCCGCGCTATAGCCGAAAGACGGCTGCAGCGCGGACACTATCTGCCGGGTGGACGTCCCTGGACGTCCTGATGTTTACTTCCGCGATGCGCGCTCCCGCGGGCGCGCGCATCAGGGAAGTTTTGTGCTGCCCGTGTCCCTTGGACACAGCCAGTCACAGATCGCTGAAAACGGCCAATCATAGCGGCCGTTTTCAGCGCGATCGGTGGTGCCAATGAAAGACGATCTCATATGTTTACATATGAGATCATCTCTCATCGCCGGTGTTCTGCGGCTCTCCCTCCTCACACAGAGACAGCATGTGAGAGGAGGGAGAGCGAACCGCTGCGGCGGTAAGTAAAAAAAAACGAAAATAAAGTGTCAAACTGCCATCTGTCCCTGCCATCTGTCCCAACTGTCATGTCCCTGCCATCTATCCCCAGTGCCATCTGTCCCCACTGTCATCTGTCATCAGTGCCACATAGTGCCATCTGTCATCATTGCCATCTGTCATCAGTGCCATCTGTCATCAGTGCCATCTGTCGTCAGTGCCATCTGACATCAGTGCCACGTATTAGTGCCACGTATTAGTGTCATCTGTCATCAGTGCCACGTATTAGTGCCATCTGTCATCAGTGCCATGTGTCAGTGCCACATATTAGTGCCATCTGTCATCAGTGTCACGTGTCATCAGTGCCACGTATTAGTGCCATCTGTCATCAGTGCCACGTATTAGTGCCATCTGTCATCAGTGCCACGTATCAGTGCCATCTGTCATCAGTGCCACGTCAGTGTCACGTGTCATTGTCCTGGTGCCGGGCCTTCAAAAGTTTAATAGGTAATCAACAAGTTAGATGTGTAATTTATGCTCCTAGAACACCTGACGGTGCTCCCTGCATGTTGGGTCTCTCTATGTGGCCAGGCTGTGAAAAAGTCCCACACATGTGGTATCGTAATACTCAGGAGGAGTAGCAGAATGTATTTTGGGGTGTCATTTGTGGTATATACATGCCATGTGAGAGAAATAACCTATTACAATGACAATTTTGTGGGGAGGGGGCAAAAAAATCTTCATTTTGCAAAGAATTGTGGGAAAAAATGACAACATCAAAAACCTCACCATGCATCTTACTAAATACCTTGGAATGTCTACTTTCAAAAAAGGGGTCATTTGGGGGGTATTTGTACTTTCCTGACTTGTTCGGGTCGCAAGCAATGAGATAGGCCACCAGTACATCAGGTGTGATCATTTTTTTATGATTTGCACCACAGCTTGTAGACTCTCTAACTTTCACAAAGACCAAATAATATCCACTAATTTGGGTTATTTTTACCAAAGATATGTAGCAGTATAAATTGTGGCCAAAATGTATGAAGAAAAGTTAATAATTTGCAAAATTTTATCACAGAAACTAAGAAAAATGCGGGGGGTTTTTTCAAAATTTTCGGTCTTTTTTCATTTATAGCGCAAAAAAAAAAAAAAAAAAACAGAAGTGATCAAATACCACCAAAAGAAAGCTCTGTTTGTGGGAAAAAAATGATAAAAATTTCATTTGGGTACAGTGTTGTATGACCGCGCAATTGTCATTCAAAGTGCGACAGCGCTGAAAGCTGAAAATTGGTCTGGGCAGGAGGGGGGTTTAAGTGCCCAGTAAGCAAGTGGTTAAATAACACTTGTTTAATATTAATAATAAGGTAAACAGAGTAAGCGTAGTCAAAACAAGCCAGAGTTCAGTAACCGGATCGGGTAGTAAGTAAATGTCAGAGAGCCAGAGATAAACGTAGTAGTACAGCAAGCAGGATCAGGACCCAGAAGTAACGTTAGTCGAGCAAGTCTTCAACAGGAACGCAGGAGAAAGTCTCTGTGATGTTGACGAAGGCAGAGATCAAGTGAGCTGGACGACTTTAAGTAGGCAGGACTGATGAGCAGAATCAACGACAGCTGGGTAACTGTGGAGAGAGATGGGAGCTGGCAATGAGCAGCCAGCTCAGAGAAGGAAGGGCTGAGCCCAGCCCTGACAGTACCCCCTCCTCAATGACCCCTCCCCTGCGGAGGACCACCGGGCTTGAGGGGAAAACATCTATGGAAATCATGGTGGAGGACAGGGGCATGTACGTCCGAGGATGAGATCCAAGAGCGTTCTTCCGGACTGTACCCCTTCCAATGCACCAGGTACTGTATGCGCCCACGGAACCTACGGGAGTCAACAATGGATTGTACTTCATACTCCTCATGGTTCTCAACCTGCATAGGGTGAGGATGTGGCACCGAGGTGGTAAAGTGATTGCAGACCAAAGGTTTCAATAAGGAGACATGAAACACATTTGAGATGCGCATACTAGGAGGAAGGTCTAAGGCATAAGCCACTGGGTTTAATCCTGCAAAGGATACGGAAAGGCCCAATAAACCGAGGTGCGAACTTCAAAGAAGGAACACGAAGTCGGAGGTTGCGAGACGACAGCCAGACTCTGTCCCCAACCTCGTAGGAAGGTGCAGGCAGGCGTCTGCGGTCAGCATGGAGTCTGTACCTATCGTTAGCATGTTGCAAAGCCTCCTCAACTTGTGCCCAAGGGGAACGAAGACCACGGAGATGCTCCTCTAACGCAGGAATACACTGCGGAACAAACGAGTCAGGCAACATGGAAGGCTGGAAATAATAATTCGCCATAAACGGGACAATCGGGAAGCAGAATTCAAGGCACTGTTGTGAGCAAACTCTGCCCACGGTAATAGGTCTGACCAGCTGTTATGATGGTCAGAAATATAGCAACGTAAGAATTGCTCCAAGGACTGATTGGCTCGTTCTGCGGCTCCATTAGAATGCGGGTGATACGCAGAGGAGAAAGCAAGCTGAATTCCCAACTCTGCACAAAAGGCTCGCCAGAACCGGGAGACAAACTGACTACCCCTGTCCGAGACAATCACCTTGGGTAGCCCATGTAAGCGAAAGATCTCCCGAGCAAAAATGGAAGCCAGTTCCTTAGAAGTGGGCAACTTCTTAAGTGGAATACAATGACACATCTTTGAGAACCGGTCAACCACCATAAGAATAACAGTGTTGCCTTGGGAGTTGGGTAAGGCCACAATAAAATCCATAGACAGGTGGGTCCAGGGCCTCTCTCCAATGGGTATGGTTTGTAGGAGGCCCACTGGAAGGTGTCATGGAGTCTTACTCTGAGCACACATGGAATAGGCAGCTATGAAGGCAGTTACATCAGCCCGTAGACTAGGCCACCAGAATTGTTGGGAAATGGCCCAAACGAGTTGATTCTTCCCAGGGTGGCCAGCTACCTTGGGAAAACGGTAAGTCTGGAGCACAGCAGTACGGAGACTCTCTGGGACAAAGCAGCGGTCACAAGGTTTCTCAGGAGGAGCATGGACCTGAGCAGCAAGAATTTTTTCACACAAAGGAGAAGTAAGACTGGTGCGAACCGTAGCCAGAATGCGATCAGGAGGAATCACAGGAACCGGAACCGACTCCAGCTTGGAAGTGGAGGAAAATTGTCCTGACAAGGTGTCAGCCCTTACATTCTTCGTACCGGGTAAGAATGAGACAATGTAATTAAAACTCGACAAGAAAAGAGCCAATCGCACCCTTCTGGGAGAGAGGCGCTTAGCCTCAGAAGAATGAGATTCTTATGGTCAGTAAGAATGAGAACCGACACAGTGGTACCTTCAAGGAGATGTCTCCATTCTTTCAGGGCTAAAATGATTGCCAACAGCTCTCTGTCACCAATCTCGTAATTGCACTCGGCAGGTGACAATTTCTTGGAAAAGTAACCACACAGATGCTTAGCGCTCTCCGAGTTAGGACGTTGAGACAGAAGGGCGCCAACTGCAGTCTCAGAAGCATCAACTTCTAGGATAAAAGGCAACGTAGGATCAGGATGTGCCAACACAGGAGCCGAAACAAAGGCAGCCTTGAGACTCTCAAAGGCTTTAATGGACTCCGGAGACCAACTCTGTGGGTTACCGTCCTTTCTGGTCATATCAGTCAGGGGCTTGACCAGAGACGAGAAGTTACAAATAAACTTCCGATAATAGTTGGCAAAGCCCAGGAAACGCTGCAGAGGACGTAAACCCACGGGTCGGGCCACTGTAGGACTGCTGAAAGTTTCTCTGGGTCCATCGAAAAACCAGCAGTGGAAATGACATAGCCCAGGAATTTAACCTGTTCACGATGGAACTCGCACTTCTCCAGTTTACAATAGAGATTGTTCTCTCTTAGTTTCTGAAGCACACGACAGACATCTGTGTGGTGGCTCTCCGGGGACTTGGAAAATATGAGGATATCATTGAGATAAACCACCACACATAACTGCAACAAATCTCGGAGGACATTGTTAATAAATTCCTGGAAAACTGGTGGGGCGTTGCAAAGGCCAAAAGGCATTACGAGGTACTCATAATGGCCTGTTCTGGTATTAAACACAGTTTTCCACTCATCGCCCTCCTTAATCCGCACGAGATTGTATGCCCCTCTCAAATCAAGCTTTGTGAAAACCGTTGCTCCCTTGAGGCGGTCAAATAACTCATTAATCAACGGAATCGGGTAGGCATTCTTAATCGTGAAACGATTGAGACCCCTATAATCAATACAAGGTCTCAGTTCACCGCTCTTCTTCACAAAAAGAAACCAGCACCAGCAGGAGTCGAGGATTTGCTGATAAAACCTTGAGAAAGTGCGTCCGCAACATACTCCTCCGTGGCCTTATCCTCCAAGACCGACAAAGGGTAAACCCGGCCATGAGGGGGTATGGCACCAGGTTGAAGGTCAATTGCGCAATCATAAGGCCAGTGTGGAGGCAAACTACCGGCTTGAACTTTTTCAAAGACATCGCTAAAATCGCAGTACTCCTCCGGCAGGGAGGAGAGTGAAGAGGTGCACAGGACCTTGGCTACCTTCTGGAAGCATGTCTCACTGCATTGTGGTGACCAGGAGAGAACCTCAGCACGGAGCCAATCAAAAGAGGGCTTGTGCCTCTTTAACCAAGGATAACCAATAACCAACGGAAACCTAGGTGTGGAAATAACTTGGACTTGAATTATCTCATGGTGAAGAGCCCCTACGGCCATGGACAACAGAACCGTCACATGGGCAGGCTGTAGAGGTCTCCCGTCAAGAGCCTCAATGGCAAGTGGAGTGTCATGCAGCTGCAGCGGAATCAAGTGCTGCGATACAAAGGCAGCATCAATGAACAGGCCTGCAGCCCCAGAGTCGATTAGAGCCTGTATCTCGATGGATGACTCAGCCCAAGAAAGGGTGACCAAAACCAGGGGCTTATCCTTCTATATAACTGGGGATGAAACAACGCCATCTAAGGTCTGTCCATGACAGGACCTCAAGGTTCGGGCGTTCCGTGGACGGGTAGGACAAGACTTCAAAAAGTGACCTGCCTGGCCACAATAAAGGCACAATCTCTCCCTCCTCCTAAAGGCTCTCTCATCCGCAGAGAGACGCGTGAAGCCCAAGTGCATGGTTTTATCTTCACTGACCAACTCGTGTACCAGGAGGCATGGGTGGGACTGCAAAGCTCGGAGGCAAATGTACAGGAGGCTTCCGCAAGTGCTCCTTAAGAGAGTCTTTCTCTGCGTCTGGTGTCCATGAGGATGGCAAACGTGATCAACCTCTCCAGCTCAGTGGGTCTATCTCGAGCTGCTATCTCATCCTTGATGGAATCCGAGAGACCATGAGAAAAAGGAGCCACGAGGGCCTCATTGTTTCAAGTAACCTCTGCTGCCAGAGTATGGAATTCAATGGCGTAGTCGGCAACAGTTCTCATACTCTGAGGGACGTTAGGCACTTGGCAGCAGAAGCGGAGCGTGCAGGAACGTCAAATACACTTGTAAAGGAGGCCACAAAGTCAGGGTAACTCAAGACAACAGGTTTTTGCTTCTTCCATAGAGGGTTTGCCCAGGCCAAGGCTCTCTCAGAAAGCAAAGATATCACGAAACCTACTTTGCTTCTGTCCGTGGGAAATGCCTGGGGCAGCATCTCAAAGTATATCTCAACCTGGTTGAGAAACCCTCTGCATTGAACTGGATCGCCCCCAAATCGCTGGGGAAGTAGAGTGGAACCAGACATACCTCTTATAGAGGTAATACTCGAGGCGGGTGCCTGCACAGAGACTGGTGCAGCAGTCTCTGTGCAGGCCTGCAACTCAGGTTGTACTGGAGCAGCCACAGTGGGAGTTTGCAGATGAGCCGTGCGACTCAGGAGCATTTGTAACGCTATGGCAAACTGATCCATGCGGTGATCTTGCTCATCCAATCTGGAAAAAATATTACCAATAAGTGGATTGACTGTATCTTCTGAATTCATGACCTTTGCCTACTATCAGGAACTATGAATCAGACCGAGACAGAAGTATAGTTAAATCACACTTGTTTATTAATAATAATAGTAAGGTAAACAGAGTAAGCGTAGTCAAAAAAAGCCAGAGTTCAGTGACTGGATCGGGTAGTCAGCCAAGCAAATGTCAGAGAGCCAGAGATAAACGTAGTAGTACAGCAAGCAGAATCAGGAGCCAGAAGGAACGTCAGCAGAGCAAGTCTTCAAAAGGAACGCAGGAGAAAGTCTCTGTGATGTTGACAAAGGCGAAGGCAGAGATCAAGTGAGCTGGACGACTTTAAGTAGGCAGGACTGATGAGCAGAATCAACAACAGCTGGGTAACTGTGGAGAGAGATGGGAGCTGCCAATTAGCCGACAGCTGAGCAGCCAGCTCAGAGAAGGAAGGGCTGAGCCCAGCCCTGACAGTACCCCCTCCTCAACGACCCCTCCCCCTCGAAGGACCACCGGGCTTGAGGGGAAAATGTCTATGGCAATCACGGAGGAGGACAGGGGCATGTACATCCGAGGATGAGGCCCAAGAGCGGTCCTCTGGACCGTACCCCTTCCAATGCACCAGGTACTGTATGCGCCTACGGGAGTCAACAATGGATTGTACTTCATACTCTTCATGGTTCTCAACCTGTATAGGGTGAGGACATGGCACCGAGGTGGTAAAGCGATTGCAGCTGGGTAACTGGAGAGAGATGGGAGCTGGCAATTAGCCGACAGCTGAGTGGGCAGCTCAGAGAAGGAAGGGATGAGCCCAGCCCTGAAAACTGGTTGCAAGACCATAGATGCGTAAGTAGCACTGAATGTAAAGACTTGAGGAACGCATGAGAAACATGAATTGGTAAGGTTTGAAAAATATATAAAAATCAGGGAATAACATCCTTTTTTATAAAGGGACATTCTTCTGGACCAGGAGTGACGCTTAGACGACCAGTGTTGAAGACGACGTTGGGTTGATGCTAAAAATGGCAGATAGTTGAGTTCATACAGCTTGTCAGGTTGCAATGGGATCTGTACCTCCAATTAGTTGTTTGAATGCTGATCCCAACAACATGGGAATGAGCCATTTAAAGTGGAGCTTCACCCAAAAGGGGAAATTCTTCTTTAACCACTTCCTGCCCGGCCTATAGTAGATTGATGGCCAGGCGGTGGTTCAGTTATCCTGACTGGGCGTCATATGACGTCCTTCAGGATAACATGCCGCCACGCACCCGTGGGGGCGCGCATCGAGGCGAGCGGTGTGTCAGTCTGACGCACCGCTCCACCGATCTTGGTAAAGAGCCTACGACGGAGGCTCTTTACCGCGTGATCAGCCGTGTCCAATTACGGCTGATCACGATGTCAATAGGAAAAGCCGTTGATCGGCTCTCCTGACAGGGGGGTCTGTGCTGATTGTTTATCAGCGCAGCCCCCCCTCGGATGCCCGTACTAGATCACCAGGGAAGCTTCTAGGACCACCAGGAAAGCGGGCAACATGTGGATGGCCAGGTATGTACCCTATGGCCATCCACATGTGCCCAATTTGTGCCAATTAGTGCCCAAAAATGGGCACTGACTGGCACCATTATAAAGTAGTGATGCCCAGCAATGCCACCCATCAATGTCATCAGTGCCACCAATCTTTGTCAACAGTGCCACCCATCAGTGTCCATCTGTGCCACCTATTAGCGCCCATCAGTGCCACCCATAAGTACCCATCAGTGCCGCCTATGAGTGCCCATCAGTGCCCGTCAGTGCCGCCTCATCAGTGCCCGTCAGTGCAACCATATCAGTGCCGTCATTGAAGAAGAAAACTTACTTATTTAAAAAAAAATTTACAGAAACAAAGAAAAACTTGTTGGTTTTTTTTCAAAATTTTCAGTCTTTTTTTATTTGTTGCGCAAAAAATAAAAACCGTAGAGGTTATCAAATACCACCAAAAGAAAGCTCTATTTGTGGGAACAAAATGATAAAAAATTTGTTTGGGTACAGTGTTGTATGACCGCGCAATTGTCATTCAAATTGCGACAGCGCTGAAAGCTGAAAATTGGCTTGGGCAGGAAGATGTATAAGTGCCTGGTATTGAAGTGGTTAAGCAATCTCCCCCCCCCCCATATATGCCACATTTTGCATGTCATTTTTGGGGGGGGAGCAGGTACCTAGTTTTGACAGGTTTCTGCTGGGGCTGCCTAGGCGGTTCGAGTGGAATGTTCCCCTCTCCCCCTCCCCCCTTGCAATCTTCTGGGACGTGTCACAGGTCCCAGCAGATTGCACGACCAATGGAGAGGCAACTCATGCATGCGCAGTGTGCACCTGGATCAAGGGACAGGTGAGAGTATGTTTATTAAAAGTCAGCAGCTACACTATTGGTAGCTGCTGACTTTTAACCACTTCAGTTATTTATCAATGGATCCGCGCTTCAGGATGTTTGAACGACTGCTGCCCCCCTATGTAAGTAGGGAACACCTCAGTGAAACCCCGAGAGAATGAGACCAGAAAATAGGGAGTGGCCCTGTGTTATGAAGAGGGAGTATCGATCTACAATAATTCTACTTTCTAAAGTGACGGGTGCACCAGTGTGACGGTTCAATCCCCTCACAAGTGTAAATTGGCAGTGTAATGATAAAATAGAATAAAATAAATTAATAAAAAATCAATACAGTGGTGTATATTATAAATATAAGGTGATAAGTGCTAGTTAGTGCAAGAAAAAATTGTAGACTGTATGTAGATACATTGGCACAGTCATAATCCCATATATTAAAAAAACAGAAAAATTATATAAATACTGAACGCCTTGTGCTGATAAGTCTTATATAAAATCAACCCTCTATGTAAGAGTCCAAAGTGACAAGTGCAAAAATATACTAACTGAATAACGGGGTGTTCAAACCACTGTGCAATGATGTGCAAAAAACCTAAAACAAACTAAAAATATATATAATATATTCTTATAACAAATCGTCAGCTGACTATGTATCAAGAGAAAGTCCCATATGGTGTGCAGCAAAAAATGTTCATAAAGGCGATATAGCGTATCTTCCAAAAGAATTCCTCCTTTGTAATAGAAAACCGTGCAGTAATTATTAACAATCTCCCCCTGATGTGATTGCACTCACATGGTGATTTAACCACTTCAGCCCCGGAAGAATTTACCCCCTTCCTGACCAGTGCATTTTTTGCGATTCGGCACTGCGTCGCTTTAACTGACAATTGTATGGTCGTGCGACGTGGCTCCCAAACAAAATTGACGTCCTTTTTTTCCCACAAATAGAGCTTTCTTTTGGTGGTATTTAATCAACTCTGCGGTTTTTATTTTTTGCGCTATAAACAAAAAAATAGCGACAATCGCATTATTTTTTACTTTTAGCTATAATAAATATCAAAAAATAATTAAAAAAACATTTTATTCCTCCGTTTAGGCCGATACGTATTCTTCTACATATTTTTGGTAAAAAAAAAATTGCAATAAGCGTTTGATTTGCGCAAAAGTTATAGCGTTTACAAAATAGGGGATAATTTTATGGCATTTTTATTAAGAATTTTTTTTTTTTTACTAGTAATGGCGGCGATCGGCGATTTTTATTGTGACTGCGACATTATGGCGGACACATCGGACATTTTTGACACATTTTTGGGACCATTGTCATTTATACAGCAATCAGTGCTATAAAAATACACTGATTCCTGTGTAAATGACACTGGCAGTGAAAGGGTTAACCACTAGGGGGCAGGGAGGGTTTAAGTCATTACTAGGGAGTGTTTTCTAACTGTAGGGGGGATGGGCTAACTGTGACACGTCACTGATCTCTGCTCCCGATGACAGGGAGCAGAGATCAGTGACACTGTCACTAGGCAGAACGGGGAGATGCTGTTTACATCAGCATCTCCCTGTTCGTCCTCTCCGTGAGGCGATCGCGGGTTTCCCCGCGGCGATCGAGACCCGCGACCCGACTCACGGAGCTCCCGGCCGGCGCGTACGCAATGGCACGGCGGGAAATTCAATGGGACTTAAATGTACGCCCATTTGCCCAGCCGTGCCATTCTGACGACGTATATCGTCGTGCGCCGGTCGGAAAGTGGTTAAACACAAAAATGAGTGGAACTCCCCTTTAAAGTGAACAGCCTCATAAGATACACAGAGATGAAACAAATCCTCCTACATAAGTTTTACTTGCATATCTGTTGTCTTCGGCTTTATATATTCTTTAGAAAGTGCACATCTTGTTAGAGATTTTCTCTTCCTGTTCAGCACTGGTAGTAGATTCTTGGCATACAGCCAGACAGCTGATTGGAGAAAAGGCACACACCCCCACTCCACATAAGCAGAGACTTGCAGAGCTGTGCAGTTACAAGACAAGCTCTTTGCTAATCTATTTATAGCCACCTCCCACGACACAAATTTCAGGCTGGTTTTATCTTTGTTGACAGAGAACTGGTCAGAAGTTATGCTGATGGCAGGGCAACGAAACCGCAAAGACACACGGGACTCAGGGCTTTGGAGAGAGATAAGAAAACACTACAGATAGTGGATAGATAAATTTCATGAATCAGGTTTACATCCATTTTATCGTCTCATTGTCCTCCCGCGATCAAGACATTTTAAGGCACTGCAATTTGATAACAATTATTTTAACCCTTTCACTGCCTGTGCTCCATTTTTACACCTTAGGTGGCCAGGCCATTTTTGCAATTTTTCTATTGCTTTTTTTTTTCCTTTACAGCTTTCAGAGTTTGTTAAACACCCCCCAAACCATATATTTTCTATAAGAACGTGACCAGTAGAGTACAAATAAGGTGCTACAGATTTTTAGGGCACAATGATATTTGCGCAAATGTTTACCAAAACAATATTTTCGTTAAAAATACACTAAAATCATCAGCAGATAAAAACACAGTACATGTTAGAAAAATCCTACTAAATATAAAAGCTTAACCTGTATTGAGTTAATAAATAGCAAATATTTGTCATTTTTAAATTACGCCTTTTTGCAAAATGGTGAAAACTGAACGTACGCCAAAATGTAAATAACCACATTTCTCAAAAAATCTGAAGGTTTTCATTGTTCCCTTACAGCTTTCAGAGTTTGTTGAAGCCCCCCCCCCCCCCCCAACTATATATTTTCTGAAAGCATAGGACCAGTAGAATAAATCCTACTGATTTTTAAGGCCCCGCGATATTTTCGCAAATGTTTACCAAAGCAATATTTTCACTAAAAATACACTAAAATCATTATTAGCAGATACAAACACAGCAAATTTTACAAAATTCCTACTAAATATAAAAGCTTAGCCTGTATTGAGTTAATAAATAACAAATATTTGTAAACTTGAAATTGCGCCTTTTTGAGAGAGAGTGAAAATCGGACGTACACAAAAGTTTCTTCGAAAATCTGGAGGTTTTCCTTTTTCACTTACAGCTTTCCGAATTTGTAAAAGACCCCCCAAATCATACATTCTGAAAGCACATGGCCAGTAGAATAAGAAAAGGGTGCTACTGATTTTTAAGGCAGCATGATATTTGCGCAAATGTTTATCAAAACTATATTTTCGCTAAAAATATACTAAAATCATTGATAGTGGATTCATACATGGAAAAATTTACAAAATTCCTGCTAAATTCCTAGTAAATATAAAAGTTAAAACTGTATTGAGGTAATAAATAACAAATATTTGTATTTGTTTTAAATTGTACCTTTTTGTGAAATGGTGAAAACTTAAGGTGCGCAAAGCTGTAAATACAATTTACTCAAAGACCCCTTAAACTAGACATTTCTTTTTCATACATCATGGGAAACAGAGTCAGGCTTATATTAATTACCTGCTGGGTTATACTTCATCATTAGGTGAATGGACACTGGTAGACCAAAGGTCTTCAGACAGGAAGTGATCCCCTATATAACCCCTCCCATACAGGAAGTACTTTAGTTTTTTACAAGTGTCTACAAGGTGGATGGCACGAGTTTCAGGTCTCTAGTCCCACAAACGGTTCCAAAAACGAATGAAGGGATTGACTGATCAGATTCATTTGACACAGGCTTTTATGCTTAGATAAATGGTACCCGAGCCTCGCAAAGAAGACTCAAGATCCTGCGAGGTTTTGCCTGTAATGTGGCATCCGTTTGCTGGACCCTGCGGGGAGTTCTGGGCTAGCTGTGGGTGTTTGCTTGTGTCTGGCTGTTTTCATACCTGTATGTTGGTACACTACGGTGTGCCATTTCGCCTTGGTTCATCATGGCGCACGTGCGTTCGCAAGAGCGCCGCTGGGCTCAGCAGTTTGTTTGGTGGCCATGAAGCACATGGATTCGCCGTACATGCGCTGTAGCCTTTATCTAAGCGCACAAAGATTTACATTGTATGTGAATACAGTCACGCCCACTCGCCAGGACCGAGAAAATGCGTGCGTGCGCATGCATAGAATGTTCCGGCGCACACCCAGCTTATTTAAGCTGTGTATGCCAAGCATGTGGTGCTTCCAGAAGGCAGCTGTGGGACAAGGAGCAGGCTCTGAACAGACACCATTTCTCCTTACCCGGGTCACGTGAGTAAACAGATGTTGCTTGGCAGGCTAAAGGTGCTTAGCAGGATTGTTGCATAGGGGCTTGGTGAGCCCTATTAAAGGGTCTCCCTTTTTAGATGTTTTAACTACACCCAAGTACTTTGTTTGCGGCATTGAATGTCTTCCAAAAAGAGGAGTGGGACTAACACCACAGGGAAGGGCACACCTACGTCATCAGTAGTTCCTGATGAACCTAGTTGTATCCCCTGAAAGACCATTTCTGGTATTGGGCCTACAGGCAATGCTGCTGCTTCACCCTTTATCACTAAGGATGAACTGTCCTCAGACCGAAATGGTTCGTTCTGCCCTTAAGCTGCCTCTTGCAGAGGTGACTGAGCCCCCCTTGTCCTCTTTGGGATCTCTGAGACCTTTTCGGGTCGTACAGACTTTGTAACAGGCGGTGTATGCTGATTGGAAACATCCTGACAGGACTTTTTTGCCTCCTAAAAGGTTTTCCCATTTATATCTCATGGATGAAAAGTTTGTTAAAAAATGGAGCATGCCAGCCGTAGATGCCGCAGTCTCTTCCTTAAAAACTTAACTTGTCCAGTAGATAACACACAGGGCTTGAAAGACCCTGTTGACAAGAAATTGGAGTTCTTATTAAAGGCTTCCTTTTCTTTGGCCAATTCAGCCAGCTGTTGCAGCAATTGGTATTTGTCGTCCGTAAAGGATCAAGTCAAATGGCCGGATAGGCCTAACCAGGAGGATGATCTGCCTGAAGTAAGACAGATATTCCTCGAGTGCTGTCTTTTGCTGTTGATGCTTTAAATGATTCAATACAGCAGGTTTCTCGTCTGGCTCTCTTGTCTGTACATATGCGCACAGGTTTATGGCTTAAGAACTGGTCAGCCGAGCTTCCTTGTAAAAAGTTATTGGCAGGTTTCATAGGGAACGTTTATTTGGTGATCACTTGGACAAATATATCCAAAAGATTTCCCGAGGGAAGAGTTCTCTACTTGTGAAGAAAAGCACCAAACGTCCCTCGTTTAAAAACCCAGGGACTGCTTCCTCAAATGTCTCGGTGTCAGGATGGTTCCGCCGCCAACAGGGCGCCAGGGCCAGAAAAAGCCCTGGGTCCAAGATTCTTCTAAACCCAGCACCAAGCCCTCCTTTTGAGGGGACGCCCCCACTCCATCGGGTGGGGGGAAGGCTGCTGCACTTTGCGGACATTTGGAAAACAA
The DNA here is from genome assembly GCA_037952835.1 of Lithobates septentrionalis. NCBI lineage: Eukaryota > Metazoa > Chordata > Amphibia > Anura > Ranidae > Lithobates > Lithobates septentrionalis. The sequence goes on from JBBDGP010000780.1 coordinate 1,795,750, forward strand.
TTCAGGATAAGTGGGTCACCTCAATTATATCTCGCAGTTACAAGCTGGAGTTAAGGGGGGTGCCCCCTCAGAGGTTTCTAAGATCCAGTGTACCCTCGGATCCTCCAAAAAGAAACTTATTGCTTCAGGCACCACATCATCTAGTGCATCAAGGAGTGATTGTAGAGGTTCTGGTATCCAAAAGGGGCACAGGCTTATACTCAAACCTGATTACGGTTCAGAAACAAAATGGGGACACAAGGCCCATTTTGAACTTGAGGTCCCTGAACAAGTATCTATTGATACAATACTTTCGGATGGAGTCTGTCCGCTCCGTAGTAACCTCACTTCAGAGGGGAGACTTTTTAGCCTCCATCGATGTAAAGGATGCTTACTTGCATGTACCTATCTTTCAGCCTCATCAGAGGTTCCTATGTTTTGCAGTAGAGGAACGTCATTTTCAGTTTGTGGCTCTACCCTTTGAGCTTGCTACAACTTCACGGTGTTCACAAAGGTCCTAGCAGCAGTACTGGGTCTTTTAAGGGCCTAAGGGATCCTGGTGCTCGGGTATCTGGACGACCTCCTGCTCAGAGATCACTCGGTACAGGCTCTAGAATAAAGCACAATATACACAGTGAGGTATTTGAAAAGCTAAGGCTCGATCATAAATACCGAAAAGTCAGCCTTGAGACCAGCTCAAAGTCTAAAATATTTAGGTCTTTTTCTAAACAAGGTCCAAGCAAGAGTATTCTTGCCACCGTTAGGATCTGTGCCCTGAAGGATCAGGTGCGTCAGTAAGGGGCACCAGACAACCCTCCATTCGGCTCTGTATGAGTCTTCTAGGGAGGATGGTATCCTCCTTCGAGGCAGTGCCCTATGCCCAGTTCCATTCCAGTCCTTTACAACAAGACATCTTGTTGACTTGGAACAGAGGAAGAAAAGCCCTGGATTATCCAATGTGCTTATCTCCTCAGGCATGCTTAAGCCTAAACTGGTGGTTGCAGGATCAGAACCTGCGAAAGAGAAAATCCTTTCTCCCGGTAACTTGTAGAGTACTGACTACAGATACCAGTCTCTCAGGTTGGGAAGCGACCCTAGACAGGCTCACAGCCCAGGGGAAATGGTCAGGGACAGAGCAGACCCTGCCCATCAACATCCTAGAATTACGGGCAGTACGTCTGGCCCTACGATACTGGACGGTGGAGCTTCAGCGCTGCCCTATCAGGGTTCAGTCTTACAATGCCACGGCAGTGGCCTATATAAACTACCAAGGCGGTTCAGCTCTGTCGTTCAGCTCTGAAGGAGGTGAACCACATACTAGCCTTGGCAGAGGGACATGTGCCAATAATATCGGCAGTCCCGGGAGTAGAGAGCTGCAAGGCAGATTATCTCAGCCGCCAGCAGATCTGCCCGGGGGAATGGTCCCTACACCCAGAGGTGTTGCAGGAAATTTGCCAACGTTGGGGATGGCCAGAGATCGACCTACTGCCATCCAGGTTCAACAACAAGCTACAGCGGTTTGTGTCTCAAACAAGAGATCCTCTAGCAATTGGAGCAGATGCTCTGATAGTTCCATGAAGCCAGTACTCCCTGGTTTATGCTTTCTCTCCGATCCCTCTCCTTCCACATTTGTTGCGCATGATTCGGAGGGAGTGGATTCCAGTCATTCTGGTAGCACCAGCCTGGCTCAGAAGGCCCTGGTTCCCGGAGATTGTGAGACTGACAATAAACGGGCCATGGACGCTTCCACGTCGCCCTGATCTACTGTCTCAAGGTCCTATATTCCACCCCAATATACAGTCTCTAAATATGACGGCATGGCTATTGAAGCCTGGGTGTTAAAGGACCGTGGCATCTCAGGACCAGTGGTGTCTACTCTAGTGAATGCTAGAAAAGCTATCACTAGGAAGATTAGGTCTAGAAGACTTTTATATTGTTTGGTGTGAAGCCAGAAAATGGCATCCTCGGAAATATGTGATTGGGAGAATTCTCTTTTCTACAGTCAGCTGTAGAAATCAAATTGGCTTTGAGTACAATCAGAGGTCAAGTTTTGGAAGTATCAGTATTCTTCCAAAGGTCTTTAGCCTCCCATTCACTGCTTCCCCCCATTAGGTCACCTATGTGTCCTTGGGACTTGAACTTGGTGCTGTCTGTGTTACAGAAACAACCATTTGAACCTATTAAGGAAATTCCATTAGACTTGCTGTCACGCAAGCTAGCCTTCCTGATGGCTATCACCTCGGCTAGAAGGGTGTCGGAGTTGGCGCCCTTTTAATGCAGAAAACCGTACTTTATCCTTCACCATGGCAGAGTCGTGTTACGACCTGTTCCATCCTTTTTGCCAAAAGTGGTGTCGGCCTTTCATTTAAACCAGGACATTATTTTGCCTTGTTTTTTCTCTCAGCCTCGTTTGGCGGAAGAGAGACGACTGCATTCTTTGAACGTTGTCCGGGCAGTCAAGGTTTATTTGTCTAGATCTGCGTAGATCCGAGGATCAGATACTTTTTTTTTACCAAAAGAACCCAAGAAGGGGGCAGGCTGCTACCTGGTCTTCAGTGCATAAGTTCACAAAATTTTATTAAGTGGATGTTTGAGCAGCCGAGGATTCGGCTTTCAGCCACAGTGTACTGCGGGCTGCCGTATAAGTTATGATGGTTATTGCTTGGAAGGGTGTCTCCCTCCCCTCAAGGCTATTGCTCTGGGACATCCCAGCAGGTAATGAATATTAGTCTGACTCTGTGTCCCATGTTGTATGAAAAAGAAAATAGGATTTTTACGTCATACTTACCTGTAAAATCCTTTTCTTTGAGTACATCATGGGACACAGAGATCCCTCCCCTCTTTTTTGAGGATTTAGTGCTTGCTACAAAACTAAAGTACTTCCTGTATGGGAGGGGTTATATAGGGGAATCACTCCCTGTCTGAAGTCCTTTGGTCTACCTGTGTCCATTCATCTAATGATGAAGTATAACCCAGCAGGTAATGAAATTTAGCCTGACTCTGTGTCCCATGATGTACTCAAAGAAAAGGATTTTACAGGTAAGTATGATGTAAAAATCCTATTTTTCTGAAAGCACCTGACCTGTAGAATAAAAAAAAAGTGCTACAGATTTTTTGGGTCCCGCAATAATTGCGCAAATGTTCATTATATCACCATTTTCACAGAAAATGCACTGAAATCATTAATATTGCACATACACAACATAATTTACAAAATTCCTGCTAAATTGCTACTAAAGCATCGTTCACATGTGACATACTAAAGTGTACGCCCATAGGCAGTCCCATTTATGTCAATTGGGATGCAAAGGCTGCACAGGCATAGCTGCTGTTCCCAATCTGGCATCCGTGTGGGTACAAGACCTCGAACGCAGACAGTGTGAGCTCAGGGACATGCACGCAGAACTACATGGATGTAAAATTGAGAGCAACGGCTCTGTTCGTGCAGTTGCTACATCCCAAATTACATCAATGGGACTGCCTGCACAGAGATGCACGGAACACCTGTGCATCCCTGTACAGGCACGCTGTGTATGCCCTGTGTGAACAAGGCCTTAGGCCCCTTTCACACAAGCACACTGATCGGGTCTGCCTTTCCGTTTTTCAGGCGAGCCCAATCGGATTACCTGTTCTCTATGGAGAGGCTGATGTAAATGGACATGTGTCCGTTTACACCCGCCTGCATCCGATCCAGTCCAGTCTGCTAAAAACAGACAGATGGGGATCCCATTCCCCATCCATCTTTTGGATTGGATTATATCCGATGGAAATGGACAGGCGGTCCGTTTCCATCTGGCCACCCCATAGACAACAGCGGGCTGTGTCTGTGTCTGCTCTGCATGAGCGGACACGGACTTGTCATCCGCCCACTCAGCAGGCGGATCTGCTTGACAGAGTCCACTCAATGGGAAAGGGGTCTTACCAGGAGCGGCCGGTCCGTGCGGGGGCGCTGGGGCGCCACCCCCTCTGCAGGGTGCTGGACGTATGAGGTTTTTTTTTTTAAGCCACACGATTAGAGCCTAAGGCTCTAATTGGCTTGAAAAAGGTTGGGCTCGGGCCACAGAGCATTGCACCCCACCCACTTATGACAAAAGCGAATTAATATGGACTTCCGGCTTTTCCTCCTGGCCAATTAGGACGGATCGGGTTGGCCGGGAGGAGAAGCTGAGGAAGCCGTGGAGGGGTGAGTGCGGGGGGGGACAGTTATCGTGGAGAGTCTGAGTGCTGGCGGACTTGGGGGGGGGGGGTCTTACTATGTTTGTGTACTTGTTTTTTGTTTTGTTTTTTTTTAATTTTTTTAGTTATTTAAAAAAAAAACGGACCCACGTAACTCTTTTTTGAGACAGAGAAAGGGACTGAAGACAGTCCCTTTCTCTGTATCACTTTACTTGAATGAATAAGGAATCTGTATAGAGATGTCTCATTCATTCATTCATCCATAAAATGACAGTCTGATACATAATACTCGCGGTTTACTATGTATCAGCTGTCAGTGAATATAGGAGCGATCATTGCCTATGCCCACTGTACTACAGGGGGGGGCTTGGTAAACACATATTGGACATCTATGGGGTGATCTTTGCCTGTCGGTGCCTGGTACTGACAATGGTAGCCGTTTTTGTGAGTAACTCAAATTAATCCTTGACCCTTGCTCTCATTTGGGCTAAATTTCCTATTTCATCACTATTTAGATATAGTGTTTTTTATGCATGCCTATGTGTTCTTTATAGATAGATGGATTGCGCTTGCTCCTGAGGAAGTGATGGTTCACGAAACGCGTAGTGCATACTGTGTTGCAATCCTCTTGGCTTTTAATATTTAACATCATGTACATGTTTTTGCTCTAATTCTCTCATGCATTTTTGCTGTATTTTAAAAAATATGTCTTTATTAAAAATCAAAACATTAACAGCGCTTATTGTGAATATCTATAAACATTCAATGATATAATATTACTTATACTGCCTGCTAGTAGCCGGGACTCATCGTAGCAGGCGGTTCTTTTGAACTACAGGCGTGGGTGAGATTGATGCAGAGCTGCGTGAGACATGCTGTTTTAAAAGCAACTATCTTGTAAGCATTTCTTGTATGCGGGGGGTTTTAGCATTTTCAATAAAAACAGTTTTACACTATAGAAAGCATCCCCTTGTATGTTTGCATGTCTGAGCTACCACACTGAGCCGTGGTGAGTAGATTAACAAAGGGGTGCTCACGTGGTGCATCGGTGACGGTGTAGAGGCTGTATATTCATCACATAAGATCTGATTAGATTGGAAGCACTATACAAATGCCCGATTTTTATTGCATGGACTTTGCTTTTTAGTTAATAGGGGTGCGAATGGACATTACTTTGTTGACATTCAGCACATAGGTTACAACTCAAACATCATTATCAACCAATGCTGTATACTGGTTTTGTTAAGCATGAGAATGTTTTAAAAACTGTAATATATCATTGAATGTTTATAGATATTCACAATAAGCGCTGTTAATGTTTTGATTTTTAATCCAGACATATATTTTTTAATATTCTATTTTTTCTTATAGCGGCTAGAGTGCAGTTAACCTGCATATAGATTGAGCGCTGGGATCAGCGTCAGTGGCTCTGATATTTTATATTGCTGTATTATTGCTTTAGAAACTTAGATTCAATGTAATGCTTCAATCATGTTTTAACATGGTCACAACTGTTGACAGACATTTTAATAAAGATTGCCTTTAATGTGCATTTACCTTTGTTTTTTGGGTCAATGTATTCATACAGGTTATGTTCGCTGCATCGATCCTTGGGCACACACCTAATTTAAAGCCCCAACCTTTTTCCTTTTTGCAATTCTATAGGGATGGAGGCACATGTCTATGTGGGCCTCATTTAAAGTCCCAAACTTTTTTCATACTAACACATGTTTACCAAGCCATCCCTGCTCCGGCAGCATCCCTCCCCATCTAAAGGCTGCAGGAGGGATGCTGCCGGAGCAGGGATGGCTCAGGGGTGCAGGGGCCGGTATAGGGGGTGATGTGACTGGCGGGGACGCATCTGGATCCCCCAAGCACCTTAAGCCAGCGGGAGTGGCAGTGGAGGGATGCTGGCTTCTAAAGGTAGCAACAGGGAATCCCTTTGCGGGGGGGGGGGGGGTAAAGGATAGGAAAGGAGAGTCGGGGGGGGGGGGGGGATTTTTTTTTGCAAATCTGTTTGAGTTTTTAAAACATTTAACAGAAAAACAACATATACTGGTCATGACGAGTGTTAACTTTGGTACGTACAGAATTATGATATAGGGCAAACGGTTACATGAAACACGGCAGGGAACTCAAGGCTTCACAATGCTCACAGCAGGCTGGCTCCATGGGTAAGAGGACAGTGTGGAGCTATAACGTGCATCTCAGAAACATAGGTTACATTCACAATTGCAGAGTCCTATTCATTAGCAGAAGATAATGGGTTAAGTAGGGTGTGAGTCTGAGGCTGTGGAGGAATCCGCCAGCCATTTGGACCAAACCTTGTCATATTTTTGAGGGCAACCCCTATTAGCATAACAATCTTTGTAAAGAGGCAGGCTGTTGACCAGTTGTTTCCACAGGGAGAGAGGAGGAGGAGGAGGAGAAGCAAGCTTACGCCAGCTAAGGGCTATGGCTTTGCGGGCGTAAAAGAGAAGTAGCCTGACCAGGGTGCGGCTTGCCACAGTGGGAATTATTTGTTCTATCAGGCCCAAAATACATATTGCTATGGACGTTTGGAGCGATATGGTGGTGACCTGTGTTATGACCTTTAATATCTCCTTCCAGTAGTCGACAATGGCTGGGCAGGTCCAGAAAATGAGTAAAGTCACCCGGTATTGTTCTACAACACCAGCATCCTGGGGGGGAGGCGGGGTTCATTTTGTGTAACCTGTGTGGGGTAAAATATGTGCGATGGACCATCTTGAACTGTATTAGTCGGTCTCTCAGGGAGACCAGAGATCTGAAAGGGAAGTCCCATATGTCATCCCAATCGTTATTGTCAAAGTCGGGAATGTCGTGTAGCCATTTGTTTCTGAGTTTTTCCAGAGTAGGGAGGGAGGTCATTATCAAATGAGAGCAAAGTCGCGAGGTGGGCTTATTTGCACATCCGGACCTGAGGAGGTCCTCTAATGTGGATTGAACGATCTGGATTGGAGAATTGGTGACTGAAGGCATGGGAGAGTTGTAGATATCTAAAAAAAAAATAAATAGTTCTGCGGGATGTTGAAATCGGAGATCAATTTGGGGAGTGGGGACAGAGATTAATTGGAGATTACTTGGTCCATTGTTTTAATGTTGAATTTAGTCCAAGCATGGGGTTCGGGCAATTTGTAAATATGCTCCAGGGTGGGGTTCAGCCACAAGGGGGCAGCTGGAGAAAATGCATTTTTAGGGTATCTTTCAATTTTAAGTCCCGCCCCCCATGCACGCAGCGCGGTGCACATGTAGGGAGTATGGGGCCTTTGGGCCACGGAAAAGTAAAAATTTGAACGCTTCCAACGATTTCATCGTTGCCGCCTCAACCAAGGTGGCGGGGTTTGTCGTATCGGAAGTGAGCCACCAAGCCACTGTGACTAGCTGGGTGGCAAGGAAATATTGATATAGGTCGTGGCAAGCCAGTCCTCCCTGGGAGGACGGGCATACAAGTGTTGACCATCCGTATCTGGGGGACTGGGTCCCCCAGATAAAGGAGGCGAAGAGGCTATGTAACTGGGTGAAAAAGCATTTGGGAATCCATTGCGGAGATTGGCGAAGTAGGTAGGTAAATTTGGGTAGGATTTTCGTTTTTATCAGAATTATCCGACCTAGCAATGATAAGGTCGGTGTCAACCCTGCCCTTATCTGATGGCATCCCTGGAAACTTAGGAGCGATTAGATTGGGCCTATACCCAGAAAATAACAATTTAACCCCTTAAACTTTTCTCGGCAACAGTTCAATCCTGTGCGTAAGAACTTGTGGAAGTTCTCCGGGGGGGCAAGCAGGTGCAAGTTGGTAACAACCCTTCGTGTTATACCGAGTTCCTCAAAGGCGAGATTGGGGGGACGTGTATCCCCCCACAAGAAAAGGGGCCTGGTGATAATTCCGCTAGATAGATGGAGAGCACCAGGTCTTCCGCTTCTTGTGAACCAACCCAACCATGGGGGTTCAATGTGGATCACTTGTCGAGGTACTTTTCAGGTGGCTCCTGTACTTACAGGAAGTTTTAGTAGGATATATTACAGGCAAGGATGTGGGAAATCCGTGCATCTGAAAACTTTATGGGAATAGGTCTTCAATGCAAGGTGGTCAGCATCCGCTGGGTTGTCAAAGAACCGGATTGCTCCATCATGTTGGACCCGCAGGCGGCTGGGGTAAAGCATGCTATATTTTATGTTCTTATCTCTGAGTCGTTCACGAACATCGTTGAAGGTTTTTCTCTTCCGCTGCAAATTGGACGCAAAGTCGGGGAAAAGATGAACGGAGGTGTTACCATAATTGAGAGTGGGATGTTTGCGGGCTTCACTTCAGAGAGAATCTTGTCCCTGTCCTGATAATTCAGGAAGTGGACCAAAAAAGGCCTGGGGGTATTGAGCCAGGGAGAGCACAGTCCAGGCAGGCAGACAGCGATCACCCGTAGCCCCCCACTTTATAGCAACCCCCCAAGAAGAGGCAGTCCAGTAAGGGTGGTAGGCTAGGAGTGTGATTAGGGAAGGCCCAAAGCAGGGGGACCCAGCCAGAAGGATGGCAGACACCAGGCCCTGGGCGCCTCCACTGGCCCACACAGGCAGTCTCCACTGGTCAGCACACCAGGCCACTGCAGGGAGGTGGATGGATGATGAGGTAGGTGGGGACAGCAAGATCCGTGCTCTCGATTTGGGGCCGGCCACGGCGCACTCCCGTGGGGTAACCGCTCAGGAAACAGCGGTGTCAGGCAGGCTCCACTAAGTCGCGGCTGCCGCCAGCGCTCCCAGCGGCCCAGCAAGCTATCAGACCACGCCAGGCAGGTGGAGGGGCAGGCAGGAGGATGGATAACAGTCTCGAGGAAGGATGACAGTCCCTTACCGCACGGCCAGGCTGAGATCAGCTTGCTCTGGCCGGGTACAGGTCAGCAAGATGGTGACAGCTGCAGGGTTGAGCAATGCACGGCTTCCCGGACGACCACGGCAGCATCTCCGCTCAGGACTCAGCAGGGGTCAGAGAGGAACAGGTAGGCAGGTTGGCTGGTCTTTTTTTAGGCAGTTAAATGCGTGGATGGAGCTCCGGGTATCCTGAGTTCAGGATACCCGGAGCTCCTCTCAGACACGCCCGGGGGGGGGGGCAATTTTAAGTGGAAGGGAGCGGCGGGAGGTGGAGAGGCAGGGGACAGGGAAGAGGCGCCATGGAGGGGGCGGGACGGTCACATTTTAGGTTAATAAGTCTGATCAGCAGGTTGTGATTCTCTGATCAGAGTTTTAGAATTGTAAAGCAGATTCTGCTGAACAATTCTGCTAAAAGTGTATGGTCATTGAAGTGACAATGAGCTTATAGCAAAGGGAGAAGAGGTCCAAGCAGCGTACGGACTTGGCCATCTGCAGGCACTTTTGTAGGTCCGTACTGACCTGGCAGTGAAAGGGTTAAAGTTGCTAAAATGCCCAAAATATTCCAACTCTTTCAGGATTGATGGGAAAGCAATTATTGGATTGGAAAAGTAGATTGCCTGCAAAGAGGCTCGGTTTGTGATGTCTCCCATTTATTGTCAGGCCTTCAATCATGTCATTACCTTTCAGGGCAGTTGCTAAATGTTCCATGATGATGTTGTATAGGAATGGGGAATTGAGGCATCCCTGGCAAGTGCCAATCGAGATGGGTACAGGGTCTGATAAGAGGCCATTTACTCTTATTATGGACATAGTGAATGCACTGCTCAAAAAAATTAAAGAAACACTTTTTAATCAGAGTATAGCATCAAGTCAATTAAACTCCTAGGATATTGATCTGGTAAGTTAAGTAGCAGAAGGGGTTGTTAATCAGTTTCAGCTGCTTTGGTGTTAATTAAATTAATGTGTGCACTACATGGGCAACAATGAGACAACCTCAAAACAGGAATAGTTTTACAGGTGGAGGCCACTGACATTTTTTTTCCCTACTCTTTTTTTTTTTATAGAGGTTGCACAGGCAGTCCAACTCCTCCAGGATAGCACATAAATATATGCCATTGCCAGAAGGTTTGCTGCGTTTCCCAGCACAGTTTGTGTATTTAAAGTGTTCCTTTAATTTTTTTGAGCAGTGTATATATAGGACTGACTTTTTGAATGAAATTTGTGCAAAGCCCAGTATGAGATGGAGAGTAAACATAAGGGGATTTTGTTTCTCTGAGTCTGAGCTATTAAGGAAAACTTTGTAATTGTGTTGTCACGAGCTGCGCGGGCAGGTACGAAATCAACCTCGTCAAGATTTATAATAGAAGGGATAATCGGCTGCAGATGATTATCAAGTAGTTTGGCATATACTGTATCTTTAAATCCACAGTGATAATCAAAATGGATCTGTAGCTGGAACATTGGATTTGGTCCCTCTTGGGATTGACGTGTGAATGGGCAGAAGTCAGACACTGTATTAAAAGTAGTTTTTAAGAGTAGGCCTGGTATTTCTTTAAATTGCTTATAGAAAACATGAGAATAACCATTCCAGCCCTGTCTCTTGCCAAAAGGCAACTTTGTAATAACATAAAGTATCTCTTTGGTTGTGAAAGAATCCAGTTCAGAAGAGACTGCAGATGTTATATAAATTGGAGCAATGTGATTGGAATGTGGAGGCTTTGAGTTCCCAATGTATGGACCATGCCTCTCTGGACAGTTCACCTTGAAGATGAAGGTCCATAATCGTTTGTCTCTGACCGGGCAAGTAGCCTGCTACACTTATTGCTGTATTCATAAATCACTCTAAGGGTACAGTCCTTTTGTTGTAAGAGTTATCTATTAAAAAATAAGTGAATGCTGTGCTATCACCAATAGTGTATCTGTAAATGAAAACCACTGTCTGTGAACTGATTGTGTATGTGTTTTCAGCAATCATCAAATCAGAATATACAATAAACTATTAATGAATCAAGCAGTAAAAGTCCATATATTTCTGAATGTGTTAGTCCCATACATCTTGTGATATATATCACTTCTAGGTAAGTGCTGCAAAAACATGCAAGTAGAAAACACCACAGTGAATCCCCTTTGGGCAAACTCTCACCTCACTGTATTGACCCCCATGAGAAAGGTCAACATGCGCTCCAACACTAAATGGACTCCTTTCCTTACCACTTGTGGACTGCCCGCCATCGGTGTACGTTGGTTGTTTGAAGTGGAATACCGTTGTTATGGCAACAGATAGCTGCCATAACCCACTTTCAAATAAAAGTGGTCTCTGCAGCAAATAACGGCAAGATCACTTTTATCGGGGGCGGGAGAGAGCCCTTCGTCATCTCTGCGGCTTACCGGAGCAGTCGGTAGCAGCGGAGACGATTGCATCCTTCCCCCTGGCAGGCCTGGAGCCGAGTGAGGGAAAGATGGCCCCCACATGGCTCCATAACATTTGATGGTGGAAGCGACGTCAAACGGAGGGGGACTTTTTTTTTTTTTTTATTGCGTTTTTGTGTAAATGTGAGATCTGAGGCCTTTTTGACCCCAGATCTCGCATTTAAGAGGTCCAATGTTTACATTCCTTGTAATAGGAATAAAAGTGACAATTTTTTTTTTTTTTTTTAACGGACAGTGTAAAAATAGCAAAATAAAAAGTTAAAGCACCCCGCCGAGCTCGCGCACAGAAGCGAAAGCATATGTAAGTCGCACCCGCTTACGTACACGGTGTTCAAACCACACGTGCGGTATCGCTGTGATCGTTAGAGCGAGAGCAATAATTTTAGCACTAGACCTCCTCTGTAACTCAAAACTGGTAACTTATAGAAATTTTTAAACACCACCTTTGGATATATATAAAATGTTTGAGGGTTCTAAGTAATTTTCTAGCAAAAAAATTATTTTAACTTGTAAACAGCAAGTCTGAAAAATAGGCCCGGTCCTTAACCACTTGCCTACCAGGCACTTACAACCCCCTTCCTGCCCAAGCCATTTTTCAGCATTCAACACTGTCGCACTTTGAATGACAATTGCGTGGTCATGCAACACTGTACCCAAACAAATTTTTAATTTTCTTCACACAAATAGAGCTTTCTTTTGGTGCTATTTAATCACTGCTGGGTTTTTTTTATTTTTTACAAAAAAAGACCAAAGATTTTGAAAAAAAAATGTTTTTTAGTTTTTTTCTGTCAGTAATTTTGTAATTTTTTGCCTTCACTGATGTGCGCTGATGAGGCGGAACTGATGGGCACTGATAGGCTGGACTGGTGGGCATTGATGAGGTGCCACTAATGGGCACTGTTGAGGTGGCACTGATGATTCACTAATATGCCGCACTTATGGGCACTGATGGGAACTGTTGGGCGGCACTGGTGGGCATTGTTGGGGGGCACTGGTGGGCACTGATAGGCGGCACTGGTGGGCACTGATAGGCGGCACTGGTGGACACTGATAGGCGGCACTGGTGGGCACTGATAGACGGCACTGGTGGGCACGGATAGGCAGTACTGATGGGCATTGATGGGTGGCACTGATGGGCATTGATTGACAGCAGTGATGGGCAGCACTGATAGGCGGCACTGATTGCCAGCACTGACTGGCATTGCTAATGGGCACTGATTCGTGGCACTTGTGGGCAGTGGTGGGCACTGTATGCTGCCACTGGTGAGCACTGTATGCTGGCATTGGTGGGCACTGGTTTGTAACGCTGTATTTATTTATTGTAATCAGGGCACTGATTACATCCCTAGATGTCCCCCTGTGAGGAGATGGCGCTGATCGGCTCTCCTCTCCTCACACTGTCAGTGTGAGGCGAGGAAAGCCGATTACCGGCATCTCCTTGTTTACATGTGACCGGCTGTGATTGGACACAGCAGATCACATGGTTAAAGAGCTGCGGACGCGGCTCTTTACAGATATTGGGGTCGCGCCGTGTCCTAGCAACACAGCACGGCAGCGATCGCTGCATGCCCCTGCGGGCACGCGAGAGTGGCCGTCCTGGGACGCCATCATATGACGGCGTCCCAGAACGAGAGCTGCACTGCGCCGCCATCATTTGATGGTGGGCGGGCAGCAAGCAGTTAAAGAGGAACTGCAGTCTGCTCACATAATTTGTAATAAAAACATTTGCCATTCTGCAGCTTCCCTCCAACCACTTTGCATATTATTTTAAATATACTGTGATTCTGTACTTGCCAAATATGCTGCAGAAATCTCCCTCCACTGAGTCTGGCTGCAACCATTTTAACTGTGTGCAGCTGAAGCTGCTGCCTGTTCACTTCCTGGATTTACAGGCAAACCTCCAGCTCTGCAGCTCTCTCTACCTAGCAAAAGAGAGAGAAAGCTGTGCGTGATGTCATAAGCCTAGGCTTTTTACCAAACAAGAAACAGGAAGTAGGCTGTATAAGGTATTTACTGGCAGAAAAAAAAAATTACTATCCAAGTTAAAACAACAAGGGCAGAAGATTTAATAGATGGAAAGTTGAAAAAAATGACTGAAGTTCCGCTTTAAGTAGATAATCAGCAAGGACTCTGGCTCTTAGAGAACCTCAGCAGCTCAGGTTGGTAGATGAATGGATGATTCAGTGTGCATTTACATGTTCAGCCCCAGAAGGATTTACCCCCTTAATGACCAGGCCATTTTTTTGCGATATGGCACTGTGTTGCTTTAGCTGACAAATGCGCTGTTGTGCTACACTGTACCCAAACAAAGTTGATGTCCATTTTTTTACCAAAAATAGACCTTTCTTTTGGTGGTATTTGATCCCCTCTGCTGTTTTTATTTTTTGCGCTATAATCAAAAAAAGACCAACAATTTTGAAAAAAATAAAAAAATTTACTTTTTGCTATAATAAATATCCCCCAAAAAAATGTAAAAAAAAAAGTTTATTTTTCAATTTAGGCCAGTACGTATTTTTGGTTAAAAAAAATTGCAATAAGCGTATATTGATTGATTTGCGCAAAAGTTATAGCATCTAAAATATAGGGGATAGATTTATGGCATTTATTTTTATTTTTTTACTACCAGTAATGGCGGTGATCAGCGATTTTTAGCGGGACTGCGGCAGACAATTTTGAGACTTTTTGGAACCAGTGACATTTACACAGCGATCAGTGCTATAAAAATGCACTGATTACTGTATATATGACACTGGCAGGTAAGGGGTTAACACCTAGGGGGTGATCAAGGGGTTAAGTGTGTCCTAGGGAGGTGTTTCTAACTGGGGGGGGAGTGGACTGACCGGGAGTACAGAGAGATCGCTGTTCCTAATCACTAGGAATAGATGATCATACTGTACTCCTCTGACAGAACAGGGATTTGCTTTGATTACCTTGGCAGATTCCCATTCTGCCTCTCTGGAGCGATCGCGGGTTGCCGGCGGACATCGCGGCCGCCGGCCATTTGCTTCAGCGCTGCACGCTATATGTATTAAATGACCCGCCGTACCGGTACAGCGATTCACGCAATAGAGCCAACCTGCCGCCGTATATCGGCAGGGGCTGGTCGGCAAGTGGGTTAAAAGACAATGAGAACCTATATAGTGCTCGCTGTTCTTTTATTTCAAAAAGCATAAAAATAGCCATTCACATGTATCAAGACCAGACATGAGCCTATACAGCTATAAAAGTTCAGATCTGCAACCGTTAGAATGGAAAGCAATTGGACCGGATCCTTCAATGTATGCTTCCACTGTCAGCTTGCTCTCTCAGTGCTGTGATGCCACGCCTCGACCACACTCCTAGGCCGTTTGTCATATTGGTGTCATCAGGGGGGCCAGACTGAGCCATCACACAATAGAGACTTTTAGGCTGCACACTCCCTTTCCACTCCATTACCTCCCACTGAGTATAATGAGGATGGTAAGACACAGGAGCAGCACCGCTGTTACAGGGAATTCATGACATGAAAAGAATCTTTCTACACCAAAGCCTATTCCGTCTATGTAGGTTTCATCTAACTATTACTCTGGAGCGTGCTTATGGTCCTAGACGCATCCCAAGGAAAGATTTTCCTTTCAGAAAAAAAAATTCTTGATCTCGGGGCCCTCACACGAGATTTGAGATCTAAGGGACATCCAACAATAAGAGTCACCTTATTGATCATTCTAGGCCTCATGGTAGCCTCTGAGACTCTACCATTCACTCAGTTTTATTCAAGACCTCTCAAACACAATATCACTGAAAAGGGATAACAACTGACACCAGTCTTTCAGGCTGGGGATCAGTGTTCCAGTCCCTCACAGTCCACAGAACATGGTCATCTGTGGAAGCCAAGCTCCCCATCAGCATCCTGGGGCTCAGAGCAATGCAAATGGCTCTGCAGCACTGGAATCCCGACCTCCACTCCTTTTTTTTATAAGGTTACCCAATCAGGGTGTAGTCAGACAATGCCAAGACTGTGGCTTACATCAACCTTTAGGCCCCTTTTACACAGACAGATAGAATTGTGCTTTTAGCTGCGTTTTCTACCGCAGCTAAACGCACACAATGCTTTCCTATGGCCCCATTCACACACTGCGTTTAGCTGCGTTTTGATCACATGCGGTTTTGTGCGTATAGAAAAAATAGAATTGACTGTGTCCAGGAGCAATTTAGCTCAGCTATCCGCACATAACTGCAGGTAATCGCAGTGCACTGTGTCAGCTGCGGATAGCAGCGCCGTGCTGGCTCGCTCATCGGTAAAGGAAAATGCGACAAGCACGGGGATCCGACTTGGATCCCCGCCAATGCCAGGCACTGTTTGGTATGAATCTTGAGAGGGAACTCCACGCCAAATTTTAAATAAAAACCAGCATGGGTTCCCCTCCAAGAGCATACCAGGCCCTTCAGCCTGGTATGGATTCCAAGGGGCACCCCCTATGCCCCCCAAATCCATACCAGACCCTTATCCAAGCACGCGGCCCGGTCGGTCAGGAAAGGGGGTGGGGACGATTGAGCGCCCCTCCTGAACCATACCAAGCGCATGCCCTCAACATGGGGGGGTTGGTGCTTTGGGCCAAGGGGGGTGTCCTGTGGGCCCCCCCACCCCAAAGCACCTCGTCCCCATGTTGATGAGGACAAGGGCCTCTTCCCGACAACCCTGGCTGTTGGTTGTCAGGGTCTGCGGGCGGGGGGGCTTATCGGAATCCGGGAGCCCCCTTTAATAAGGGGGCCCCCAGATCCCGGCCCCCCACCCTATGTGAATGAGTATGGGGTACATCGTACCCCTACCCATTCACCTGGGGGAAAAAAGTTTCAATAAAAAACACACTACACGGGTTTTAAAAGTAATTTATTAGGCGACTTCGGGGGTCTCTCAGGCCTCTTCTCCCTCTCTCCGGTGTCATCTCCGCGCTCTCTGGTTCTTCTCCGGTGTGTTCTTACTTCTGCCAGGCTCCTCCACTATCTTCTGCTCTTTTGCCGCTCTTTTGCTAGCGGAGGAGCCCGGTCTTCTGAGACGTCTTCTTCCCTCTTCTCTTCCAGAGATGTTGACACGACGCTCCCTCTTGCTGTAATGCCGTGAGCGAGGTCCGCAACCAATTTTATAGGCATGGGGTGTGGCCACCGGGTGATGTCACCCGGTGACTCCCCACTTATGACGTCACAGTCCCGGGGCATGATGGGACTGTGATGACATAAGGGGCGGGGTCACCGGGTGACATCACTCGGTCCCCATGCCTATATAATTGGTTGCGGACCTCGCTCACAACATTACAGCGAGAGGGAGCGTCGTGTCAACATCTCTGGAAGAGAAGAGGGAAGAAGACGTCTCAGAAGACCGGGCTCCTCCGCTAGCAAGACAGCGGCAAAAGAGCAGAAGATAGCGGAGGAGCCCGGCAGAAGAAAGAAGGCACCGGAGAAGAACCAGAGAGCGCGGAGACGACACTGTAGAGAGGGAGAAGAGGCCTTAGAGACCCCCGAAGTCGGAAGAAGACCCCCGGAGCTGCCTAATTACTTTTGAAACCTGTGTAGTGTTTTTTTATTGACATTTTCCCCAGGTGAATAGGTAGGGGTACGATGTACCCCATACTCATTCACATAGGGTGGGGGCCGCGATCTGGGGGCCCCCTTATTAAAGGGGGCTTCCGGATTCTGATAAGCCCCCTGCCTGCAGACCCCGACAACCAATGGCCAGGGTTGTCGGGAAGAGGCCCTTGTACTCATCAACATGGGGACGAGGTGCTTTGGGGTGGGGGGCCCGCAGGGCGCCCCCTTGCCCCAAAGCACCAACCCCCCCATGTTGAGGGCATGCGGCCTGGTACGCTCGCTCGTCCCCACCCCCTTTACTGAGCGTCCGGGCTGCGTGCTCGGATAAGGGTCTGGTATGGATTTTGGGGGACCCCCACGCCGTTTTTTCGGCATAGGCGGTGCCCCTTGGAATCCGTACCAGACCGAAGGCCTGGTATGCTCTTGGAGGGGAACCCATGCCGGTTTTTTATTTAAAATTTGGCGTGAAGTTCCCCCCCAAGATTCATACCAAACACAGTGCCTGGTATTGGCGGGGATCCAAGTCGGATCCCTGTTCAATATCAATATGAATCGGTACCCTGTCGGGTTGCTATGGAAATGGCAAACCGCAGCTAAACACAACCGCAGCTAATTGCACTGTACAAATGCAGCTGATTGCAGTGCCTGGTGTCTTGAATTTCACAGAAAAAAAAACATGCTTTTAACTGCGGCAGAATAGCCGTCCGTGTGAAAGGCGCCTTAAAAGGGCATCGGGAGTCATCTTGCCTTGAAGGAAGCAAGCCAGATAATCTCATGGATGGAAATGCACTGTCCAACAATCTCTGTGGTCCACATACCAGGAGTGGACAACTGGAAAACTGATTACCTCAGCTACCACCACCTGGGTCAAGGAGAAAGGCCCCTTAACCCAGTCATCTTCAATCTGATATGTTATAAATGGGGAGCCTTGGGATGTGAACCTCCTAGCCTCCAAATGTAAAAACAAAGAATCCTCTAGTACTGTCTTTCGGTGCCTTGATAATTCCCTGGTCTCAGTTGAGGTTTATGCATTTCCCCAGTGTAATTTCTGCCTTTTCTACTCAAATATAGAGCTCTGGAAGGTCAGGTTTTGGCCTGGTCTATTCTTTTTATAGACTTCTCACTTCACTCTACCTTGCAAAAACCTTTATTCAAGGTGTATTTCACAATACGCCCCCTTGCAACACCCTGTACTTCCTTGGGATCTCAACTTGGTGTTCTCTGCCTTGCAGAAACTATCCTTTGAACCCACCAAGGATATGTCCTTACCCTGGAAAGTGGCCTTTTTGGTTTTATCACTTCTGAGTTTTCTCTAAGTTGTCAGCCCTCTCTTGTAATAAGTTGTTCTTCATACATCAGAATACATGGTAGTCATGCACCCATGACCATCCTTTCTTCCTAAGGTGGTAGTCTTACCATCCTTATGCCCTGCTCCAAAGCATCAAGAGAAAATCCTTTCATTGCCTGGACTTAGAACCATTAGAGTGTACCTCAAAGCAACAGCTTCCCTCTTTGTCTTGCTCTCAGGACCTCGCAAGGTACACCAGGCTTCCAAGTATACCATCATCCCATGGATACAAAAAACTTATCGCTAGAGCTTACACTTTCACGAACAAATCTCGTACTGTGTTTTTATACGCCTAGTCCATCAGATAGGTTTCTGGAGCATTCCTGCACTTGGCCTCTGCAGCCCAACTTTGTAAAGCCACCACCTGATCCTCTGCTCATATTTTTTCAAAGCTCTACCAGGTGGACATCAAGTTTTCTGTGGATGCACCTTTCACCAGTAAGGTTCTTGCATCGACACTCTGAAGTTGGTCCTTTGACTCTTATTGTTGGGCCTGTTGGCACAGTTCTGTTTGCCTAGTTGTTGCTGACCCTTCTCATTCATTGTTTTGGGAATCCCCAGGATCTATGAATACTTTGCCTGTGTCCTGCCTTGCCTGTGTACTGTAAAATTAAGATGAATTTTGACTTGCCTGTAAGTTCCATATCTTTGAGTTCAGTACAGGACACAGGTCACCCTTTCTTTAATACATTGGTTACTCTTCATTGCTTGCTACAGAACTGAGCACTAAGTGCGGTAAAGTTAGAGAAGGTGCTTAGGGAGCACCTCTGTCCTAGAAAGCCTTGCCACTGTTCAATCACCTGACGTTTCGAGCCTATAAGCCAGGGTCTCAGAATACTTGTGTCCTGTACTCTTTTCCAACATATGGAATTCACAGGTAGATCAAATTTATTCCTGTACCAATGGTCTCCTCCCTTGATCTCTATTAACCACTTCATACCCCGCCCGTAGTCAAATGACGTCCGTAGGAGGGATCTCCCATGCTGGGCAGGCGTCATATGACATCCTAGGCTTCCCTGGCCGTCTAGGGGGCGCGTGGGCCCAACGCGTCGGGAGCTGGTGCCCAGCGGCCGCGATGTCTGCCAGGCACCGGTAACAGACCGGGGATTGCCGGTAACAGAGCCGGGACATGGATCTGTGTGTGTAAATTTGATCGCCCCCTAGTTTTAACTCGTTCCCTGCCAGTGACATTTATACAGTAATCAGTGCATTTTTATAGCACTGATTGCTGTATAAATGTGAATGGTCCGCAAATAGTGTCCGCCGCAATGTGACAGTCACATTAAAAATCGCAGATCGTCGCCATTACTAGTAAAAAAAATAATAGTAAAAATCCCATAAATCTTTCAATCTATTTTTTATAGCAATTTATAGCTTAGTTTATAGCGCAAAAAATAAAAAACCGCAGAGGTGACCACCAAAAGAAAGCTCTATTTGTGGGGGAAAAAAAAATTATAAAAATTTAATTTGGGTACAGTGTTGCATGGCCGCACAATTGTCATTCAAAATGTGACAGCACTGAAAATTGGCCTGGGCAGGAAGGGGTGAAAATGCCCTGTATTGAAGTGGTTGAAAAAAAAACAGATCCTCCTATGTGCCTGCAGTCACTTGCAGCCAATGGGAGGGAGAAAAAGAGAAGAAAAAACTTGTCAGCTGCTGATGACTGCTATGTTTTAAACGGCAATCATGGGTGACCACTCATAAGTTCATGGTCACTGAAGCAACTGAGAGCTTTAAAGCAGGAGGAGGAATGTAGCCAATGTAAAGCATATGGCTGCAAGTAGTTCTGTATGCCTTAGATTGGTGGCAAACCCTAGTGAAAGTCTGGTGGTCCAGTACTCCTACAGATTTACAGGTTGAGCAAAAAATAACTTGGTACCTGATTAGTGGTAAACTCACGTCCATCCTTCACAATAAATTTGCCAGATTTAAAAAGACATGGACATCATGAATAGCACACTACCTCCCTAAAAGCTTTTGACACTTTATGAAACATCTAACACTTATCCTGAGGGTAGGAGCAAGAGCACAACGGTGTACCATTTTGCCTTGGTTCACCATGGCGCATGTGCATTTGCTAGAGTGCCGCTGTGCTCGGCATTTGTTGTTTGGTGGCCATAGCACATGTGCATATGCAAAAGCGCTGCTGGACTTGGCAGCTTGTTTGGCGGCCATGGTGCACGTGACTTCGCTGCACATGCGCAATAGCCTTTATCTGGGCGTACGAAGATTTGCGTCATACCAAGCATGCGGTGCTTCCAGAAGGCAGCTGTGGGACACAGAGCAGGCAGGAACAGGCACTTGCAGCAGTTCATATCTCCTTACCTGGATCACGTGAGTCACCAAGTGTTGCTTGGTAGGCTAAGGTGCTTAGCAGGATTGTTGCATAGGGCCTTGGTGAGCCCTATTAAAGGGTCTCCTTTCTGAGATGTTTTAATACTACACCCAAGTACTCTCTTTTTGTGGCTAGTAAATGTCTTAAAAAAGAGGAGTGGGACTAACACTACAGGAAAGGGCACACCAATGTCGTCAGTAGTTCCTCATGAACCTAGTCATATCCCTAGTGTTGTACCCCCTGAAGGACCAGAGGCTTTCGGGCCATCTGAGCCACTGCACCTATCTGGGATTGTGCCTACAGTCAACGCTGCTGCTTCACCCCTTATCACCAAGGATGAACTGTACTCGTCCCTAGCCGGGTTAGAGCACAGGATTGCTGGCAGGATTGCCTCCATCCCCGCATGGTGGCAAGACCTGTGACAGATCCCCTCCCTGGAGCCTCCTAGTTTGGAGCAGGAATGGGTTGAGAATGGGGAAGAGCTAAAAGCTCAGGATTCTGTGGTGGGCTTGGTGGATGAGTCTGCTTCTGAGCAATCTGGGCAAAAAGATATCCAGTTGTCTGCCTCTCAGTCGCAGAGGCTTTTCACCCTCACTCTGACCGAAATGGTTTGTTCTGCCTTTAAGTTGCCTCCTGCAGAGGTGACTGAGTCCTCCTGGTTCTTGGGATCCCTGAGACCTTTTCAGGTCGCACTGGCTTTCCCCCTACACCCCCTGCTGGAACAGGTGGTGTATGCTGATTGGGACCATCCTGACAGGATTTAGTTCCTCTTAAGAGGTTTTCCCTTTTATAGCCCATGGATGAAAAGTTTGTTAAAAAATGGAGCATGCCAGCCGTAGATGCAGCAGTCTCTTCCTTAACCCCTTCCCGCCGAGCGTACGCAGATGTGCGTACTCGACTTTCGGGGGTTATACCGGGATGATGCCCGCAGCTGCAGGCATCATCCCGGTACTTTTTTTTAGAGCCGGCGATTGGATTTCCAGGGATAACAACCGATGCGGCTAAAAGCCACTCGGCTGTTATACGGGAGGGGACGTCCCCCCTCCCGTTCCACCGGGAGGCCCGATCAACAATCCGCCGCCTCCGGCGGCTAGGGACAGACTGGAATGAAGCTTCGTTCCAGTCTCCTAATAATAAACACAGAAATGACGTCACTTCCCGTTTACTCGGCTGGGACCCCCGATCCCTCCATAAAGAGTACCTGTCACCACCTATTACTGTCACAAGGGATGTTTACATTCCTTGTGACAGCAATAAAAGTGATCAATTTTTATTTTTTTTTTAAACACAATTTATTAATAAAAAAATAAATAAGAAAAAAAAAAATTTAAAGCGCCCCCGTCCCAGCGAGCTCGCGCAGCAAAGAAAACGCATACGGAAGTCGCACCCGCATATGTAAACGGTGTTCAAATCACACATGTGAGGTATCGCCGCAATCGTCAGAGCGAGAGCAATAATTCTAGCACTAGACCTCCTCTGCAACTCTAACCCGGTAACCGTAAAAAAAAATTGAAAGTGTCACCTATGGAGATTTTTAGGTACCATAGTTTGTCGCCATTCCACGAGTGCGTGCATTTATAAACCGTGACATGTTTGGTATCTATTTACTCGGCGTAACATCATCTTTCACATTATACAAAAAAATTGGGCTAACTTTACCGTTTGGTTTTTTTAAAATTCATGAAAGGGTCCCTTTTCCCAAAAAGTTGCGTTTAAAACACCACTGCACAAATACAGTGTGACATAAAATATTGCAACAATTGCCATTTTATTCTCTAGACTCTCTGCTAAAATATATATATATAATGTTTGGGGGCTCTAAGTAATTTTCTAGCAAAAAATACGGATTTTAATTTGTAAACACCAAATGTCAAAAATAGGCTTAGTCATGAAATGGTTAAACAAGAACTTAACTTGCTCGGTAGATAATGCACAAGGCTTGAAAGACCTCGTTGACAAGAGATTGGAGTCTCTTACTTTTCTTTAGCGAGTTCAGCTATTCAGCCAGCTGTTGCAGCAATCAGTATCTGCCAGTCCGTAAAGGATCAGGTCAAACGGCCTGATAGGCCTAACCAGGAGGGTGATCTGCCTGAAATAAGACAGATATTCCTCGAGCGCTGTGTTTTGCTGTTGACGCCTTAAAAGGATTTAATACAGCAGGTTTCTCGTTTGGCTCTCTTGTCTGTACATATGCTCAGACTTTTGTTGCTTAAGGACTGGTCAGTCGAGCTTCCTTGTGAAATTATTGGCAGATTTCTCTTTTCATGGGGAACTTTTATTTGGTCATCATTTGGACAAATATATCCAAAAGATTTCCTGAGGGAAGAGTTCTCTACTTCCTGTGAAGAAAAGCACCAGGCGTCCCTCATTTAAAACTTCAGGGACTGCTTTCTTAAATGTCTCAGCGCCAAGGCAGTTCCACCGCCAACAGGGTGCCAGGGCCCTGATCATTTAGTGCATCAAGGAGTGATTGTACAGGTGCCTTTATCCGAAAGAGTGAACCTGTTTTCCGGTTTAAAAAACAAACAGGGTCACAAGGCCCATTTTTGGACCTAAAATCCCTGAACCAGTATCTACTAATCCAGTCCTTTCGGATGGAGTCTGTCTGCTCAGTTGTAGCCTCGCTCCAGATGGAAGACTTTTTAGCCTCCATCAATATAAAAGACACGTATTTACACATACCTATCTTTCAGCCTCATCAGAGGTTCCTACAATTTGCAGTAGAGGAACGTCATTTTCTGTTTGTGGCTCTATCCTTCGGGCTTGCTACAGCTCCCCGTGTGTTCACAAAGTTCCTAGCACCAGTACTGGGTCTTTTAAGGGCCCAAGGGATCCTAGTTCTTGGGTATCTGGACGACCTCCTGGTCAGAGATCACTCATTACAGGCTCTAGAACAGATCATAACATGCACAGTGCAGTATTTGAAAAGCTTAGGCTGGATCAGAAATACCAAAAAGTCAGCCTTGAAACCAGCTCAAGGTCTTAAGTATTTAGGCCTGATCCTAGATACGGTCCAAGCAAGAGTATTCTTGCCACCCGCAAGGATCTGTGCCCTGAAGGATCAGGTGCATCAGATATGGGGCACCAGACAACCCCCCATTCGGCTCTGTATGAGTCTTCTAGGGAGGTTGGTATCCTCCTTCGAGGAGGTGCCCTATGCCCAGTTCCATTCCAGGCCTCTACAACAAGACATCTTGTTGGCTTGGAACAGGAGAGGACAAGCCCTGGATTATCCAATGTTCTTATCTCCTCGGGCACGCTTAAGCCTAAACTCGTGGTTCCAGGATCAGAACCTGCGAAAGGGAAGATCCTTCCTCCCAGTATTTTGGAGAGTACTGACTACAGATGACAGTTTCTCAGGCTGGGGAGCAACCCTAGTGGGGCTCACAGCTCAAGGGAAATGGTCAAGGACAGAACAGATCCTGCCCATCAACGTCCTAGAATTACGGGCAGTACGACTGGCCCCCTACGGTCATGGATGGTGGAGATTAAGGATTGCCCCATAAGGGTTCAGTCCGACAATGCAACTGCAGTGGCCTATATAAACCACCAAGGCAGTACCAGGAGTTGTTTAGCTCTGAAGGAGGTGAACCACATACTAGCCTGGGCAGAGAGACATGTGCCGATTTTATTGGCAGTCCATATCCCGGGAGTAGAGAACTGGAAGGCAGATTATCTCAGCCGCCAGCAGATCTGCCTGGGGGGGGTGGGGGGTGGTCCCTACACCCAGGGGTGTTCCAGGAAATTTGCCACCGTTGGGGATGGCCAGAGGTCGACCTACTGGCATCCAGGTTCAACAACAAACTACAGCAGTTTGTGTCCCAAACAAGAGATCCTCTGGCAATCGAAGCAGATGCTCTGGTAGTTCCATGGAGCCAGTACTCCCTGGTTTATGCTTTCCCTCCGATCCCTCTCCTTCCACATTTGTTGCACAGGAATTGGAGAGAGGAGGTTCCAGTCATGCTGGTGGCACCAGCCTGGCCCAGAAGGCCCTGGTTCCCGGAGATTGTGAGACTGACAATAGCCAGGCCATGGACGCTTCCACGTCGCCCCGATCTACTGTCTCGAGGTCCTATATTCCACCCCAATTTACAGTCTCTAAATTTGACGGCAGGGCTATTGAAACCAGGGTGTTAAAGGACCGTGGCATCTCAGGACCAGTGGTGTCTACTCTAGTGAATGCTAGAAAAGCTGTCACTAGAAGATCTATCGTAAGGTCTGGAAGACTTGTATTGCTTTGTGTGAAGCCAAAAAATGGCATCCTCGGAAATACGTGATTGTAGAAAAGAGAGAATTCTCCCAGTCAGCTGTGGAAATCAAATTGGCTTTGAGTACAATCAGAGGTTAAGTTTCGACCCTATCAGTATTCTTTAAAGGCCTTAGCCTACCATTCACTGCTCCGAACCTTTATGCAGGGGGAAACTCGCTTGCTTCCCCCCATTAGGTCACCTATATGTCCTTGGGACTTGAACTTGGTGCTGTCTGTGTTACAGAAACAACCATTTGAACCTATCAAGGAAATTCTATTAGACTTGCAGTCACGCATGCTAGCCTTCCTGATGGCCATCACCTCAGCTAGAAGGGTGTCGGAGTTGGCGGTCCTTTCATGCAGGGAACCATACTTGATCCTTCACCACAACAGGGTCGTGTTACGACCTGTTCTATCCTTTTTGCCAAAAGTGGGTGTCGGCCTTTCATTTAAATCAGGACATTATTTTGCCTTCTTTTTTCACTCAGCCTCGCTCGGCGGAAGAGAGATGACTGCATTCATTGGATATTGTCCGGGCAGTCAAGGTTTATTTGTCTAGGTCTGCGGAGATCCGAGGATCAGACTCCTTTTTTGTTTTGCCAAAAGGACCCAAGAAGGGGCAGGCAGCTTTCAGGGTTTCCATTGCCAATTGGGTCCGTCAGTTGATCATTGAGGCCTATGTTCTGAAACATAAAGCTCCTCCCTTTAGGGTGAGAGCTCATTCTACCAGGGTTGTAGGAACTTCCTGGGCTTTTTGCCATCAGGTATCTGTGGCTCAGATTTGTAAGGCTGCCACCTGGTCTTCAGTGCATATGTTCACAAAATTTTATCAAGTGGATGTTTGAGCAGCCGAGGATTCGGCATCGGCTGCAGTGTACTGCAGGCTGCCGTATAAGTTCTGATGGCTATTGTTTGGCAGGGTCTCCCTCCCCTCAAGGCTATTGCTCTGGGACGTCCCAGCAGGTAATGAATATTAGCCTGACTCTGTAACCCATGATGTATGAAAAAGAAAATAAGATTTTTTCGTCATACTTACCTGTAAAATCCTTTTGAGTACATCATGGGACACAGAGATCTCTCCCCTCTTTTTTGAGGATTCAGTGCTTGCTACAAAACTAAAGTGCTTCCTTTGTGGGTGGGGTTATATAGGGGATCACTTCCTGGCTAAAGACCTTTGGTCTACCAGTGTCCATTCACCCGGAGATGGAGTATAACCCAGCAGGTAATGAATATTAGCCTGACTTTTTGTCCCATGATGTACTCAAAGAAAAGGATTTTACAGGTAAGTATGATGAAAAAATCCTATTTTTTGATTGTTGTTGTTAACCACTTCAGCCCCGGAAAATTTCCATGCGACGCTGTACCCAAACAAAATTCATGTCCCCCACAAGTAGAGCTTTCTTTGGTGGTATTTGATCACCTCTGCGGTTTTTATTTTTTGCGCTATAAACAAAAGGAGCGACAATTTTGAAAAAAAAACAATATTTTTTACTTTTTTCTATAATAAATATCCCCCAAATGTTTTTAAAAAACAAATTTCTTCATCAGTTTAGGCCGATATATATTCTTCTACATATTTTTGGTAAAAAAAAATTGCAATAAGCGTATATTAATTGGTTTGCGCAAAAGTTATAGCGTCTGCAAAATAGGGTAAAGATTTATGGCATTTTCATTTTTTTTTTTTTTTACTAGTAATGGCCGTGATCTGCGATTTTTAGCGGTATTGCGGCGGACAGATCGGACACTTTTTTGGGACCAATGGCATTTATACAGCGATCAGTGCTATAAAACTGCACTGATTACTGTGTAAATGTCACTGGCAAGGTTTGGGTTAACACTAGGGGGCGATCAAGGGGTTAAATGTGTGTTCTAACTGTATGGGGATGTGACTTACTAGGTGAGGAGACATATCGCCGTTCCTACTTGGTAGGAACAAACGACATGTCTCCTCTGCCCTCACAGCACAGTGTTTTTTTTACACAAACAAATCCCCATGCCGTTCCCCCTCCGTGTCCTCCTCCGTTCCCCCTCCGTGTCCTCCTCCGTTCCCCCTCCGTATCCTCCTCCGGTCCTCCTCTGTGCTCCTCCTTCTGTGCTCCTCCGGTCCCCCTGTCCCAGATCTGTCAGGATGGAGAGCGGAGGAAGGAGCTGGTAAATTACAGATTCTCCTTCCTTTTCTGAATGAACAAAGTCAGTGCTCACTGACTGTCTATTCATAACTGTCACTGAGCATCGTAAACTATGTTTACGATGCTCAGTGACTAAGTCCGCAACCCTAATTATCATCAGGGTTCTTTTGTACAGGCAGCTCCATGCACCAAGTAATGGCATGCATAATGTATGAGTAGGTCCTTTTCCTTCCAGGCTCTTGTTTAATACCTGTACCTGTATGGCTACATGGAGATTTTGGGCTAATTTTCATTCACCATTCCCTCAACACTTTACTACCTTTGTTGCTCATCCGCTACCATAGAAAGGAATATTGTGTATAATATCTGTACCTGCCGTTTGACTTTTACGCCATACTGTACATCCTTGCTTGTTAATTCTTTTTGCTTTTTCAAAAAATTATGTAAAACAGAAAAAAAAGTATAAGTAGTTTTTTGTTCCTAGGTAGGTTGGGGCTTAAAATGTTAATTCATGGTGTTCAGAACATAATTCTTTTTTTTTTTTTTTACTGATATAAACAATTATTTTAAAAAATTGCAGCATATACGTAGGAAGTACAGCTTAAAACCTCTTTTTATAATGACTAAAGAGGTTCACAAACAGTCTAATTCTAAATGGGGTCAGCAGTACAGAAGTAAACTAGGTCACGCACAGTATACGGGCCCTTTCACACTGGGCGGTTTGCAGGCGCTATTGCGTTAATAGCGCCTGCAAACCGACCTGAAAGTGCCGCTGCTTTGTATCCAGTGTGAAAACCCCGAGGTCTTTCACACTGGAGCGGTGCGCTAGCAGGACGGGGAAAAAAGTCCTGCCAGCAGCATCTTCGGAGCGGAGTGTATACCTCTCCTTCACTGCTCCTGTCCATTGTAATCAATGGGACAGCGCGGCTATACAGCCAGCAAAGCGCCTCTGCAGGGGCGCTTTGCGGTGGTTTTTAACCCTTTCTCGGCCGCTAGCGGGGGTAAAACCGCCCCACTAGCGGCCGAATACCGACAGTAAAGCGCTGCTTACGAATAGCGGCGCTTTACCGCCGACGCCGCCCTAGTGTGAAAGGGCCCTACGTGTTAGGAAGTGATAACTAGAGTCCACACATCCTCATTTGACCATATATAGGAAGGTAGAATCAAGTATTAACGCCTTACCATTGTAATCCCTGTGATTTGGAGGAAAAACCCAGATGGGGAATTGGGTTGGAAGAAGGCGGGGGAGAGGGGGTGTAGGTAAAAACAGGGAAAGAGAGGAAAAAGGGGAAATTGTTTGGGGACAGCGCAGTCAAGTATAGCATATTATTTATAACAAGTATAGTATATTATTTATAACCCAGGAATCAATTATGGCTTTCGTCTGTTAATTTTTAGAAAGGCAAGACATTTTTAATAGCAGCTCATCTGGAAGATATAATAGGAGGTAGAGGCGTCTTCCAGTTTATAAGGATTTTCTTACAAGCATAAAAAGTACCGTAAAAGACAGCAATTTCACATAATGGCTCAGTTCTGCACCATCCAGGACACCCAACAGCAATAGTATGTGTGTGATGGAAAAATCTGGACAGCCGCACTCCGGATTGGAAAAGTGAAAAATAAAATCCTCTTTATTGAAAAAGTAATAACATGATTAAAATCCGTACATGGCTTTGTTGGGATAATGCAGCATAACCGCTAACGCGTTTCACGCTCCCATAGAGCGCTTACTCATAGCTCACCCCAATCACCCAACAGCAATACCTTAGGATCCAAATTTAAGCCTAGGTCACAGGCAACATTAGTATCCTCAAGTACTGCTTCCCAAAAAGGACAGATACTGGAGCAGGTCCAAGCCATATAAAATGTGCTTTTGGCAAGCTGACAACTACGACATCCTGGGATAATTATAGGGTTAATAACAGCTAGGCAGTTAGGAGTGTAGTATGCCCTGTAGAGGAATTTTGTATAAACCTATCCTTGGCAGAAATCATAATAGTAATA
The DNA here is from genome assembly GCA_037952835.1 of Lithobates septentrionalis. Classification (NCBI taxonomy): domain Eukaryota; kingdom Metazoa; phylum Chordata; class Amphibia; order Anura; family Ranidae; genus Lithobates; species Lithobates septentrionalis. The sequence goes on from JBBDGP010000780.1 coordinate 1,824,849, forward strand.
TAGTGGCTTATTCATTCATCCTAGTCATCTTCTAACAAATCTGCCAGATCAGCCTGCCATTTCTGAAAAAGTCTCATCAATTTGACCAGATGATTGGCGGAGAGTCTCAGATCACTTACCTGAGCCTCATCTCCATCCAGCGATGTACACTAATACCTCGGCCGTCCGGGACTCTCCCTCCTGATTGGCTGAGACACAGCAGCGGTGTCATTGGCTCCTGCTGCTTTCAAAGTCAGTTAGCCATTCAGGAGAGAGAGGGGGAAGGGGCCGAACCACAGCTCTGTGTCTGAATGGACACAGAGAGCTGCAGCTCGGCTTAGGTGCCCCCATAGCAAGCTGCTTGCTGTGGGGGCACTCAACAGGAGGGAGAGGCCCGAAGTTCCGGTGATGAACCCGAGAAGCAGAGGGTCCAGGCTGCTCTGTGCAAATCAACTGCAGAGAGCAGGTAAGTATAACTTGTTTGTTATTCAAAACAAAAACGAGACTTTACAATCACTTTACAGTGGATGTAAACCCTCTCCTATACCCAGTGAAGTGAACAGCCACAGATGATACACAGGGATGAAACAAATCTCCCTACTAAGTTTTACATGCATATCTGCTGTCTTCATCTTTATACATTCTTTAGAAAGTGCACACAGTGTTACAGATTTTCTCTTCCTGTTCAGCACTGGGAGTGGATTATTGGCGTACAGCCAAGACAACTGATTGGAGGAAAGACACACACCCCCACTCCATATTGGCAAAGGAAGGAAGAAATGTGCAGAGCTCTGCTCTAATTGGAACAACACTCTAATATATTTATAGCAACCTCCCACAACACAAACTTCAGGCTGCTTTTATCTCCTGTGTTGGAGAACTTGTCAGAAGTTATCAGGCTGATAAAAGAGCTATGGGACAGAAGAAACACACAGGACTCAGTGCTTTGGAGAGAGATAAGAAAACACTACAGATATACGGTTGTGCTCATAAGTTTACATACCCTGACAGAATTTAATTTCTTGGCCATTTTTCAGAGAATATGAATAACACAAACATTTCTTTCACTCATGGTTAGTGTTTGGCTGAAGCCATTTATTATCAATCAACTGTGTTTACTCCTTTTAAATTATAATGGCAACAGAAACTACCCAAATTACCCTGATCAAAAGTTTACATACCCCAGTTCTTAATACCGTGTATTGCCCACTTTAACATCAACGATAGCTTGAAGTCTTTTGTGGTATTTGTGGATGAGGCTCTTTATCTTCTCAGATGGTAAAACTGCCCATTCCTCTTGGCGAAAAGCCTCCAGTTCCTGGAAATTCTTGGACGGTCTTGCTTGAATTGCATGTCTGAAATCTCCCCAGAGTGGCTCAATGATATTGAGGTCAGGAGACTGAGATGGCCACTCTAGAACCTTCACTTTATTCTGCTGTAGCTAATGACAGGTCAACTTGGCCTTGTGTTTTTGATCATTGTCATGTTGAAATGTCCAAGTACGTCCCATGCACAGCTTCCTGGCTGATGAATGCAAATGTTCCTCCAGTATTTTTTGATAACATACTGCATTCATCTTGCCATCAATTTTGACCAAATGTCCTGTGCCTTTGTAGCTCACAAATCCCCAAAACATCAGCGATCCACCTCCGTGTTTCACAGTAGGAGTGGTGTACCTTTCATTATATGCCTTGTTGACTCCTCTCCAAATGAAGCGTTTATGGTTGTGGCCAAAAAGCTCAATTTTGGTCTCATCACTCCAAATGTCTTTGTGCCAGAAGGTTTGAGGCTTGTCTTTGTGCTGTTTGGCGTATTGTAAGCGGGATACTTTGTGCCATTTGCATAGTAATGGCTTTCTTCTGGCGACTCGACCATGCATCCCATCTTTCTTCAAGTGCCTCCTTATTGTGCATCTTGAAACAGCCACACCACATGTTTTCGGAGAGTCCTGTATTTCACCTGAAGTTATTTGTGGGTTTTTCTTTGCATCCTGAACAACTTTCCTGGCAGTTGTGGCTGAAATCTTAGTTGGTCTACCTGACCGTAGTTTGGTTTCAACAGAACGCCTCATTTTCCACTTCTTGATTAGAGTTTGAACACTGCTGATTGGCATTCTCAATTCCTTGGATATCTTTTTATATTCCTTTCCTGTTTTGTACAGTTCAACTACCTTTTCCCGCAGATCCTTTGACAATTCTTTTGCTTTCCCCGTGACTGAGAATCCAGAAACGTCAGTGCAGCACTGGATGAAAGATGCAGGGGTCTGTCAGGAGTCCAGAAACTCATTGACCTTTTATTCACACACACACTAATTACAAGCAAACAGATGACAGGTGAGGATAGTTACCTATAATAGCCATTCAAACCCCATTTGTGTCAACTTGTATGCATGTTATAAGGCCAAAATCACCAGGGTATGTAAACTTTTGATCAGGGTCATTTGGATAGTTTCTGTTGTCATTATGATTTAAAAAGAGTAAACACAGTTGATTGATAACAAATGGCTTCAGCCAAACACTAACCATGAGTGAAGAAAAAGTGTTTTGTATTATTCATATTCTCTGAAAAATAACCAAGAAATCTGGTATGTAAACTTATGATCACAACTGTATATATATATATATATATATATATTATACACACACACACGCTCACCTGACACTTTATTAGGTCCACCTGTTCAATTTTTTGGTAACACAAATTGCTAATCAGCAAATCAATTCATTTAGGCATCTAGGAGGTGGTAAAGATGACAACTGTATGTGCCCAGCTCAAATTTCATGAATTGGGTTTACATCCACTTTAAGCTCGGAAAAACTCATCAATCTGAGTGACATAATATGTTTCAATGCTGCGGCACCTCAAGTATTCCAGATTTGTGGATCTGGCAGGGCACCCTAAGGGAAAGGTAGGATTGGCCCTTAGGGGCATGTGAGGAGAGACAGGGGAGCAATACCATGCTCTTGCCTGACTCCAGACTATGATAGTGGTTTTCATCAGACAGGTGAGCGAAGAATGAGCACGAGTACCATGAAGAACCAAATTCCTGAGAGTGGCACAAGACCCTACGATTGCTGCCTCCACAGTAACTGCTGGATTGTCCTCTGGCTGAAAGAACCACCACCGCACGGTGACAAAAATTGTTACCCAATAGTACAGCCGAAAGTCTGGGAGGGATAGGCTCCCTTGGGTGAGTTGTAGGGCCTTTTTGGCAAGGCGAGAAGTTTTTCCTGTTCAAAAGAGAGAGGTTCAAAATAAATCTTGATTTACACATACATTTCTAATGCGTTTATCTTTTTTTTTCCCCCCTTTAATGCTGGTTCTAGAGAGTGATTGGAATATATACAGTGCAGTGTGGCCCTGTGACCAGATGGATGTTCTGAAGCGTCATAGCTTACTTTGCAGTATTGTGCAGGAAGCGTTGTGTAAAAGTATGTACAGCATGTGCTTTGAAGTCCTTCAAAATCTACCGGGTTTTAAGGAATCCCAAGGTAATTCTATCCTGTAATGCATTAAGTTCTTTAAAAAAAAATGGTAAGTGTGAAAGTTGTCCATTAAAGCAGAACTCTGGGCAGAAATTTGATTACATATGTGTACAGGTGCTTCCATACCATTTCAAATAATTTGTTGGTCTTGCAGAGCAAAGGCCACCTGTCTGTGAGAAATACAGCTTTATTTGTTCAGTGAATAGCCCTCTGTTCCCCTCCTATACTGTTTACAAGACTGGTGACTGATGTGTCTTCTATCCCCTTTAGCCACTGGTCTTGTTCAATCCCCCATGTATTTTTTAGTAAAGGCAGGGGACACATAATCACACTGCTGCTCACTGCAGTGGGTGGAGGAAGGAGTCTCGGACTCCCAGTCCGATCCACCCACTATGCTGTGTAATTGGATGGTCTGGCCACTGAACTCTTGGTCTGTCCGACCTCCTATGACCAGACCGTCCCCTGGCACACCAGGATATGCGTGGCTCAGAGAAAGCAAGCCTTAGCACATCCACTCCCCATACCGCACTGTGGGGAAACAATGTACAGACTACAGACATAAAATGAGAGCAAAACAGGGTAAAGCAATGTGGGTGGGCAGAGTCCGAAGTCTTTGTGCAGCACACAATCCCACAGTCCCGCCCAAAACTACTCTATATCAAAGAGCATGCTGGGATGTGTAGTCTCAGTGAGCGGCAACAAGCACTAATAGAAAGTGGCATTGCCGCTTCTGAGACACCTCCCCCTGGACCCTGTGGATTTAGAAACTTTCAGCGCTGAAAGATGACATCACAGCTTTTAAAACTGAGTTTTATAAAAAGTACAGTTTAGAACAATACAATGTCAGCAGTTTTGCTTAACTGATTATACTGGACTACTGTGCAAATTTAATCACAATCCTGGAGTTTTTGTTTAATGATGCTTGACTGTAGAGCTTCAAAAAAAATAAGTGTATTTACAGTGGGGCAAAAAAGTATTTAGTCAGCCACCAATTGTGCAAGTTCTCCCACTTAAAAAGATGAGAGAGGCCTCTAATTGTCATCATAGGTATACCTCAACTATGAGAGACAAAATGTGGAAACAAATCCAGAAAATCACATTGCCTGATTTTTGAAAGAATTTATTTGCATTTTATGGTGGAAAATAAGTATTTGGTCAATATCAAAAGTTCATCTCAATACTTTGTTATATATCCTTTGTTGGCAATGACAGAGGTCAAGCGTTTTCTCTAAGTCTTCACAAGGTTGTCACACACTGTTGCAGGTATGTTGGCCCATTCCTCCATGCAGATCTCCACTAGAGCAGTGATGTTTTGGGGCTGTCGCTGGGCAACATGGACTTTCAACTCCCTCCAAAGGTTTTCTATAGGGTTGAGATCTGGAGACTGGCTAGGCCACTCCAGGACCTTGAAATGCTTCTTACGAAGCCACTCCTTCGTTGCCCGGGCAGTGTGTTTGGGATCATTGTCATGCTGAAAGACCCAGCCACGTTTCATCTTCAATGCCCTTGCTGATGGGAGGAGGTTTGCACTCAAAATCTCATGATACATGGCCCCATTCATTCTTTCATGTACACGGATCAGTCGTCCTGTTCCCTTTGCAGAGAAACAGCCCCAAAGCATGATGTTGCCACCCCCATGCTTCACAGTAGGTATGGTGTTCTTTAGTTGCAACTCGGCATTCTCTCTCCTACAAACACGACGAGTTGTGTTTCTGACCATATGACATTCTCCCAATCCTCTCCTGGATCATCCAAAGGCTCTCTAGCAAATCTCAGATGGGCCGGGACATGTACTGGCTTAAGCAGGGGGACACGTCTGGCACTGCAGGATCTGAGTCCCTGGCGGCTTAGTGTGTTACTGATGGTAGCCTTTTTTACGTTGGTCCCAGCTCTCTGCAGGTCATTCAGTAGGTCCCCCCGTGTGATTCTAGGATTTTTGCTCACCATTCTTGTGATCATTTTGACCCCACGGGGTGAGATCTTGCGTGGAGCCTCAGATTGAGGGAGATTATCAGTGGTCTTGTATGTCTTCCATTTTCTAATTATTGCTCCCACAGTTGATTTCTTCACACCAAGCTGCTTGTCTATTGCAGATTCAGTCTTCCCAGCCTCATGCAGATCTACAATTTTGTTTCTGGTGTCCTTCGACAGCTCTTTGGTCTTCACCATAGTGGAGTTTGGAGTGTGACTGTTTGAGGTTGTGGACAGGTGTCTTTTATACTGATAAGTTCAAACACGTGCCATTAATACAGGTAATGAGTGGAGGACAGAGGAGCCTCTTAAAGAAGAAGATACATGTCTGTGAGAGCAAGAAATCTTGCTTGTTTGTAGGTAACCAAATACTTATTTTCCACCATAATTTGCAAATAAATTCTTTCAAAAATCAGAAAATGTGATTGTCTGGATTTGTTTCCACATTTTGTCTCTCATACTTGAGGTATACCTATGATGACAATTACAGGCCTCTCTCATCTTTTTAAGTGAAGAACTTGCACAATTGGTGGCTGACTAAATACTTTTTTGCCCCACTGTACTCAGTTTGTCATTTCTATCGGGTGTTTTTAATTATCTTTGCTCATTTCTATCTCTGCTTATGCTCTGTGCTGTAATAAGAATACCAGAGTTCCAATATTGGTCACTTGAGAATTGACCCTCAGAATGAATAGGTTTTAATCAACATGCATGCCACTTGGGTGGGCCATTCAGGCAATCTATTCAAATTGGGGTATGTGGGTTCAACTTTTTTTTTTTCTACTTAACCACTTCAGCCCCGGAAGGATTTACCCCCTTAATGACCAGAGCACTTTTTACAATTTGGCACTGCGTCGCTTTAACTGCTAATTGCGCGGTCATGCAATGCTGTACCCAAACTAAATTTGCGTCCCTTTCTTCCCACAAATAGAGCTTTCTTTTAATGGTATTTGATCACCTCTGTCGTTTTTATTTTTTGCGCTATAAACAGAAAAAGACCGAAAATTTTAAAAAATAAATGATATTTTCTACTTTTTGTTATAAAAAAAATCCAATAAACTCAATTTTAGTCATACATTTAGGCCAAAATGTATTCGGCCACATGTCTTTGGTAAAAAAAATGTCAATAAGCGTATATTTATTGGTTTGCGCAAAAGTTATAGCGTCTACAAACTAGGGTACATTTTCTGGAATTTACACAGCTTTTAGTTTATGACTGCCTATGTCATTTCATTAAAATGGCAGGGCAGTACAAAACCCCCCCAAATGACCCCATTTTGGAAAGTAGACACCCCAAGGAAATTGCTGAGAGGCATGTTGAGCCCATTGAATATTTACTTTTTTGTCCCAAGTGATTGAAAAAATTTACAAAAAGTTGTCACTAAATGATATATTGCTCACACAGGCCATGGGCATATGTGGAATTGCACCCCAAAATACATTCAGCTGCTTCTCCTGAGTACGGGAATACCACATGTGTGGGACTTTTTGGGAGCCTAGCGGCGTACGGGGCCCCGAAAACCAATCACTGCCTTTAGGATTTCTAAGGGCGTACATTTTTTATTTCACTCCTCACTACCTATCACAGTTTTGAAGGCCATACAATTCCCAGATGGCACAAACCGCCCCCCCCCCCCCCCCCCCAAATGACCCCATTTTGGAAAGTAGACACCCCAAGCTATTTGCTGAGAGGCATGTTGAGTCCATGGAATATTTTATTTTTTGACACAAGTTGCGGGAAAGTGACAAATTGTTTTTTTTTTGCACAAAGTTGTCACTAAATGATATATTGCTCAAACATGCCATGGGCATATGTGGAATTACACCCCAAAATACATTCTGCTGCTTCTCCTGAGTACGGGGATACCACATGTGTGGCACTTTTTGGGAGCCTAGCTTCATACGGGGCCCCGAAATCCAAACACCGCCTTCAGGATTTCTAAGGGTGTAAATTTTTGATTTCACTCCTCTTTACCTATCATAGTTTGGAAGGCCATAAAATGCCAAGATAGCACAAAACCCCCCAAAATGACCCCATTTTGGAAATTAGACACCCCAAGCTATTTGCTGAGAGGCATAGTGAGTATTTTTCAGCTCTCATTTGTTTTTGAAAATGAAGAAAGACAAGAAAAATGTATTTTTTTTTTCTTTTTTCAATTTTCAAAAGTTTGTGACAAAAAGTGAGGTCTGCAAAATACTCACTATACCTCTCAGCAATTAGCTTTGGGTGTCTATTTTTCAATATTGGGTCATTTGGGGGGGGTTGTGTCATCTGGGCATTCCATGGCCTCCAACACTGTGATAGGCAGTGAAGAGTGAAATCAAAAATTTACGCCCTTCGAAAGCCTGAAGGCGGTGCTTGGTTTTTGGGGTCCCGTACGCGGCTAGGCTCCCAAAAAGTCTCACACATGTGGTATCCCCGTACTCAGGAAAAGCAACAGAATTTATTTTGGGGTGTAATTTCACATATTCCCATGGCATGTTTGAGCAATATATTATTTAGGGACAACTTTAGTGACAACTTTGTGCAAAAAAAAAAATTTGTCTTTTTCCCGCAACTTGTGTCACAATATAAAATATTCCATGGACTCGACATGCCTCTCAGCAAATAGCTTGGGGTGTCTACTTTCCAAAATGGGGTCATTTGGGGGGGGTTTGAACTGTCCTGGCATTTTATGCACAACATTTAGAAGCTTATGTCACACATCACCCACTCTTCTAACCACTTGAAGACAAAGCCCCTTCTGACACTTTTTGTTTACATGAAAAAATTATTTTTTTTTGCAAGAAAATTACTTTGAACCCCCAAACATTATATATTTTTTTAAAGCAAATGCCCTACAGATTAAAATGGTGGGTGTTTCATTTTTTTTTCACACAGTATTTGCACAGCGATTTTTCAAATGCATTTTTGGGGGAAAAACACACTTTTTAAAATTTTAATGCACTAAAACACACTATATTGCCCAAATGTTTGATGAAATAAAAAAGATGATCTTAGGCCGAGTACATGAGTGCAGTGGCGACAAACTAAATACATTTTTAAAAGCCTTTACAGGTTACCACTTTAGATTTACAGAGGAGGCCCACTGCTAAAATTACTGCCCTCGATCTGACCTTCGCGGTGATACCTCACATGCATGGTGCAATTGCTGTTTACATTTGACGCCAGACCGACACTTGCGTTCGCCTTTGCGCGAGAGCAGGGGGGGACAGGGGTGCTTTTTTTTTTCTTTATTATTTTTCTGCTTTTTTATCTTATTTTTAAACTGTTCCTTTCATTTTTATTTTTTAATCATTTTTATTGTTATCTCAGGGAATGTAAATATCCCCTATGATAGCAATAGGTAGTGACAGGTACTCTTTTTTTGAAAAAAATGGGGTCTTTTAGACCCTAGATCTCTCCTCTGCTCTCAAAGCATATGACCACGCCAAGATCGGTGTGATAAAATGCTTTCCCAATTTCCCAATGGCGCTGTTTACATCCGGCGAAATCTAAGTCATGAAATGCTCGTAGCTTCCGGTTTCTTAGGCCATAGAGATGTTTGGAGCCATTCTGGTCTCTGATCAGCTCTATGGTCAGCTGGCTGAATCACCGGCTGCATTTTCAGGTTCCCTGTTGGGACAGGAGAGCCAGAGAAAAACATGGAAGGGGGGGGGCATTCCCTCCCACTGCTTGTAAAAGCAGTCTAGAGGCTAATTAGCCACTAGGATTGCTTTTACATGAAAGCCGACCGCTGGCTGAAAAGAATGATACCAAGATGATACCTAAACCCGCAGGCATCATTCTGGTATAAACCCTCAAAGTCCAGCAACATACCAGTACGTTGCTGGTCCTTGTTGGGCATTTATTGTAAACTTCTTTTTTTTTTCATGCAGCCTGTGGGCTGAACGAAAAAAAAAGATATTGATTGGTGGGTATGCCCACCATTAGAATACCTACCTTCATCCACCCACTTCTAATGATGGGCATACATGCACCGTATATATATGCCGAAGCATGGGGGCATCCTCCCGCAAAAGTTAGGAGCAAATCGCTCCTCCGCCCTCTGCTGCCCCCACACTTCGGCATATATGCTGAAGTATGTAACTGTGGTGGTGAAATCGCCACAGACAGCGCTGGAGTCACGGCTTTATGTATCGTTGGAGCAAACGCTGTTGCTGTCAAGATAAATAAATCCGCTCTGCAGCTGAATGGCGTACCTGAAAACAAAAAAGTGGTTAACAATAAAAAAACAAAGTATAAAAAAATTGCATACCTATAAAGCAAACATGATAAAAACATAACAATAAAACATTGCAGTATAGAATACAATAAAAAAGAGCAGAACAATAGAGAGAGAACAATAAAACAACTATTTTTGTTTTTTTATTTTTTTTTACTTTTTTTAGTAACTTTAACTTTTTTTAACTGGTACCAGGTTTGGGTCTCTCAAAATGCGATGGCATCTTGGGAGACCCTGTGAAAGTGTGTCCTAGTCTGTGCAGTGCTGTACCCTACGTTTATACTCAACTAGTGTATGGTAGCATTCAAAACATTCACCAATGCAAAGACCAGGATTGTCAGGACAGAAGGGACAATAATACCGAGTGTCACGCCTAAATCTGCGCTTGCTGCAGACACGACATCTTTTTTGGGGGGCTCGTTGGGTAGGGGTACTCGGGAGGACAAATTGAAAATGCCTCTCATGCAGCCGGCTTACTGCATTTGGTTGGGGATGGTGAGGTGGAGCACCGTCTGGATACAGAAGGGCTCTGACGATCTCTTCCTGGAATTTAAGGAAGGATCCAGTCCGTCCTGAAGCTCTGTATAGCACATAAGCATTCAGCAAAGCCTATTGAAATAAATAAACAGACACTTTTTTGTACCAGCGTCTGGCCTTACGGGCGACTAGGTACGGCGCCAGCAACTGGTCGTTGAGGTCCACCCCTCCCATATTTTGGTTATCTTCGTGGACACAGAGGGGTTTCTCCACAACACCAGTCCCCGTAGAAATTTGGACCGTCGTGTCTGCATGAAGTGATGGAAAGAACGAAAACATTCTTATTGTCCCTCCACTTCATAGCGAGCAAGTTATTACACTGCAAGTAGGCTCTCTCCCCCAGCCTGAGACGGGAATCTACAAGCCGCTGGGGAAAGCCCCGGCGATTAGGTCGCACGGTGCCACATGCTCCAATCTGATGATCAAAAAGGTGGCTAAAAAGTGGCACGCTCGTGTAATAATTGTCCACGTACAAGTGGTACCCCTTTCCGAATAAGGGTGACACCAAGTCCCACACTATCTGGCCAGCGCTTCCTATGTAGTCAGGGCAGTTTGTCGGCTCTACGTGACTATCTTTGCCCTCGTAAACCATAAAACGACATGTATAGCCTGTGGCCCTGTCACAGAGCTTATACATCTTGACCCCGTATCTGGCAAGCTTGCTGGGAAGGTACTGTTTGAATGACAAGCGGCCAGAAAATTTAATCAGGGACTCATCAACGCAGACAACTTGATGGGGAGTAAACAAGTCTGCAAAACGTTGGTTGAAGTGGTTTACGAGGGGCCGAATTTTGTAGAGTCGATCGTATCCAGGGTCTCCACGAGGACGACAGTGTTCATTGTCGTTGAAGTGCATGAACCGCAAAATCTGCTCGTATCGTGCCCTGGTCATGGAGGCAGAGAACACGGCATATGGTAAATTGGGTCAGTGGACCAATATGACCGCAACTTACTCTTTTTATTTATGCCCTTGTTGAGGGAAAGGCCCAGAAAGAGCTTAAATTCGGAAACCGTAATTGGTTTCCAATCTCTGGCAAGGGAGGACTGGGGAATAGTGGCAATGTGTTGACCAGCGTACAAATTGCTTTGGTCCACAATAGATCTATAGAGATCTTCGGTGAAAAACAGTGAATACAAATCCAGTGGCGTAAAATCAACTGTTTCCACCTGAATTCCGGGTTGGCCAGTGAATGGGGGAAGTACGGGTGCTGCAGTAGTGGTGGGTTCCCAATTCGGATTGGCGAATGCAGCAGGAAGGGCACTATGGGCACGACGGGCCTGTGTTCCTCTTCTTGGTGGCAGCGGGACGCCACCTCGCCAGCTTGAACTGCACTTATGGGACTCGCCACGTCACCACGTGATACTGCAGTGCTGGATATACGACCAGGGTGTACTAGGCCGCTGGTGCTTGCCAGTTCACCAGAAGGAATAGCGGCGCTAGTGCTTCTCTGCTCCATACAAGGGACCTGCGGTTCTTGCACTTCAAGGACAGAAGAAGTTGTTTGGGGTCTGGTATGCCTGACCTACGCAGGGACCACAACTTCGTCGTCAGAGCTATCTGTCATGGAGCCGCTGTCCTCTACAGGATCATATTCTGAGCCTGAATCTGACAGATGAGTGACTTGCTCTTCACTATCTGTCATGCTCAGAAACGTGTAGGCCTCTTCACTAGTGTACCTTCGATTTGCCATTTTTGGCTCTAAATTTAGGGGTACACTAGTGAGACTCACAGGCAAAAAAGCTCCTGACTGTTAGCGACTGCATCAAAACGCTACCAAAAAACTGTTAGCGATCGCAGGGATCAGGCCTGACTCTGCAAACGCTGCAGTTGTGCGCTTAGTTTTTTGTAAGTGACAGTTATCGATCGATACTGCACTTGGGTGGGCTGGGCTGGGCAGAGGGGCAAAACGCAGGTGCTAGCAGGTATCTGGGCTGATCCCGCTAACACTGCGTTTTTGGGAACCCTAAACTGCTGGGGACGCTAGTATGGATCTGATCGGATCAGATATCGATCCGTTCAGATACTATAGCACTAAGGGAGGTGTATGCTGCGTGCGTGGGTGTTAGCGGTACTGGCTCTAACCTGACGCTGCCTGGGGCGACGCCGACCTTATCTGATCCTAAAAACGTAACTTATATCACCGCCGGGCAATTAGGAGGTTAAACCTTTATAAGGTAATAAACAGCGGGTGCCCATAAACTATAAAAAACAAACTAACTAACCAGCGTCACCCGTAACACTTATACGGTGATCGCTGATGAAAGGGTTAAATAGGGGGCAATCAGGGGGTTAAAACCTTTAGTGGGTAGTATATGGGGGTCCCTGTCGCTATAAAACACTGACAGCGAACCTATATACTTACCTCCCTAACTAGCGTCACCTGTGTCACTAATACAGCGATCAGAAAAACGATCGCTTAGCGACACTGGCGACGGGGGGGGATCAAGGGGTTAACCTTTGTTAGGGGGGTACCCTGGACCTAAAGGGGGGTACCCTAGACCTAAAGGGGGCTAACCCTAACTGCCCTACCACTTATAACTGTCACAAACTGACACCAATGCAAAAAAAAAAAACTGCTATTGGTGTCACTGTGACAGGGGGTACTGGGGGGTGAAAAGTGTGCCTGCGTGTTCTACTGAAAGTGTAGTGTTGGTGCACTTACTTGATGTCTTCTCTCCTCTGCGCCGGAACGAGAAGACCGGCTCGAGGAGGGATGACATCACTTCCTCTCCCTCTGTTTACATTACAGAGGAAGAGGAAGGATTTTCATTCGCCGGGAGCGATCGGGAGGGGGTGGCCACGAATGGATGGCCTCCCCCTCACCTCTCATCGCTCGGGAACAAATGCCGACCGCCTCTGGCACCGGGGGGGTCCGATCAGACCCCCCGCACGCGGAAAGGCAATCACGTACCGGGTACGTGATTTTGCCTGCCTGTGCCATTCTGCTGACGTATATCAGCGTGAGGCGGTCGTCAAGTGGTTAAAGTACAAAGGATTATTGAAATATTCAAAAACTTTTCACCCTACTGATCAAAAACAATATGTTTAGCTATCATTTGCTGCAATCATTTTAAATCCACAGGTAGCCATATTTTCTAATTATTCTGCCAAAAAGGGTTTATGGGCAGTTTTAGGGTAGGTGATGCAGGGTTAATTGGTCAGAACTTCCTGTATGTTAATGTGTCACACTGAATGTCGGTATTCCTAAGTTTGTTAGGAAGGAGAAAATATATCAATAACAACAGCTCAATAATACTAAGAAATCTGTTTTTAAAGTGTTAATATTTTAAAAAAATAAAGCCAATACATATATTATGGCTTAAAATTACTGATTTATGATTTATTAATCATGTATGACCGCAAATTTTGATTCCAAACCGCCATTACGCCAGTGTTCTAGTGCCAAACTATTTGATTTGCTGGAGCTTAATTAATCATAGTTAAAGTGTAATTAAACCCCAAAACTGTATGTGTGTCTCTTTCTTTATAATGTTTTAAACCTGTGTGCAGAGTCTTGTAACAGCAAATCTTTTCTTCCTATTAGTAAATACCTAGTTGATTGCCAGTTCCACAGGCTCCATTACTGTGTCTGGCAACAATATAGCAGCCACTTCTCTGACTGCTGTGTTGCCACACTCATTGCGCATATCCAGCCATCTCTCCTCCTGTAAAGCTTATTCACTTCTGTTCCCTCTGTGGAAGCCACCCCACATGAATATTTCTGCTAGCTTGAGAGGCGGCGCCACAGGTTGAATGCCTGGTGCCTGCTTCCATCCTGTCTGTCTCTGTCCCTCCTCAGCCCACCACTCAAGCAATTTAACCCTTACTGTAGCCAGCTCCTATATTGATGGTCTTTCTTCTCTCCCTTTATCTGCCTGTGTGACAAACCTGGCTCTGGCAAGACTGCCTCCTCATCTCCTATGAGCCAAAGGAAAGAGACAGGCATTGCATGGCATTTGGCTATTGCAGAAGCCTTTCTTATTGTTTTCTTTCTCATCCACGAGGGATTTTAATCTTTGAGTTATACTGCCTCCTTACACAAAGATGGCATATTGACAAAGTGTAGACCAGCTCAGAATAACCCCTCCAGCTACCAGTGTGCCTCATGCTTTTTACATTACACCTAAGCACCCAAGCACATAACATTTTTGAGGCCCCCCCACATACACACGTGTACACCAGAATTAGAGCACTAATTTTAGCAACAGAGCTCCTGCGTAGCTATAAACTGGTTACCTGTAGGGGCTTTTAAAGTGTCGTCTGTGGAAAAAATAGGATACTGAAATTTGTCGCCATTTCATGGACGTACACAAGTTTTAGACTCGACATGTAGGGTATTAACTCGGCGCAACCAAATCTTTTATATTTTACCAAAAAATTGGGTATTGCCTTTGTGTGCCTTAAAATCAACTTTAGTGTATTTTTTTTTTACTGAAATTTTGTGTTTCCTAGACCTTTGGGCTAATATTGTGTAACATAAAAACTGGAACTACCACTGTTTTATTCTCTAGGATGCCTGCTTTCAAAAAATGATATTTTGGGGGTTTATGCAATCTTAAACATGTGCAAAAAAATACATAACCAGCTCTGGCAGCGAAAGTATTAAACCACTTCCCGCCCATAGGATGTCATATGATGACCTTTCTCCAAACTCGAGTTTTCACTCCCTGTCCTCTCCTGGTTTCCTTAATTTATATCTTCCTGTGTCTCCTCACACTAGAACCTAGAAGCCTTCTGTGTCATTCAGATTAAGGTTTCATTGACCCAGTTTCTGTGGCAGAACAGTTCCAATGGTTTTACTCCAACCTATTCACTGCTCTCAAAACAAAAGGGGCATTCACTCCATTTTGGATCTTAAGGCTCTAAATGTTTACATGTGAGTCCAAAATATTTGGGTGAAATCCACCAGATCTGTTGATGCCTAGTCCACCAACAAGACCCTCTGGCTTCTGTAGACATTGGGCATGCTTTTGCATGTGCCCATCTTTCCAACACTTCAGAAATTTCTATGCTTTGCCATGCCATGGGGACCTTGCACCAATTTGTAGCTTCTTTTCTGCATCTCCACTGTTCACCAAGGTGCTGGCTCCAGTGTTATGCCTGTTATGTTCTCATGGCATCTACATTGTGGGATATTTGGCTCCTCTTGAGGAAACAGTCCTGTAAGGGCTCTGTCAGACAACATATCTCTAGATGTCCAGACATTTGAGGTTTGTGTGAGTCCTGAATCATTACAAATTGTTGATGGAACGGACTTAACACTTGTAGTATCAGGGTATGGTCCTAGACATGTTTTAGGCCAGAGTTTGCCTTTCACAGGACAAATTTCAGGTTCTCCTGTCTTAAGTTTGAACACTTCAGTCAGAAGGCATTTGTGCTGCTGCTTCTGCATGTAAATCTTGTGGCTGAACAGTGGCGGCCCGTAATGCAGGGGCGCCGCCCCCCATCCATGCATCTGACCCTCTAATCTACGTGCGGGGCGCGGGACGCATGGATTCCAATAGGGTTTTTTTTTTTTTTTGAAGCACGTGTTTAGAGCCAGAGGCTCTAATAGGCTTCAAAAAAGGGTGGGCTCGGGGCGCAGAACACTGCTCCCCGAGCCCACCCAGTTGTGTGACAATAGCGAATGAATATTCGCTATTGTCGCACTGATTTTCCTCCCGGTCAATCAGGAAGTGGGTCTGAGACCCATTTCCCGGTTGACTGAAAGGAGAAGCGTGCCAATTGGCCTGAAAGGAGGAAGGAGGAGAGGCATGGCAGAAGCCGTTGCCCTGAGGGAAGCACTGCCAGCGCCATAGATGGGGTAAGTGCCAGGCTCGTAACCGACCGCCCGGGGGTGCGGGTGACCCAACCGACCAGGGGGGTGGCTGTGGGTGCACTATTAGTACCAATATTAGTGTCCTCAGTAACAGTGTTAACATGACTCTAGAATGCTGTCATAAAAGTGAGCCGCCTTTCTCAACCAGTGTCATGGAACCCCAGAGTTCCCCAGCGATTCTGAGCATTTTCTGCCCCTCAGTTGCTGCTACCACCACTGATCTTTTTAGTTATCTTTTAAGGCCCCTGTCACACAGGCACCTCTGTGCAGCAGATTCCAATTGCTCAGCGGGTGATCGCCTGAAAAACTGGCAGGTGGACCTGACCGGACAGGCCTTGTGAAAGGGCCCTAAGTATGCATTCTTTCCACTGATCACCTGTAAGAATTATTCTTCCCACTGACCACCAGTGTAAGGAGCATTCTTTCCACTGACCATTAAATATGATGGGGCAGTTTTGATGGTGGCAATATGATGGGGCAGTTTTGATGGTGGCAATATGATGGGGCAGTTTTGATGGGGGCCAATTTAGCAATTCGGCTATTCAGCATTCCCACGCATTTTTCCCAGGAAATGCATTTTTAGTGGGACTGATTTAGCAGTCCCACTATTGTTATTCGTTTTTATTTATTTTTAATTAGTGGGACTGCTTTAGCAGTCCCACTATTATTATTCGATTTTATTAGTGGGACTGCTTTAGCAGTCCCACTATTGTTATTCGATTTTATTTATTTTTAATTTTATTCCGTACGTTTTTTGGCTCTGCGTAACTTCTGCATGCTTTCAGCTATTAAAACCATTCAACTATTAAAATGTTCGTCTCTTTCAGCTGATGATGGGACTTTTTCAACTTTTTTTCTACTATTTATACTTTTTAAAATATTAAGCTTTTTAACACTTTTTTTAACATTGAAGTCAATGGGAGCATGCTTCAGATCCTTTCACCTACAGACGCCAAACAAACTTTAAAATGTTCACAAAATATTCAGCTATCTGGCTATATCTTTTTAGTTTGATATCTTTTACAGTTTTTGTGAAAAAGCAGTTTGTTTAGTGGTCATTTCAGGAAATTTTAGCCATTAAACAGAGTGAACTGTGCTGGTTTTGTTGTCATGGTTACCAAAGCTTCTGTTATACACAGGGGGGAGGTGGCTGGAGCATCTCAGCTCTGATTACAGAGCCCAGGGGAGGGGACAGACACACCATGTACTGATTTATAATAGAGGAGTATGATGGGGCAGTTTTGGTGGTGGCAATTTTGATGGTGGCAATATGATGGGGCAGTTTTGATAGGGCAATTCTGATGGGGCAGTTTTGATGGGGCAATTCTGATGGGGCAGTTTTCATGGGGCAGTTTTCATGGTGGCAATATGATGGGGCAGTTTTGATGGTGGCAATATGATGGGGCAATTCTGATGGGGCAGTTTTGATGGTGGCAATATGATGGGGCAGTTTTGATGGGGAAAATTTTTATGGATCAATTCTGATGGGGCAGTTTTGATGGCAATATGATGGGGGCAGTTTTGCTGGGGGCCGTTTTAGCAATTCAGGTATTCAGCATTCCCACGCATTTTCCCCAGGAAATGCATTTTCTAGTTAGTGGGACTACTTTAGCAGTCCCACTATTGTTGTTAGATTTTATTTATTTTTATTATTTCATTTTATTCCGTACGTTTTTTGGCTCTGCGTAACTTCTGCATACTTTTAGCTATTAAAACCATTCAACTATTAAACTGTTTGTCTCTTTCAGCTGATGATGGGACTTTTTCAACTTTTTTTCTACCATTTATACTTTTTAAAATATTAAGCTTTTTATCACTTTTTTAACATTGAAGTCAATGGGAGCATGCTTCAGATCCTTTCACCTACAGACGCCAAACAAACTTTAAAATGTTCACAAAATATTCAGCTATCTGGCTATATCTTTTCAGTTTGATATCTTTTACAGTTTTTGTGAAAAAGCAGTTTGTTTAGTGGTCATTTCAGGAAATTTTAGCCATTAAACAAAGTGAACTGTGCTGGTTTTGTTGCCATGGTTATCAAAGCTTCTGTTATACACAGGGGGGAGGTGGCTGGAGCATCTCAGCTCTGATTACAGAGCCCGGGGGAGGGGACAGACGCACCATGTACTGATTTATAATAGAGGAGTATGATGGAGCAGTTTTGGTGGTGGCAATTTTGATGGTGGCAATATGATGGGGCAGTTTTGATAGGGCAATTCTGATGGGGCAGATTTGATGGGGCAGTTTTGATGGTGGCAATATGATGGGGCAGTTTTGATGGTGGCAATATGATGGGGCAGTTTTGATGGGGCAATTCTGATGGGGCAGTTTTGATGGTGGCAATATGATGGGGCAGTTTTGATAGGGACAATTTTTATGGATCAATTCTGATGGGGCAGTTTTGATGGCAATATGATGGGGGCAGTTTTGCTGGGGGCCGTTTTAGCAATTCAGCTATTCAGCATTCCCACGCATTTTCCCCAGGAAATGCATTTTCTAGTTAGTGGGACTGCTTTAGCAGTCCCACTATTGTTTGATTTTATTTATTTTTATCATTTCATTTTATTCCGTACGTTTTTTGGCTCTGCATAACTTCTGCATACTTTTAGCTATTAAAACCATTCAACTATTAAAATGTTTGTCTCTTTCAGCTGATGATGGGACTTTTTCAACTTTTTTTCTACCATTTATACTTTTTAAAATATTAAGCTTTTTATCACTTTTTTTAACATTGAAGTCAATGGGAGCATACTTCAGATCCTTAAAATCTTCCGCTCCCAAAAGTTTCAGCTCCTTCATACTTTCACCTACAGACGCCAAACAAACTTTAAAATGTTCACAAAATATTCAGCTATCTGGCTATATCTTTTCAGTTTAATATCTTTTACAGTTTTTGTGAAAAAGCTTTTTGTTTAGTGGTCATTTCAGGAAATTTTTGCCATTAAACAGAGTGTGCTGTGTTGCTTTTTTTGCCATGGTTACCAAAGCTTCTGTTATACACAGGGGGGGAGGTGGCTGGAGCATCTCAGCTCTGATTACAGAGCCCGGGGGAGGGGACAGACACACCATGTACTGATTTATAATAGAGGAATATAATGGGGCAGTTTTGATGGTGACAATATGATGGGGCAGTTTTGATGGTGGCAGTTTTGATAGGGCAGTTTTGATGGGGGCATTTTTGATTGTGGCAATATGATGGGGCAGTTTTGATGGGGACAATCTTGATGGAGCAGTTTTAATGAGGACAATTCTGATGGAGCAGTTTTGATGGTGGCAATATGATGGGGCAGTTTTGATGGTGGCAATATGATGGGGCAGTTTTGATGGTGGCAATATGATGGGGCAGTTTTGATGGTGGCAATATGATGGGGCAATTCTGATGGTGGCAATATGATGGGGCAGGTTTGATGGTGGAAATATGATGGGGCAGTTTTGATGGCGGCCGTTTTAGCTATTCAGCATTCCCACGCATTTTCCCCAGGAAATGCATTTTCTAGTTAGTGGGAATGCTTTAGCAGTCCCACTATTGTTATTCGACTTTATTTATTTTTATTATTCCGTACATTTTTTGGCTCTGCGTAACTTCTGCATACTTTCAGCTATTAAAACCATTCAACTATTAAAATGTTCGTCTCTTCCAGCTGATGATGGGACTTTTTCAACTTTTTTTTCTACCATTTATACTTTTTAAAATATTAAGCTTTTTATCACTTTTTTTAACATTGAAGTCAATGGGAGCATGCTTCAGATTCTTAAAATCTTCTTCCGCTCCCAAAAGTTTCAGCTCCTTCATACTTTCACCTACAGACGCCAAACAAACTTTAAAATGTTCACAAAATATTCAGCTATCTGGCTATATCTTTTCAGTTGAATATCTTTTACAGTTTTTGTGAAAAAGCTTTTTGTTTAGAGGTCATTTCAGGAAATTTTAGCCATTAAACAGAGTGTACTGTGTTTGTTTTGTTGCCATGGTTACCAAAGCTTCTGTTATACACAGGGGGGAGGTGGCTGGAGCATCTCAGCTCTGATTACAGAGCCCGGGGGAGGGGACAGACACACCATGTACTGATTTATAATAGAGGAATATGATGGGGCAGTTTTGATGGTGGCAATTCTGATGGGGCAGTTTTGATGGTGGCAATTCTGATGGGGCAGTTTTGATGGCAATATGATGGGGGCAGTTTTGATGGTGGCAATATGATGGGAGTTTTGATGGTGGCAATATGATGGGGCAGTTTTGATGGGGGTAGTTTTGATGGTGGCAATATGATGGGGCAGTTTTGATGGTGGCAATATGCTGGGGCAGTTTTGATAGGGCAATTCTGATGGGGCAATTCTGATGGGGCAGTTTTGATGGGGCAATTCTGATGGTGCAGTTTTGATGGTGGCAATATGATGGGGCAATTTTGAAGGGGACAATTTTGATGGGGCAGTTTTGAAGGGGACAATTTTGATGGGGCAGTTTTGATGGTGGCAATATGATGGGGCAGTTTTGATGGTGGTAATATGATGGGGCAGTTTTGATGGTGGCAATATGATGGGGCAGTTTTGATGGTGGCAATATGATGGGGCAGTTTTGATGGGGACAATTTTGATGGGGCAATTCTAATGGGGCAGTTTTGATGGCAATATGATGGGGGCAGTTTTGATGGTGGCAATATGATGGGGGCAGTTTTGATGGTGGCAATATGATGGGGCAGTTTTGATGGTGGTAATATGATGGGGCAGATTTGATGGTGGTAATATGATGGGGCAATTCTGATGGGGCAGTTTTGATGGTGGCAATATGATGGGGCAGTTTTGATGGGGCAATTCTGATGGTGGCAATATGATGGGACAATTTTGATGGAGCAATTCTGATGGGGCAGTTTTGATGGTGGCAATATGATGGGGCAGTTTTGATGGCAGCCGTTTTAGCAACTTAGCTATTCAGCATTCCCACGCATTTTCCCCAGGAAATGCATTTTTAGTGGGAATGCTTTAGCAGTCCCACTATTGTTGTTCGATTTTATTTATTTTTATTATTAGTGGGAATGCTTTAGCAGTTCCACTATTGTTATTCGATTTTATTAGTGGGATTGCTTTAGCAGTCCCACTATTGTTATTCGATTTTATTAGTGGGAATGCTTTAGCAGTCCCACTATTGTTCGATTTTACTTATTATTCTTATTCCGTACGTTTTTTGGCTCTGCGTAACTTCTGCATACTCTCAGCTATTAAAACCATTCAACTATTAAAATGTTCGTCTCTTTTAGCTGATGTGTGCTCTTTTTCAACTTTATTTCTACCATTTATACTTTTTAAAATATTAAGCTTTTTAACACTTTTTTTTTAACATTGAAGTCAATGGGAGCATGCTTCAGATCCTTAAATTCTTCCGCTCCCAAAAGTTTCAGCTCCTTCATACTTTCACCTACAGACGCCAAACAAACTTTAAAATGTTCACAAAATATTCAGCTATCTGGCTATAGCTTTTCAGTTTGATATGTTTTACAGTTTTTGAGAAAAAGCTTTTTGTTTAGAGGTCATTTCAGGAAATTTTAGCCATTAATCAGACTGTACTGTGTTGGTTTTGTTGCCATGGTTACCAAAGCTTCTGTTATACACAAGGGGGGAGGTGGCTGGAGCATCTCAGCTCTGATTACAGAGCCCGGGGGAGGGGACAGACACACCATGTACTGATTTATAATAGAGGAATATGATGGGGCAGTTTTGATGGTGGCAATATGATGGGGCAGTTTTGATGGTGGCAATATGATGGGGCAGTTTTGATGGGGCAGTTTTGATGGTGGCAATATGATGGGACAGTTTTGATGGTGGCAATATGATGGGGGCAGTTTTGATGGTGGCAATATGATGGGGCAGTTTTGATGGTGGCAATATGATGGGGCAGTTTTGATGGTGGTAATATGATGGGGCAGTTTTGATGGTGGTAATATGATGGGGCAGTTTTGATAGGGCAATTCTGATGGGGCAGTTTTGATGGTGGCAATATGATGGGGCAGTTTTGATGGGGCAGTTTTGATGGTGGCAATATGATGGGGCAGTTTTGAAGGGGACAATTTTGATGGGGCAGTTTTGAAGGGGACAATTTTGATGGAGCAATTCTACTGGGGCAGTTTTGATACTGGCAATATGATGGGGCAGTTTTGATGGTGGTAATATGATGGGGCAGTTTTGATGGTGGTAATATGATGGGGCAGTTTTGATGGTGGCAATATGATGGGGCAGTTTTGATGGTGGCAATATGATGGGGCAGTTTTGATGGGGCAATTCTAATGGGGCAGTTTTGATGGCAATATGATGGGGGGCAGTTTTGATGGTGGCAATATGATGGGGCAGTTTTGATGGTGGTAATATGATGGGGCAGTTTTGATGGTGGTAATATGATGGGGCAGTTTTGATGGTGGCAATATGATGGGGCAGTTTTGATGGGGCAATTCTGATGGTGGCAATATGATGGGACAATTTAAATGGAGCAATTCTGATGGGGCAGTTTTGATGGTGGCAATATGATGGGGCAGTTTTGATGGCGGCCGTTTTAGCAATTTAGCTATTCAGCATTCCCACGCATTTTCCCCAGGAAATGCATTTTTAGTGGGAATGCTTTAGCAGTCCCACTATTGTTGTTCGATTTTATTTATTTTTATTATTAGTGGGAATGCTTTAGCAGTTCCACTATTGTTATTAGATTTTATTTATTAGTGGGAATGCTTTAGCAGTCCCACTATTGTTATTCGATTTTATTAGTGGGAATGCTTTAGCAGTCCCACTATTGTTATTCGATTTTATTTATTATTCTTATTCCGTACGTTTTTTGGCTCTGCGTAACTTCTGCATACTTTCAGCTATTAAAACCATTCAACTATTAAAATGTTTGTCTCTTTTAGCTGATGTGTGCTCTTTTTCAACTTTATTTCTACCATTTATACTTTTTAAAATATTAAGCTTTTTAACACTTTTTTTTAACATTGAAGTCAATGGGAGCATGCTTCAGATCCTTAAATTCTTCCGCTCCCAAAAGTTTCAGCTCCTTCATACTTTCACCTACAGACGCCAAACAAACTTTAAAATGTTCACAAAATATTCAGCTATCTGGCTATAGCTTTTCAGTTTGATATCTTTTACAGTTTTTGAGAAAAAGCTTTTTGTTTAGAGGTCATTTCAGGAAATTTTAGCCATTAATCAGAGTGTACTGTGTTTGTTTTGTTGCCATGGTTACCAAAGCTTCTGTTATACACAGGGGGGAGGTGGCTGGAGCATCTCAGCTCTGATTACAGAGCCCGGGGATGGGACAGACACACCATGTACTGATTTATAATAGAGGAATATGATGGGGCAGTTTTGATGGGAGAATTCTGATGGGGCAGTTTTGATGGTGGCAATATGATGGGGCAGTTTTGATGGCAATATGATGGGGGCAGTTTTGCTGGGGGCCGTTTTAGCAATTCAGCATTCCCACGCATTTTCCCCAGGAAATTCATTTTCTAGTCTAGTTAGTGGGAGTGCTTTAGCAGTCCCACTATTGTTATTCTATTTTATTTATTTTTCTTTTTCTTCTTATTATTCCGTACGTTTTTTGGTTCTGCGTAACTTCTGCATACTTTCAGCTATTAAAACCATTCAACTATTAAAATGTTTGTCTCTTTTAGCTGATGTGTGCTCTTTTTCAACTTTTTTTCTACCATTTATACTTTTTAAAATAATAGGATTTTTTAAAACAGCTTACCTGTAAAATCCTTTTCTTTCGAAGGACATCACGGGACACAGAGCCACAGTAATTACTGATGGGTTATATAGGTATCACTGGTGATTGGACACTGGCACACCCTATCAGGAAGTTCAACCCCCTATATAATCCCTCCCCCTTGCAGGGATACCTCAGTTTTGTAGCCAAGCAATATAGTGTATTAGAAGAGGGGCGGGACCTCTGTGTCCCGTGATGTCCTTCGAAAGAAAAGGATTTTACAGGTAAGCTGTTTTAAAAAATCCTATTTTCTTTCTCGAACATCACGGGACACAGAGCCACAGTAATTACTGATGGGATGTCCCAGAGCAATGCTACCTGAGGGGGGGGGGACCACGACCAAGTAGGGTGCAATCAGACCTGAGGACCCTGTACCGCTGCCTGCAGCACACTACGCCCAAAGGCGATATCCTCATGCCTTCTCACATCCACCTGATAGAATCTGGTGAATGTATGAACTGAAGACCAGGTTGCGGCCTTGCAGATTTGAGCCATAGAGGCCTGGTGATGCACTGCCCAAGAAGCACCAATAGCCCTTGTGGAATGTGCCCTGATCTGAAACGGAGGAATCTTCTGTTTCAAACCGTAAGCTTGAATGATCAACTGTCGAATCCATTTAGAAATGGTAGCTTTTGACGCTGCCTGTCCTCTATTGGGACCCTCTGGCAGCACAAACAAAACATCCGTCTTGCGGATCTGAGTAGTTGCCCCTAGATAGGCCTTAACTGCTCTTACTACATCCAACGAATGTAGAGATCTCTCTTCCGGAGAACAGGGATCTGGAAAAAAGGAAGGTAGAACAATGTCTTGGTTTAAATGAAAATCAGAAACCACCTTCGGTAAAAAACTAGGATGAGGGCGTAGTACCACTCTATCCTTGTGTATATTCAAATAAGGCTCCTTACAGGAAAGAGCTGCTAATTCTGATACTCTTCTAGCAGAAGAGATGGCCACCAGAAAAATTAATTTCCTTGTCAACAAGACCAAAGGAATCTGACTTATTGGTTCAAAAGGCTGTTTCTGTAACACAGCCAGGACCAAATTCAAGTCCCAGGGGTTTAGGGGCGCTTTAACCGGAGGATTAAGACGCATCACCCCCTGCATAAAGTTTCGGACCAAGGAATGCGAAGCAAGTGGCCGCTGAAATAATACTGATAAAGCAGAGACCTGGCCCTTGATGGTACTCAAGGCCAGCTTCATCTCTAATCCCATCTGTGGAAAATCAAGGATTCTACCTATGACATATTTCCTGGGATGCCAACCTCTGGATTCACACCAGGTTATATAAGCCTTCCAGACTCTATGATAAATCATCCTGGAAGCTGGCTTCCTTGCATTAATCAAGGTAGATATGACAGGACCTGAGAGCCCACGACTCTTCAGAACGTGGGTCTCAATAGCCAAACCGTCAAATTTAGCGTTTGTAAGGCAGGATGGAACACTGGACCTTGAGATAACAGGTCTGGGCGTACCGGTAGGGTCCACGAGGAACCCACCGTCATCCTTACTATTTCTGCATACCAAGTCCTCCTGGGCCAAGCGGGGGCCACCAGAAGTACCGACTTCCTTTCCTGCCTGATCCTGCGAAGGAGTCGTGGTAGTAGCAGAATAGGCGGGAAAGCGTAAATCAGTGAGAACCGATGCCACGGAATCACCAACGCATCCGTCCCGCATGCAAGAGGATCTTTTGTCCTTGCCACAAATCTGTCTATCTTTTTGTTGAATCGGGATGCAAAGAGATCTACATCTGGAACCCCCCATCCTTGGCATATGGCCCAAAAGACGTCGGGATGCAGAGAACATTCCCCTGGAAGTAACTGCTGGCGACTTAGATAGTCCGCCTGCCAATTCTCTATTCCCGGGATGAAAACTGCCGATATGCATGGCACATGCATCTCTGCCCAGACTAAGATCTGGTTCACCTCTTTTTGAGCAGCTCGGCTCCGGGTGCCTCCCTGATGATTGACATAAGCCACTGCTGTGGCATTGTCGGACTGGATCCTGACCGGACAACCCTGTAGCCTGATAGTCCAGGCCTTTAGAGCTAGATGTATCGCCCGGATCTCCAGAATGTTGATGGGTAAGGTCCTCTCTGTCTTGGACCATACCCCTTGGACCGCAGCCTGTTCCAGAACTGCTCCCCAACCTGACAGACTGGCATCTGTTGTTACCACCGTCCAGGTAACCGGTAGAAAGGATTTCCCCTTCTGCAGGTTTTCGGGTATGAGCCACCAATTGAGGCTCTGACGCACCGCATGCGACAGGTGCATCGGAAAGTCTAATGCCTGAACCTTCTTGTTCCAGGTCGACAGAATACTGTGTTGCAGCATTCTTGAGTGAAACTGAGCATAGGGAACTGCTTCGAATGAAAACACCATCTTCCCTAGTAGCCTCATACAAAGGCGGACTGAGGGACCCTTCTTGGTCCTTACTGTCAGAATCAGCTCTCTCAAAGCAGTGATCTTTGCCTGAGGTAGAAATATTTTCTCCTGGCTTGTATCTATAATCAGACCTAAATACTCCAGTCTTCTTACTGGTTTTAGGAAAGACTTTTCTAAGTTGAGGATCCAACCTAGGTGTTCTAGATACCTGACCGTGGTCCTCAAGTTTCCATTCAAAGAGGCTACCGACCGGTCTATCAAGAGCAGGTCGTCTAGGTATGCTATGACAGCTATACCCTGAGCCCTTAATCTGGCCAGAGGAGGAGCCAAGATCTTTGTGAACACTCGAGGTGCAGTGGCTATCCCGAAAGGCAGAGCCACAAACTGGAAATGGCGCCCTCCTACCTCGAAGCGCAGAAACTTCTGATGAGCAGGAAAAATTGGCACATGCAGATATGCATTATTGATGCCAGAAATTCTCCTCCCTGCAGGGTGGGAACTACTGTTCGAATTGATTCCATGCGGAAGGATTGAATCCTTAGGAATCGGTTCAGATCCCTTAAGTCCAAAATGGGCCTGATATCCCCATTTGGCTTTTGGACCGTAAAAAGGTTGGAATAGAAGCCCAATCCCTGGTCCTTTGCGGGAACTATCATAATGACCTCCTGCGACAAAAGTCGCTCTAACACTAGAAGGAGCGACTGCTTCTTCTCTGGGTCTCTGGGAACATTTGATCTGAGGAACCGAGGAGAAGGGAATTCCTGAAACTCCAGCTTGTACCCTAAGGTTACCGTGGAGATTACCCATCTGTCCTGGAAGTCCTCGTGCCAGAGCTCTGAGAACTGTTGCAGTCTTCCCCCCACTCGAGTGAGCGGGGGCGCCCCCTCATGCAGAGGTCTTAGTGTTTTGCCTAGTAGGCTTCTTTCCCCAGGACTTCTTTTGTCCCTGGGGTTGACTCTTGTCTCTGGATCCCAATGGAGGCGGCCGTCGAGACTGCCTGGAGGCTGAAGCCCCCGGCGCTGGGGAAAGAGTCCGTTTGAAAGAGGGACGCTTACTCTTCTTCTTGACAGGTAAGAGAGTGCTTTTCCCACAAGAGATTCTCTTGATATAGTTATCCAAGTCCTCTCCAAACAACCTTGCACCACGAAATGGAAACCCAGCCAGTAGCTTCTTACACGGTGCTTCGGCTGACCAATTTTTCAACCATAGGATTCTACGTATATGCACCAACCCCAGTGAAAGACGGGAGGTTTGCACGATAGAATCTCTAATGGCGTCAACCACAAAGCATAAGGCCGCTGGAAGGTTAGCAAACCCCTGGGCCTGCTGTTCAGGTAATACTTTGATGACCTGCTTAACATGGTCTCTTAAGTATTGACAGACTCCAATCGCTGGTACTGCAGGTTGGGCCACTGATCCTGCTAAGGAGAAAACATCCTTCAATAGGGATTCCATCCTTTTATCTACAGGATCCCTGAGCATCTGAGCATTGTCTACAGGACAAGTCAGGCTATTATTTACGGAGGAAATGGCAGCATCAATAGCCGGTATTCCCCACATTTTAATAAACTTTTCTTCCATCGGATAAAGTGTTGAAAACTTTCTCGGCGGAAAAAAACGTTTGTCTGGGTGATCCCACTCAGAATAAATGAGCTTTTAAAGTAAAGTATGAACAGGAAAAGCATGTGCTGCTTGGAAAGGTTTCAGTGACCCCAAACCAGAAGAGGATTCTTTAGTAGTTTCAGGTATGGGCAACTTAAATGTAGATCGGACCAATCCAGTGAGGATCTGCACTAAGACTTTCTCCTCTTGGGAAGTCGCAGAGGGTCCCTCTCCACCTGATTCCCCCGAAGAGGAATCATCCGTCCCATCCCGATCCTCTGAAAGGGATTCATCTCCTTTATCCCAGAGCTCCTCTGTCTGAGGGTCTTGGGGAACAGAGGAAGGCCTAGTGCGTTTTCTTCCACTGAGTGAAGACGTAATCACGGCCATTAATCTTTCCTCTAGACCATTAATGGTTGAGGAAAAAACCTCTTGTGTAATATATACAGGGGCTGAAGTGCCAGAAGCAGGTGTAGCCCCTGACCCCGATGGCTCTCCCTGGCTAGCCGTCCCTGGCCCATCTTTAGGGGGGGAGGATGCTGCCGACAGGGGGCCCTCAGAACCTGAACGAGATCCCCTAGTGTCTCTGGTTCCTGGGGTGCTTGAACCTCTTCTACCCATAGTGCAAAGCAACAAGGTGTGAGGTATACAAATGAACACTGCCCGCTGAGCGATGTAGTCTGGCTAAAAGCCTTGCTACCCAATGCTCAGTCTGGTGTTACTTCAGTAAATGCTGCCTAGGAGAATGCCTGTGTCCCACCTTACATGCGACCGTCAGCTCTGTGTCTCTCAGAAGGCTGAGTGCACCTGTACAGAGTGCCTTTAATAGCCTGCAGCTGGCCTGAGTGGGAGTCTAAGCACCTGTGCTGACGTCCCGCCCCCTCCTCTACCGCCCCCCCCCCCCCCCTCAAGTTTTGAAAAAAACGAGCGCTTCCCGCACTGCCGACTCTCCTGTCATGCTTCTGGAGAAAAGGCTGGGGATGGGGGGGGGGGGAGGGAGACTGGTAACAAGATCTGCCTGAACGGCTATCTTCAGAGATGGTGGCCATTAGGCCGCAGAGCCTGGGTGGTATAACCACTTTCTAGACCCCTGTGGCCCCTCTCTAGCCTGGGGGGGAACATTCAAACATGAGAAATCCCCCTTTCCACCTTACCTGCTTGCAGCCTGCTTTGAGATGCTGGGACATAATCAGCACTGAACACCTGAGACAGTCAGTCAGCATGTGTAGGTCTGTGCTCTTGGCAGCCCCCGGTGGTCACAATAGGCATAGCATGCATTTACCTTAAAGGAGAAAAACCACTAGAACTCAAAAATTCTGTGGAATCTCCTCTTACCTTATCCAGCCGCAGGGTGCTGTTTACACAGACCCAATCTTCACCTCTCACGGTGGGCTCCGTTTGAAAAAACCATCAGAGACTGGGGCCCCCATCAATAGGGGGATCCAACAGTTCTGGGACCGTAAAGCACCTCGCCAGAAATTAGGAAGTTTAAAGCCATTTTCTGATCTGCGGGGTCCAGCTCTCTAAAAAGAGAAGCATTACGGGTAAAACCTCGTTTCTTCGGACACGAGGCCCGGGTACCATTCAATTCGACCATGAAAAGACACTTTGAATGGATCCGGTTCGCCTGGCTTGCCCCAGTATAGGATCTTAGGATATTCCCTTTGGAGCTCAGCACAGGACATCTTTACACGTCCATCACCTAAGACACTGGCGTAAAAACTGAGGTATCCCTGCAAGGGGGAGGGATTATATAGGGGGTTGAACTTCCTGATAGGGTGTGCCAGTGTCCAATCACCAGTGATACCTATATAACCCATCAGTAATTACTGTGGCTCTGTGTCCCGTGATGTTCGAGAAAGAAATTAAGCTTTTTAACACTTTTTTTTAACATTGAAGTCAATGGGAGCATGCTTGAAATTGTTAAATTCTTCTTCCGCTCCCAAAAGTTTCAGCTCCTTCATACTTTCACCTAGAGACACCAAACAAACTTTAAAATGTTCACAAAATATTCAGCTATCTGGCTATATCTTTTCAGTTTGATATCTTTTACAGTTTTTGAGAAAAAGCTTTTTGTTTAGAGGTCATTTCAGGAAATTTTAGCCATTAATCAGAGTGTACTGTGTTTGTTTTGTTGCCATGGTTACCAAAGCTTCTGTTATACACAGGGGGGAGGTGGCTGGAGCATCTCAGCTCTGATTACAGAGCCCGGGGGAGGGGACAGACACACCATGTACTGATATGGACACCCTCTAAGTATGGCCAACATGGCCTTCCTATTCTGACTAACATAGTTCAACTGTCTATCCTATTTGACCCCCAGATCCCCCTTCCCTCCCACCTCCCTCCCCACTACCATAAGGGGAAGAAAAAAAAAAAGGGAAAAAGGTTCCCAACTTGAGTCACAGCTCATCATAGCGGATTTTGGATATTGTACTAACCTTAATCAGACATTATACTACTATAGAGGAATATGATGGGGCAGTTTTGATGGTGGCAATATGATGGGGCAGTTTTGATGGGGCAATTCTGATGGGGCAGTTTTGATGGTGGCAATATGATGGGGCAGTTTTGATGGGGACAATTTTGATAGGGCATCTCTAATGGGGCAGTTTTGATGGCAATATGATGGGGGCAGTTTTGATGGTGGCAATATGATGGGGCAGTTGTGATTCGGCAGTTTTGATGGTGGCAATATGATGGGGCAATTCTGATGGGGCAGTTTTGATGGTGGCAATATGATGGGGCAGTTTTGATGGGGCAATTCTGATGGTTGCAATATGATGGGACAATTTTGATGGAGCAATTCTGATGGGGCAGTTTTGATGGTGGCAATATGATGGGGCAGTTTTAATGGGGACAATTTTGATGGGGCAATTCTGATGGGGCAGTTTTGATGGCAGTATGATGGGGCAGTTTTGATGGCGGCCATTTTAGCAATTTAGCTATTCAGCATTCCCACGCATTTTCCCCAGGAAATGCATTTTCTAGTTTATTTTTATTATCCCGTACGTTTTTTGGCTCTGCGTAACTTCTGCATACTTTCAGCTATTAAAACCATTCAACTATTAAAATGTTCGTGTATTTTAGCTGATGTGTGCTCTTTTTCAACTTTTTTTCTACCATTTATACTTTTTAAAATACTAAGCTTTTTAACACTTTTTTAACATTGAAGTCAATGGGAGCATGCTTCAGATCCTTAAAATCTTCTTCCGCTCCCAAAAGTTTCAGCTCCTTCATACTTTCACCTATAGACGCCAAACAAACTTTAAAATGTTCACAAAATATTCAGCTATCTGGCTATAGCTTTTCAGTTTGATATGTTTTACAGTTTTTGAGAAAAAGCTTTTTGTTTAGAGGTCATTTCAGGAAATTTTAGCCATTAATCAGAGTGTACTGTTTGTTTTGTTGCCATGGTTACCAAAGCTTCTGTTATACACATGGGGGGAGGTGGCTGGAGCATCTCAGCTCTGATTACAGAGCCCGGGGGAGGGGACAGACAGACCATGTACTGATTTATAATAGAGGAATATGATGGGGCAGTTTTGATGGGACAATTCTGATGGGGCAGTTTTGATGGGAGAATTCTGATGGGGCAGTTTTGATGGTGGCAATATGATGGGGCTGTTTTGATGGGGCAGTTTTGATGGTGGAAATATGATGGGGCAGTTTTATGGTGGCAAAAATATGGGGCAGTTTTGCTGGGGGCCGTTTTAGCAACTCAGCATTCCCACACATTTTCCCCAGGAAATGCATTTTCTAGTTTATTTTTATTATTCCGTACGTTTTTTGGCTCTGCGTAACTTCTGCATACTTTCAGCTATTAAAACCATTCAACTATTAAAATGTTCGTCTCTTTTAGCTGATGTGTGCACTTTTTCAACTTTTTTTCTACCATTTATACTTTTTAAAATATTAAGCTTTTTATCACTTTTTTTAACATTGAAGTCAATGGGAGCATGCTTCAGATCCTTAAAATCTTCTTCCGCTCCCAAAAGTTTCAGCTCCTTCATACGTTTACCTACAGATGCCAAACAAACTTTAAAATGTTCACAAAATATTCAGCTATCTGACTATATCTTTTCAGTTTGATATCTTTTACAGTTTTTGAGAAAAAGCTTTTTGTTTAGAGGTCATAACAGGAAATTTTAGCCATTAATCAGAGTGTACTGTGTTTCTTTTGTTGCCATGGTTACCAAAGCTTCTGTTATACACAGGGGGGGAGGTGGCTGGAGCATCTCAGCTCTGATTACAGAGCCCGGGGGAGGGGACAGACACACCATGTACTGATTTATAATAGAGGAATATGATGGGGCAGTTTTGATAGGGCAATTCTGATGGGGCAGTTTTGATGGGGTAGTTTTCATGGTGGCAATATGATGGGGCAGTTTTGATGGTGGCAATTTGATGGGGCAGTTTTGATGGTGGCAATATGATGGGGCAGTTTTGATAGGGCTATTCTAATGGGGCAGTTTTCATGGTGGCAATATGATGGGGCAGTTTTGATGGTGGCAATATGATGGGGCAGTTTTGATGGGGACAATTTTAATGGAGCAGTTTTAAAGGTGGCAATATGATAGGGGAGTTTTGATGGGGGCAGTTTTGATGGTGGCAATATGATGGGGCAGTTTTAATGGGGACAATTTTGATGGCGGCCATTTTAGCAATTTAGCTATTCAGCATTCCCACGCATTTTCCCCAGGAAATGCATTTTCTAGTTTATTTTTCATTTTATTCCGTACGTTTTTTGGCTCTGCGTAACTTCTGCATCCTTTCAGCTATTAAAACAATTTAACTATTAAAATGTTCGTCTCTTTCAGCTGATGATGGGACTTTTTCAACTTTATTTTCTACTATTTAGACTTTTAAAAATATTAAGCTTTTTAACACTTTTTTTTAACATTGAAGTCAATGGGAGCATGCTTCAGATCCTTAAAATCTTCCGCTCCCAAAAGTTTGAGTTCCTTCATACTGTCACCTACAGACGCCAAACAAACTTTAAAATGTTCACAAAATATTCAGCTATCTGGCTATATCTTTTCAGTTTGATATCTTTTACATTTTTTGTGAAAAAGCTGTTTGTTTAGTGGTCATTTCAGGAAATTTTAGCCATTAAACAGTGTACTGTGCTGGTTTTGTTGCCATGGTTACCAAAGCTTCTGTTATACACAGGGAGGAGGTGGCTGGAGCATCTCAGCTCTGATTACAGAGCCCGGGGGAGGGGACAGACACAACATGTACTGATTTATAATAGAGGAATATGATGGGGCAGTTTTGATGGTGGCAATATGATAGGGCAGTTTTGATGGTGGAAATTTGATAGGGCAATTCTAATGGGGCAGTTTTGATGGTGGCAATATGATGGGGCAGTTTTGATGGTGGCAATATGATGGGGACAATTGTAATGGAGCAGTTTTAAAGGTGGCAATATGATGGGGCAGTTTTGATGGGGGTAGTTTTGATGGTGACAATATGATGGGGCAGTTTTGATAGGGGCAATTCTGATGGGGCAGTTTTGATGGTGGCAATATGATGGGGCAGTTTTGATGGTGGCAATATGATGGGGACAATTTTAATGGAGCAGTTTTAAAGGTGGCAATATGATGGGGCAGTTTTGATGGGGGTAGTTTTGATGGTGGCAATATGATGGGGCAATTCTGATGGGGCAGTTTTGATGGTGGCAATATGATGGGGCAGTTTTGATGGTGGCAATATGATGGGGACAATTTTAATGGAGCAGTTTTAAAGGTGGCAATATGATGGGGCAGTTTTGATGGGGGTAGTTTTGATGGGGCAGTTTTGATGGTGGCAATATGATGGAGCAGTTTTGATGAGGCATTTTTGATGGTGGCAATATGATGGGGCAGTTTTGATGGCAATATGATGGGGGCAATTTTGCTGGGGGCCGTTTTAGCAATTCAGCATTCCCACGCATTTTCCCCAGGAAATGCATTTTCTAGTTTTAATTTTATTCCGTACGTTTTTCGGTAATGCGTAACTTCTGCATACTTTCAGCTATTAAAACCATTCAACTATCAAAATGTTCGTCTCTTTTAGCTGAGGTGTGCTCTTTTTCAACTTTTTTTCTACCATTTATACTTTTTAAAATATTAAGCTTTTTATCACTTTTTTTTAACATTGAAGTCAATGGGAGCATGCTTGAAATCCTTAAATTTTTCTTCCGCTCCCAAAAGTTTCAGCTCCTTCATACTTTCACCTAGAGACACCAAACAAACTTTAAAATGTTCACAAAATATTCAGCTATCTGGCTATATCTTTTCAGTTTGATATCTTTTACAGTTTTTGAGAAAAAGCTTTTTGTTTAGAGGTCATTTCAGGAAATTTTAGCCATTAATCAGAGTGTACTGTGTGTGTTTTGTTGCCATGGTTACCAAAGCTTCTGTTATACACAGGGGGGGAGGTGGCTGGAGCATCTCAGCTCTGATTAGAGCCCGGGGGAGGGGACAAAAGCTGGAAAATCAGAACATGATTTCTAAACTGCCGCCACTCCCTCATTTTCAAGCCCACCTACACAAATCTTATATCAAAACGTTCAGCTATCCCTGCTGCCACTAAACATGTCCACGGCTAAGCCATAGTCCTGATAGTTTTCACAATATGACCATTTGTTTGCAACTCACACCGTCCATTGACATTCATTGAAACTACACTCTAGCCCCTTCAAATTTGAAGGGCAATTTCTAAACTGCGACCGTGCCTTCAATTTTAATATTTCAGAGACATACTATATATCAAAATCTAGGTCTGGGTCTTGTGATTCTCACAATATAAAGATCTTCGCTGTAGGATGTATAGTTTTTAAAATACGGCCATTTGTTTAGAGGTCATTTCAGGAAATTTTAGCCATTAATCAGAGTGTACTGTTAGTGTTTGTTTTGTTGCCATGGTTACCAAAGCTTCTGTTATACACAGGGGGGGAGGTGGCTGGAGCATCTCAGCTCTGATTACAGAGCCCGGGGGAGGGGAAAGACACACCATGTACTGATTTATAATAGAGGAATATGATGGGGCAGTTTTGATGGTGGCAATATGATGGGGTAGTTTTGATGGGGCAGTTTCATGGTGGCAATATGATGGGGCAGTTTTGATGGGGCAATTCTGATGGGGCAGTTTTGATGGTGGCAATATGATGGGGCAGTTTTGATGGGGCAGTTTTGTAGGTGGCAATATGATGGGGCAGTTTTGATGGTGGCAATATGATGGGGCAGTTTTGATGGGGCAATTCTGATGGGTCAGTTTTGATGGTGGCAATATGATGGGGCAGTTTTGATGGGGGCAGTTTTGATGGTGGCAATATGATGGGGCAGTTTTGATGGGGCAATTCTGATGGGGCAGTTTTGATGGTGGCAATATGATGGGGCAATTCTAATGGGGCAGTTTTGATGGCAATATGATGGGGGCAGTTTTGATGGTGGCAATATGATGGGGCAGTTTTGATGGTGGTAATATGATGGGGCAATTCTGATGGTGGCAATATGATGGGGCAGTTTTGATGGGGCAATTGTGATGGTGGCAATATGATGGGACAATTTTGATGGAGCAATTCTGATGGTGCAGTTTTGATGGTGGCAATGTGATGGGGCAGTTTTAATGGGGACAATTTTGATGGGGCAATTTTGATGGCGGCCGTTTTAGCAATTAAGCTATTCAGCAATTATTTTTGAAAAAAAAAATATTTTTGAAAAAAAAAAAATTCTTTTTGAAAAAAAAAAAATCTTTTTGAAAAAAAAAATTATTTTTGAAAAAAAAAATCATTTTTGAAAAAAAATATCTTTTTGAAAAAAAAAATCATTTTTGAAAAAAAAAATTACTTTTGAAAAAAAAAATTACTTTTAGTTTTGATGGGGCAATTCTGATGGGGCTGTTTTGATGGGGACAATTTTGATGGGGCAATTCTAATGGGGCAGTTTTGATGGCAATATGATGGGGGCAGTTTTGATGGTGGCAATATGATGGGGCAGTTTTGATGGTGGTAATATGATGGGGCAATTCTGATGGGGCAGTTTTGATGGTGGCAATATGATGGGGCAGTTTTGATGGGCCAATTCTGATGGTGGCAATATGATGGGACAATTTTGATGGAGCAATTCTGATGGGGCAGTTTTGATGGTGGCAATATGATGGGGCAGTTTTAATGGGGACAATTTTGATGGGGCAATTTTGATGGCGGCCGTTTTAGCAATTTAGCTATTCAGCATTCCCACGCATTTTCCCCAGGAAATGCATTTTCTAGTTAGTGGGAATGCTTTTGCAGTCCCAATATTGTTATTCGTTTTTTTATTTATTAGTGGGAATGCTTTAGCTTTTAGTTTTTAAAATACGGCCATTTGTTTAGAGGTCATTTCAGGAAATTTTAGCCATTAATCAGAGTGTACTGTTAGTGTTTGTTTTGTTGCCATGGTTACCAAAGCTTCTGTTATACACAGGGGGAGAGGTGGCTGGAGCATCTCAGCTCTGATTACAGAGCCCGGGGGAGGGGGACAGACACACCATGTACTGATTTATAATAGAGGAATATGATGGGGCAGTTTTGATGGGGTAATTCTGATGGGGCAGTTTTGATGGTGGCAATATGATGGGGCAGTTTTGATGGTGGCAATTCTGATGGGGCAGTTTTGATGGTGGCAATATGATGGTGCAGTTTTGATGAGGCAATTCTGATGGGGCAGTTTTGATGGTGGCAATATGATGGGACAGTTTTGATGGCAATATGATGGGGGCCGTTTTAGCAATTCAGCATTCCCACGCATTTTCCCCAGGAAATGCATTTTCTAGTTTTTCTTATTATTATTCCGTACGTTTTTTGGTTCTGCGTAACTTCTGCATACTTTCAGCTATTAAAACCATTCAACTATCAAAATGTTCGTCTCTTTTAGCTGAGGTGTGCTCTTTTTCAACTTTTTTTCTACCATTTATACTTTTTAAAATATTAAGCTTTTTATCACTTTTTTTTAACATTGAAGTCTATAGGAGCATGCTTGAAATCCTTAAATTCTTCTTCCGCTCCCAAAAGTTTTCAGCTCCTTCATACTTTCACCTACAGTTTTAATGGGGACAATTTTGATGGGGCAATTTTGATGGCGGCCGTTTTAGCAATTTAGCTATTCAGCATTCCCACGCATTTTCCCCAGGAAATGCATTTTCTAGTTAGTGGGAATGCTTTTGCAGTCCCAATATTGTTATTCGTTTTTTTATTTATTAGTGGGAATGCTTTAGCTTTTAGTTTTTAAAATACGGCCATTTGTTTAGAGGTCATTTCAGGAAATTTTAGCCATTAATCAGAGTGTACTGTTAGTGTTTGTTTTGTTGCCATGGTTACCAAAGCTTCTGTTATACACAGGGGGGGAGGTGGCTGGAGCATCTCAGCTCTGATTACAGAGCCCGGGGGAGGGGAAAGACACACCATGTACTGATTTATAATAGAGGAATATGATGGGGCAGTTTTGATGGTGGCAATATGATGGGGTAGTTTTGATGGGGCAGTTTCATGGTGGCAATATGATGGGGCAGTTTTGATGGGGCAATTCTGATGGGGCAGTTTTGATGGTGGCAATATGATGGGGCAGTTTTGATGGGGCAGTTTTGTAGGTGGCAATATGATGGGGCAGTTTTGATGGTGGCAATATGATGGGGCAGTTTTGATGGGGCAATTCTGATGGGTCAGTTTTGATGGTGGCAATATGATGGGGCAGTTTTGATGGGGGCAGTTTTGATGGTGGCAATATGATGGGGCAGTTTTGATGGGGCAATTCTGATGGGGCAGTTTTGATGGTGGCAATATGATGGGGCAATTCTAATGGGGCAGTTTTGATGGCAATATGATGGGGGCAGTTTTGATGGTGGCAATATGATGGGGCAGTTTTGATGGTGGTAATATGATGGGGCAATTCTGATGGTGGCAATATGATGGGGCAGTTTTGATGGGGCAATTGTGATGGTGGCAATATGATGGGACAATTTTGATGGAGCAATTCTGATGGTGCAGTTTTGATGGTGGCAATGTGATGGGGCAGTTTTAATGGGGACAATTTTGATGGGGCAATTTTGATGGCGGCCGTTTTAGCAATTAAGCTATTCAGCAATTATTTTTGAAAAAAAAAATATTTTTGAAAAAAAAAAATTCTTTTTGAAAAAAAAAAAATCTTTTTGAAAAAAAAAATTATTTTTGAAAAAAAAAATCATTTTTGAAAAAAAATATCTTTTTGAAAAAAAAAATCATTTTTGAAAAAAAAAATTACTTTTGAAAAAAAAAATTACTTTTAGTTTTGATGGGGCAATTCTGATGGGGCTGTTTTGATGGGGACAATTTTGATGGGGCAATTCTAATGGGGCAGTTTTGATGGCAATATGATGGGGGCAGTTTTGATGGTGGCAATATGATGGGGCAGTTTTGATGGTGGTAATATGATGGGGCAATTCTGATGGGGCAGTTTTGATGGTGGCAATATGATGGGGCAGTTTTGATGGGCCAATTCTGATGGTGGCAATATGATGGGACAATTTTGATGGAGCAATTCTGATGGGGCAGTTTTGATGGTGGCAATATGATGGGGCAGTTTTAATGGGGACAATTTTGATGGGGCAATTTTGATGGCGGCCGTTTTAGCAATTTAGCTATTCAGCATTCCCACGCATTTTCCCCAGGAAATGCATTTTCTAGTTAGTGGGAATGCTTTTGCAGTCCCAATATTGTTATTCGTTTTTTTATTTATTAGTGGGAATGCTTTAGCTTTTAGTTTTTAAAATACGGCCATTTGTTTAGAGGTCATTTCAGGAAATTTTAGCCATTAATCAGAGTGTACTGTTAGTGTTTGTTTTGTTGCCATGGTTACCAAAGCTTCTGTTATACACAGGGGGAGAGGTGGCTGGAGCATCTCAGCTCTGATTACAGAGCCCGGGGGAGGGGGACAGACACACCATGTACTGATTTATAATAGAGGAATATGATGGGGCAGTTTTGATGGGGTAATTCTGATGGGGCAGTTTTGATGGTGGCAATATGATGGGGCAGTTTTGATGGTGGCAATTCTGATGGGGCAGTTTTGATGGTGGCAATATGATGGTGCAGTTTTGATGAGGCAATTCTGATGGGGCAGTTTTGATGGTGGCAATATGATGGGACAGTTTTGATGGCAATATGATGGGGGCCGTTTTAGCAATTCAGCATTCCCACGCATTTTCCCCAGGAAATGCATTTTCTAGTTTTTCTTATTATTATTCCGTACGTTTTTTGGTTCTGCGTAACTTCTGCATACTTTCAGCTATTAAAACCATTCAACTATCAAAATGTTCGTCTCTTTTAGCTGAGGTGTGCTCTTTTTCAACTTTTTTTCTACCATTTATACTTTTTAAAATATTAAGCTTTTTATCACTTTTTTTTAACATTGAAGTCTATAGGAGCATGCTTGAAATCCTTAAATTCTTCTTCCGCTCCCAAAAGTTTCAGCTCCTTCATACTTTCACCTACAGACACCAAACAAACTTTAAAATGTTCACAAAATATTCAGCTATCTGGCTATATCTTTTCAGTTTGATATCTTTTACAGTTTTTGAGAAAAAGCTTTTTGTTTAGAGGTCATTTCAGGAAATTTTAGCCATTAATCAGAGTGTACTGTTTGTTTTGTTGCCATGGTTACCAAAGCTTCTGTTATACACAGGGGGGGAGGTGGCTGGAGCATCTCAGCTCTGATTACAGAGCCCGGGGGAGGGGAAAGACACACCATGTACTGATTTATAATAGAGGAATATGATGGGGCAGTTTTGATGGTGGCAATATGATGGGGTAGTTTTGATAGGGCAATTCTGATGGGGCAGTTTCATGGTGGCAATATGATGGGGCAGTTTTGATGGGGCAATTCTGATGGGGCAGTTTTGATGGTGGCAATATGATGGGGCAGTTTTGTAGGTGGCAATATGATGGGGCAGTTTTGATGGTGGCAATATGATGGGGCAGTTTTGATGGGGCAATTCTGATGGGTCAGTTTTGATGGTGGCAATATGATGGGGCAGTTTTGATGGGGCAGTTTTGATGGGGCAATTCTGATGGGGCAGTTTTGATGGGGGCAGTTTTGATGGTGGCAATATGATGGGGCAATTCTGATGGGGCAGTTTTGATGGTGGCAATATGATGGGGCAATTCTAATGGGGCAGTTTTGATGGCAATATGATGGGGGCAGTTTTGATGGTGGCAATATGATGGGGCAGTTTTGATGGTGGTAATATGATGGGGCAATTCTGATGGTGGCAATATGATGGGGCAGTTTTGATGGGGCAATTCTGATGGTGGCAATATGATGGGACAATTTTGATGGAGCAATTCTGATGGTGCAGTTTTGATGGTGGCAATGTGATGGGGCAGTTTTAATGGGGACAATTTTGATGGGGCAATTTTGATGGCGGCCGTTTTAGCAATTAAGCTATTTGAAAAAAAAAAATTATTTTTGAAAAAAAAAATTATTTTTGAAAAAAAAAATTATTTTTGAAAAAAAAATATATATTTTTGAAAAAAAAATTCATTTTTGAAAAAAAAAATTACTTTTGAAAAAAAAATTACTTTTAGTTTTGATGGGGCAATTCTGATGGGGACAATTTTGATGGGGCAATTCTAATGGGGCAGTTTTGATGGCAATATGATGGGGGCAGTTTTGATGGTGGCAATATGATGGGGCAGTTTTGATGGTGGTAATATGATGGGGCAATTCTGATGGGGCAGTTTTGATGGTGGCAATATGATGGGGCAGTTTTGATGGGGCAATTCTGATGGTGGCAATATGATGGGACAATTTTGATGGAGCAATTCTGATGGGGCAGTTTTGATGGTGGCAATATGATGGGGCAGTTTTAATGGGGACAATTTTGATGGGGCAATTCTGATGGGGCAGTTTTGATGGCGGCCGTTTTAGCAATTTAGCTATTCAGCATTCCCACGCATTTTCCCCAGGAAATGCATTTTCTAGTTAGTGGGAATGCTTTAGCAGTCCCACTATTGTTATTCGTTTTTTTATTTATTAGTGGGACTGCTTTAGCAGTCCCACTATTGTTATTCGATTTTATTTATTTATTAGTGGGAATGCTTTAGCAGTCCCACTATTGTTATTCGATTTTATTTATTTTTAATTTTAATTTTATTCCGTACGTTTTTCGGTAATGCGTAACTTCTGCATACTTTCAGCTATTAAAACCATTCAACTATCAAAATGTTCGTCTCTTTTAGCTGAGGTGTGCTCTTTTTCAACTTTTTTTCTACCATTTATACTTTTTAAAATATTAAGCTTTTTATCACTTTTTTTTAACATTGAAGTCAATGGGAGCATGCTTGAGAAACTTAAAATCTTCTTCCGCTCCCAAAAGTTTCAGCTCCTTCATACTTTCACCTAGAGACGCCAAACAAACTTTAAAATGTTCACAAAATATTCAGCTATCTGGCTATATCTTTTCAGTTTGATATCTTTTACAGTTTTTGAGAAAAAGCTTTTTGTTTAGAGGTCATTTCAGGAAATTTTAGCCATTAATCAGAGTGTACTGTGTATGTTTTGTTGCCATGGTTACCAAAGCTTCTGTTATACACAGGGGGGGGAGGTGGCTGGAGCATCTCAGCTTTAATTACAGAGCCCGGGGGAGGGGACAGACACACCATGTACTGATTATAATAGAGGAATATGATGGGGCAGTTTTGATGGTGGCAATTCTGATGGGGCAGTTTTGATGGCGGTCATTTTAGCAATTTAGCTATTCAGCAATTATTTTTGAAAAAAAATATATATTTTTGAAAAAAATATATATATATTTCTGGAAAAAAAAATATTTTTGGAAAAAAAAATTTTTTGAAAAAAAAAATATTTTTGAAGAAAAAAATTATTTTTGAAAAAAAAAAATTGAAAAAAAAAAAAATATTTTTGAAAAAAAAAAAATTGAAAAAAAAAATTTTTGAAAAAAAAATATTTTTGAAAAAAAAAATCATTTTTGAAAAAAAAATCATTTTTGAAAAAAAAATTATTTTTGAAAAAAAAAAATATTTTTGAAAAAAAAAAATATTTTTTGATGGGGCAGTTTTGATGGTGGCAATATGATGGGACAGTTTTGATGGCAATATGATGGGGGCAATTTTGCTGGGGGCCGTTTTAGCAATTCAGCATTCCCACGCATTTTCCCCAGGAAATGCATTTTCTAGTTTTTAAACTTAATTTTAACTAGAAAATGCATTTCCTGGGGAAAATGCGTGGGAATGCTGAATAGCTAAATTGCTAAAATGGCCGCCATCAAAACTGCCCCATCATACTGCCATCAAAACTGCCCCATCAGAATTGCTCCATCAAAATTGTCCAATCATATTGCCACCATCAGAATTGCCCCATCAAAACTGCCCCATCATATTGCCACCATCAAAATTGCCCCATCAAAACTAAAAGTAATTTTTTTTTTCAAAAGTAATTTTTTTTTTCAAAAATATTTTTTTTTTCAAAAATATATTCTTTCTTTCAAAAATATTTTTTTTTTTCAAAAATATATATATTTTTTCAAAAATATATATATTTTTTTCAAAAATATATATATTTTTTTCAAAAATATTTTTTTTTCAAAAATAATTGCTAAATTGCTAAAACAGCCGCCATCAAAACTGCCCCATTATACTGCCATCAAAACTGCCCCATCAGAATTGCCCCATCAAAATTGTCCCCATCAAAACTGCCCCATCAGAATTGCTCCATCAAAATTGTCCCATCATATTGCCACCATCAGAATTGCCCCATCAAAACTGCCCCATCATATTTTTCAAAAATGAATTTTTTTTTTTTTCAAAAATAATTTTTTTTTTTTCAAAAATAATTTTTTTTTTTCAAAAATATATATTTTTTTTCAAAAAAATTTTTTTTTCAAAAATATTTTTTTTTTCTTCCAAAAATAATTTTTTTATTTTCAAAAATATATTTTTTTTTTCAAAAATATTTTTTTTTTTTTCAAAAATTTTTTTTTTTTCAAAAATATTTTTTTTTTCAAAAATATTTTTTTTTTCAAAAAAATGGCCCCCAGCAAAACTGCCCCATCATATTGCCATCAAAACTGCCCCATCAGAATTGCCCCATAAAAATTTTCCCCATCAAAACTGCCCCATCATATTGCCACCATCAAAAATGCCCCCATCAAAACTGCCCCATCATATTGCCACCTTTAAAATTGCTCCATTAAAATTGTCCCCATAACAACTGCCCCATCATATTGCCACCATCAAAACTGCCCCATCAGAATTGCCCCACCAGAATTGCTCTTTCAAAACTGCCCCATCATATTGCCACCATCAAAACTGCCCCATCAGAATTGCCCTATCAAAACAGCCCCATCATATTGCCACCATCAAAACTGCCCCATCAGAATTG
This sequence comes from Lithobates septentrionalis, assembly GCA_037952835.1. Taxonomy (NCBI): domain Eukaryota; kingdom Metazoa; phylum Chordata; class Amphibia; order Anura; family Ranidae; genus Lithobates; species Lithobates septentrionalis. The sequence continues at coordinate 1,867,991 of JBBDGP010000780.1, forward strand.
TCCCATCAAAACTGCCCCATCAGAATTGTCCCATCAAAACAGCCCCATCAGAATTGTCCCATCAAAACAGCCCCATCATATTCCTCTATTATAAATCAGTACATGGTGTGTCTGTCCCCTCCCCCGGGCTCTGTAATCAAAGCTGAGATGCTCCAGCCACCTCCCCCCCTGTGTATAACAGAAGCTTTGGTAACCATGGCAACAAAACAAACAGTACACTCTGATTAATGGCTAAAATTTCTTGAAATGACCTCTAAACAAAAAGCTTTTTCTCAAAAACTGTAAAAGATATCAAACTGAAAAGATATAGCCAGATAGCTGAATATTTTGTGAACATTTTAAAGTTTGTTTGGTGTCTCTAGGTGAAAGTATGAAGGAGCTGAAACTTTTGGGAGCGGAAGAAGAATTTAAGGATTTCAAGCATGCTCCCATTGACTTCAATGTTAAAAAAAAGTGTTAAAAAGTATAAATGGTAGAAAAAAAGTTGAAAAAGAGCACACATCAGCTAAAAGAGACGAACATTTTAATAGTTGAATGGTTTTAATAGCTGAAAGTATGCAGAAGTTACGCAGAACCAAAAAACGTACGGAATAATAATAAGAAAAATAAATAAAAAAACGAATAACAATAGTGGGACTGCTAAAGCATTCCCACTAATAATTTTATTCCGTACGTTGTTCGGTAATGCGTAACTTCTGCATACTTTCAGCTATTAAAACCATTCAACTATCAAAATGTTCGTCTCTTTTAGCTGAGGTGTGCTCTTTTTCAACTTTTTTTCTACCATTTATACTTTTTAAAATATTAAGCTTTTTATCACTTTTTTTTAACATTGAAGTCAATGGGAGCATGCTTGAAATCCTTAAATTTTTCTTCCGCTCCCAAAAGTTTCAGCTCCTTCATACTTTCACCTAGAGACACCAAACAAACTTTAAAATGTTCACAAAATATTCAGCTATCTGGCTATATCTTTTCAGTTTGATATCTTTTACAGTTTTTGAGAAAAAGCTTTTTGTTTAGAGGTCATTTCAAGAAATTTTAGCCATTAATCAGAGTGTACTGTGTGTGTTTTGTTGCCATGGTTACCAAAGCTTCTGTTATACACAGGGGGGGGAGGTGGCTGGAGCATCTCAGCTCTGATTACAGAGCCCGGGGGGAGGGGACAAAAGCTGAAAAATCAGAACATGATTTCTAAACTGCCGCCACTCCCTCATTTTCAAGCCCACCTACACAAATCTTATATCAAAACTTTCAGCTATCCCTGCTGCCACTAAACATGTCCACGGCTAAGCCAAAGTCCTGATAGTTTTCACAATATGACCATTTGTTTGCAACTCACACCGTCCATTGACATTCATTGAAACTACACTCTAGCCCCTTCAAATTTGAAGGGCAATTTCTAAACTGCGACCGTGCCTTCAATTTTAATATTTCAGAGACATACTATGTATCAAAATCTAGGTCTGGGTCTTGTGATTCTCACAATATAAAGATCTTCGCTGTAGGATGTATAGTTTTTAAAATACGGCCATTTGTTTAGAGGTCATTTCAGGAAATTTTAGCCATTAATCAGAGTGTACTGTTAGTGTTTGTTTTGTTGCCATGGTTACCAAAGCTTCTGTTATACACAGGGGGGGAGGTGGCTGGAGCATCTCAGCTTTGATTACAGAGCCCGGGGGAGGGGACAGACACACAATGTACTGATTTATAATAGAGGAATATGATGGGGCAGTTTTGATAGGGTAATTCTGATGGGGCAGTTTTGATGGTGGCAATATGATGGGGCAGTTTTGATGGTGGCAATATGATGGGGCTGTTTTGATAGGGCAATTCTGATGGGGCAGTTTTGATGGTGGCAATATGATGGGACAGTTTTGATGGCAATATGATGGGGGCAATTTTGCTGGGGGCCGTTTTAGCAATTCAGCATTCCCACGCATTTTCCCCAGGAAATGCATTTTCTAGTTAGTGGGAATGCTTTAGCAGTCCCACTATTGTTATTCGATTTTATTTATTAGTGGGACTGCTTTAGCAGTCCCACTATTGTTATTCGTTTTTTTATTTATTAGTGGGAATGCTTTAGCAGTCCCACTATTGTTATTCGTTTTTTTATTTATTATTTTTAATAATTTTAATTTTATTCCGTACGTTTTTCGGTAATGCGTAACTTCTGCATACTTTCAGCTATTAAAACCATTCAACTATCAAAATGTTCGTCTCTTTTAGCTGAGGTGTGCTCTTTTTCAACTTTTTTTCTACCATTTATACTTTTTAAAATATTAAGCTTTTTATCACTTTTTTTTAACATTGAAGTCAATGGGAGCATGCTTGAAATGCTTAAATTTTTCTTCCGCTCCCAAAAGTTTCAGCTCCTTCATACTTTCACCTAGAGACACCAAACAAACTTTAAAATGTTCACAAAATATTCAGCTATCTGGCTATAGCTTTTCAATTTGATATCTTTTACAGTTTTTGAGAAAAAGCTTTTTGTTTAGAGGTCATTTCAGGAAATTTTAGCCATTAATCAGTGTACTGTGTGTGTTTTGTTGCCATGGTTACCAAAGCTTCTGTTATACACAGAGGGGGGAGGTGGCTGGAGCATCTCAGCTTTAATTACAGAGCCCGGGGGGAGGGGACAGACACACCATGTACTGATTATAATAGAGGAATATGATGGGGCAGTTTTGATGGTGGCAATTCTGATGGGGCAGTTTTGATGGCGGTCATTTTAGCAATTTAGCTATTCAGCAATTATTTTTGAAAAAAAAATATATTTTTGAAAAAAAAAAATATTTCTGAAAAAAAAAATTATTTTTGAAAAAAAAATTTTTTTGAAAAAAAAAATTATTTTTGAAAAAAAAAAATTATTTTTGAAAAAAAAAAAATCATTTTTGAAAAAAAAAAATTATTTTTGAAAAAAAAAAATATTTTTGAAAAAAAAAATTTAAAAAAAAAAAATTTTTTTTGGAAAAAAAATTATTTTTGAAAAAAAAAAATATTTTTGAAAAAAAAAAATATTTTTTGATGGGGCAGTTTTGATGGTGGTAATATGATGGTGCAGTTTTGATGAGGCAATTCTGATGGGGCAGTTTTGATGGTGGCAATATGATGGGACAGTTTTGATGGCGGTCATTTTAGCAATTTAGCTATTCAGCAATTATTTTTGAAAAAAATATATATTTCTGAAAAAAAAAAATTATTTTTGAAAAAAAAAAAAAATCATTTTTGAAAAAAAAAAAATTATTTTTGAAAAAAAAAAAATATTTTTGAAAAAAAAAATTATTTTTGAAAAAAAAAATATTTTTGAAAAAAAAATATTTAAAAAAAAAAAATTTTGAAAAAAAAATTTTTGAAAAAAAAATTTTTTGAAAAAAAAAATTATTTTTGAAAAAAAAAAATTATTTTTGAAAAAAAAAAAATCATTTTTGAAAAAAAAAAATTATTTTTGAAAAAAAAAAATATTTTTGAAAAAAAAAATTTAAAAAAAAAAAAATTTTTTTGAAAAAAAAATTATTTTTGAAAAAAAAAAATATTTTTGAAAAAAAAAAATATTTTTTGATGGGGCAGTTTTGATGGTGGTAATATGATGGTGCAGTTTTGATGAGGCAATTCTGATGGGGCAGTTTTGATGGTGGCAATATGATGGGACAGTTTTGATGGCGGTCATTTTAGCAATTTAGCTATTCAGCAATTATTTTTGAAAAAAATATATATTTCTGAAAAAAAAAAATTATTTTTGAAAAAAAAAAAAAATCATTTTTGAAAAAAAAAAAATTATTTTTGAAAAAAAAAAAATATTTTTGAAAAAAAAAATTATTTTTGAAAAAAAAAATATTTTTGAAAAAAAAATATTTAAAAAAAAAAAATTTTGAAAAAAAAATTTTTGAAAAAAAAATTTTTTGAAAAAAAAAAATATTTTTGAAAAAAAAAAAATATTTTTGAAAAAAAAAAAATATTTTTTGATGGGGCAGTTTTGATGGTGGCAATATGATGGTGCAGTTTTGATGGGGCAATTCTGATGGGGCAGTTTTGATGGTGGCAATATGATGGGACAGTTTTGATGGCAATATGATGGGGGCAATTTTGCTGGGGGCCGTTTTAGCAATTCAGCATTCCCACGCATTTTCCCCAGGAAATGCATTTTCTAGTTATTTTCCTTCTTATTCCGTACGTTTTTCGGTAATGCGTAACTTCTGCATACTTTCAGCTATTAAAACCATTCAACTATCAAAATGTTCGTCTCTTTTAGCTGAGGTGTGCTCTTTTTCAACTTTTTTTCTACCATTTATACTTTTTAAAATATTAAGCTTTTTATCACTTTTTTTTAACATTGAAGTCAATGGGAGCATGCTTGAAATCCTTAAATTTTTCTTCCGCTCCCAAAAGTTTCAGCTCCTTCATACTTTCACCTAGAGACACCAAACAAACTTTAAAATGTTCACAAAATATTCAGCTATCTGGCTATAGCTTTTCAGTTTTATATCTTTTACAGTTTTTGAGAAAAAGCTTTTTGTTTAGAGGTCATTTCAAGAAATTTTAGCCATTAATCAGAGTGTACTGTGTGTGTTTTGTTGCCATGGTTACCAAAGCTTCTGTTATACACAGGGGGGGGGGGTGGCTGGAGCATCTCAGCTCTGATTAGAGCCCAGGGGAGGGGACAAAAGCTGAAAAATCAGAACATGATTTCTAAACTGCCGCCACTCCCTCATTTTCAAGCCCACCTACATAAATCTTATATCAAAACGTTCAGCTATCCCTGCTGCCACTAAACATGTCCACGGCTAAGCCATAGTCCTGATAGTTTTCACAATATGTCCATTTGTTTGCAACTCACGCCGTCCATTGACATTCATTGAAACTACACTCTAGCCCCTTCAAATTTGAAGGGCAATTTCTAAACTGCGACCGTGCCTTCAATTTTAATATTTCAGAGACATACTATGTATCAAAATCTAGGTCTGGGTCTTGTGATTCTCACAATATAAAGATCTTCGCTGTAGGATGTATAGTTTTTAAAATACGGCCATTTGTTTAGAGGTCATTTCAGGAAATTTTAGCCATTAATCAGAGTGTACTGTGTGTTTTGTTGCCATGGTTACCAAAGCTTCTGTTATACAAAGGGGGGAGATGGCTGGAGCATCTCAGCTCTGATTACAGAGCCCGGGGGAGGGGACAGACACACCATGTACTGATTTATAATAGAGGAATATGATGGGGCAGTTTTGATGGGGTAATTCTGATGGGGCAGTTTTGATGGTGGCAATATGATGGGGCAGTTTTGATGGTGGCAATATGATGGGGCTGTTTTGATAGGGCAATTCTGATGGGGCAGTTTTGATGGTGGCAATATGATGGTGCAGTTTTGATGGGGCAATTCTGATGGGGCAGTTTTGATGGTGGCAATATGATGGGACAGTTTTGATGGCAATATGATGGGGGAAATTTTGCTGGGGGCCGTTTTAGCAATTCAGCATTCCCACGCATTTTCCCCAGGAAATGCATTTTCTAGTTAGTGGGAATGCTTTAGCAGTCCCACTATTGTTATTCGTTTTTTTATTTATTATTTTTAATAATCTTAATTTTATTCCGTACGTTTTTCGGTAATGCGTAACTTCTGCATACTTTCAGCTATTAAAACCATTCAACTATCAAAATGTTCGTCTCTTTTAGCTGAGGTGTGCTCTTTTTCAACTTTTTTTCTACCATTTATACTTTTTAAAATATTAAGCTTTTTATCACTTTTTTTTAACATTGAAGTCAATGGGAGCATGCTTGAAATCCTTACATTTTTCTTCCGCTCCCAAAAGTTTCAGCTTCTTCATACTTTCACCTAGAGACACCAAACAAACTTTAAAATGTTCACAAAATATTCAGCTATCTGGCTATATCTTTTCAGTTTGATATCTTTTACAGTTTTTGAGAAAAAGCTTTTTGTTTAGAGGTCATTTCAGGAAATTTTAGCCATTAATCAGAGTGTACTGTGTGTGTTTTGTTGCCATGGTTACCAAAGCTTCTGTTATACACAGGGGGGGGAGGTGGCTGGAGCATCTCAGCTTTAATTACAGAGCCCGGGGGGAGGGGACAGACACACCATGTACTGATTATAATAGAGGAATATGATGGGGCAGTTTTGATGGTGGCAATTCTGATGGGGCAGTTTTGATGGCGGTCATTTTAGCAATTTAGCTATTCAGCAATCATTTTTGAAAAAAAAAATTTTTGAAAAAAAAAATTTTTTTTGAAAAAAAAATTATTTTTGAAAAAAAAAAAAATATTTTTGAAAAAAAAAAATATTTTTGAAAAAAAAAAATATTTTTTGATGGGGCAGTTTTGATGGTGGCAATATGATGGGACAGTTTTGATGGCAATATGATGGGGGCAATTTTGCTGGGGGCCGTTTTAGCAATTCAGCATTCCCACGCATTTTCCCCAGGAAATGCATTTTCTAGTTATTTTTAATTTTATTCCATACGTTTTTCGGTAATGCGTAACTTCTGCATACTTTCAGCTATTAAAACCATTCAACTATCAAAATGTTCGTCTCTTTTAGCTGAGGTGTGCTCTTTTTCAACTTTTTTTCTACCATTTATACTTTTTAAAATATTAAGCTTTTTATCACTTTTTTTAACATTGAAGTCAATGGGAGCATGCTTGAAATCCTTAAATTTTTCTTCCGCTCCCAAAAGTTTCAGCTCCTTCATACTTTCACCTAGAGACACCAAACAAACTTTAAAATGTTCACAAAATATTCAGCTATCTGGCTATATCTTTTCAGTTTGATATCTTTTACAGTTTTTGAGAAAAAGCTTTTTGTTTAGAGGTCATTTCAGGAAATTTTAGCCATTAATCAGAGTGTACTGTGTGTGTTTTGTTGCCATGGTTACCAAAGCTTCTGTTATACACAGAGGGGGGGGAGGTGGCTGGAGCATCTCAGCTTTAATTACAGAGCCCGGGGGGAGGGGACAGACACACCATGTACTGATTATAATAGAGGAATATGATGGGGCAGTTTTGATGGTGGCAATTCTGATGGGGCAGTTTTGATGGCGGTCATTTTAGCAATTTAGCTATTCAGCAATTATTTTTGAAAAAAAAAAATATTTTTGAAAAAAAAAAAAATATTTTTGAAAAAAAAAAAATTATTTTTAAAAAAAAAATTATTTTTGAAAAAAAAAAAATTATTTTTGAAAAAAAAAAAATCATTTTTGAAAAAAAAAAATCATTTTTGAAAAAAAAAAAAATTTTGAAAAAAAATTATTTTTGAAAAAAAAAAAATTATTTTTGAAAAAAAAAAAATATTTTTGAAAAAAAAAATATTTTTGAAAAAAAAATATATTTTTTTTTAAAAAAAATCATTTTTGAAAAAAAAAATTTTTGAAAAAAAAAAATATTTTTGAAAAAAAAAAATATTTTTTGATGGGGCAGGTTTGATGGTGGCAATATGATGGTGCAGTTTTGATGGGGCAATTCTGATGGGGCAGTTTTGATGGTGGCAATATGATGGGACAGTTTTGATGGCAATATGATGGGGGCAATTTTGCTGGGGGCCGTTTTAGCAATTCAGCATTCCCACGCATTTTCCCCAGGAAATGCATTTTCTAGTTTTTCTTATTATTATTCCGTACGTTTTTCGGTAATGCGTAACTTCTGCATACTTTCAGCTATTAAAACCATTCAACTATCAAAATGTTCGTCTCTTTTAGCTGAGGTGTGCTCTTTTTCAACTTTTTTTCTACCATTTATACTTTTTAAAATATTAAGCTTTTTATCACTTTTTTTTAACATTGAAGTCAATGGGAGCATGCTTGAAATCCTTAAATTTTTCTTCCGCTCCCAAAAGTTTCAGCTCCTTCATACTTTCACCTAGAGACACCAAACAAACTTTAAAATGTTCACAAAATATTCAGCTATCTGGCTATATCTTTTCAGTTTGATATCTTTTACAGTTTTTGAGAAAAAGCTTTTTGTTTAGAGGTCATTTCAAGAAATTTTAGCCATTAATCAGAGTGTACTGTGTTTGTTTTGTTGCCATGGTTACCAAAGCTTCTGTTATACACAGGGGGGGAGGTGGCTGGAGCATCTCAGCTCTGATTACAGAGCCCGGGGGAGGGGACAGACACACCATGTACTGATTTATAATAGAGGAATTTGATGGGGCAATTCTGATGGGGCAGTTTTGATGGGGCAATTCTGATGGGGCAGTTTTGATGGGGCAGTTTTATTGGTGGCAATTATGATGGGTCAGTTTTGATGGTGCCAATATGATGGGGCAGTTTTGATGGGATAATTCTGATGGGGCAGTTTTGATGGTGGCAATATGATGGGGCAGTTTTGATGGTGGCAATATGATGGGGCAGTTTTGATGGTGGCAATTTTAATGGAGCAGTTTTAAAGGTGGCAATATGATGGGGCAGTTTTGATGGTGGCAGTTTTGATGGTGGCAATATGATGGGGGCAGTTTTGATGGTGGCAATATGATGGGGGCAGTTTTGATGGTGGCAATATGATGGGGCAGTTTTGATGGGATAATTCTGATGGGGCAGTTTTGATGGTGGCAATATGATGGGGCAGTTTTTATGGGGACAATTTTTATGGAGCAGTTTTAAAGGTGGCAATATGATGGGGCAGTTTTGATGGGGGCAGTTTTGATGGTGGCAGTATGATGGGGAAGTTTTAATGGGGACAATTTTGATGGCAGTATGATGGGGCAGTTTTGATGGCGGTCGTTTTAGCAATTTAGCTATTCAGCAATTATTTTTGAAAAAAATATTATTTTTGAAAAAAAAATTATTTTTGAAAAAAAAAATTATTTTTGAAAAAAAAAATTATTTTTGAAAAAAAAAATTATTTTTGAAAAAAAAAATTATTTTTGAAAAAAAAAATTACTTTTGAAAAAAAAAATTATATTTTTGAAAAAAAAATATTTTTGAAAAAAAAAATTATTTTTGAAAAAAAAAATATTTTTGAAAAAAAAAATTATTTTTGAAAAAAAATATATATATTTTTGAAAAAAAAAATATTTTTGAAAAAAAAAATATTTTTGAAAAAAAAAATATTTTTGAAAAAAAAAACTATTTTTGAAAAAAAAAAAATTATTTTTGAAAAAAAAAAATTATTTTTGAAAAAAAAAATATATATATTTTTGAAAAAAAAATTCATTTTTGAAAAAAAAAATTACTTTTAGTTTTGATGGGGCAGTTTTGATGGGGACAATTTTGATAGGGCAATTCTAATGGGGCAGTTTTGATGGCAATATGATGGGGGCAGTTTTGATGGTGGCAATATGATGGGGCAGTTTTGATGGGGCAATTCTGATGGTGGCAATATGATGGGACAATTTTGATGGCAATATGATGGAGCAGTTTTGATGGCAGTATGATGGGGCAGTTTTGATGGCGGCCATTTTAGCAATTTAGCTATTCAGCATTCCCACGCATTTTCCCCAGGAAATGCATTTTCTAGTTTTTAATGTTATTATTCCGTACGTTTTTTGGCTCTGCGTAACTTCTGCATACTTTCAGCTATTAAAACCATTCAACTATTTAAATGTTCATCTCTTTCAGCTGATGATGGGACTTTTTCAACTTTTTTTCTACTAAGTATACTTTTTAAAATAATAAGCTTTTTAACACTTTTTTTAACATTAAAATCAATGGGAGCATGCTTCAGATACTTAAAATCTTCTTCCGCTCCCAAAAGTTTCAGCTCCTTCATACTTTCACCTACAGATGCCAAACAAACTTTAAAATGTTCACAAAATATTCAGCTATCTGGCTATATCTTTTCAGTTTGATATCTTTTACAGTTTTTGTGAAAAAGCTGTTTGTTTAGAGGTCATTTCAGGAAATTTTAGCTATTAAACTATACTGTGCTGCTTTTGTTGCCATGGTTACCAAGCTTCTGTTATACACAGTGATGGGCGGTGGGGGAGGTGGCTGGAGCATCTCAGCTCTGATTACAGAGCTCGGGGGAGGGGACAGACACACCATGTACAGATTTATAATAGAGGAATATGATGGGGCTATTCTGATGGGGACAATTTTGATGGAGCCGTTTTGATGGGGACAATTCTGATGGAGCAGTTTGGGGTTCCCCATTGAAAACATCACCTTATGACAAAATGCGTCTGGGAGGTACATGCTGACATCGCCCCATTGAGGATGACGGGAGTTTGTTGCCAGCCGGCATTGTTTTTATCTCTTTCGCTTTCAAACAAAGAAAATTTTGTAAGTGTTATTTATTTTAAATAAAATAGTTTAAATGGTATCACACTATTTTGCCACTATTCCTTTTTTTGGGATTCCCCATTCATACCATGTAAATCGCGGAGCCTTTGACATGTTTGCTGGGATGGATCTATGCCTCTCTCTGCATTAAGCTGGTCATTTCATCTGGTGGATAAATAATTTTGCTCACCGAAGTTTGACATCTGGTAAGCAGGCTTTTTATGCAGTTTTGGTGCACGTATTAACCCTTTCACCGATTGATATTCCACAAGATTACAAGACTCACAATTTGTTATTATCTGGTAAGCAGGCTCCCCATGCGGTGCTGGTTTAATCACTATTTTTCTTCACTGGGAAGGATCCACATACCCGCATGATTTGCACTAAATTAATGTCAGTGGCAAGAGACTCTTTGTGTGCCATCTGCTATCTTCAAACACTAGGTGTTTACATGATATTTATTTATCTCACTATGTATGTGAGTGTCACTCTTCTCTTCTTTATTATAAGGTGTATGTCAGTATTACGCTATGTTGTTATTTAATTTTTTGGGTAAATTTTTCGTGGATTTTACGCCTATTCCACGTGAGTGAAAATTGCCATACCCCATGTGACCGGTCCCCTAAAAGCCTAGGCTGGGTTTAAGCCACCCGCTCGATTTGGCTTGCTATCTGGTAAGCATGCTATTCATCAGTGGGGAAAATTATATTGCTTCAATCAACCACTGAGTGTTATTAATTAGACATTTGAATAGTTTTGGATTTTTCTTTCCCTTTTTTGGACTTTCATTAGTTTTGTCTTGCCAAGAATTTTTCTCACTGATTTAAATCTCTCAGTATATTATTTATTTATTCATTTGTGTATTTATTTATTTATTAATTTAAGCGCGGCTTTTCCATTTATATTTGTTTTTGGTGTTTACCCCACTGACAGCCGCTGCTCTATTTTATTTTATTGGTTTCCAGCGCAGTTTTTCTTTTCTTTAATATGATGGGGCAGTTTTGATGGTGGCAATATGATGGGGCAGTTTTGATGGTGGCAATATGATGGGGCAGTTTTGATGGTGGCGATATGATGGGGACAATTTTGATGGGGCAATTCTGATGGGGCAGTTTTGATGGCAATATGATGGGGGCAGTTTTGATGGTGGCAATATGATGGGGCAGTTTTGATGGTGGCAATATGATGGGGCAGTTTTGATGGTGGCAATATGATGGGGCAGTTTTGATGGTGGCGTTTTGATGGGGCAATTCTGATGGTGGCAATATGATGGGGCAGGTTTGATGGTGGAAATATGATGGGGCAGTTTTGATGGGGACAATTTTGATGGGGCAGTTTTGATGGCAATATGATGGGGGCAGTTTTGATGGGGCCGTTTTAGCAATTCAGCTATTCATCATTCCCACGCATTTTCCCCAGGAAATGCATTTTCTAGTTTAAAAATTTTTACTTGTCATATAGACAGGGACTTGCTGTTCATGGTAATATACCATGAGTAGATATTATTGGCAGGGGTTCTCCAAGACCTGCAAGTTATTTTAAGCATTCCCCAATATTAAATCGGTTGAGAGAGACTAGTTTAAAGGAAAAGAAAGCAATATCGAAAACTGGCAACTAATAAGAAAAGATTAAAATGGGCAAAAGAACACTGACTCTAGGTGGTAGATGACTAAAAAGGAGTTAGGAACAAATGAGTCATTGAGGTGTTTGGATGAAGGAAGAGAAAATATATGAGTACTTAAAGCGGAGTTCCAGTCGTTTCTAAGTTTATTAAAAGTCAGCAGCTAAAAAAAAGTGTAGCTGCTGACTTATACTTTTTTTTTTTTTAAAGACTTTTATTGGTTTTCACATTGTTTACAGAATATCATGCATTATGTACAGTTCACATTTGTACAAAGTGATCGACCTATGAGGACCTTACTACAATAACAGAATAAGGATGTTTGAGCTACTTACATAGATACTGAGTCCATCCTTAACAGGAGGTCATGCCTGTCACCCCAGTTGGGCTGGACTGTTAAGAGGTAGCCCACTCTGGACCTTAATGAGGATCCATGGAGATACACTGCAAAGTAAGCTCTCTTCAAGCCTTGACATTAACCAACAACAAACATATAGTGTCTTTTCTATTGCAAAGTAAACATTACCTAACAAACATACTGAGGTTAAGAGGCTCGGGGTTTAATATCGTGTGCCTCATAATTGGCCATACCTATCTTTGGATTATACCACTAGATGATAATGAGTCTGTGCAAAAGTATCAGAAAATATTAAGCGAGTTTCATAAATGTGGGGAGGCATACTTGGAGGTCCGCCAAATCTCCCAATGTTTGTGGAAGCTCGGGGCTCTTCTCTCCATATAATCAAGCATTTTTTCCATAGTATATTGAGCATTTACCCTAGATATAACTTCTTCAATTTTGGGAGGTGATTCAGAGCGCCATTCCTTTGCTATTGAAATGCGTGCAGCGAACAATATGTGGATAACTACTTTTCTCATTAATGGAGGGAATTTCTCGATACCTAAGCTTAGTAAGCCCCCCCATATAATTTTTTTTAGACAGACCTCTAGTTGGGTAAAAAATTTCCGGGGAACTGGGATGGGCAGCGTTCTGAAATGGTATAGGAGTTTAGGCAAGACTTGCATTTGGTATGCTGCTATCCTCCCCAACCATGTGAGGTGTAGAGTATTGATTTGGTTTAGTTCCTCTTCAATTTTAGCTAATAATGGAGGATAGTTGCTTGAGTAAATTTTGGAGGAAGAGGAAGTCAGCTGCACACCAAGGTATGTAATTGAGGGGGGGTCCTAATTGCAAGGGAAAATATTTTATAATCTAGTTTTTTCTTCGTTTGGTATGTTGAGTGTAAGGGCGTAACATTTGGATGTGTTGCTGACTTTTACTTTTAATAAACAGACACTCACCTGTCCCATGATCCAGCCATGCGCCCGCCCGAAGACTCGTTCTTCTCCCTCGCCTCCCCCCGTTGCCGGCATCACAAGTGTGGACACCCAGCTGTGACAGCTTGCGGCTTCATAACTGGGTGCGCACTGCACATCTCGCTTTGCCGCCTCAGTGGCTGGGCAATCTTCTGGGACCTGTGACGTGTGCCAGAAGATTGCAGGAGGGGGAGAGGAGATCTTATACTCGAGTCACCTAGGCGGTACCCACTCTACCCCTACCCCCAAAAAAATGCCATGCCAAATGTGGCATGTAAGGGGGTGAGGAGTGCTTAAAGCAGAAGTTCCACTTTTGGGTGGAACTCCACTTTAAATTGGTTGTAAAGGCAGAAGGTTTTTTTTTATCTTAATGCATTCAGATAAAAAGCCTTCTGCGTGCAACAGCCCCCCTAATACTAACCTGAGCACCATCTTAATCCAGCAATGTTGCACGAGACTTGGCTGTCTGGGACTCTCACTCATCATTGGCTAAGGCAGCAGTGAAGCGCCATTGGCTCCTGCTGCTGTCAATCAAAGTCAGTGAGCCGATGAGGAGAGGGGGCGGGGCCAGGCCTCGGCTCCGTGTCTGAATGGACACAGGGAGTTATGGCTCGGCTCGGGTGCCCCCATAGCAAGCTACTTGCTGTGGGGGCACTCAACAGGAGGGAAGGGCCAGGAGCGCCGAAGAGGCACCAGGAAAGAGGAGGATCTGGTCTGCTCTGTGCAAAAACACTACAACAGAGCAGGTAAGTATAACATGTTTGTTATTTTTAACCAAAAAAAAAGACTTTAGTATATTGTAGATTCCATCATGCAGCAGGACATCGATCCAAAGCATTTTTCTAAGCTGTGCAAAGCCTGGTGAAGACACAGGAAGGTACAATACTATCTTTGATGGATTTGATGCGCAGTCACCAAATTTTAAAACTATTGCGTCCTTGTAGGAAGAGCTTCACTCTAGAAAGAGAAAAAGGTCTTGGAAACCAGTCACTTGTAGGAAGAGCTACAGAATGTGAGGGTTGAAATGTGAATGCCTTTAAAAACAATGTATTGCAACTATTTGCAACTCTCTCTCCCCATGTTGAAGACTAACTAAACCAAAAAATAAAAATGTAATATATTGTAGCTTAGCAATATTTGGTGGCTGCGTTTTTTTTTTTTTTTTTTTTGGTGATTGGTCAGTAATACACCCCCTGTCTTAGGCTGGATTCACACCTATGCAGTTTTAGTGATTTTTGCATTTTGCAGATTTGCACTAGAGTCCATTTACCATTGTTTCCTATGGAACACGATCTGTAGTGCAAATCTGCAAAAAGCAGAAAAATGCATAGGTGTGAATCCAGCCT